>OZ002729.1:40608402-41253176 GCA_963924305.1 Polygonum maritimum | reverse complement strand
CATGATCTTTGCTCAAAGTATCATTAACTTACTTTTTTAATACTTTAATCTCATCTATAAAACTTAATCTCACCATCATGATATTCATACAAATTTCTTATATCCACATCATCTATATTATTATATTATTATGATAAAATGATATACTATCTGCGTCCCATTGATTTTGCTCGTTTTTCCATTCCAAGTGTCCCAAAAAGCTTATCCACTTCTCAAATTTTTTTCATAAACTCTATATATTTTCCTATAAAATTACAAAATTATCTTCATCTAATATTATATATTACCCCAAATTATTCACATTTCCTACCAACTTTATCACTTTTTAACTTTTAACTTTTTACCTCTATAAAATTATAAATCTATCCTCATCTATTACAATATATTATCCTAATTATTCAACTTTTTAACTTTTTATTAATTTACGCAGACAGCATATAATACTAACTTTGAAGATCTATATTTCAACCACAAAAAAACTTTGAAGCTCTATTCATCTATCTAATCTGCCACTCAAAACTATCAAATCTAACAGTTGCATAACCGAACAAGACAATTGATTGAGTGTGCTAGCTAAGGTATAGCTACAACTAAGATAAATGGGATGAAAACAAAACAAACAGAAAAAAACATCACACAAAGGAGGGTTCCCTTTGCAACATCGAGTCCCATATTGTGCCCATGTGCATGCAATTATATTAAACCTGTCCATAATTAATTAACCTAACTTTATTATTATTGAAAGAAACTAGCTACGTGATGGATCGATCACGAAAATAACGATCGTCTGATCGAAACAAACAACAGAAACTCTACGTACACAAAAAGCTAAATTCTTGATACTATTGGCCGGTACTCGTACGCATACAATTCAGGGTAAGTGTTAGATTTGATTAATTGCAATGCTCCAACAATAACCAACTACGTCCTTACTATATATACGTATGCATAGGAAATACTTAAGCTGATTCTCTTTAGCACTTCTTCTTGAACTTAGCATGCATGCACATGAAGCTGCTGATCTAAGTAAAATCAGTGCTTCTTTTTGATGAATACATTGTGAAATCTGGGTGAGCCGTATATGACGTGGGGGATTCACACGTCGATTCGTGTGCATATGCGCGGTAAGCCCGACACATAAGCACATGAAGTTTCACCCTAAAACCAATTGGCAATAGGGGAAGTAGCACATGTACTTATATGGTGGGTCGTTTAGGTTCTAAATCCCGATGTGGGATAAGTTTAGTCTCAACACGCCCCCTCAAGTGCAGCTGCCTGACCCTGCAATATGCCAGTTGCACTTGACGTTTCATGCCTTAAGGCCGGCTAGCCAAATAGACCAGGAAGTCGAGACCCGGACCGAACAGGCTCTGATACCATGTGAAATCTCGGTGGGCCGTATATGACGTGGGGGATTCACACGTCGGTTCGTGCGCATATGCGCGGTAAGCCCGACACATAAGCACATGTTCCACCCTAAAACCAACTGACAATAGGGAGAGTAGCCCATGTACTTATATGGTGGGTCGTTTAGGTTCTAAATCTCGATGTGGGATAAGTTTAGTCTCAACATACATATACATATATATATATAGTGAACATATATATACATATACATATATATATAGTGAACATATATATAGTGAACATATATATACATATACATACATATATATATATAGTGAACATAATATTCATTAATTTGTCAGGAGGTATAGATATATACAACTATACACTTTTGAGTTTTTTTTTTAATGTGGAAAGCGATAAGTGGAAGGAAGGATTGGTGTTTGCGTATACCTAATTAAGTCCGATAGTATGTGTTTCATCCATCTTAAAATCAATTCATAATATGAAGATTACTCTACTAACCTATACACTACTAAAAAGACCTGTTTAGTCCCATGCTTATCAAAAAAAATTGTTCCAATTCCAACATATTATCTAAAATGGAAAATTAATATTTATTATTCTTTTTTCCTTTTAACAATTATCACAAGTACAAACCAATCAGCTTTATTTTACTCAAAAAAAGAAAAAAGAAGAAAGAAAAATAGGATTAAATGCAAAAAGCAATATGGAGATGTCTCCAAATTTTGGAAAACCTTCTCTAAGTTTGGAGATTTTCTCCATTTTGGAGATTGATATAGGGGATACTGTTGGAGTTAAAAATAAGCCAAAAATCTCCAAAGATACAATTTTCAAGATTTTGGAGCATCTCTTGGAGATGCTCTTATGGTATTATATATAGTAATTTGATCCATAACACATGATTTTAAGAAATCTTGTTATTACATATATTAATACGATCCATAAACTTGATTTTGCTCACATATTTTTTTCCTATTGTTCACATATTTATGTATTTTGTTCACGTTTTTAGTTTATAGGATAAGAAAAGTTTTTACGGGAATTAACCTCTTTTGGGAATTCTACAATTGAATTTGGAGAATGAATTAAGGAAAAACTATGTCATCTCGACTTATCATTGGTAAAATAACACTTAAAAATTTACTGTATATATAAAAAAAAAATTAAAATAATAAATATGTGATTCTCTAAAATACGGAATCGGTTAGAATTGAAGTGACTTTTTTTTTTCTAGATATGACTTATTCCATTTTAAAAAAGATTATAGTGAATTTGTTGGAAATGCTATAAGACAGTAAGACTACGCAAATTTTTGTGTTTTTATATGAAATTTTATCAGGTTGACAAATTACAATTCATGGTCATGTAAACAATCTCTAAGCCAAAAAAAACATCATTCCGAATTAACTAAAATAAATCAAGTTATGGATATAAAACTAATAAAAGCTCAGGTAATGAAGTTTGTTGAGTCATGGATATATATTACATGTATATAATGCATATACAGCATGTTGTATATGGTATCTAAATGAGTTTTTTTTAATAATGGAATATGATATGTGGACGTACTATTTGAAGATGCTTAAAATCGATCAGTGCACACCAAAGGAATATTGTGGGGGTGATTTCAACATTAAAACAAAGATGTGCATGCCAGCTTTTACATGTTATAATGCATTTGTCTTCTCTTTTGTCTCTGATTATACTACTATGACATATTTATCTCTTATTGTGTTTGCATGGTCAGTCACTTTTATTGTTCATGCGTAGGGGTGGTCATGGGTCGGGTTATGGGTGGGTGGAGCACTTCCACCATCCGACCCGCAAGCAATGATGGGTCACCTGACCCACCCATCACCCGCGAAACCTTTCATCCATCACCCGCCCACCCGTCACCCGCGGGTGAAACGGGTGACCGTCACCCGCAAATTTTTACATTGCAACAAAAAAAGTCAACTTTTCAGAACTAATAACAAAATTATTAAGGTAATGTTTTGCTTACTTAAACAATATGTCTCGATCGAAAAAACTTAAACAATATGTCAATATCCCAATATTACTACATAAGTTGTAAGGTAGTAAAGCTAAAAAGTTATGCAAACATAAGTTAACTACATCAATCGTTTCACCCGTCAATATCCCAATATCATTTCGACCCAAACTTTTTTTTAGATAAAAATTAACCTATTTATGAATATTAAACGGGTGAAACGGGTGAAATTGGTGGTGGTGATGGGTCGCACTGGCGGAGCGAGGGGGGGTCCTGCGTGGTCCCTTGCCCCCCCTCGGATTTGTAGTGATAAGGTTTTAGTGTATGTAGTAGACACGAAACAAACCTTGCTCAGCTGGTTTGTGCACTTAATTCACACCCGTGCCCCCCCACCCAGGTTCAAACCCCATGCTCTGCAGTTTTTTGTTTTTATCCCCCTTCCCTTTTTGTTAAATGTTTCATTCCTTCCTTCTACCAAATGCAACGTAACTCTCATTGTGTAATACAGTATGTGTGGAAGTTTCACATGAAAATTTTTACTAATTACTCCCTCCGTCCCTATATGTATGTCCATAAAGTAGAATTTTGCGTAAATTAAGAAAATGTGTAAGAGGTATTTGGTGGAGAAATATGAGTGGTTGAAATGAAGAAGGTGAAGATGAGTTAAGATTAAAAAATTGAACAAAATAGAGGTTGAGAAATTTAGCTCAAAAAAATTAATCCAAATATACCTTAAATGGGTGTTTTCTTAATGGAAAAAATTCAATAAGTATGAATATTAAAAAAAATTATTGAAATATTGTTTATTTTTGGGTTTATGAGAGTTTATTTGTAATGTATTTGATGGAGATGATTGGATGGAGAGAGAAATGGAGAAGAAAAGTAAGTAAAAAGTAGAATGTATAAGGGTAAAAGTGTAAAAAGTAGTGATATAAATGGAAATAATAGAATTGTGGACAAACATTCCGGGACGACGAAAACGGAAAGATGGACAAACATAAAGGGACGGAGGGAGTATTTTTTTTTGATCAAAAAATTTCACTAATTATATACGTAATAGGATTTAAATTAAAAAAAGATAGGATTTTGTGATTTACATTATTATTTGGGGTCATTAAAAAAATATAAGATTTACATTTTCTTTAATATCAAAAGGTATATAATAATAATAATAATAATAATAATATACTATTGCTTTGATCTCATCGTTTTTATTATTGGTGTGTGCCCCCTCTCTCGAAAATCTCTGGCTCCGCCACTGATGGGTCGGGTTAACCGGTTGAAACGGGTGGTGGGTGATGGGTCGGGTGATGGGTCGGGTTAAACGAGTGAAACATTTCACCCATATCCGACCCGTCAACCGTTTCACCCGTCACCCGACCCACCCATCACCCGCTTATTTACGATTGTTCACCCATAAAACTGGGTCGGGTGGACCGGGTGGGTCGGTCACCCGTAGAAAATGTCCGGCCCTATTCATGCATACGTCTTGTCCAAAGTATATAATACTAGCACGTATCTCAATTGTGAATTGCAAAAAGTGGGCCACATACATTAATACATATATACTCTTCAAAAATTGGAACAACAAAATTAAGTTAGGCATATATATATATTTAGAATTGTGAAGTGTAATGCCCAATCAATTCAATACTTGTCAAATAGAGTGTTAATGTACGTTATGCATCTCAACCAAGACAATGTAGTTACAATGCATGTGCGTAGGCCTTGGGATCCAAGTACAGGACACTCACATTATTTGGTAGGCCAATTTGGGGTCTTTGTTTCAAGGAGCTTAAGCTGTATGTATGTATGTATGTTGAAACTTGAAAGGTTTCGATCTCGATTCTAAATTGGGGCCCACATTTTCTTATACATCTCATAATAATTATTACGGAAATTTCGCCGGTAACCTTGTGGTTAAGACAATTTCACGTGATACCCAACCATTTATACTGTTTCGCGAGGTAACCCTGTGGTTTTGGTAAATTTTGCCAAGTAACCTTATTGTTATTTTACCATTAAAGTTGTAAATTTGATTAAAAATTAACAATTCAAAATTCTTGTTAATTGTGACAATTGGTGGATTTGGGTTAATTATTTCTTGTGCTTAATTTTAAAAAACCAAGCTTAGTCGATTCTTATTGTGTAGCCCCCAATTCCAGCCCACACCCGTTATCCAGTACTCACACACCAAGCGGTCACGATGCTCAAGCAGGACAGGGGACACAGCCATAGAGAGAATCGACTGTTCCATAAGCCAACTATAGGTCCAAAAGTGTATGCTGTGCCCGTTCCTAAGAATCCATTTGGTCTGCTTAACAACCACCTTGGAAATTCCCAACTTCAAGCTCTTCCAAGTATGAGAACTAGCAGGCGACTCACCCAAAGCACTGTCCACATATTTCTTACGAAGGACCATAGCCCAGAGATCATCCTCACTCATAACAAACCTCCATCCCAATTTGCCAACGAGAGCAAGATTCATCTCCCTCATAGTTCCAATACCCAACCCACCGATCTCTTTAGGTTTGGTAATCTTTGACCAAGCTACTTTATGTAATCTCCTTTGCGTACCTGAACTCCCCCAAATGAAAGCGCGATTCAATTTGTCAATCCTCTTACATGTGCTGGCAGGAAGAATATTCGACGCCATGGTGTACACCGGAATCGAAGACAAAACCGACTTAACAAGCGTGACTCTGCCCGCAAAATTAAGAAAGTTAGTCTTCCATCCAGCAAGTCGGGCGTTAATCTTATCCAAAAGGTTAGCAAAAGTACTCTTATTCACTCGTTTGTGCAAGATCGGCATCCCTAAATAATTGCCCAAATCCTTAGTGACCTCTAGACCACTCTCGCGTTTGATGTCCCTAACCACCCTGCTACTGATGTTAGGAGATATGAACAACTTGGATTTCTGAAAACTGACTTTCTGACCAGAGCTGTGACAAAATCTGTCCAAAACCCCCTTAATGATGCGAACCTGAACAACAGACGCTTCGGCGAACAAGAGAATGTCATCAGCGAAGAACAAATGCGAAAGCATAGGGCCTTGACGAGTCAACTTAATCGGCTTCCACCGCTTCTGACTTACAGCTTCATGAATGAGGTGGCTTAGCCGCTCAATACATAGGAGGAAAATATACGGGGAGATGGGGTCCCCCTGACGAACTCCTCTAGAAGCCGAGAACCTAGAGGTGAGCTCACCATTCCACAAAACCTACATCCGAGGCGAAGAGATACAAGCCATAATCCACTCACACACCCGACCCGGGAAACCAGCCACACGCAAAGTCTCCTCAATAAAGCCCCAACTCACCCGGTCGTAGGCTTTCTCTAGATCAAGTTTAAGAATCATCCAGCCGCTAGCATCTCTCTTTCGCCTCATCGAATGAACCACTTCCTGGGTGATGACAATATTATCCGTAATCATACAACCCGGGAGGAAGCTTCCTTGAGTAGGCCCAATGATGGATGAAAGAATCGATTGTAACCTGACAGTAAGCACTTTCGTAATGATTTTGTATAAGACATTGCAAAGGCTAATTGGGCGGAATTGGGTGATCTTCTCCGGACGATCCACCTTGGCCAACAAGACAATAATAGTATCATTAAGACCCACAGGAAAAGAGCAAGTTCGAAAAAAGCTCTGCACAAACTTAACCACAGACGAGCCGACTTCCTGCCAACACTTCTGGTAAAACCCGGGATGGAAACCGTCCGGCCCCGGAGACTTAAAGGCTCCCATACTCTTGGCGGCCTTCCAGATTTCATCACTCGTCACATCCTTAACTAACGAACTTAACATCTCCGGGTCGATAGGCGGAAACCTGACACTTAGATCATCAAGATTCGAACGAAACGACTGAACCTCCGAGTACAGCGTTCGAAAATAATCAACCGCTATCTTCTCCAACTCCTCAGGTTTGTCCGTCCAATTCTCGTCACTATCCTTAAGGCTCTCCACCCGATTGCTCTTACGTCTGATAATAGAGGCGTGGAAAAACCCTGTGTTCATATCTCCTAAGAACAACCATTGCTCTTTAGGTTTTTGAAACCACATGACTTCTTCCTGTTCAAACACTTGATCCAGCTCAACCCTCAACTGCGTTTCCAACTCCAGCAAATCAGCCGACACATGGACATCAATTCTACTCTGAACATCCTCCAACTTTGACAGCAACGTTTTCTTCCTAAAGTGCAAGTTTCCGAAAACTGATTTGTTCCATTCAAGCAGCTCACCTTTGAGAATATTTAACGCAGCCGGCGTATTAAGGTCATCCCTCCAACAACTACTAACTTTTTGACCAAATTCAGGATGAGAAAACCACGCAGCTTCACAGCTAAACGGCCTACGACTTTTGTTTCTCTGAATAATCGGCTTAAAACTAAAAAGGAGCGGGTTGTGATCAGAGCAATACCGAGGTAAGTGCTTAACGCAAGCATCCTCCCATCTCAACCTGCCTTCAACATTCATCAAAACCCTGTCAAGACGTTTGGACACAACCGAGTTCGGCTACAAGCGACGGCTCCAAGTGAACCTAGGACCGCTGAACTCCAAATCCACCAATCCCAGGTTGTTAACAAGGTTATTAAAAATGCTAGAGTCAACGTGTAATCCCCCAGCACCACCATCCCTCTCATGAGAGTGCAAAATACAGTTAAAATCCCCGCCGATCACACACGGACCAACAACACTTCTGATAGAATTCCCAAGCTCAGCCCAGAAAGCGACTCGACGACTAGCGGAAGGCGGACCATACACAACAAAGAGATTGATCGAGCTGCCCGACTCAGTAAAGGTAGCACGAATAAAATTGGGATTTTGCTCCACTATAGATAACTGAACTCTGCTATTCTTCCACAAAAGCCAGATGCCTCGTGCCAAGCCACAACTTCAACCCTTACAACATTAGAAAAATCCACGGACGTCATACGGTTACAAATGTTGGTAGCTCTATCACCCGACACTCTAGTCTCGAAGAGAGCAAGAACATCGACTTTATGGCTTCTACACATATAACGAATGGCACGACGAAAGCTAGGCTTCCCTGCACCGAAACAGTTCCACATAAGTATATTCATGGATAAACAACAATCAAGGAAAAAAGGAGAGCAGAAGAAACGAGAAATCAGCATGACGAGCCCACTGGGCCATCGCCGCTGTCACCCATAGTCGTATCAGACGGCTCTTGGTGGCCTCCTTCCTCCATAACAAACAAGGGGTTCGAACTAACAACTGTTGCATTCCGCTCCACCCCCATCTCCTGGCTACCATCTTTATCTCCAGGGTCAAACCCCTGCTGCTCCGGAACAATTGACTCCATAGACCTGACCTGAGGATCCCCGTCGAAGTTGGAAACGTCGGCTTGCCTCCGTCTTTTACCACTTGAGATCCAGGCTGCAAGCTTCACCTCTTCGTTTTTCTCGCTTATGGCTTCCACTAAACCCAAATCGTCCCCGGCGTTGGACGAAGTCGAAGACTGTCGACGGTTAATTTTTCCCCGTTTACCTTACGATTTGTTTTTTGGAACCAACTCAGTATTAACCTGTCCGGTCGAACTAAAAACTGGGTTCACCTTCTCTTTTACGCTTTTCGGCCCCATCGAATTCTCCTTACCAGAAATAACTACCACTGAATTGTGGGAATCCCGCGCCATATTAGGATGAATATTTTCTTTGGCGTTTTCTGTAACCACCTCCAAATCTTTTCCCTTATTTACCTTCCTATTATTCGAAGATTCGGTAGCCATATCTTTCTCAGAGTCCACATGAACTCTCACATCAATCTCCTCGCCCATCTCTGCGTTAATGTCTCCCTCTGAAATCGATAAGGCACCAAAACGATTTGCTTCCAAAACCACCGTGGACACAACCGATTTCCCCTTAGCAGAACTTCCTCCACTTGCCTTAGTCGAGCTCTTATTATAGCCATTCTTGCCTTCTTTGCTCCCCGTTACAGATTTGGAAATCTCCTTCCCTTTGCCATCCTTGGAATCCGCACCTGATTTCGCGTTTTCCTTAGCTGGACGCGCTTTCCTCGTCGTCTTCATCCATTCCCCATAGGTGCCCTTGCCGGTCCGGGTAGCCTCATGAGTGGTCATCGGAGCCGTAGGAACAGTGGACGTCGACACGTCATTGCTACCTTCAGACAAATTCTTCTCTCCTTCCTTGAGAACTGCCTCAACGGAACTTGGTGGAGGAGCCGGATTATGATTAGAACGATAAGGACAACTCGTTTTCAGATGACCAAATCTTCCACAATCAAAGCATATAGTTGGCAACCCTTCGTACTCAACAAAGAATTTCTCCCCGTTGATTTTTACAGTTCCTTTCAATGGCTTTTTCAGATCAACCTCGACACAGATACGAGCAAACTTTCCTCTATTGGTGAACGTAGTTTTGGTGTCTACCTTAATTGGTATCCCCACACCTTCCGCTAGACCCAAGAGAACATGCTCTACATACATAGAAACCGGGAGATCCAAGATGCGAATCCATGTCGGAGTTGTGGTAATGGGGTCGGTAGTACGGAAAGCCGGAGACCACCTACGGACAGTTAGACAACGCCCAAACACTGTCCACGGACCCAGAGTCAAGGCCTTCATGCAATCCTCCTCACGTTCAAAACGTACGAGGAAGCAACCCCGGGTCAAATCCAAAATCTGTAAGGCGTTGTCCGTCCTCCACATGTCCCGAATCTTCCGCTCCATAACCGGAAAAGCAACCGGATGCCCCAGCAATTTGACCACCACAGATGTCGTCCACACACTTGCAAGCGCATCCATCAGGTCATCAGCGATCAAGAAGGCCGGATCACCCTCATTTCCATCGGGAAAAGATAGCGACATCTTATCCTTGACGAACTTCTCATCTATTTCCGTTTTTAATTGAACTGCCCCTCCGGTGATCACCACGTCCTTCCAAGAGGAGCGTTGATCAGGAGGTTTATCAGGCGGCCGGACACCGGTGGTGTGGTCGATGACCATCGCCGTCGGAGCGGCCAGAGTTGTCGGACCAACAGGAGTTGTCTATTACAAAAAGGAGGGTCAACGACCCTCCTTTTTCTCTAGTATGATCGATCACACCCACATAAAATTGCCCACTAGCCCCACACAAAAATCTTAGGAGTGATACCCATAATTCAATTCTGTCACACTAACTAAAAGATATAAATGTCATGATCATGTAATTCACATATGTCTAATTAATACTACAATTTTAACGTACGCCTGGCATGGGAAAGGGAAGATCTTTGACACTAGAGCTTCCGTAATTAAAACTCTTTGACAAGCACAAGTCTTGCTAATTTACGTTGTTCATGGTGAAGAACTGAAGACTACAGTTTTTGCATGGGCTTGTTTCCTTGGTGTGGTTAAGAGCGGGAAACTAATGAAGGTGATGACTATTTTATTTTTATAGATACATACTAGTATCAGTTCCCGTGCCTTAAAAGACACAATTTGATTTAACTAAAAACTTAATTAAATTTTAAAATAGTTTGATATAAAATCTTGTATTATTTTATATAATTTGCTTTTTTGGAATTTATTTTAATGATACATTATTTATGTTATAATACATTATTTTAATCAAACAAAGATTTGTAATATTATAATTTTGTCATATAAGGGCCGAATACTTGTTTTTATCAATAACTTTCTTCATTTTATAATTAATATTTTTTATGGTAAGTTTAATTATTTTTAAAAAAGATAAAATGGAAATTAGTAGATAAGAAGATTTCTAGAAAATATATGTATAAAATTTAAGTTTATTTTTTTATTTGGAAAAAACTAAAATGAAAATCAATAGATAAGAAAATTTCTAATGTGGGGTCACCAATGGAAATATAATTATGATATGATTTTTAAAAGAACCCCTTTTTCCTCTTAACTTATTTAAAGGATACATTTTTGTTTTCTTCAAAAATTAACTTAAGTGGAGGTTTTGGCATAATTAATTAAATTGTGGGTAATTAATTTTTTGTTTTAATTTTTTAGTTTAGGGTTAAATTAAGCTTCAAATATGTTAAGGAGTGATTTAAGGCATTAATTTGTTTCAGGAATAATTTTATCTAAAAAAAAATTTTGCTCGTCAATGACAATTACTTATTTCTTTATTTGTGATTAGTGATATAATAATTGTGGATAAACGCTTCTCATATTTGAAATTCAAATAGAAAACATCTATCATACTAGTACATGAGTTACTCTCCCTATTGTTAATTGGTTTTAGGGTGGACCCCCATGGACTTTTGTGTTAGATCTACCGCGTATATACGCATGAATGTGTGAACCCCACATCAGATATGACCCACCGAAATTTAACAATAATACTTTATAATAAAAAAATAAAAAAATATTCGGTAACATATTTTTAAAGGTATTTGATTCTAAATTAGGAACTCGAATTCAAAAATCTTTTAGGAGTAGTAAAGTGTTACAAAGTTTGTTATGTAGCCTCTCATCCCGATCATCTCATTTGAATCAATGACAATTACCTTTACACCGGCCAAAAGCATATATTTATATTCAATAATGTTGGGGACTAGGGTGCACATTCATCTCGGGCCAATATTATTATAATATGTATCATGTATGTGTCAAAATCTTATGAAAAGCTTAAAATGAAATTACACTAGCTTGATCTAGAAATTGTACATAGCAATTAAAAAAAGAAAGGATCCAACATCAAAAGTGAGAAACTTCTAAATTAGAATCAAATGCGTATCCATTTGGTACATTAGCTCACTGATTGAGATTGATGTACCATGAGATTTCGGGTTTGAGACTCTATAAGCTGGTTAATAAATATCTAAGCATGTCAATTTTATTTTTTATTTTATTGACCCAATTGAAAATAAACTTGGAAAAACATTCAAAAACTACATATATATGATAATATATTATCTAAAATAAATATACTTATATTATAATATATACTTATAAACACACACTCACACCCTCTAAAAAAGTTGTCTAGTCAAAGTGAATTTTAATATTGGGGAATATTTTATTTGAAAATTATCTTTTGTCTTTTAATCAAAATTTCCGTACGATTATGTAAAGTAAAAATTGATTGTCCTTAATCAATTGTACATAGAGAAAAAGAAAAAAAAACTGAAAAAGGGCGGGTTTTGGAGTTGAATTTCCCAAAATAGCCCCTCTCTGCTTTTAGCTGGTGAAGGCGGAGATTATCATTCCACAAGAACTCAACTCCTCCTCGCGAATCCCACATTCCTCTCTTTGTCCTGATCTGATTGGCAAATTCCTCTCTGCTCGGCCTCAGCGTGAAGGAGAATGATGGCGGAGTTTTAAGAGTTTCGAAAACCCCCCCACCCCCAAAAGCAATTTCGCTTTCGTTCTTCTTCCTTTTGTCGCTGTCTCCGAGCTCAGCACACAGCTCCTCACACTTTCGCTGAAAAACCCCCCAATCCGCTGCCATGATTGTTTGCTTTCTTTGCATTCTCATTGCCATCGCCTGATCAGGTCCCCCACTTTCTCTCCGCCTTTTTCCCTTTCTTTTCTTTCTTGTTTCCGTTTTGCTTTTCTGGGCTTCTTTAAAGAAGAGAACTGATGAAGTTTCTGGGTTGCTCAATGCGCGGATCTGTTTCCTTGTAAATGTGTGACTTGCTGCTTCCTTCTTCCTGTTTCCTGATATGGGTTTTTGCTGATTTTGATGTGGAAATCTTCGTGGCTTGTATTTTTGTTGCTTAGAATGCAGTCTCTTGATGTCTTTCTTGGATTGCACCGTTTGCTTAGGTTCTATTTAAATGGTGGGTAATTTCGCAAGTTTGCCTGTTGATTGATGTAATTTGAAGGAACTTGGAACCGGGGTTTTAGATTGCTTTTCAAGGTGAAAGGGAATTGCAGAATCCTCATTGCATTTCAGTTTTAGGGTTCAGTTGCTAACTAGTGTAAGAAGATTCAGGTTTTCTGCTTCTTGGCTGATTGATTGTGTTACAAGTTGATTTCTACTTTTATCTGATCTGGGTATTGCGTTTTTCCCTCAGAATGTTTACATCGAATCGCACTCTGGAGTCGCTTGGTGCCGGCATTAGTTCATTGTTGAAGCCCCAGACTGCCTCCTCTTCCATGACTGACGACATTAGCCCTCCAATGTCAAAGCATCATCATGGAACTGACGTTTCGTCAAACGCCTCTTGTGCGAAGACCAACAAAGGCTCATTAGTAGAAAGCTCCACCAAGAAGCAACCTCCAAAATCTGAACTGAAATCAACCATCAAACACCCTGTTGATGACTCTAACACTTGTAATCCAAGTGGTGGCTTATTGTTGCCCCAATCCGGCATCCCCGTCTGTTCAAGTCCTGCTGCCAGCATTTTCTCGGCAACCCATTACACAGAAGCCAAACAGAGCTTCACAGAGATCAGTGATGACTGTGCCAGCAGTGTTGATAAGTCCCGGGAGAGTGGCGAAGTTAGCAATTCTTGTGATTTGTTCGAGAGCAGGAAATCGAGTCTGTATAGAGCCAGTACCGGTAGTGATGTGAGCGACGAGAGCAGTGCAAGCAGTTGTAGCAGCGTTGTTTATAAGCCCCATAAGGCGAATGATGTTAGATGGGAGGCAATTCAGGTTGTCCGGTCCCGGTATGGGTCGTTGGAGTTGAAGCATTTCAGGATGTTGCTGCAATTAGGGTCTGGTGATATTGGGACCGTGTATTTAGCTGAGTTGACGGGGACAAGAACTTATTTTGCGGTCAAGATCATGGATAAGGCTAAGTTAGAGGGCAGGAAGAAGCTTTTGAGGGCTCAAACCGAACGGGAGATTCTTCAGTGTCTGGATCACCCGTTTCTCCCCACACTGTATAGTCACTTCGAAACTGAGAAGGCGGCTTTTTTGATGATGGAGTTTTGCCCTGGCGGAGATCTTCATGTGTTGAGTCAGAGACAAAGGGGGAAATACTTCTCTGAACAGGCTGCTAGGTATGACTTTGCTTAGTAATTTTTTGTTTGTTTATGAAATCTTAGAAGATAACATTTTTTGATGTGTATGATTGTTGCATTTTCACAAATCTTCTGTCCTCAGATTTCCTCATGTTGATTTTTCATGGTAGCCAGTGTTTAACTTTAGCATTTGCTGATCTTGAGATTATGACTCCTAGCTCCACTTGAAGACATTCTAGTTTTGGGCAAAGTGCATTCACAATCTCCAATGAGCTTAGCTAAATGATTTACTTCCTTTGTTGGCCAAATACATAGTATAGCATGGATACTTTAAATGCATAGGTACATTGTTGAATAACTCTGATGCAGATGGCGCCATATACTGGGAAGTTGGGGAAGTCATTTTAGATTCCCAGTTTTCAAAATTGACAGAACATGAAAATTGTGACAAGAAAGCAAATTAGTGACAAAAGATAATAGATGTACATGCTAGAAAATTTTCAGATTATTGTCACAGCAATTCTGTTCTTAAGTTAACTCAGTTGCAAAGGATTTTTACTTCATTCTGCTGAATCTGCATCTCAATTTTTTAGAGACGATTTACTGATCTCATTCTCAGTCCCTGCTACATACAACACATTACATATGCTCCTTTATCCCACCTATCTGTCTGTCTGAATTCTAACTAACATCAAAATTATATCTGTAGCATTTGCCTATATAGGAGAGTGCTAGTTCTCTGCATTTTGTCAATTGTTTAATTCTTCTCTCTTTGGCTCTTAAACCCACAGGTTCTATGTGGCAGAGATTCTCCTTGCTTTGGAGTATCTCCACATGCTTGGGATCGTCTACAGAGACTTGAAACCTGAGAATGTCCTGGTACGAGAAGACGGCCATATTATGCTTTCAGATTTCGACCTCTCCCTAAGATGTGCCGTTAGCCCTACCATCATAAGATCTTCCCACTTAACTGTAGACACCAAAAACTCACCATCCTCGTCTTACTGCATTGAACCCGCTTGTATGGTCCAGCCCGATTGCGCCTTACCCGTATGCTTCTCTCCGGGTTTTTTCTCCTCCAAGAAGTCAAAAAAATCCAAACGGTCCACGAAAACGAAACCCGACAGCATCCACCACCAGGTCACACCCCTTCCAGAGCTCGTAGCTGAGCCTACAAGCGCCCGATCCATGTCATTTGTGGGGACCCATGAGTACTTGGCTCCTGAGATCATCAAAGGTGAAGGACACGGGTCTGCAGTTGATTGGTGGACGCTCGGGATTTTCCTATACGAGCTGCTTTTTGGGAGGACGCCATTTAAGGGGCCTGATAACCGAGCCACATTGTTCAATGTCGTGGGCCAGCCACTCCGGTTTCCTGACTCTCCTGTGGTGAGCTTCGCTGCTCGGGACCTGATCAGAGGGCTGCTCGTGAAGGACCCGCACCACCGGCTCGCTTATAGACGAGGGGCGACGGAGATTAAGCAGCACCCGTTTTTCCAGAGCGTGAACTGGGCGCTGATACGGTGTGCTACGCCGCCTCTGGTGCCCAAGCCGTTTGTGGCTGACCTGTCTAGGATGGGCCAGAAGGAAGCTGGTGCTGGTGTCAAGCCTTCAGGTAATTATTGTGAGATTGATTCCTTCTAAGGCAGGAAGAATTGAAGAGGTGTAAAGTGAAAAGATGTGATCTGTATCTTCTGGTATGAAGTGAAATCTCTGTTGGAATGTACAATGTTAAAGATCATATCATTTTCCTATCCTAGTGGTTAAGAGATGAAATTTGTGTTGGAATTTAGAATAAGAAACATATGATTTGACCTTCTGCCTAAGCTATGTCCAAGCTTGACCACTGTGTAATTTGAAGCTGAACTTACACGAAAAAAGATTCATTGACATGAATCCGTGTGAATTTGTCTTTGCTTGAGCCTCAGACTTGCCAAAATCTTCGGATTCCTAATTAAATGAAGGCGGACTTGGCAAAATTATGAAGCTTTCAATGTCGAAAGTAGGTTAGAAATCCTACATTCCAACAGAGATGGAACAGTTCAACATTCGTTTAAAACCAGTGAGAAATTTGTAAGATTTTATGAAGTGGTTGATTTGGACGTTGTTCTCTTTTCAACCCAAAGTACCTTCTATCTAAAAACTATTTTTACCGCTTAGGGGTGTTCAATGGGTCGGGTCGGGTCGACCCGCGGCCTGCAGTGCGGGTTGTGGTCCGACCCGCGACCCGCAAAAAAATTGAAAAGTGACCCGCGACCCGGCCCGTGACCCGACCCGTGGGTTTGCGGGTCGGGTCGCGGGTCGACCCGTTCGATTTAGTCAATCCGATGTTTTATATGAAATACGGAAATAAATTGTGGATCGGTCCCAAAGACGGAGAATTTTTCAAAAAATATATATACTTTAATACTAATAAAGTCATTAAAATATATATATTATCTTAAAAATACATTTTAGTACTAACAAAACAATTAATATCAGTATTAAAACATATATTTTTTCTTAAAAATACATTTTAATACTAATAAAACGATAAAAACATATATATTTTAAGTGTAACGGGTCACGGGTCGACCCGCAAACCCGCGGGTTTAACCCGACCCGACCCGCGACCCACAAACTCAAAAAAAGTCGACCCGCGATCCGACCCGTTATTTGCGGGTCGGGTCATTGCGGGTTGTGGGCAATCCGACCCGTTGAACATCCCTACTCTCTATGTCATTTTTCTATAGCTATTTTTTAATTTTTTTTTTCCATCTCTTCGGTAGAGTTGTTAAGTGGTTTGTTTTCCTTTTCCTTTTCCTTTTCGGTTGTATTGGGCGCTTTTCATTAAGTTTGAAATGCCCCTATCATGACCCCCCAGATCCTGCCCTGACGGGATATTCCTGGGTAAATGTTGTTGTTGTTGCATGTCATTTTTCTCTATTATCTAGGTTTTGTCCATACAACAAAAAATACTTTCTTAAAAAAACATCCCTTAAAAATGCTAACTTTATAAACATTCCAAGTTGATAATCTGAACAGGACATTTTCATAATACTCCGTATTAGTTTGAAAAAGGTGGGTTTTTATAAGAACAAAATCTGGATGATGTTTCAAAATAATAATAGGTAGTGATATGAAAATTAAGTAAATAAGAGAGTTTTTAAGTTTTTCCAAAAATCATAAAATTAGGTGGATTTAAAAAAATGCTACGTAATTTAATATCATTGGTCTTTTTAACCTATGAACATTGAAACTCACAGATGTTTATTCTATATCCTTAGAGCATGTTTATCAATAACAATCTAAGCATCCCAAATTTTCTCCAATTTTCCACTTTTTCTCTTTGCCATATCATATAAGCATATACCTATTTTAGTAATTTATCAATCAATTCCCAAGAATCCCAAAAACTACTTTTTCCTTTTATCAATGTACAAATATACCCCCTTATTTTATTATAAGTTATAAATGTACCTTAACTTTCAATTACCAATATATCTATTTATTATTATTTACTTATTGTATTATTTTTTTATTGATAAATAACATTCATAAATTATAAAACTTAGGGTGCATTACAAACAAAAGTTTAAGAAAATATATAAATTTGATGATATAGTTCAACTCAACATTATTGAAAATGCAAGAACATTACAAAAAAAAAAAACATTTTAAGCGATAATTTAGATCTAGTACACGGGACAAAAAACTTCACGTAAATGGAAATACATAAGCAAATTTTAAAGTAACACATAACACCAGAATGTCTAATTCTTCACCGAAAACTTGCCAAATATGCCTTATGTTGTCGCTGTGTAACTGGATCCCGAAGTTCAACTTAAAATTAAACGTAGTTTCTCATACTCGGTGGTCTATCAGAAAGCCATGAGAAATCATTAGCCTCATTCACGTCCACTTCATTATCACCTTCATCAAATCGAGGAATAACTTTACCCAAATTACTTCTCCTTCATATTTTTTTTTTTTTTTTTGAAAAGGTAAAGATTAGGAGGCCGCCCTTACGGGGGGCGTCCTAGAGCATCCTTTCGGATGAGAACACGTAGTTCTGGTAATGTTGAGATGGTAGTGCTCGGGAGACTATGGCCCATTTTTGCAATCAGGTCGGCCACAGTATTACAGCATCTACCCACATGAGAAATCTTGACAGTTTCGAATTTTAGTAAAGAGACCATTATGTCAGATCTTAAAATTTCTATTTCCCATGGACATCGTCCAATATTTTGAACTGCTTTAATTACCGTTAGGTTATCCCCTTCTATTTCAATTTTGTTTAATCCTAGTTGTCTTGCTCTTCTCAGTCCGTCTCGAAATACTAATGCCTCGGCTTTGAGAGCCGAGATCTTTCGATACTTGGTTGTTGCAATATCAATTATCTCAGCTTGAGTTCCCCTTATTATGGATCCAGTTGTTGCCGTTCCATCTACTAGCCTTGATCCATCCACATTTATCTTGAAGAAGCCATTAGCCGGCTTCTGCCAAGTCTTATTTCTCTTCTGTCGTTTGTGCGTGTTTGTGTTGTTGTTTGTTTGGGGACAATCCTCTTCATTCCAGTGCTTTGCTTGTAGCCAATTGTGAATTTGTGTTTTTATATATTGTGCTAAGTTTGGGATTATATCAGTTGACTCTGGTTGAAAAGCCATTTTGTTTCGTTGATACCAAACCGCCCACCAGATTGTTGCTAGTTCTGAAAATTCTTCATTTGTCATTCTTTGTCGTAACTCCTCAATGATTATTTTTGGGCTTTGTGAATTCGTGTTGATCTGCTGGAGTAATTGCATAGTTTTTGTGTTAATCTGTCTTGTAATCTCTTTTGTTTGACTACAATCAATGAATAAGTGTCTTGTGCTTTCATATGTACAAGCGCACATGAGGCAACCTCCGGGTATCGAAATCTGTTTTTCCCGTAGTCGGTCTTTTGTTGGTAATCCATTATTAATCATTTTCCATAAGAAGTTTTTAACTTTTGGGATAATATTTAATTTCCATATCCATCTGTTATCATTTCCATGGTACGAGTCTATTTTTGTTATGTGGGATATAGCAGATGATGTAGAGAACCATCCATTCTTGCTTGGAGCCCAATATAATCTATCATGGATCACATTATCTGGGATAGGGGTTGATAGCACATCTTCTACAATATGATTTGGTAAGATTCTTCTTAGATCGTCTTCTTTCCATGTGTTATTGTTCGATATAAAATCTCTGACTTTCTGTTCTTTGTTGATTGTTATCAGGTTTGATACATGCTTTTCTAGAGGTTCATTCGTTATCCAACGGTCAGTCCAGAATCGTATAGTTTCTCCGTTACCTACTTGCCAAATCAGACCTTCTTCAAATTTATTACGTAGTTTCATTAGATTTCGCCATTGCCATGATGTGTTGGATTTGACTCTGTGTTCAAAAAGGTTGTCTCCTTTAAGATATTTTTCTTTTATAATTTTGACCCAAATATTGTCTGGTTCGAACAATATCTTCCATAATAGTTTCATTTGGAGTGCTTTGTTCATATGTTCAGCTTTGCGAATATCCAAACCTCCTTGGGATTTGGGTCTGTAAATTCTGTCCCACCCTATGAGTGGTTTATGGTGTTGGTCTTTGTTCCAAAAGAAATATCTATTGATTGTGTCAAGCTCTTGGTGGACATTTGTAGGAAGCATGAAGTTTTGCATTATGTAGTTAGGTTTTGTTACAAGATTCGCTCTTATGAGAATTGTTCTTCCTTCTTGTGACAGAGAGTTGGCTTTCCATTTAGTCAATTGCGTTTTCGTTTTTCCTATTGTTTCCTCAAAGGTTTCTTTGTTCACTCGTCCATTGATGATGGGGCATCCTAAGTATTTTTCCAAGTTAGTCATTGTTGAGATATTGAGGGTATGTTGAATAGTTCTCTTTTGTTGATTAGATACCAATTTAGAAGTTTGGAAAGCAGATTTTTGATAATTAACTTTTTGTCCTGATATCGCACAATATTCGTCAATTATTGTTTTGACTGTTACACAGGAATGTTGGGTTGCTTTAGCATAAATTATGATGTCATCTGCAAATGAGAGGAAAGGGATTCTTGTACCATTTCGCGAAAGAGGAAATCCTATTGTTTTGTTCGACGTTAGACTAGTTTGTTGTAATTTCCTTGCTAGAATTTCAGCCCCGATTAGGAATAGGTAAGGAGACAGAGGGTCTCCTTGGCGTAGTCCTCGTTCGGGTACTAACGGATCAGTTGGGTTGTTATTAACTAAAATTGAATAGGACACTGTAGTTACACATTCCTTTATCCAACTAATGAATTTGCCATCAAAGCCAAATTTTCCCATTACTGCAAATAGAAAGTCCCAATCAAGTCTGTCGTAGGCTTTTTCCATATCCAGTTTGATCGCTATCCAACCGTCCTTATCTTTTTTACTCTTGAAGGAGTGAGAGATTTCATGTGCTATAAGGACATTATCCTGCATGGCTCTTTTTGCGACAAAGGCTCCTTGGAGGGGGTGTATAATCTTGTCCATAACTCTCTTTAGTCTATCTGTAATAATCTTCGCAATAATTTTGTATATTGTTGAGCACAAGCTGATTGGCCGATAATGGTTAGTTGATATTGGGTTGTCACGTTTTGCTAGAAGAGATATAAATGTGTGGTTAACTTGTTTCAACATTCTACCTGAGTGGAAAAAACTTTTAACTGCTTTAATTACCGACGATCCTACGATATCCCAGTATTTCTTATAAAAATCAGCTGACATGCCGTCTGGACCTGGGGACTTATCGGAACCAATGTGCAGTAGTGCATTTTGTATTTCTTCGTTGGAGACTGCTTTGGTAAGGTCATTATTCTCTATGGGAGATATCTTAGTTGTTATTAGCTCTAGGTATTCGTGCAGTATTTGATTGTTAATTTGTTTTTTAGTATAGCGTTTTTTGAAGTCGGTCCTAATTTCATTTCTTATACTGTTTTCGCCAAATATTTGCGTACCCTCATTGGTTCTTATCTCCCTTATGATTTTTCTGTTTCTGCGTCCACTAGCAACTTTATGGAAGTACCCAACGTTTGTGTCTGAGAGTTTGATGTTCTTTGTTTTAGCGCGTTGTTTCCAATATGTTTTATGGTAATTTAATATGCATTCTTTCTTCTTTATCAATCTTAATTGTTTTTGGATTACCGCTGGTTGAGGTGAATTCTGAATTTGGATTTGGATTTTTAGTAGTTCATTTTCTAGGTTCTGTAATTGTTCAAAGGTGTTTCCAAGGGTGCGTTTATTCCATTGTTTTGCATGGTTCTTGAACATTTGCGTTTTTTTAACAAGTTGAAACATATAGGATCCCGTGTAGTCCACTCGCCAGGCCTGTTTTACTATGTTTTTGAAGTCTTTTCTCTGCATCCACATTTTTTCAAATTTAAATGGTTGTGCTTTATATATTTGGCCATTGTTCAGTTCGATTGCTATCTTGCAATGGTCGGATGACGAGAAAGCATCATTTTTTGTTGAGATGTTTGGAAACCATTGAATTATTTGACTATCTACTAGAGTTCTGTCTAATTTTTCGTATATATTGTCGATTTCTGTTTTATTTTTCCTCCAAGTGTATTTATTTCCAGTTGTGGGTATATCTAGTAGGTTGCAGTCATCTTTGAATTTGGTTAATCGCTCGAATCTATTGGCGACAGGGTAAACCCCGCCTTTTTTATCGCTGGGTTCTTGTATTTCGTTTAGATCTCCCATTACTATTGTCGGGATGTTCAAGTTTTGTATTTCAAGAGTTAGGGCTGCCCAGAAATCATCTTTTTTGTTTTCATTTGGTGGTGCATAAACTAGACAAATTGCAATTACATATCGAGTTGAGAGATGTGAGTATTTTAAAATTATGTATCGGGGTGTTTGGATCATAATCTCTATTGTTTCATTTATGAGCTGGTGTTCCTTCCATAAAACACATATCCCCCCGGCCCTACCCACGGCAGGGGACCACACAAAGTTATCAAATCTTGAGCGTCTCCAAACTTGATCGGATGGTTCCTTCTCTGCTTTTGTTTCGACAATCGCCATTATTTGTATTCTTTCTAACTTACAAAATGAGTCAATCTCTGGCCAAAAGGACTTTCGACCTATTCCCCGACTATTCCAGATACTGATGTTCATGATAACTAGATTTTATATAGCACAAACCGTTTCTGGATCTCTCTTTGATTAGGGTAATTGGTAGGATTTTATCTTTCTTTCCTTGTACACGTTCAATTTGTTCTATATGTCCTTTTTTATGGTAATTTCTGTTAGTCAATTGGGAGCTTGCACCGGTGGATTCATAGGTATAAACAAAGACATGAATGAGGAGTTTAAACCATGTTAAATGTTTTTGAGTTGATCCATTCAAGGTAGTGGGTGATGGATTTAACCCGGTAGAGTTACTAATTTGGTAATATCCGCAATTATATTTTTTAGAGCGGTTTGTCACAAAAGCAATTATGTATTTTGATAAACCCGATCTACTTTTTCCTAGTAGCCCTTGATAGACGGTTATAGAATTGTGTGTACTGGTTTTCATACAACATTTAGACAAATAATATACTATACGTTTCCATGGATCGTGATCTTGACACATGATTGTTAAGCACTTGCAACCTCCTTTGTGTGTGGTTTTACTTTTTGCCTTGGTTATCCTACTTGTGGATTTTATCATTTTTTGGGTAGACCTCCTTGACATTTTGACTTGGTTGTGATCTGGCACAATTTTCATTGTGAGAAATTGCCTAGTTGAATTACTGCAAAAGGGTTTTATAGAGAAATTAACACATGTGTAATTACTTAGGATAAAATAGCTAGAATTAGACCAATAAAGATAGAGATTCATATACTGGTTCACCAAGATCTTAATAAGACAAAGATTGGTGGAGTGCTTCGGAAAGATGCTATTAAATTGGTAACTAATACAAGGAGACAACTGATATAGCCATTTTTTACTCCATTGGTTCTTGACAGCCCCATTTTGAAGAGAATGTTTCAGTTTTGGTTTTGCATAAATTTTTGTTCGGTTCATATTAACTTTCCCATGCCATTTAAGAATGCACCAAACAGCAGGATAGCAACAAACATAGTGCTGATATATTATAGCAAAAGAGGAGTACAACAAAGGTCTGCTACTATTACAAAGGAGCCAAGCTTCATCATCACCAAGGATTACACTAAACTTACTACCATTATTTAAACTTCTAGTCATGGACCTACCACCAGAGCAATTACATGACATGTCACAGGTTTTCAACAATGGTGGTACATGCATCACTTTCTGCAAAAGACTAGACAAAAACCAAAAGACATCATTTAGGCAAGTAGTAGGCAAACAGAGTTGATTATAGTTAGGGTTATTAGACAGCCTAGAGAACCAGAGGATGTAGTGCTGGTGTTCTATCATTCTTCTCTTTTTTTCTTCTTAGCTTCCCCACCCTTCAGTTGTGAGGTAGCCGTATCAAACATCCCTTCACAGCCCTTGCGCTTGCTTGACTCAGTTTGTGATTGTTGGGGCTCAAGCATCTCCATTTTCCCTAATTTTTCCACTACAGAAGTAGGGTTGGTCAGAGAATGGAAGGATTGTAGGGATTGGGACTCATCCATGGGGGTAGCAAGAGGTTTCTCATTAGCAATGACAGCAGCCAGCTCTTCTTGGTAATAGCCTCCATCATGATTCTCCTCATCTTCATCATTAAGGAGAAATTCATTGAGGAGAGCCAACCTGTCTTCATCTTCTTCCTTGTCAGCGCTCAGGGGTGAGTATGGGGACACCACAAGCTCATCATCCATCTTCTCATCGTTAGGAGGGGTGTGTATCTCAGGTTCCTTCTCATTCTCATCATTGGAACCCTGGTTATGCTCAAGGTTGGTTGGGTTGATCTTAGTAGGAACAGCAGTAGGATAGGCTTGAGAGTGTTGAGACATTTTGGACCCCTTAGAGCCCGAGGAGGAAGAGTCAGTGATGTAGACCACATTGATTCCACTATTTTTATGCAGCTCTTCATTCTCTAAATTTCCGTGCCCTTTCTCAGATGGAATTTTGTTGTGTTTCCCAGCCCATTCCCATTTTTCCTCATTGCTTAACCCTGAGGTGCCAGCTTTGGTTTCCTTGCCCTTTTTGGAAGAGAAAGGCTTGGTTAATGTGACAGTAATGGGTTGGTTTCTAGTGGTTCTAAGAGGGCAGAAGTTGTAAGTGTGGGAAAGATCACCACAATAGCCACACCCTTTAGGGAAATCTTCAAACCAGACATTATACATGTGCTCATTTGCATTTTCATCTGGAACAACCAGCTTGTTATCCGCAATGTCTTGCAGATCAACATTGATACAGATTCTGGCAAAACGCAATCTTTGTAATTTTTCAGTGTAAGGGTCAAGTTTTATCACAGAGCCAAGCTGGTTCCATTGAATGATTGTGTTAAGTACATCAAAGCTCAGATATTCAATGGGTAGTTGAGGGATCCTAATCCAGGTGTCAACTTGGGTAATTGATTCAGAGGCAGTATCAAAGTTTGACTTCCAGGGTTTAAGGAGTAGAAGTTGGCCAAAGACATGGTATGGGCGCCCATCCCATATCTGGTTTCTCTCAATTGGGTTGGAAAATCTCAACTCAAACCAGCCATTAGCTCTCTCATGGATGAAAAAATCACCCTTAAGCTTCCAATCATTTCTGAATTTTGGCCTAAGCTTAGCTATTTCAATGGGTTCCCCTATGACAAACCCAAATAAGGAGGTTTCTTTGAGATGGTTAATGTTTTCCTTCACCCCGGACAGTTTGGCAAGAAAGGCATTCATGTCTATTTTCATTTTCTCTTTTCCTTTGTTCTTCTTAGTGCCAGAGGGTCCAGCACCAGAATTGTTCGGGATGGCATCACTACTCATGGTCTCCTCGACCGTAGTGTGCCCAGGTTCAGACAGGGGTTCAAGAGGGGTGTTGGTCAGGGGTGGTTGTTGTTTAGAACAGTTTTGAAGGATTTCATACCTTTCCTCTCCGAGCCCATAGTGATGATCAGCTTGTTCCAGAGATAGAAGTTGTTTGGCCTCCCCTTCTTACTTTCAGTATTTTTATTTTTGTTAAACAGAGAATGGTGTGGAATGGAGAATTGGAGATACAAGGAACCAAACCATTCCCCAGTTAGCAATTTATAGACCACAAGCATGCAAGCAAGACACTGTTCAAAATTAATAAACAAATAATCACAGGGTAAGGTCTGAGACAACCTCTCAGTAGCCGTTTGGAATCGCCAGAGAGAGCTTTGAGAAGCACCACTCCCCTCCCTTGTACTCCAGATCTCGGCGTGGCAGCAAACGCGGAAAAACCGCACCGCTTCAAGCCTCCAAAGACGGACGTGCACCATACCAGTTTTTCGTTGATCTTCCCGGACAGGAGGTATGGTAGCAACAGTACTATCACCTACCTCCCCCCTGTTAAGCTTGATTTTTCGTTTTCCTCTGAGATTTATCTTGCCTCTCTCACCATAACCTACTTGGCTGGAATGATTATCCCTCAAGAGATGGATTTGTTTATTGTTTTGGTCTAGGACAGAGAGCCCCGAAAACAGGTCAGGAAATCGCCGGCTAAACACGGCACGATCACGGAAGCAGTTGTGAGAAGAGGTTTGGTGGAGGAGATGATCACGAAAGGGGATTTGAGGCAGGATTAAGGCCATCCATTGATTTGGGGATTTAGGGTTGGGTAGCTGTAGCTCACAAATTGGGGGAAGATGCGACAGAAGGAGCAAAGGGGCAAAGGGAGTCATTTTCAACTTTCTAGCTATTACTTCTCCTTCATATGTCATTTCCTACAATAATATTATGTAGAATGATGCAAGTTTTCATTATCTTCCCAACTTATGAGGATCCTACGACAGTGTTGGACTATGAATTATTGCAAAACGAGATTGCAACACTCCACACCCCCTTTCCACATCTTTGCGATATCCCTCTTGGTTTTGGGCGAATAATCTTGCTTTTGGGCCTTGGGAAGCTTAATTGATTGGACAGATGTCGGTCAATATGGATGAATACCATCAGAGAGATAATATCCCTTGTTGTACGTTTGTCCATTAATTGTAAAATTCACACTTGGAGTTGTACCTTACAAGATGTCATAAAATACTTAAGATCAATCAAGAGCATTAAGATCATTACACGTTCCTAGAATCCCAAAAGAAATGCATGCCAAAACCAAAGGTCTTTTGAGACAACAACTATTAGTATGCTTGTTAAATTTTTATGATCTCCACGAGCAAACATGCCTTTCCATGCAGTGGGGCAACTTTTACATCCCTAATGCATACAATCAATGAACCCCAACATCCCAAGAAATCCACGTTCCTCTCCTTGTTGTAGTAGGCATTGAATGTCTGTGGCGGTTGGCTGCCTCTGGTACTCCTCACCGAAGAAATTGATGATTCCATCAAAGAAATGGGACAAGCATTGTCTTATACTACCTCCAGAAATCCAAAGATACTCATTGCAAGCGTCAACAGCAGTTCCATATGCTAACATGCTTATCGCACTAGTGCATTTTAGTAGTGCATAAATACCAAGCCTTCCAATTGTGTCTAGCATTTGTTGAAAGTACTCCATCCCATGCCTTCCAATTGTGTCTACCAAGCTTTCCAATTGTGCATTTTAGTAGAACAAACACCTCAGCTTCACAACAATTTGTAAGCAATCTTCACATCCTTCTCATATTAACAATTGTATAATTGATTGATTCAACGTAAAACTATCCACCTCTCCTTATCAACATTCTAGATCATTCATCCACTAGGTTGGCCTTCAACTCTTGTTATCAAAGAGCATGAATAGGCTTGAGAAACCCGAACATGATTTTGAATTTACTTTATATGATCGACCCGTGATAAATTTGAAATGGATCTAATTATGTGGCTCACTATTTAGAAGACAATGGAAACGAGTTTCGGCAAGGAGGTGTGCAAACAGATTAGAGTAGAGAAACAAAATCCTCAATTGAAGCAACACAAGGTCAATAATAATGTTTTAATGTAGGATATAATTAATAAAATGTTACATGATAATATTATTAATATTTCGATATTGATAATTAACCTTTTTCTATCCGAACTGTGATATGATGCAAATAATAAAATTAAATTGATATCCATAATATGACTTAAATAAAGATCACTAATAAAATAGTAACATATCAAATTATTTTGTCGAAAGAGTTCATGTAAATACAAATTGATTCGATATTATATACATGATATGACTTATATAGATATATAGTATATATATAAAACTTGGAGGCTTTAAAATTAGATACAACTTATTAGTTGATAAAAGTCTAGAATTTTATAAATTAATTAATTAATAATTAAATAAAATTAAGGTGGCTCGTTGTTGGATTGATGATGTGGATATATTACTATAAAAACAAATTTATTAAAACAAAGTGGGACCCAAATTATTGATAAACAAAACTAATAAATACCACAAAATGACATATAAGTGAATTAAATATAGAGCTAACATGTGGTTAAATCATAGGTGGTTCAATATAATGACTCAAATGCTTATGAATTATATGTAGATTGATTGGAACTAATTGTTGTGTTGTGTCTTCCAGCACTCTTTGCCAACCTCAGGATTGAGATATATGATTTTATCTCTCTCTTAAGAACACTCTCTTTCTCGATCGTTGCTCTCTAGGTTCTAAGTCTCCGGTGATTGACCAACTGGCGTATCCCCTTGGCGGGACAGCCTTGAAGGGGATGGATATTGATAGTTCCCTCAAACTTACTCCCTGCGGCTCAAACCTCTAATGACACACCGAAAGAAGGTGGGGGAGAATGTTCATCTTCCGATTGATGAGACCAAGAAGGCTGATCTCATCTTCCGATTGAGAAGGTAGGGGATCTTGAGACGCTGGGGGGGGGGGGTAGGTGAACCCCCCAAGAGAAGGAATTGTTTGAGTTTGGGGTCAGTAAATGCGGATTCGGGAAGTGGAAGGTGATCTCTGACCGATTCTTGAGATCAAGGACTCCGCAACAAATTTCCGACTATGCGCGCTATATAGAAAAGAAAAGAAAGGATGACAAGGAAATGTTGGAAGGTGCCACCACTCAAGAAGTGGCCCAGGGGCAGGAGGTGAATACGAATCTTTCTCAGTTTAATGAGGTGGAGAATGCAGGAGTTCCTCAGATTGAGAAGCGAAAGGGGCGGTTGAGTACCAACGAGAAGTCAACGCTTAAGGTTGGGATCAACGAATGAGGACCCGAAAAGTGGAAGCTCATCTATGAAAAACACGTGCGATCGAGAACAACAAAAGAAATTTCCGATTTCTCTCACTATAAGAGAGGGAAGTTTGTGAAGGAAATGTTAGAGGATGCGACGGCTCAAGAAGTGGCCCAGGTGGTGGAGGACGCAGACACTGAAGAAGTGTCCCATAGAAGAATCTTGGAGCATGAGCTTGACATAAAATCTCAAAAGGAGCATTTTGCGACTGCAGAAGAGGAGTTCAATCCATGACAACAACATCCTTGTACACTTCCTCTTTCTCATGTATAAGCTTCCTCATGTGATATAATGCCTCACATAAATATTGAAAGTAAAATAACAGTTTCATTAATTCAATATCTCAAATCCATGATAAATTTCTCAATTGTCTAAAGGTATAAGAATTGATCAATTACCTCATCTTCAATCCAATTACCGATTACCCTAAGTTCTCTAAAGAACTTCTTATCAAGCACTTGATGAGAGCCAGCTATTGTATCTTTTGAATTCCTACAACCACAAAATACTAAAATGTCATCATCAGAAATTTGTCACTTATCATCAGAATATACTAAACATGTCACGTACCATTGGAAAATACTAAAATTGTCACTTCAAATCATAAAATTATCACATGTATTCACAAAACAATCATTGTAATCACAAATTACTAACAATGTCACTCATCATAAAACATTTATCACTCGTCGTCAGAAAAATACTAAAACAATCACTTTAAATCATAAACATATCACTTGTATTCACAAAACAATCTTTGTAATAAAAAAATATAAAAAATATCACTCGTCATTAGAAAATTGTCACTTATCATCAAAATAGACTAAACTGTCACTTGTCACTTCAAATCATGAAATTGTCACTTGTATTGAAAATATACTAAAACGTTCATCAGAAAACTATCACTTGTCATTATATAACTGTCACTTCTCATATCAAATTGAAAACTAAAATAATTAAGTAACTAACATACCCATTGTAGAACCAATTTTAGAAAGACCTACACTCGTCTTCAGGGTAAAATGAATACTTTGGAGCCTTAGGTAAGTGAGGAACCTTCTTTTTCTTCACAATTGTAAATGGTGTGTGAGTCAAAGGGCCTTCCTTCTTGATCCTTGAAGACCTTCTGATGTGTCACGATCTGAGCCACATCACGACTCATGGCCAGGCGTGAGCCAAGATGCGCAACCCACCATCCCCACAACCGGCCACGCTAGGCCCCATTACTAGGCGTAGGGTGCGACTACTTCAAGAAGAGCATCAAATGGCCCTCACTACAATGAGCCCAATGCTAAACCACAAGGCTGGGCCTTTCATGATTCTCCAAGGTGATGGGCCAATTGTCAACACTGGTGGGCTTGGACCGGGCCATCTCCAAGGAAGCCCATTAAAGCTATCTCATCAAGACCCCCTAAAATCAATGACGCAATGCCTTGGGGTGCAAGGAACATACTTGGGGAGCAAGGATGACTCATCCACCATTAATTCACCCCTTGGGCCACTAGCAGCATCTCCATCAAAGCCCCCTCATCAAGACCCTCTACATTTAATGCCGGAATACCTTAGAGAGCAAGGAACTTACTTGGACCGCAAGGAATTCGTCTCCACCACACACATCTATTCCTTGGGCAGCAAGCAACACAACCATCAATGCATCTCCATCAAGACGCCCACATTAAAGACGCATGACTTGGATGGCAAGCAACTACCTTGGTGGTCAAGGCACCTCCACCGCCTCTCTCCTCTTGCTTGGGCCGCAAGCATCATTGATGACGCCTCTCCCTTCCCTTGCCTATATAAAGAAATCCAGGCCTCTCATTTTGAGGCAGCTTAGAACTTGGAGTTGAAAGACGTTTGTGTCTCTTTGGGTTTTAGGCTCTTCTCTCTTTTCTCTTGGTGAGTTTGTTTAAGAGAAGAAGGGGGTTTATCCTTGTGAGTTTATCAAGGGCCTAGTTAAGCACGTTTTGAATGAGTCTATCCCAGGGCGTGATCAGGCTTGCTTGCTTGTTTCTTTGGTGCGTTTATCCAAGGATTCAATCAAGTACCTATCCTTTGTTTATTTATTTGGTGAGTTTATCCAAAAAAGAATCAAATACTTTTCCTTTAATACAAAGTCACTTTTATCCATAAAATCTCGTGTATTTGTTCACCCAAATTCACACCAAAAATAGCCAAACACAACACCAACGACCCTTACTTGTTCCGATCACAGACTCCTTCGACCCGGAAGTGTAGATGATTCACCATCTTTTAGATGCCTTATCGTGTAGTTTTTAGAAGCTTTTTGAGTGTTCTAGGCTAGTTTTTAGGCTTAAGTGTTACATCAAGGCCGAAGACACAAAAGTTGTTAAAATGAAGATTTTGCAAGAGAAGTCGTCTCTACAGGGAAAACGCGGTCGCGAGACGTCACCAGAAGCGGAGATTTGAAGACCCGAAGGCCGCGGGTGCGCTGCTTGAGACGCAGTCGCGGTAGAAGCTGCCAACGGACCATTGACCAGATGTTGACCGCGGGCGCGACGGTGTCGGCGCGGTGGAACCGACTTCAACGGGACGCGCGGATCTATATTTGGGCCGTTTTTAATGCTTTGTTTTATTTTTGGATATTTCTTTCGTCCCAAGACATATATAAGGGATTGGAACCCTTTAGGATTGTAATTTTTTGACCTTTGTTTGAAGACTTGAGTTTTATGATGATTATGGAGAACTAAACCTCTCTAGGGTTTGTTCAACAATGAAGCTTTAATTGACAAGTTTGTGAGATTCTAAATCCTTTTCCTATTCCTTTGGTTATTATTGATTCTCTTGTGCTTAATTACATGATTATTGATTGTTTCTCTATGAGTAATTAACCTATTGAATTGATTGATCTTCTATTGTTGGAACGGGTTTGGACCGTGGACAAACCTATTATGTGAAAACAACTTAGAACCTAGATTTGTTGTCTATGCAACTAGGGTTTAAGAAGAATATTGATTGTTTGCTTGTGAAATTGACTCGTAGCTTGATTTCTCTTGCATGCATCCTATTTATCCTTGTTCTTAATGCTAATTTTGATTTGAGCGTCGTCTATCATTGTTAAGTATTTCCTGGACCGTGGACAGGTATTAGTCAAGATTAGGATTGGAATTAACCATTGGATTAAAAGGAATTGTGTGTGAATCAATGATCAAACGACTCTTTTAAAGTGGATTTGTTGAATGAATCTATTTTTAGCACTCTGATTGATCTTGTGAAATTGTCGATTTGTCTTCTTGCTTTGGTGATTGGAACTCTTGCATAAACTCCCCCCTTTGTTCTTAGTTGATATAAATATTAGGCTAAATACCTTAAGATCTCTAGGGTTCGATCCCATACTTGCTCAATATACTTAGTTTGTGTGTTTGGGTTATTTATCTTTGATCTTGGCACGACGACTTTAGCCGAGTCAGTAGACGATCCGAGTCCGGGACTCATCATTTTGGATTGTCTATGCTTGTGTGAGTAAAGTAAAAAGAGTCCAAATGATGAGTCCCGGACTTAGATCGTCTACGCTTCTAGGTCGAAGGAGTCTCTTACACTTGATCGGAACATGTAAGGGTCGTTGGTGTGAATTTGGGTGAACAAATACACGAGATTTTGTGGATAAAAGTGACTTTGTATTAAAGGAAAAGTATTTGATTCTTGTTTGGATAAACTCACCAAACAAGAAACAAACAAATGATAGGTACTTGATTAAATCCTTGGATAAACGCACCAAAGAATCAACCAAGCTAGCCCGATCACGCCTTGGGATAGACTCACCTAAAACGTGCCTGACTAGGCCCTTGATTGTAACATCCCCGACCAAAGTGCATACGTCATAATGCATTCATTGCATACGCATAGCATATTTGTATAGTACATGATAAATTTTTAAAAGTAATACTCGTTTTCAAGTAAAGTTATTTACATTTTAAAAGTTTTTAAAGATAAAGTTAGTTAATGGAAGTTTCTGGGTAAAGTTTATAATAAGAGGAATTTAAGGGTCAAAGTTGTAATTTCTCAAAATTGTTGCCGACTTCCTTCAGCCGACTCTTCCTTAGACAAGTTCAATTTCTATTTGTTAACTTCTCACTAGCTTGTATATATCTATCTATATGTACGTGTGTGTGGGTAAGTGTTGTATAATTTGGGAGGTGAGAGGAAGAAGTTTGGAGGGAGCCCGTAGAAAAAGAACAAGGATCAAGAGTAGAGAATTGTCTAGCAAGTTTTATTTTGGGCAAAACAGTTGTATTCGGTTTAGATTTGGGATCACTATTTGGTAAGTTTTAGTTAGTAAATTTAATATGGTTTAACTAGTTTTAGTTTATTTGGGTTTGTTAATTTCCAGATCTAGGTTTATAAATGATACTGAGTTGATAATCAATTGGCCTATAATTGTTAGTGGACGTTTTCAATAATGGTTATATAGTTTGTTAAAGGTTTTGTAATGGTTTTAGGGTTTCGTTGTAATAATATTTCGGTGGCCTTCGGTCAAGATTTTCAAAAGGTTTTCTACTAGAAAGATGATCTTATATATGCATAGTATATGCTGGAAAATTTTCACAGTAATTGGAACTATATAATGAAAGTTATAATGCATCCTGACATTTCATTGCATTTAGGGTTAGGGTTGTAAGAACTTATAGGCTAAGATTGCATTGGGTTATTATATAGGAGCACGAGGGGTAAGTCGTGATCAAGAGAAGGAGTCAGAGGCAAGATATCTGTCTTAGAAGGTGAATATAGACCGGAGATTCAACCTTATGTGTTATATGATGTGCTACAATGTGTGTATATATATACTATGTGTTATATATGCTATATGGATATATGTGTGATATGTGTTTTCTCTAGAATGTCCATGATTGTTTGCATAGATTGTGCAATTGCAATTGATACATGATCACATGATGCATTTGAGCATATCACAATGGCATGAGATTAAAGGCTCTGTGACTGTCTTGCCCTGAATTTGTAATCACAGGAGACCTAAAATAAGGTCTAAACACATGGGACCTATAAGGTCATATCACAGGAGGCCTAGAAGGCCAATTCATATGAGACCTACGGGTCTAAATCACATGGGACCAAAAGAGTCCATTCACAGGAAACCCGGGGCAGATTCAGGCTTGCACAGTTCACAGAATAATAATTGGACACATGAACATTTGCATATGCATAAGTTTATTCATATGAAATATAGATATGTATATGTATATGTATATGTACAAGGATTAATTGAATTGGCTATGAGTGAAATAAGTGATGAGGGTTTATATTCACTGAGTATGCAACTCATGTAAATCGCAACCAATTTTTCAGGTTCAGCTAGTTATACTAGCTTGTGTTTCATAGATGTCAGATTTGCACAGGTCGGCCGGCTAATGCCTTATGCAGCCTTCTCCTCCTCATTTTGCATCATAGACATATGTATTGTAATAGAAGTCAGAGAGTTGTATTAGTATAAGAAGTAACTAGATACAAGTGTGTGTATCTGTGTGTTTTAACTTATGGTTGTTAAGTTTTGTTATATGTTTATGTGATCAGATGTGAAATTATGTGCACTATATGTTTGTATAATAAGTAAGTTATTTATAGCATACGTCAGAGGGGTGTGAGGGTGTCACATTGATAAACTCACAAGGACAAACCCCCTTCTTCTCTTGGATAAATTCACCAAGAGAAAAGAGAGAAGAGCCTAAAACCCAAAGAGACACAAACGTCTTTCAAGTCCAAGTTCTAAGATGCCTCAAAATGAGAGGCGTGGATTTCTTTATATAGGGAAGTGAAGGGAGAGGCGTCATCAATGATGCTTGCAGCCCAAGCAAGAGGAGAGAGGCGGTGGAGGTGCCTTGGCCACTAAGGTAGTTGCTTGCCATCCAAGTCATGCCTCTTTAATGTGGGCGTCTTGATGGAGATGCATTGATCGCGGTGTTTCTTGCTGCCTAAGGAATAAATGTGTGTGCTGGAGATGTCTTCCTTGCGGTCCAAGTAAGTTCCTTGCTCTCCAAGGTATTCCGGCATTAAATGGAGAGGGTCTTGATGAGGGGGATTTGATGGAGACGTTGTTTGTGGCCTAAGGAGTAAAAATTAATAGTGGACGAGTCATCCTTGCTCCCCAAGTATGTTCCTTGAACCCCAAGGCATTGCGTCATTGATTGTAGGGGGTCTTGAGCTTTGATGGGCTTCCTTGGAGATGGCCCGGTCCAAGCCCATCAGTGTTGACAATTGGCTTATCACCTTAGAGGATCATGAAAGGCCCAACCTTGTGGTTTAGCATTGGGCCCATTGTAGTGAGGGCCATTTGAAGCTCTTCTTGAAGTAGTTGCACCCTATGCCTAGTAATGAGGCCTAGCGTGGCCGGTTGTGGGGATGGTGGGTCATCTTGGCTCACGTTTGCCCATGAGTCATGATGTGGCTCAACTCGTGACACATCACCTTCTTATCCCAGCCAAATCAAGAACACCCACCTTTACAATAGGATTATGCATTTCAATCTCAAGTGTTCCACCATCTTCATTGCTTTGAATTGGAACTGAATCATCATTACTCTCAGGACCATCTCCTCAGCCTTCTTCATTGTCACCTTCTTCATTAACCTGTTCCATAGGATCATCCACTATGTAATCATCAGCTTCTGTGTTGCCCTCCTCTACATGATCACCATCTTCAGCATATCTAATGTTATCATTTTGAACTTCATCCAAACATGCAAATAACTGACCATGTTCAATCAACTGAGAACAATTGTCCCTAATGTCCCTTAAAACATCACTAAACTCAAAATCTAATTCAACACGTAATATCGCTAAAAAGGTTGAACCTGACCCACTTGATACCACTTTTGGAAAAACAACAAAATCATTCGTTTTCTCACCGTTACGAACTTGATCATCATCCTTCACATCAGCTTGATCATCCTTTTGATCAACATCAGAACCTTCATTTGCAACTTTTTCAGGTGTTGAAAAGCCCATAACCTCTTTCTTTATAGAAGTGTCAACATCAGTAGACAATCTCATCGACCCAATGCCTTTACAGTCACTTGAATTTGTTGGTGTTGGAACAATAATCTTCACATCATCTCCGTCATCATCAAAATTGATCCCCATTTTCATCTGAAATGAATGCATCTTAACAGACAATCTCGCTATTTGCATTTTATTACGTTTCACCTTATTTTGTATATCCTTCATTACCTTACCAATTCAGTGTGCATCTCACTCATTGGCATCAATAGCTTAACCCAAGTTGGCTCTCCCACTTCCTTTAATTTTTATGCCTTCACCTGACTCAAGATTTGAGCAACTTCAAACTCATCCTTAAGAAGAAGATCAAAAGGCTTGTCATTGGCATTATTTTTCACTATTGGCCTCTTGAATTTCTTTGTTTTCACATGCAAAGCATTTTGAAGGATTTAGAGATCGTGGAGTCTTTGGTTGTTGGGACTCCTCTCAGATTTCGAAGGTCGTGGAAGTTGCAATCTCTTACTCAGTCTTCTTGGAGATTCAACATCTGCTTTCCTTTTCTTGGAAGGAGTTGAAAACTTTGTCATCACTTTTAACAGAACTAACTTTACGCTTCTTAATTGCCTTACCTTTATCAATTTCAACTATTTCCTTGCCTTTGCAAGGATCTCAGGGAGCAAGAACAAAATCAACCAAATCATCTTTAGTGGCAGAGCCAAAGTTAGGTTGAGCATATTCCTTCACCTTCTGATTAGTGATGATCCTTTGAAGAAGCTCATTGAATACAGGATCAAACTCCTATTCAGGATCATCACAATGAATGAAATATGCATACTTAGAGTAGGAAGGATATATACAATCTTGAAAAAAAACACAAAACAACAAAAAGTATGAAAATTGATGACAAATGATGATAGTATAGAGCATCTTTTGAGTGTGCAGTGATAGTATTGAATTTTTTCAATCAATGTCTTTGACAATAATCCAATTAAAAACTGTCGCATTTAATCTTAAAATACTAAAACTGTCACTTAAATTGACGCTTATCATTTGTGATAAAAGTACGCTAAGACTATCACTTGTCATCTTAAAATCATACTTTATACTCAATATGTTTGAGAACAATGCAATTATAATGATTATGATGATATTGATGATAAGTTTACGTGTGAACAATGCCATTAAACTATCACTTGTCACATGTTATCTTAAAATCAATATGTTTGAGAACAATTCAATTAACATAAATATGATGATACTTAAACTGTCACTTGTCATTTTAAAAGGCATAGACATTTTAAACACACGTTTTTTACTTTTTGCACCACGCCATTAGGAGGCGTTGCTTTCGAAAGGTGTCCAGTAAAATTATAATAAAAAATTACGAGAAACCAACAAACATCGTCGTATGGCGCCGTCAAACGGTGACGCCGATGGAAGGCACCATGATACGCCGGCTGAAGGCGCCATAATACGCCACTGAAAGGCGTGGTAGTAAAGTAGGTAGTTGGAATTTGATTAGTGGGTTAATTATACTCCCTCGGTCCCAAAACGTTTGTCCATAGATTATAATTGGTACAATATTTATCTTAAGTTGAAAAGTTGATTAATTAGGGTAACATATAAGAATAAATAAGAGTAATTTTGTAAATGAATCGAGATACAAAATTAAAAAGTGACAAAGTTTATAAGATCGCGGATAATTGACAGTAATATATAAGATTGGATGAGGTAATTTTGTGTTTTATAGGGAAAAAGTGATAAAGTTGATGAAAAAATTAGGTAACCAGGGTAATATATATATATGAGATTGAATAAGGGTAATATGGTAAGAAAAGTGATATAAATGAAAAGTTTGAAAGATAGACAAACTTATTGGGACAACTGAAATGGACACATTATGAGACGGAGAGAGAAATATATATATAAGATTGAATGAGGATAATATAGTAATAAAAATAGGATATAGATATAAAGATTTGAGAAGTGGACTATTGGGACAACCGAAATAAAAAAATGGACAAACATAATGGGACGGAGGAAGTATACTTTATCTAACAATATTATATTAATTTCAACACTCTAACATTAATTAACATGGTAAACAAAAAGTGACGGCTGGCATGAATAGTAGTATAATATATCAAGGTGGGTGCGGTCAAAGCTTCACGTCAATTACCCTCTTGCATGATAGGAATATAACGCCATCGACCGGCGTCCTAAAACGCCTTCTAGTGGCGTGGGCTGGCGCCTTCAACCGGTGTACGGTGACGCCTACTGATTCTTCCAAAAAATTTGATGTACAAATTTTATTATTCTTTTAATTTCACGCCATTAGATAGCGATGCCGTTACAAAAAGTCAAAATTTTGTGTGCAAAAAGCCGAGACGTTTTAAAATCATATTCTAAACTCAATGTGTTCGATAACAATGCAATTAAAATGATCATGATGATAATGATGGATAGGTATACATGTAAATTAGGTTTCAGATGAGAATTAGTTGATAAAGATAATATAGATGATAATTATGACGTAAAACGATGCAAACGAGAGGATAGTGATGACAAAGGTAATACAGTTGGAAGGCATACCTATGTCTTTTCTCCAACATCACAATTTGCCTGGTATCTAGCAAAGGAAGAACCTGAGCTATGCCAACTTAACATGTGAGGGACTCGTTTTCCACCATTACGAGAAAGACTACAAACATCTTTAAAAGTTGGAAAACTAAAAAAAAATCCACATTTGCACACAAGAAGTAAGAAACATTTAGACACAAAACAGTACAAAGAAGCAATTTCTTAAGCACAATTACGAGTCTCCTTCCTTCAATATTCAAAGCAAGGCTGGCAACGGACACCAAGGACACGGCGAGGCCGGCGACGCACACTAGGGACACGTCGAGTCCGGCGACGAGGAGGCAACGAATGGCTCGACGACTGGCGATGAAAGCTACATGGGACTCCGAGGGCGGCCCTCGAATCGATGAGACAAGTATGACAAGTGCTCTAATTCTTGAGGTTTAACATGATTCTAGAGTTCAATTTCAATTATTGAAAGTTTTGTTAAAACTAGGGTTTTAACATGTTTTGTCTCGAATTCTTCTTGATACCTCTCGAATTGCTCCAGGTGTGTATACCTCTCCTTCTATCGCTGTTTTGAATGTCTGAGCCTTGACACGGTAAGAATCCCAAATCTGGTAGAAAAGGGAAATATTGTTTTTTTAAGATCAAAATTACTATCAATGGAATTACTATCCCAAATCTGCTTCTATGGTTGTTTTGTGAGTCACAATGAAATTCATATTAAGGTAAGTTGCCCAGAAGTATCAAATAACAAATTACCTTCTTCTCTTTGATGTTGAAAATCTCATCAGTGTTCCCATTTATGCCAATCCAAGCATGTTCACCATTTGCATGCTGCAAATCCACATGAATCACTCCTTAAGTATATCTACATTGACAAATAGGCAATATACAGTAGTCAAAAATAATACAGTAGTCAAAAATAAGTTTTTAATGAGATCAACTCTTACCTTTCCCTGCAGAGCATTCATGATTTTAATAACCTTCACACCACAGTTTTGAGTAAAAGTTCAGCAACTTCATAGGGCCACTAACAGTACAAAGCGAGAAAATTGGTAAATTGTTAATATGTTTTGTTTTTATGAACTGAAGGATAAAGCTTCATTGATATTTGAAAAGAAAGTATAGAGATCTCACCTTTTCTATGCCTTGAATAGATGAACTCTTTTGTTTCAAGGTATCTGATCGATACAGTCAGTTCTATAGTACCACCTCCAGGCACGGGTTTTGGATTCTTGAGTAGAAGTAAGGCTGATGAAATATTACGAATACAGGGAAAAAAGTATTTTTTTTTAAGAAACGCAAAACCCTAATCTTTGTGAGGTCTCACTGATCGCCAAGAGATAGTGCTGATTAGTTTGGCTCATCAGATATTATTAAATTTCAAAAGTTTCTCCCCAATTGTTGATGTGCTCTTGGCTCCTGATCACCGCTTCATGAAGCGATTTCGAAAATGGCATAGGATGTTGATCCTCTCTTTGCTCTACTTCTCTTATTGTGCTCCCCTCATTTTGGTGTCTTACATGTTCAAAACATATGAGATTAAAGTTCAGCTTGTTAGAAATTATTCTACCATTCATTGTTATATTTAATTGTGCTTTTATGCATAAGAATTTGACTTTTTTGCTTGTTTTATTTTGTTTCGGACTTAAGGAAAGGTTAAGATTAAGATTCTTAGTTTAGGAAGAAAAGAATGGTATCCATGCATATCTTATTTGTTCATGCTATTTATTTAGCTATACTCTTTGTTGGCATGTGTGAATTAAGTTCTATAGTGTAATCTATTTAGGAACACATAATGATGTCAATAAACCATGTGCGAAAATCTAGAGGAGGAAAGCATCATCTTCAAACATCCCCATGGACAAAGCACTACTAGCAAAGGTAAACCTCTTGGGTAAACACGGACACATGTAGCCGAAGAAGACTTGGATCATATTTGTGATATTGTTATGGTTAGATTCATGTACTTCATAATATAGAAATTTATTATGTGTATGTTTTAAATGAATTCTTATATAGTCATCTTTGTGTGGAATATTGTAGAAAGTTAGTGGACGGTTTTGATAATCGTTTTCTAAGTTTATATTTTGGTTGGTTTGTACTTTTGGATGGATATAATGTTGAGTAGTGTCAATATTGATGGACATCATTGTTTGAATTGATTTTTGACATTATCCAACGATATTTAGTATTTTATTATATATATATCTATATATAACATGGATCCAATTGTATTTTTGACATTACATAAAACAATGAACTTGGATATTACTAATCCGGTGTATATATACAACAATACTATTCGGGCATATACCCCGGACTTCAATAACCGGGGCAAATTCTATTAACTTTATACCTTGGATATCCATAACCGTTGTATTTACACTACTAATACCCCGGATCAAATACAACTCAAATATACCCCGGATAGGGATCTACCCGGTGTATTTGAATTACAAATACACCGGGCTTAAGTATTAGAGAGAATTTTCAAGGGAATCAATTACCTCGGATTGGACCCGGTGTATTAGGTTACTAATCAAATACCTCAGCAACCCCGGGCATCATCCGGTGTATTTTGTGTGAAACGCCCGGGGTATTTAAAATCATTTTGTAGTAGTGTATTACCATAAATGCATAGGAATATCCAAAAAGATTGCACCCATATCTTTACGATGGATCCTTGATCTTTTTCATGTCAAGAGAGGTACGATTTAGTTGTCTTAAACTTGTAAGCAAATCATCATAAGAAGCCCTTTCCCAAGGATACTCGTTGAACATATCCAAATCATGATGTAAAGGTACTGTGGACTGGATTCAATGTGAACATTAGGACATTTAGGAATAACCACACCTTATAGAATGAGGAAATGAGCAATCTTAAACTTGAGGTCCTCACTCTTTGTCCGAGCAAATTCAGCGGACAAGTCATTTTGTGAACACTTCCTAAATCCAATGACCTCTTTGACATCAACATTGGGGACTTCAAAAGCATCAAAACTCTCACAATTCAAACCAGTTATTGCTACAAAATCCATCAAGGAAAACCTACATACATGCCCACCTATCTTAAACCACATCTTATGGAGATATATATTTTTCAACTCATGCATTAATGCATAGTTAACAAACTGAAGGGGGTGGGGGGGTCTGTCTACGAGTTGGATAACTCGACCAAAACAATCTTTGCATAGAATATCCCACTTATCTTTCGGTAGATGCTTCCTCACAAAGTCGATAACACCTAAATCATGATATACATTCGCTCTTCTATTGTAGCGCTTTGATTCAAGTAAAATATAATGTAGGTAATTTGTTTCCATAGCTTATACTACGATGACAACAAAGACTAAATCAATACTATAATCAAATTCCTCAAATAAAAACTGTCATTTATCAAAGTTATTTCAATAACTAGCAAATTGTCATCACAAAAAGCATTAGGGATCAATAGCTAGTAATTTGTCATCATTTATGTAGTTAGAACAAATGTAAAACAAAGTGATGATAATCGGCTAGCTATTATCAAGACTGTTGTCATCACAAAACATGGTAATGATAATAGCTAGCAAATTGTCATTACACAACATATATAGTAATGATAATAACTAGTTAATTGTTATCACAAAACCCAGTAACGACAATAGCTAGTTAATTGTCATCACACACATATTGACATTGTCATCACTTAACACACACTGATGACAATGTACTCACAATACTCGAAGATACACACAAAAAACATTATCATCACTTAACATAAACATTCATGACAATGTCATCACAAAATCACTCATGACTTTGGACACAAATACAAACACGGTAAAATGAACAATGTCATCAAAAGATTCGAACACACAAATTCATGACAATGTACTCACAAAAACTCAAATGTAAACAAACATAAACCTTGTCAATACAAAATCTCAAAGCATGAACATCCACCACAACGTCATCACAAAAACTCACAATTCTCATCAGCACAAAAGGACATAGCTCACACTAAAAACCAGAAATCAAAACCCTACGATAGAATCAAAGCATTAAAATTCCAACGAAAGCCTATAGTAGCAAGAAAACTCGAACGTGCTCTACAAAAATGAAACGTTCCAACACAACAACAACAACAACAACAACAACAACAACAACAACAACAACAACAACAACAACAACAAGTGTGAACAAATATGCTTAAATCCACGAAAAATTGAAAAAAAAACACAAACCTGCAATGAAAGCACGAGAATGCGAGCATGAAAACGAGAGCATAAGCTCGAAGCAAAAACAAAACACGAATGAAAGCACGAGAACGAACCAATGGAACGAAAATCTTCAATGCATGCGACTTGTAGCAGTTTATTTAATCATGGAAGAGGAGCAAAAGTTGAACGAAGGGAGGACAGTTATAGCAAAGATCGTGGTCTCGTGGAAGAGGAGAGAGAAAAGAGAGGTAACTACTATATTAAACTCTTTTATCCTTAACAAAAACCAAATATATGGGCAAACGGGCCCTTTTCATGGACATCCGACCCAATTCCCTAAATATGAAATGGGGCGAGATTAATGTGGAGACTCGAAAGGGCACAACTTTATGTGTTTTGATTAACTGTTAGTTGTAAAATCTATCATTATATACTAAAGCGGAAGCAAATTCCGCCACCATATTGCGCCACATCACCCCTTTTATTAGAATAATATATTTTATATAAATTTTGTGATCATCTATTAAATTGGAAATTTTATCTTTCTACTTCCTACTTAAATTTTTTATCTTTTGTTATCTATTAAATTGGAAATTTTATCTTTCTACTCCCTACTTATTACATGTAAATTTATCATATATGATCCAAAAGCATGTACGTACTATATTATCATTAGTTAAGTTATTTATAATTTATTTGATATTATCATCTATCTCTTACTATATACTAAAGCGGAATCAAATTTCGATCACCACCATATCATGCCACATCACCCCTTATTAAAAGTATTATCTTATCAATCTTAGTTTTAAGCTTATTCTTATACATATTTACTTAAAATATTAGTTCTATATTGAATTTTGAGTTGCTTTGTATCCTTACATATTAATATCAATCCTATTATTATATGGTACAAATTACAAAACACCACCTGCATAATTCGTACATGGAGAGTTGATTGATAAAGGAGAGTTGGTTAATCTTATTATCTATATTTTAAAATATAGTACTGTATTAATCCAAATTTTTATTTTAAATAATTTTATTATTTATATAGATTAGTTTATAAATTTTTAAATTTCAAAATTTCAAAATATTTCTATCAATTTTTTTATAAAATTTGATAATGCATCTCATCTTATTGCATTCTTCCTCGATATATATGCTTATGTATGTATAAAAATAACTAATATAAAAACACAATATTTTTATATAAATATTTGATGATATATGAGAATTATGTTATTTTATAATCTAAAATATATGTAGCGTTTTAAAAGAAGACATATGATAATATTTATAATTATTATAGTGAATTTATATACAAGATAATAAAAGCAAAAAACACCCCCGTACAAGGTGCGGGTCATTTGCTAGTTGTGAACTAAACCCGAACCCGAAACTATAAATTGAAAATGTTTTCGGTTTGGTTCAAATCAGAACCTAAGAAGCTTGATTCGACTAATTTGAATTTTCGGTTTTGTATGGACACCCCAACCTACCACTTATCCTTGGTTTTATGGCCGACATTAACAAATGTGGGTAGGATGGGTGGATTGGCAAGGGCAAAGACATTAACACAACTACTTTTCAAGGAGCAAGAACGTGGCGTCCACGCGCCAACACACATCATCCCACGGAAGCCTGGAGCTGTCAAACCCTCAAGAAACGTGTACTACCCCCATTTCATATCTGCTCCTCCTCCAAGTTTCTTCTTCTCCTTCTTCTCTGTGAGGCTCTGGCTCTTCTTCTCCTCCGCCGCCCTAAATCCTCCCTATTCACTCCCTTCCTCTATCTCCTCACCCTCCGCTCTCCTCGCTCTCCGCCGATGGCCTCCACCGACGCCCCCGCCGTTGACGACGCCGTCAAATACGGATTCGAGCGCGACGAGATGTACAAAGGCTCTCTCGCCAACACCGCCGGCGCCTACGACCGCCATGTCTTCCTCTGCTACAAGAGCTACGACGCCTGGCCTGCTCATGTCGAGAATTCCGACTCCGATCCGCTTCCCAAGCTCTTCGCCTCCGCTCTCAAAGCTCGCAAAGACGACATGAAAATCAAGGTCCGCCGCCTTCAAATTGCTTCTTTATTTCTTGCTTAGTTACTCGATTAGGCTTTTGGTTAACTGGATCTGGATTTCTTGGATCCGTCTGGATCTTCTCCTGCTTGTTCCTTCCTTCGTGTCGGTTTTTGGAAAATTGTGTTGTGCTAGTCTAGATTCTTATCGTTTCCGTAGGAATTTCGGCTCTGCTTTCTGAATCGTCTCGTAGATACTTGATATTGAAGTCCTGTGGATCAGTTTCCCCCAAATCAGTATTGCATATATATCAGAGAGTGTTTCTAATTATAGCGATATGTATGACTCTAATAATACGGTTCTTGAGAAGTCTCAGCATATTTCTCCGCAATTGTAGTCGAATCTTTTTGAGATGTGTCAAGGTGTTCTTGAGTTTTGTATTTATTGTTTTAGTCAACAACTAAACGAATGTATTATATAATCTGCTTCTGAGAATCGTTTGTATATTTCATAAAGATTATTAGGTGTTAGGCTTGGCTTACTTGCCAAAGAAAATCTGGATGGCGTAATAGTGGATTAAAATATGGAGCGATGACTTTTGCTTTATTAAAATCAATCATTTATGGCATAATTTGTTTATTGCTTTTCCCTATGTATGGGATAGAAAGGGTGGAATGCTGTGTTTGTTCGATCTTGCATCTTCCATTTTGCTCTTTTGGCTCTGAATGGCATGTTTCTCTTACTGTTGAGTGAATGAATGACTGACAGACAAAGCTGACCATATGTGGAGGATGCGATGGCATCACTTGCTCTGATGGAGACGTGCTTGTATTCCCAGAAATGGTGAAGTACAGGTAATAAGAGTATTGGAATTTACTGTATCTTGTGGTTTGATGTAACAATCATTGTACGATGAAGATGCTGTGATGAATATTTGTGTTCATCAATTAAAACCTTGTAATTATAAACCACGAAATTAAAATGATGAATTGATGAACTTGGATCATTGTATTTGAACTACCTTTCTGTTTATTTGGTCTACATATATTAATTGTTGCTTGAATATTTGTATAATTGAAGGAGTGTGAAGGAGTCAGATGTGGAAAACTTTGTGGATGATGTGTTGGTGAACGGGAAACCATGGGAATCTCAAGAGCCGTTGTCTGGTGCATATGTGTTTGTTTGTGCCCATGCAAATAGGGATATGAGGTGCGGTGTATGTGGACCTATCCTCATGGACAACTTCAAGGAGGAGATTAAGTCCAGAGACTTGACAGACCATGTTTCCGTTTATGCATGTTCTCACATTGGAGGGCACAAGTATGCTGGAAATGTTATAATCTTTGGGACAAACTCTGATGGAAAAGTAACTGGAGATTGGTAAGAGTGGTTCTGTTCCTTTCTGCATTTTTTATTTATATCTTTTTATGTATATGTCTTGTTTCATGCATATCAGCTACCAGCTGTTTGAACTTGGTGATTTTTCATGACTGTTGCAGGTTCGGCTATGTCACTCCCAATGATGTCCCTGACCTAATTGATCAGTATATTGGCAGGGGAGAGATTATTGAAAAACTTTGGAGGTTTGTTGCTTTTCTGATCTCTGTGTTTCATTTATGTTCAATTAAAGCTTAGGCTGTCGTCTCTGACTCTAGTTAGAAATTTAGAAGCATGAGATAAAATCACATACCTAGTCTATCACCATACAGAATGGTGGTTGATCCTTCGTTAATTTGTGACTTTATGGCAAATGGCAGGGGCCAGATGGGTTTGTATGAGGAAGGAACTGACAAACCAGCTAAGAAGAAAGGTCCTGAAAAGAAGACGTATGCGGATGCAGTTAAGGAGAATCTCGAGGAACCCAAAAGTGAAGAGATCAAGGAAAACTTTTCCGGCTGCTGCCAAGGTGCCAATGGAGTTTCATCATGCTGCAGAGACCCAACTCCAGCAGCTGCGAACGGTGACACCGGAGATGTAAAGCCCAAGGAAACCTCTGGAAAGAAAGAATGGAAATCCGTTTGCTCTCTGATGGGAAAGTGGGAGCAGAGTGATATTCTAATGGCTACCGCTGTTGTTGGAGCTGTTGCTACCGTTGCTGTGGCTTACAGCGTCTACAGAAGGTCAGGATGAACCTTAGCCACTTATAACAAACTCGCCTTTTGGTCACGTCTATTATACTCGTGGGTTTTTTTGGGTATCAAAGTTAATGTCAACTGTAATAACCCTGAAATTGTTGCCACTCGTTGAAGTACACAGTCTGGCTAGCAGGGCTCAGAAAGGCTAGATTCAGTAAGCATGATTTGACATGGTATTACTCTCCTTTGGTTCATCACTTGACAGAATGACTGTTTGCTTGGTATAGCAATTTGGATACTATTGGTATATGATGCTATATGCTTGATTTTCTAGTTTCTGGGCTTTACACACACCATCTATTACTATATTCTGAAATTTGTTGTTGCACGGTGTAGTGCTCATCTGTTTGTTGGATCTAGCCGTTGAAAAAAGCGAGTGAACACCCATATTTCAGAATTGAGTTGAAATCATTGTATGCTTGAACTTTGAAGGGTTTATTATATAATCTGGTCTCAGCTTTCCTCTTCAGTAAAGTGAACTACCCATAGTTTGGGCCAAAGGGGACTCCATTAGGTAGAAAATCAGATGCTTTATCAAATCAACATCTGGGAAAAATATTATCAGCGTGCGTTGGCTCTTGAGTTAAATGCTCATACTTGGTATGCTATTAACGAGCTAGCTCTGCTGACAAAATGTGCTTCTGTAAGGAAGCCAAAACGCTCACAATGAGACTAATAGGGTGGCTATCGGAATAATGTATGCAAAAAGCAGACTACACCATACAAAATGTGCTTCTAGAAAGAAGTCAAATAGGCTCACAATGAGCATGATGTTCCAGACATCAACATTAGCTTAAATAAGGTAGTTGTTTAAGAAAATAAGCCATAAACTTGCAGCTTCTTTAGCGTCGTCTGTTAGATCTTGATTGGCTACTAAACGGGATGTGAGTTGGCTTCTCCAGAGGGGCAGATGGTCCTCTTTCTAATATTGTGTCCTCGTCACGGTTGGATTACCTTGCCACTTTGTCTTCAAAGAAAAAAGTAACGATGCCCCCAAGTGTCAACATTCAAAAGACTCAATACATCCTCAACAAGGGGAACGTCTAAGGCTCCATTCGATATTCCTAGTTGATGGTGTTTTTTTTTTTTTTTTTTTTTGAGCAAAACACACTTCATTCAAATGCTAATGTCAAGGTCTAGCAAAGTACACAACTCGGAAGAAAACAAAGCAACATCAAAAGAAACAAAAGCCTCAGCAGGTCTTAAAGAAGCCAGCAGGTGAGCTAGTCGATTAGCCTCCCGTTTCACATGACTCCACTCGCACACTTGCAAGCCAGCAGCAGCCCGCCGAATATCCCGAAGCAGCACCCCCAAATCGCCCTTCCAAGGTCGCTTGTCCCATAGCTTCGCTATCAAAGAGCTACTGTCGGATTCGACAATAATGTGAGAAATATCCGCCTCACGACACTGACAAATCGACCACCAAACCGCAGCAGCCTCAGCTACCTCCGGATCCGAGCAAACCCCCATCATGGCCGACCCTGCCAACAGCGCATTCCCGTCAGAATCCCTCACCACAAAACCAACTCCTGCCTGACCACTCGCATCAAGACTCGCATCGCAATTCACCTTGAGCAAATCTGTCGGCGGTTTTCCCCACTGCACAACTCGCCCACCTGTCTCCGCACGACGCGATCCGCCTTCCTCCATGCGTAGTTGCTTGGCCAGGTCCTGAATAGCGGTCACAACACTAGCCACATCCTCACCACCGCCCTCGAAGAGCATCTTGTTGCGGTTCCCCCAAACTTTCCACAAGATGATCATCCAGAGTTCCACCTCAGAGGAGGAGCAGACCAACACAACCTTCTCAAAGAAGTCCAGCACCGATTCAGCAGCCCAACCACAGCTGACAAAACCCGGGAAGTGCTCCCAAATCTTCTGAGCTTCCCTGCATTTAAAAAGAGCATGCAACCCTGATTCCCGACTCCCACAAAACTCACAAGAGTCCTCCGACATAACCCTTCTTCAACACAGATTCGCTTTGACCGGCAAAGCCTCCCTACAAGCCCTCCAAACCAAATTCCTAGCTCTCGGAAGAACCTTCACCTTCCACAGCTTCTTCCAAAGACCTCCACAACCACGCCTCTCATCTGAGCAACACCCCTCCCTGGCCTCAACCACCTCCTGCATAATCATGTGGTACGCACTTCTTGTGGAGAAAAATCCATCCTTCGTCCAAAACCACATTAACTCATCAGAGACCTCCGAATGCGAAAGTCGAATGCGTAAAATCGACTCCACATCATAGGGAAGGAATAAGTCCTGGACTTTCTCCACATCCCACGTCCCACTTCGCCAATCAATAAGGTCTACCACCCGGGTATCCTCCCAGCCCGGCGGACACGGAGAAATCGGTTTAAAACTGCGAGGGCGAGGTATCCACCTATCCCGCCAGACCTTAATGTCGCTTCCATTGCCAACATGCCACAACACTCCCCCTTCCAAGACCCTCCTTCCATACAAGATGCTCCTCCACGTAAAGCTGGGATTGGAGCCAAGCTTTGCCTCCAAGAACGAGCTCCTCGGAAAGTACCTAGCTTAAAGTAGACGAGCGATCAAGGAGTTCGGGTCCTGAAGGAGCCTCCATCCTTGATGAGCCAACAAAGCAAGATTAAAGTTTCCGATATCTCGAAAACCCAAGCCCCCTTTATCTTTCGGCAAACAAAGCTTCTTCCAGCTCACCCAATGGATCTTTGATTTCTCCTCTCCATCACCCCACCAAAATTTGCAAATAAGTTGTTCAATCTCAGCACACATCTCAGCCGGCAGACGAAAACAACCCATTGCATACGTAGGAATGGACTGGATGACTGACTTGATAAGAACCTCCTTTCCTGCCCTCGAGAGAGACCGTTCCTTCCACCCGCTCAACTTCTTCATAACCCTCTCCTTAATACTTTTGAACACCGCTTTCTTTGACCTGCCCACCACCGTTGGGAGTCCGAGATACTTAGCATGTTTCTCCACCTCACCGACTCCCGTAATACACTGAATTTCAGCTCGTCGCCCCACCACCACATTTCTGCTAAACGACAACTCCGACTTCGCAAGATTGACCTGTTGACCCGAAGCTACTCCATAATCATGGAGGATCTTAACAATTTCATTGCCCTGTTGACACGTCGCTCTTGCAAAAAGAACACAATCATCCGCAAAAAGTAGGTGAGAGACCCGAGGAGCAGCTCTTGCAATAGCAATACCCTGAAGCTTTTGGCGGCGTTCACTGTCTCGGAGCATCCCCGATAAACCCTCAGCACACATGAGGAACAAATATGGAGACAACGGATCTCCTTGCCTTAATCCCCTCCCCGGACTAAAGCCCATGGACGGTAAACCGTCCATCAAGACCGAAAAGGAGACTGACCGAACACACTTCATCACAAGGCACACCCACCGATCATCAAAACCCAACCCCCGCATCATCACTTCAAGAAAGTCCCACTCGACTCTATCATAGGCCTTAGCCATATCCAATTTCAGCGCAAAGTACCCCTTACTCCCCTTCTTCTTTGACTTCATGTAATGAAAAAGCTCAAAAGCCGCCAGCACATTATCCGTAATCAACCTTCCCGGAACAAAGGCACTTTGACTCTGAGAAATTAAACGCCCAAGACAGCCCTTCAACCGATTAACTAGAACCTTCGAAACCACCTTGTAAAGCACATTGCAAAGACTAATCGGTCTAAGATCTTTCATCCTGCAAGCCTCGTTAATCTTTGGAATCAATGTAATAAATGTATGATTGAGAGAAGCTGGAAAATCTGCACCTTCCAAAATCCCCAAAACAAACGAAGTAACATCACTTCCCACAACATCCCAACACTTCTGATAAAAGAGTGCAGGCAAACCGTCAGGCCCGGGTGATTTTGAAGAGTGCATTGAGAAAAGAGCATTTCTAACCTCGTCCGGAGAGAAGGGCCGAAGGAGTTCAGCATTGTCCTCAACCGTCATTAACGGCTCAATCCCTTGAGGAGCCGCAATCGGATTAGCTCTAGGTTCGGACTTGAAGAGAGTTTGGAAGTAATCAAGCGCAACTTTCATCTTCCCGTCAAAAGAACGCCACGCCCTGCCCTCCTCGTCCACCAACTTTCGGATATGGTTTCTTTTCCTTCTACCACTCGCCTTTTGATGAAAGAACTTTGTGTTCCGGTCTCCCCACATCAACTCATTAGCCTTAGCCCTTTGCCACCACAAAACCTCCTCCTTATGCATAAGCTCTCGCTCCCTGGATTCCAACTCCTTCCTCACACCCACCTCCTCCCCCGAAATCCCTCTCTTCCCCATTATACGCAGCTTCTCACGGACTTCCAGGAGCTGCCTATGCACATTCCCAAAACACGACCTATCCCAATCATGAAGGTCCGCACCACACCTCTCGACTTTCCCGAGAATACCCTCACTGGCCTGAGCACTTCCCGGATTACACCAAGCATTTCTAATTATTTCCTTGCAATTCTCATGCTCCAACCACATAGCTTCAAAGCGGAACGGCCTCTTTCCCCTCGGTCTTTGATCCTCTACACACTTCCAACAACAGCTTTATTGGCACATGATCAGAACCCCACCGCTGAAGGTGTTTCACCCGGGAATGAACATACCGATCCTTCCATCCCTCACTAGCAAACACCAAGTCCAGCCTCTCCTTAATAAAATCCTCCCCTTCTCTCCCGTTGTCCCAAGTAAATCTATCGCCAATGAAACCCATCTCATCAAGCCCACACAAATCCAACGTTTCCCTGAACTCCAACACCAAACTCAAGTCTGCCGGATTTCCGCCCACCTTGTCCTCCAAGCTAACAATCTGGTTTAAATCCCCACAACAAACCCAAGCTTCAAAATAGTCCTTCCCCAGCTCTTTCAACAGCTCAAGAGTTTGACGCTTATCCTCCTTCTTCGGCCACCCATACATCCCTGTAAACCTCCACTCACCCCTCCCATCTCCCCAATCAATCAAAGCGTCAATGTGATGAGCCGTATAAGAGCGAATCGACACGTTGATATCTTCGTCCCACAAAAGGCCTAAGCCTCCCGAGGACCCAACACAATCCACAAAGAAACCACACTTCAGATTGAGACTCCTTCTAACTCTTTCCATGCCCTTCCTATCCTTCTTTGTCTCCATAAGGAAGAGCACCTTGGGGACCTCCTTTCTCACTAGCTCAGTGAGACGCGCAACTGCCCGGGCCTTCCCCAATCCCCGGCAGTTGTAGCTTAAGCAACTCATGGCGCCCGGCAAGGAAGGTGTCCCTTCCCCGCCGATAAAACTGTATTTTGAGAGTCTACCTTCCTTCTCTTCTCAGCCCCATCCACTCCCTCCTTCACACCTCCAACCCCATCACCCTCCTCAACGTCCATATCCATATCCTGCCCCCCTTCCTCCTCCCTACTCCTCTTAAGAGAATCTTTACGAGAAACACCCTCCTGATTCTTATCCTTGTCCAAACGCCTCCACTTACCGTTTTTCCCAGATTCATGCATGGAGGCATTTAATTCCTTCCTCACATCAATGCCCTCATATCCAGCATTAACTTCAGACCTCTTACGTTGCATGGGCTCATGCACAACCGTATTATCCCCTTCAAGCAACTCACCCGACTTATCCTTTCCTCCTACCTCAATACCAACATTCTGAATTTGCAACACAGCACGCTCCTCTTCTGGATTCAGCTGCACTAGTGGAGGATCATCACCACCTTCGGACTCCTTTCTCTCTTTCTCCTCAAGAATATCCAACAGCGATCTCCTCCCTTTTTGTGAGCTCATCACCTTATCCGAACAATCCACAGCCTCTCTCGCCCCTCCCTGTAAGCCTAGAATAGCAGCCTCCTTCATCCTCTCAGCACTGTTCTTCTCAACCATCATCTTCATAGGAGAGGCACGTAACCAATCTCCATACTCATTCTGAAATTGCTTGGCCTCTTCATTCTCACAGTCAATCTCCACATGGCCAAGCACACCACAGTTGTAACAAAAATTCGGGAGCCGCTCATATTTCGTCTCAACCCAGATCTTTTCATCCCCAAACTTCATCATCACGCCCCTACGGATGGGTTTAGTTATGTCAACTGAAACCCTAACCCTAAGGAAACGGCCCAAGACTCCTATGGATTCGTCAACTTCCTTCACATTGCCGATCCTGCTTCCCAACGCCATCGCTAATTCCTTGTTCATAGCAGTGATCGGGACGTCGTAGAAGCGAACCCAGAAGTCAGCCACCGTGAACGTCATCCTGGAGGGCTGCTCATTCCCAGGTTCGCGCAGAAGTAGTAACGACCGATCAAAAGCCCAAGGACCCCCTTTCAAAACACGATCCTTATCTCCCTCATCCGCAAACTGAAACGCAAAGAGATTACTTTTGATTTCTCTGAACACCAATCCATACTTCGCCCTCCACGCACTTCTCATGGTTGTTTTTAGGGCGTAGACATTGAAGGGACGAGACGTTAACAACGTACCCACCAATGTCAGCGAACCCTTATTGCCTGCGTCCCCATGTGCGCTTGGAACTTCTTCCACAATTTCACATTCCTCTTCCGTAAGGTGCAGATTTTTCCTCTTCCCTACTTCGTCACTCATGATTACTTCAAACTCTCGTAGTCCGAACTCAGAAACCAACCAAACCACGGTGAACTCGCACGATGCCGGCGAGAAAGCCCTAGCTCTCACAATCCTTCACCGGAGAGGAAGAGACAGCGCTCTATGCCCTAGGATTTTTTGCCTTAAATCAACACTAGTAGTTCAAATTATATATAGTATGAGTTTGGTAGAGGGTAGTTAATAGGGTAATTGAAATGATTGTTATTAGGGTAAAAATGATTGAAAAATTTTCAACTACCTTAAATCAACACTATCAACTCCTTCAAGTACCCAAGGGTCTTTTCTTTTTGGCATTATCAACTTCTATCTCCAGTTTTTCCCATGTCCACAGAACGGGGATCCACTTGCATCGGAACTATTAGGGGGTTGTTGCAGGATTGACGAGGGAGTCAGAATCCCGACGAGGTTTTCCGCCAGAGAGCGTTTTTTGGAGAGTGTCAAGGTGAGTTGGTCAGAAGATTGTATCCCTAATATCATAATGATTCGTGTGCAAACTTTCCCCTTAATTTTGCATTTGGTACATGTGTATTGTTTTTTTTTTTTGGTCAAGAGTACATGTGTATTGTGTAATGACCATAGTAAGGCTTGCATTATGAGTGGTGTATTTACAAACACGCCCACAAATACACCGTTTAAAGTAGGAGCCCAGCCTAACATTCCCCCACCGCCAAACCCCCTCCTCCGTATTTTCAACAATGGCGATCAACCTGAGCCGTCGACTGTCTTCGCTCATCGGCATCTCACGCCCTAAACTCGCGCTCTCGGCATCCTTCCCCGACATAGCAACTCGCTCCGTTCCCAACTCAGCAAGCCGACTCGTGAGCTCTTCTGCTCCTCAACTCCAGCCGAACAAGGACGAGCTCCATCAATCCGGTTCAGACGCCAAGGAAACCACCGAAGCTCCGGACAAAGAAATCGCCTCTCCCGAGAGCGACGCCTCCGATGACGACGTCGGCGGCGAGTTCGTCAACGAGGAGACCGGCGAGATCGGCGGCCCTAGAGGTCCCGAACCGACTCGCTATGGCGATTGGGAGAAAGGCGGCCGCTGCTCTGATTTCTAGGTTTATGTTTCAATTGATTCCGGATTGTACCGTTTTCTTCTGTTTTCGTGAAATTTGTGAGAAATAAATCGTGTTTTCGGACTCTTTCGCGAATCTGTGATGATCGATTAATCTATGGTGGTCAGTTCTTCGATTTCAGTCCATTGTAAACCCTAATAATTTAACAATCCAGTATTTACGCCGAGAACAATCGAGTTGGAGAAAAATTAGAAAAATTAAGCACTCAGTTTTGCGATCATCTGTTCTACCATTCTCAATGTGGTCCCATTGTATCCATCTTCTTCGGAGTCAATCCTGGCCATCATCTGCTCCAGAATCTCATTCTTCTCCAACTGCTGTCTGTTCGATCCGTTCCCTGACGAAGAATCCCTAAGAAGAAACAGAAGAGTACTGGCCAAATTCCTCGCCCTCCATGTCCCATCCACGCTCAGCTGTAGAAGCCCTGGCATGACTCCTTCTCTCAGCATCATCCCTCTGTATTCATCTCTACAGGTCTGGCAAATCAGCAGAAGAATCCCGACGGCGTGTTCCTTGCACTGTGGAGTCCCCTCCTCGATCGTCTCCACGAGCGCCTGAAGAGCCCCTCCCGTTGCGGCGGTCATCCTCACGGCGTTATCCGAGGAGGAAGCGATCTTCTCGAGCAAGGCGGTGGCCTTTTCCACAAGCTCGCATGATTTCTCCCAGTTATGGATGATTTGGAGGAGGTAAATGGTTGCTTGGGAGGAGGCGAGGGACGGGAGGATTTGGTTGCTGGTGGAGAGGTTTTGTAATGTGGCTACTGTGTCTAGCTTTCCTTGCATTGTTATGTTGGTCCTACTACTAATGATTGAGCTGCTGTTTTGTTGTTGCTCTGGTGATAGGAGTTCTATGAGATGTGGGATTGCTCCTGAGGAGGCGATGGCTAGCTTGTTGCTTGCGCAGGAGGAGAGGATGAGCAGAGTTGCTATGGCGAGCTCGACTAGTGTTGTGCTTTGGCATGTTAGGATCGCTAGCAATGCTGGTATGGCTCCTGATTTTGCTATCCTGGTCTTGTTTCTGCATGAGTTGAACAATGTCAGTGGATGAAGTGATTGTTGATGATGAACTAGGGATTTAGGTGTGAGTTTAGTTTTTACCTTTCGCTGCCATACGCGAGGCTGAGGAGTGCGAGAAGGGCTGCCTCAATGGCTTCGTAATCGCAGGAGGTGAGCATGGAGACCAATGGGGTTATCATCCCTCTTTCAACCAACTTATGCTTTTGTTTGCTTGTTAGGTTGTTGAGCTCAAGAGCGGCTTGAATCTGCTGCTCTCTTCTGCCGTTGATTAGAGCTTCCACCATCGCCTCCATGGCAAAGGTCAGCCTTCTCTCTTCCTCTGCCTCCTCCTCCTCCCTGATTTTGATGTAGACTATGTTTGTAAGCTAAGCAGAGGCCTGAGGATGGTTAAAAATAGTGCATTGCTTATGTAATGCTCATTCTCTATCTCTCTGTAGGGTCCACTTTTTGGGTGTGCACAATTGTTTGGGATTGAAGCAAACTTGCTATTCTCTGATGATGATGACTTTTTACTTGGTGTCTTGGTGTGGGCAATTCCAAAGAATGAATCCTTTGCTTTGCTTTTACAGAACCCCCTTGCTTTATTTTTGCTGTAGTCTTCTCCAATAGGATTCTAATGTTTTGTCCTGTTTTCCTCCTGTGTTCTTATGTGACTCTAGCCGTTACTAACAAATCCGTAATACTCCATGTTGCAGACATCTCATTTCTCAATGCAATCTCTCTTAGTCTAGTCTTACCCTACTAGTCGATGAGCCGGCCCATGTGGTCAAATCTGCTGTTAGATAATATCTGTTATAACTTGTCAGGTGATATCTTATCCCCTTCATAATTGCCTTCTCACTACGTTGTACTGTATTAAGTCTAGGCCCCACTTGATGCACATAAGCAACAAATAAGACATGATGGCCACTTTGCAAGTCTTTCCTTTTCTCTATAAAATTAGTACTGATGATTGCACTGGTAATACACTTCATTTGAAGTATTAACTATGGCATTGCAAGCAAGTGTATCACTGACTGTTTAGACTGGTCGAATCAAATTGCCTTTGGTTTTCGGATAGAGTTTGATCTTAAGGGCTTTTGCAAAAGCTTCAGTTATGGTACAAGTATCAAAATGTGATCACATGAATGCCCTTGTTTTCAGTTTGGAGGCAGGAAGGGGAGTAACATTCTTGCAGAGATAAGGGGACATTCTTTCATAAAATCATCCAACAGATAACAAAGGTTAAGGGATCTTGATCCTCTATTTATTCCTCTCTTTCTCTTTACTGGTCTTTTCTTTTGGGAAAGAAGTATCTCTCTATTTTGGGATAATCAAAATAAATATCAAGGGATCTTCCTCTTCTCCATAGCCTTTGCCCTTTGATGTTTTCCTTTGTTTTTTTCTTTAATTTTAAAAATGGAGTCTTTTTTTGTTTTCTGGGCTTTGCTGATTCCCATGGTGATGGTTCTGAACTTGTGATGTGCTTCGTCCGTTCACTTATTAATGACTAAAGTGGGTTGTATGTACACACGAAACAGGTGACTGGGTATAAATAAACAAATAATAAGCTTAGCTTATGGGGAAAGCAAAGATTTCCCTTTCGACATTCACAAGTTATCTAAATTTAGAAAGCTGGTGTTTGCCTGATTGGTGACTCTTGACTCGAGCAATTCCCATTCCACTTTTGTACATCAAGCCCGATCAACTGATCAATTGACGACGATTGTCGATTTACGTATGGCCTAATAATTGTTTAAGCCTTTTTCTGTTTACAGGCCCTTCTTTTTCGTCTAAATTCCATTTTAGAACAATAAACACGTTACACGTTTGATTTTGTTATCATATTTTTCGATGGAATCTGCGCTTTGCTTTAGCCGATAACTGTACTAATCTAAACATATATTATAGCTTATCGCTGCCTCTGTGCCCTTGCTCCTTTTTCTTTTCTTTTTTTTTTAACCTTTCTCTTTTTCTTTTCAATATTATGTTAGTTTTAAACCCTCGCAATTCGCAAGTGTTTATGATTTACAATGGAAAGTAATATCTTTTAGAGAGCCTACAATCTTATAATCATAACTTATGCATGAGACGGAAATTAAATGAGATACATTACTGAATGTAGTGAAAAACAAGGCTTATACGTGGTGTGAAACCATACCAACTCCTACAACGTAGTTTCAGGAAAATTTTACTCATTTAGTATTGCAAATTGTTTTATTAAAGATTTGTTACCTAAATAGTTTATTAGCTCATGTATATAATGTAATGCTCGAGCTATGATTATAAGTATAGCTGACCTTTATTTTCGAAATAGTCAATTATTCATTGCTTTTATAGAAGTGTACTCTTATGGGTGATTTGGTTTCAAAACTATTCATGTAAAGGTTACTGTTCGAAATTGATCTTGTAATCGTGAATAATTCATGGAAGGGTCGAGGTTTTCGTCAAGTTGAAGGCTATTTATATACATTTGATCCTAATCCGTCTTATTACAAGGAATTACAAATATGACCCTGATAAAACGGAACTTCACATTTTATATTCTTCGCAACCAGGTGATACGGACTAGCTCGGATCCGTACCAAGGGGATCGATCGGAATAGGGATAAGAGGCAACATGAGGCCTCGGGAGATATGGTTAGAGTGAGTTTAGGGATAAAGAGATATTTGATTGATTGAATGATTTGCAAATAACAGGATTACAAAATATATATAGCTGAATAGTAAAACCCTAATGCCAATGCTAAAACCTAGCGGTCCAACAAACGACCTATTAAACTAAATATAATAATAATAATAACGTATCACAAGGCTATCTTAGATAGAGATTGGATCGTTCAGCTTAAATCATACTATATGGAGTATGTAACACGAGGGCAATTGAATCGCAAACTTCCTAGTTGATTTTTACTAGCTCTTTCGTGTATGTCTGTAAATAATATTTAATATTTTCTTTTTGATTGTTTCATATTGTTAGTTGTTAATTTGGTGAGCCATACTCAAATTGTTTGTATATACGTTGAGGAGTTCATAAACTTCATATCATACAGTAAGGTATTTTTGCCTGCCACCCTCTGACCAATAAATATTTACAAAAATGAAATGAACTCGGACAGATAAATTGTAATGCCCTAAATAAACGAGTTCTTCCAAAGAAACAGTGGAAACAATTCCAAGAAAAACATAACCGAGTGAGGATGAACAAAACAATTTTCTTCAAAGTTCTTGACCAAATAATGAACAATTCCTTCGAAGAATAATAATGAAATAAAAAAAAATACACAAAAAAAGCATATGCTAAAGAATTTACACGGCCCAGCTTCTACGCATAAGACAGGCCAACTCGGCCCATCATTAGAGACCATTAAGCTCAGCTGCTCAGGTACAGATCCATCGTTATCATCAGTTATTAAAAGAGAAATTCAAAGAGAAATTCAAAATAGCCTCGAATTAAAAAATATATCGCCGTTGCCGGGGATCGAACCCGGGTCACCCGCGTGACAGGCGGGAATACTTACCACTATACTACAACGACTTTTGTTGTGTAAGCAATGACTTACCTGAACACACCCTTCGTAATAATAATAGATTTACAGGCAAAAGTAAGAAAAAAAAAGCATAAACCTAAGGATTTTGATGGGCAAAATGTTTTAGTGAACACTATTTTTTGGACCAAATTTCAACTCTCTTACCATAAGCTATTTGTACCAAACAACCAACATCAAACTTCTTTGATTTCCTTAAGCTATATAGATGCAGCATACAAGGGGTCCAATATATATTACTAAGCACTTGGTGACAAACAGAGCTTCAAGTGACATACGTGTTTTATCTTCTATTAATGCTCAATATATTAATGCTCAAGTTCAATACTAGAACAATCAAATTTGTTCATCAAGCCCGAACAACATTTTGCAATGCATGGATACAAGCCAGTGATCCAGCATATACATCATCTTGCACCTTAAAATATTGCTTCCAATGCCAAATGTGCTAAATTTACCTGCTAAGCTTTGATATGGTATTTTGTATGCTTACAAAAGATAATACAAATAAGTTTCTGGGAACACCTAGCTCGTGTCTACAACGTCGAAAATGAGGAAAGCATCAATGGCGCTGAAAACATCTTTCAACAGATATTTTATTTTTTCCAGCTTGTCAGCTAAAGGCAAGAGCATGGATTTCCACAAATCCATTACATGATCCCCATTGCTATATTGAATCATCAGAATCATCAGAATCACTTTTTTCAGGCTCCTCGGTGTTGGGAGCAGGCTCTGGCTCCTCGGCCTTTGCACTGGGCGTGGGTGTACGCTTCTTAATAGTAATACGAGGATTCTCTTCACCTTCTTCCTCTTGTGCATTCGCTTCAACGCGTTAGTGTCAGTTAAGGAATGAATAATTATTAGCATTTCCTAAGCCAGTAAGGCCCAATAATTCATCAAAGTGAATATGCATGGTTCCTTTTCCTGAGTTTACCAGACAGTTTTTAATAGATGATATACATGTAGATGTGTACATCTGCTCCCACAAGCATGAAAATATAAGAAACGATAGCTAATAGTCCTACATGTATATAAAAAGATGACCTATCTTACATGTTTAGCAGCATACAATGGCAAACTATTGAAGGACAAACTAATGGACCAATATAAGCTATTGCATGCTGTAGAAGTGGTTGGGGATCTTGAAAATAGAAAGTGCACTGTATTATGATTTATTTATTAAGGAGAGCAAACACATTTACAAGAAATTCAGATACCTATTTGACACCTGAAAACAAAATATTGATAACACATAGGAAATATGTACAGCCTAACATACTCCGTATTAATTTACACAAAGCCTGCAAAAAGGTAGATCAGCATTATCATGTCAAAATGACAAATAATTTTCTCCTGTGTGCAAAAGACGAAGTAAATATATATACAAAGAACTGAAGAAGCAAAAGGATATTTCCACTTCTCATAATGTTGCAAAGATCATTCTCAACTCGCTTCACAACTTCTGGCTGTAAGATGTCCCAAACCAGTAAAAATATCATGAATAATAGAATAAAAACATGAAGCAGAAAAATTAACTAAATCAGCAATTAGAGGAAGTAGCAAGTCACACACATTTAGATCCGGCTCCCTGCGAAACCGACGCCTTCGTGCATCTCTCATGGGAGGAGTAATGCCATGTCTGTACTCTACTGAGTCAGGCACAGGATCATCCTCTTCTCGCACCATAATCATCTGCTTTGGCAACTTAGTTGAATTAATGATAAATTACTAATGTTGTCAGTTAATTGATTTATTTACATGGTGAACGAGCAGTACTTGACCAATATCAGCGGTTTTAATCAGCACACTATCGTCATAAGTTTTGTATGACTCCAAGATACATGGAAGGTCCAACAGAGATGCAGGGAAATGCTCATCACCAATGGAGAATGTACCACTCCTACCATCCTCTGCAAATCCCATGGCTTTGTCATCAAGCTAAATAATTCAAGAATGTAGTTAACTGTTCAACATGTTCATTAAGTACAGCGCTTGTTTAGTCTTCTCTGAGTATATATAGCAGTTTCTGGTTCTAAGCATTTTTTTTTTCATTAGACTACACGCAATGGCATCATACAGCATCCATTAAGTCATGGAAAATTGGCAGGATTAGCAGAATTCTAGAATCGCACAATACTTTAAAACACAAATGCTCATTAACATAAAGCAAGAGAAAATGGGTTATGGAATTACCAAAGAAGGACAAGTCTAGTGACTGGTCCTCAGCAGAAGAGGATGCTTCATCGAGAAGGCGGTCTAGTTGTTCGGCAACAGAAGGTGGAACCCTTAAAATAAACTGCTCCTCCATTATTCCTAGAAAACAAAGTTCTACATCAATTGAAGCCATCATCTGATATTGAAAACAACAAATGAACTAGATTTCCCCTTTTCACATCTGATGAAAACAATCAATTAAAGCCATCATCTGATATTGGCTCCTTACAAGACAATCAGATTCAAGAATTTAGTTATGCACACCCAAGATCAGTAAGAAAACCATTTCTAAAACCTTAACAACAACCCTTCACTACCAAAATCTGAAAAAGGATGAGCACTTCAACATAAATGTGAGAGTTTCCCAAAATTAGATCAGAGTTAGTGAGCCCTTGAATTTACCCTTAATCCATCAAACAGGGATTCCTAGCGAGGGCTCAAACAAAGGAAGGAGGGATCTATACGAAGGCTTCCTAGTGCATTACGGCGCCTGGGATTCTCAGCAAGGCGCCATCGGCACAAAAATTTGGAAATTGAGAAACAAGAACTATAGTTGACAGAAGACCCTAACAAGAAAAATTCAATTGAGAAGGACATGTTCAAAAGGATCAAATTGGAGACGAACAAGAGCGAACCTAGAGAGATACATACACGGATTTGTAGACTTCGACGAACGATGCAGAGAAGATATGCCGGTGGCGAAGGATTCAATTGAGCCCGTCGGTCCGTCGTGAATCGATTCTGTCTTCTGTCTCGAGTTCCTTCCTAAATAACAAGAAAAATCCTAGGGTTGTTTATCAGTTTTTGATAACAGGGTTGTTTATCAGTTGGATCAACTTGAGCCTCTTTGAAGTTACGCGGATTTTATTAAAATTTTCTTAACATTATTTTACATGATTATTTTAAGAAGTTTAATATATATTGTATGTTTGGATATATATTTAGTATTCTAATTAATAAAGTTTTAGTAGTGAAAATATAAATTTTAGTAATACAATTCAAAAATAAATATTTAATTAAGAAAGGAAAAATTAATTAACATATTAATTAAAAAATTATATATTTAGACTATTTGATAAGAATATCTTTTGACTAATATATAATCATTCAAATATTTTTTTTCTTAATTATTATTTTAATTAATATATAATTTGTAAGATTTGTACAGCTACAAAAAAATAAAATTTTTTTAAAACAATCTCTACATAAATGGAGGATAATTTACCTATTTGGTAGCCAAATAAATCACATGTGAACAAATATATATGTATATATAATGACATGGATAATTATATATGATGTGGCTCAATAAAAAAATTCGGATTCGGACCAATAGTTAACAAATACATATTTTTAATTTTTTAAAAAAAAATAATTTTGTGGGGGCTACAGCCCCCACTAGGCATGCCATGCGTCTGCCCCTGATCGTCGTAATGAAAAATCTATCTTAGCCGAAAGATACAATATTCGCATGGATTGGGAAGCAAGATATCGTCTATTGCGCTTGAATATTCAACCGACTCAGGGGGATGATTTTCGATCTCCTCTTCTCCCTTTCTTCCATTATATATCAGCGGATTTGTAGGGTATCCCTCTCACAACAAAAGTTGCAAAAACACTACTTAAATCACAAAATTATAAAGTATGGTCGTTTTGTAATAAAGGCTACTTTATTTTGTGTTTTCTTTTAAATTAAATTTATTAACAACCATTTTAATTATGTTAAAGATAGTTATGCATAATTTCAAAACACAACTATCTGTAAATACAAAACTAAAAATTAAGAAAAGATTTTTGGAAAATTAAAATATTGTTCATACTAAAATACTGTAGAAGATATGTTAAAGAATATTTTTCAATAATATTGTGAAATGTTGAAAGTTAAATATGGAAGTTGGTTAAACATCTATTATTATTGACAATAACAACAACAAAAAAAAACAAAAACAATAACCTAGTGCAATTCCCCTTACGGGGAATCTGGGGGGTCAAGATAGAGGCACCCCTGGCTAAACGCAGAGAAGGTGTGTCCAAAAGACCCAACGAAAACATCCATTATTATCGGTGTTGTATAAAGCATTTATTTTCGAAGTTAGGGTTAATCACAAAGTTGTCCTTCTACGTTCTTATTTGAAGATTGTTGGAGTTTTAGACCGTGATAAAGTTTCATCCTTTCGACCTCAACTTAAATATTGTCACCCTTATTTTGTAAATGGCGATCGACTTAGATTCTCTTTCGATTTTTTTGTTATTTTCGAAAGTGGCGATGTATTCCCGCGATCATGTTTTGGTACTTTTTGGTAAAAATCTTCTAGTAAAAATCCGTTTCGATCCAACTCTTTTTTTTTTTCCTTTTTCTTAAAATATTATTTTATTCTTTTAACTGAAAATTGTGGATACACTGTAGATCTTGTTATGATATTATCTTTAAAATATTTTTTCTCTTTTTATTTTCAAATAAAATTCATTTAAAATATATTATTTTTTCGGACATATATAAACGTTTAGAACTTCAAAACCGAACCAAGTGAAGAGTAAACCGATTTGGTTTTGTAATTTCGAACACAATCAAAACGATTCAAACTAAATAAAAAAATCATAAAATTAAAGCTATCAATTATAGAAACTAAAACCATATATTTAGAGCTATCAAAACTGGACTTGACGCAAAAAACTATGGGTCACCGGTAAACTCGAACCTAACTAACTCGAACCTAACTTGGACATGTTGGGTTGACCTTATTTAATGTATAAGCAAAATAAATAAAACTTATTTTAATTATGTTAATATAAAAACAATATTTATGATAAATATTTCTATTTAATTATAATATCATTTCACTAAATAGTAAAAAGTCGAGATCCCAACCCTCAATATAACGTGATCTAGCGGATCAGATTCGTTCTCATCTCTCTCCTTAAATTTTGTTCTCACATGATCCATTCCTTTGTATTTTTTATTGGGATATCAAATCGGATAAGATATCACTTGGAATAGTTTTAAACAATATTATTAAAAAATAAAACTATTAGTTTGTTCAACATGGACAATTGGATGCAATTTTAAAAACAAAAAACTTAAAGTTATTCGTTTCCTTTGTTATGACTTGCGGCAGAAAAGATACCAGGCAATGCAAGTGAATGATGGACCCGAGACATTATAAACAGGATGCTCATTGAAATACACAACATGTATAAAGACAAGTAACCTGAGCTTATAAAACGAGGTGAATTCTAGCTCCCAAAATATTTGAAAGATGATAAAGGAAACCTGATTTAGGGTATTTTGTAACCTTCACCAAGTCCTAATGGTTAAAGCATAACACATTATGCTCAACAACATCTCAGGACATACAAGGTTCATTCCCTTGAACTGATTTCATTCAAAAACTCAAAAGGTAGAAGAGTTTCAAATAGGAGACAAGCAGTTTCCAAGAACCAAAGCGCCAAAATCAGAAAATATCTTCATCAGAATCGTAAAGGTTGGGCCATTCCATCAAATATTTGAGAAGGGGCTGGCTTGATGTCGGGATGTCCGGAAAGCGGAGTGACTCACAATACCCTGATGCAAGTCTTGGAAACAAAAACTCGAAACTCCACTCTTGAAGACCATGACCCTCCTTCGAGGTCCATGGAAAGCAAGATAATACCGCTCGAGGTCCAATGGGACAGTTTCCAACGTGATAACACGTCCTCTTTTATTGTATCTTCCAATCTCCAAGACTATGCTTTTTATAAATTCTGGTGTAGGCGTGCAACCAACTTGAAACTGTACTGATAGATCCACTGAGAAGATGACCACAAATTAGCCTTGACTTGGCCATCCAATGTATTCAGCGACAGAACAAAAAGGTCGGGATGGTCAAGATCACACCTAAAGTTGACTCGGTGGTACGGGTTGCATGTGTATGGCTTCTAGAAGGTCAATCACGCTTAACGAATCCGAGCGAACGTCAAATCTCAAAATGAGCTAACTACTCTTATGTCTATTGTCATCTCTCCTGCTCCTTAGGGCTAGCTAGTGGCCCGAATCATCAACCATCATTGTGGGTCCACTTTGTAGACCGTAATCACAAATGCTGACCTCAATGCCCTGTAACTGTTGTAGAATAGGCGGACAAGTCCAACAACCTTATCCCAAGGAGTAGAGGGCAACCGTCAACTTTGTGCCTTAACTTGCAAAAGCGGATGGCGGTACAATGATCAACATCTTGCAGTTTCCATTTACGGGATCCATCTAGAATCTTGAACATCTTTCCGTTCGAGGCATGGGTTTCCGGCTTCCATTTTTAACAATCATAGCCAGATTTGTGGCAGGATCTCATACCGTAATACTAGGACCCATATTCCAATCTATGTAGACTAGCCCGTGATAGGTACCCAAAATGCTCGCTTTGTTAAATATGAGACCTCCAAGAAGTTTGTCAACTGACAGAAAATCAACTTGAGGCAAACGTGTTGGATCCAAAATGAGCAAAGCTTTTTCCCTTTCTAGTTGGACAAGAGCCTTGTATTTTTGTAGAGAGATGTGCCTCATGCTAAAAGCCTAAGATTGTGTGAGTTCTCTCATATTTTTGGAGACCAACTTGAACCGCACCAAAGTAAAGCAAAGTAAAGCGAAGGCAATAGGGGGCCGGCCCCTAAACAAGATAGTATTAGTATCTATATATATTATAAATTTTGGAGGTGTACTCCATAAGTGCTCCATTTAATGATTATTGCAATCTTACTTGTATCAATCTCTTAGATAGCATTTTTATACGTTTACCCAACCAAATTTTGCCAACCGTAGTTGATTCATGTGTTATTTTTCAGTAAGACATGCTATACTTAATATTTTATTTAAATTGATCAATTGATTAGTTATAGTTATTAGATTTAAAGTTGGTTGATTTAATTTGGGTAGTTTAATGGTGTTTTAGACTAGTTTGATTAAAGGTGGTGATTTAGTAATTTTTTTTCTCGAAGGTGATTTAGTAATTTGTGTGTGCTTGAACCAGTAGTGTAAACTTAGGGGGTGTTTCACGGAATTGATAAGTAATTAATTAATTAATTTTTGTGTAATTGTATCAGTAAAACACTCAAATTTCCATTGAGATCTTTTTTGCTAATTTTTAAGATCCTAATCATTTTAATATTTAATGCCTGCACAAAGAGTTTGCATATCTACGTGTTTTGTTTCTTTGGGATGAAAGATGATGATTTTTGAAGTGTGTTCAAAAGTCAAGACTATTAGCATGAATTTTTATGTTCATAAATTGTGTTGTTTTTATTAGTGCATTTAATAGTTAAAATGGAGTAAACTAAGTTTAAAATGACCATGTTTAAATACTAAGTAATAATTTTGGCTATATAGGGTCTTTAATTTATATTTTGCCAAAGGCCTCCAAAATGTTAGGACCAACCCTGACCAAAAGAAACCAAATACATAACTAATCAAATGTTACATTACATTACCATTAGATTAAAGAATCACGTCTATTTTATTCAACTAAATGACGTTTTGGTTTTATACTTTGAGAATTACTAACAACTTCAGCATTGCTCTTGACTATCTAGCTAGTCTTTCAATTGTCATGATGTTGAAGGTTTTTTTTTAAAACAACAAAGTTTTAAGCCAAATCACGTACTTATTGTAATAGATTATTAAAAACTCCATTCATACCTGGATAGGGTTTGACCCCATAATGTTTTCAACCAACTCATCATCTTTGAATTTTGTTGAGCATACCACTACCACTTGCCGAGCTACAATTATAAATATTTAAGACAACAAAGTTTGGAACACTTTGCATCAAGATCAAAAGGCAAAGCAAAGGTTCAAAAAACATATTATATCCATATCTAGAGAATATGTCACTATACTTACTAGAATTTGTTCGACCTAATATAGGGTTTTACCCCATAACGTTCCATACCCACACTAAGCAATGAATGAGGCTCATATAGAACCTGCGAAATAAAAACATGTGTTAAAATAATAATAGACTCAAAGGCAAGTAATGACGTGTTCAAATGAATGAGTAACATCCTATTTTTGAAGACAAGCAACAAGGCATTTTCAATAGACCCAAAAGTCCACCTGTTGTATCTACATACACCCCAAAATCTTTGTTGGAAATGTAGAATGCTTACCATGAAGCTAACATCTTGTAGATGGCATGAGCCTTCTGCACTCAAATTCTCTAGATGTCTTGGAGTTGCAACAACAATGTCCTGGACAGACAATAAACAAAGAAATTAGGACAACCTTATAAGGGGCATTTGTAGAACAATATAAAAGATCGAATTGACATAATGTGCTGTTATGACTTGGATATTTGATTGAAGGTATGGAAGATCAATTGTAGACCTCATTAGCTTATTGATCATACCTTTCCCCCATAAATCATAAGCTCAAGGTTCAAATCTCCAAGTCAAATTTAAGATCCTCCCTTAAGTGAATTGTAGACCTCATTAGCTTAGTGTTAGATGTAAAAATGAATTAGAGCAAACGTTCTTGTATGAAAATAAAATAAATGTATTAAAAATACTAAGTGAGGTAGATATTCTTGCTTACAAAAAATAAACGTATAAAAAATGCTACTTAGGAGATTTGAACCTTGAACTTTTGATTTATGGGGAAAATGTATTATCACTAAGCTAATGAGGTCTACTAATTTTAATAGGTATATTATTAACTATATAGGTAAAATTGCAATAATCACTAAATGAATTATTTAATGGGGATACCACCTAAATTTATAGTATTCATAGATTATAGATACTATGTTATTGATGTCATTTTAATTTTGATTGCATATTTTTAATTATATTGGGAAAATAGCAATAAAAGTTAATTGAGCATTTAAGGAAAGGAGGATACCTCCTAAGTTTATAGTATATCATGGTGATTTTGATTGCATATTGTTTAATTATATATGGAAACTAGCAATAAAAGCTAATTGAGCGTTTAAGAAGGACACCTCCTAAGTTTATAGTATATATATAGATGACAGCTCAAGAGAAAGGATGAAGCATCATCTGATCACGTTCAACCAAAAAGAATCTCATTAATAGACCCGTCATTTGATAGTAAAATTCAGTCCTACTTGTCATATAGTCGTTCATATGCAAAAGTTGTAAGAGTAGCATGTTAATATCAAGATTCAAAGAGAAAAAGTTTGACATCATTCTGCCATTAAGAGCATGGGGCTAGTATAAAGTTCTATCAAAAGATTCGCAGTTCAAGATATGAGAAGTCGTAAGTAGAATAACATTGTAATAGACTATACATGCGTCGGTACCTCGTAGAATCATGCTTCGGCCATTGAGTAGGAAAGGCCACACATAGTATTGAATGAGGGTAATATTCTTGAAGAAACCTTCACACCACAGCTCCATAATTACATCCAATTTTGCATCCGTGGAGGATATCAAACCATCATATCGCGGTTTCTTAACGTCCTTGCCCGAAATCACAACATTCAATTCACGGTATACCTGATCAATAGACTCGCCCTTACCCAGATCTTGACTTTCTTCGCCTTGATATTTTCTCCTTTTCTTTTCGCTCTCCTTGCTTCCTTATCCTTCGGATCTATTGGACTTCGACATTTCGCCTTCTCCTCCCGGGGTTCGGCGATAGGTGCTGGTTAAAATAGCTCGATCGAATCGACGCAATCCTACACATCAGAAGAAAGCAAAGAGGAAGGAGTAGGTTAAGAAAATGGGAAGGGAGAGTTTAGGGTTCTACCAACGACAACGAGAGCGGCGCTGAACAGCGTGCAATCTAGGGATTTGGAAAGAAGCAGGATATGCTTAACAAATAATTAAATTAATAAATAAAAATGTATGTTTAATACTCCCTCCCATCTTTCAAATTTTTTTTTCCTTTTTTTAAGTGTACATTTATGTAATTGTTTTTAATCTATAGAACAAATGTTAGCATATATTCTTTTTTTCCTCTACTATTCTATTAATCTATAGAACAAATTGTCATGTTAATCATTTATGAAATTCTCTCACACTTTTTTTTTTCTTTAATCCTTTTTTTTACTAATAAATAGTTATTTGATACAAGGTTGAAGAGCGGGTGATTACATCATCTTAATAGCTTAATTCGCAAGTTAATATCTGAAATTCAATTTTCACAAGGTTGGACAATTCACAAGTTAATATCTGAGATTCAATTTTCCTTTACCCTGCTATACATTTACTCTTGTAATTCATCTGACAATGAAACCACATATTGGTGTAGATGTTTCTTGATTCAATAGAGCAAGTGGGAGGAATGTATGTTGTGACTGCCCACTGTCATTGAAGTCGATCGTTGATAACTAAACTAGCTACAACCTCTTATCCTCTACATATATAAAGCATGAATACAAAGTTAATTGTTAATTTGGTATAGTTATTTAAGTATTGCAAATGAACCTACAAGATTTTATCGTTTACACAATGAACCTATAAGTGAATATGCATAACAAGACTTACGCATTTTACAAGGTGTTCTTTCATCAAATAATTTTGGATAACAAACCGTACATTTGATCCGTACATTTTTTTATGTTCAAGCTATCAAACCATGACTAAAACACAACAATAAGAACCAAACAAGTTTAGGAAGATCAATTTTAACTAAAACAAAACAACAAGAACCAAACAAAGGTCAAGAAGATCAAGTGAAGATTGTGAAAAGGAAAGGAGAAAAGAAACTAAGGGATAGATAAAAGCTTACGGGAGTTGGCCATGGAGATTTTGCAAGCAGGAGGTGACAACGATGACGAGCGAACGACGACAACGACAAGCGAACTGCGCGTGACGACGCCGGCGAGTGTGAGTGAACGAATAACAATCGGAAGGGCGTGAGGGGGATCGGGAGGGAGAGCGAATCGAACGAAAGTGAAAGTGTCTAGATCTGGCTAGGATTTGTGTTTTTTAGGGTTGAGGGCGTTTTTGTCCGTTTCAGAAAAAATTACTATAGTTTCAACCTTGCCACCGCCTCTCTATTTCTTTCCCTATTTCTGGATTTCTTCCTTTTAATCTCTACCGTAGATCTGTAGGACCTAACAGTTCTCTTATATTCTTATTTTACATTATAGTGGTTATAAACACTAGAATCATACTCTCTCTCTCTCTCTCTCTCTCTCTCTCTCTATATATATATATATATATATATATATATATTATAAAAGTTGACCTTTTTAGAGTCACTGCGTTGATTTTGACCCCACCATTTATATACAATTTTTTTTTATTCTTGTTAGTTTACCTTTTCTTGATAAATTTAGCTTTTTTATTTATGTTAAAAATATCTTTACAAAATCAAGTTTACTATATAAATTTTTTACTATCTAAGTACCTATGTTTTTCCTATTTATCTTTTCATATTTTCTTATTTATGCATATATAAATGAAATCACTTTATTTAAAAATATTAAATCATTCTGTGGATAGTTTATTGACTTACCGTATCTAAAAATAAAGTGACTTAGTTGATTATTGGTATATCATATATGATAAATAATATTTTCAAAAATAGGAATCTATTCACTATTTCGCATATACATGTAGAACTTCATACAGAGTATGAAATATGCGAAATAACATTTTTGAATAAAAATAAATTAATTGTCCAATCAAAGCTCTAACATATTACATATATAACAAAATACATCATTATCAAACTCTTGATGAAAAAATACTCATTTTCTTTGTACAATTTAGTTTATAATCAGACCATCAGATTAATACATAAGAGAACATAATTTTAGATCTTGTAAGTATTATTCATGTTATATTCGAAAAATAATTTGAAAATTTGAAACATATTCGTAACATAGGTCAAGCTAGTTTTAGAGAATAGAAGATCCTCGACTTAGTGATGGAACCGGGCCGGGCCAAGGAACCGTGGCCCAGGACCGGCCTGGAAAATTACCGGGCTGGTACAGGCCAGGCCGGGCTGGTCCACACAGGACCATGCCGGTTTTGGGCCGGACCGATGATTTATTATTTTAAAAAGGAGGGAAAAGTGAGGGGCGGGCTTGCTCAAAATTATTTCAATTTCGATAAGTACTTATCAAAGTTTTAATAATTAAGATGCCTACGTATCTCCAAATAATCAAATATATATATGTAACGCTTTTCAAGGAGACTAATTAATGAATATATGGTTATGTATACTATATACTTGATTATATTTATGTATGAACGTAAGGTAATTAACTCGGTGAAATAAGCCTTTAACCTTTATGTACGAGTGTAAGCTAATTAAGTGGATTATATATTTATATTTATGTATGAGCGTAAGCTAAGTCTCTAATTTTTTTTTTCCATATATTTATGTATGAACTTGATTATATATTATTTTCTTAAAAAAAAGGGAAAGGGGAGGGCCGGGCCGGGCTGGGCTGGGCTGGAAAACTCCAACCCGAGACCGGCCCATGGCCCGGCCTGTTTGGCCCCCGGGCTGGTGGGGCCAGGCTTTTTGGGCCCATGACACTAGGCTAGGCCAGGCCGGGCCATGGGCCACCCTGTTGACCATTAGTAATCCTCGTATATATAGTAGTTTTCCCCTTCCCTGAATGACTCTAAATATATTCGACCAAAAAAAAAGACTCTAAATATAGAGTCTTCTTATTTTCCAAAATCCTTTTTTATACAAGGTAAAGATTATGGATATATGAGAACTGGTTACAACTAATTTTGGAAGAAAAGGATAAACCGTCGTCTTAGAGGTCTGAACATGTGATCTTATAAATATTACCATGAGACACAACTGGTTGAACTGATGCACTAATCACTATTTATTTTCTCGAGTCTCAAATTTTCACAAAGTGTTAAAAAGAATTACTTTTTTTTTTCCGCATAGGTAACTAATACTATTAGTATAAAACAAAATGGTATGAACCAAAAGTATACAACAAGTCACTATACAATGTCTACCCTTTTTGGCCTGGTAAGTGCTTCCTACTTAAAGTATACATGTCCTATACACAATCACATTGACCAAATCCAAATTAAGTAAGCTCAAAATGATGACAAAAATCTAAACTATGCAACCAAACAAATTTTACAGATCCTCACCGCGTAGGCATAGTAGCTCTCCCCTTCCCTTAATGAGAAAGGCAAGCATTTACATACCCCACACAGAGAAAACCAGGTCAAGGTCAGTGAGTGGGCCCACACCCCAAGAAGTTACTGTAAAAAAACACTCGACATTCTCCCCAAAATGTTTCGTATGGCCCGCGGGCTTAAACTTGGGGAGCAAGGATTTCCTCTGTATTTGCAATTCTTTGGTTTGGAGCAAGGCTTCGTCAACGTCTGTGGGTGCCCACATCCTCACATAGCCTTGTTGAGGTCCTGATTCCTCTTGTCTTTTCCCAAGCCTTCTGCTTCGGAGTGTACAGACCCCATTATCGAGCCTATTTTAATGTCCACTCATCGAGTGCGTGTTTTCCCGCTCTCTCTCTCCCCCCCAACTGGCCTGATATCAGAAAGCAGAGGGGCTGGTTTCTAGTGTAGTGCTAGTGTGTACATGTATAACTCGGAGCAAAATTGCAGTGGAAGTTTCTCCCCCTTTTTCTTGCTCTTCTACTTCTCCGGTTGTGTTTCGATTGTGGCATCTGGGTGTTCGATCAAATGGCAAAGTAAGCCCTAATTACAAGTGCACGGACTGCTATTGATTCAGAACATTTGTGGGTTTTGGGGTTTTGTTGAACTTGTTCTTGAGTTGGGGTTTTGTGTTTTTCGCCATTGTGAAATCTGATGATTGATTTTGGGTTAAGAAGGGTTTATCTGGGTGGGGTTTCTATCGGAAGAAAGGGTTTAGGGTTTTTTGTGCTTTGGGTAGCTGAATCGTCAGCCGATGATGTTTTAAGGGTTTAGGGTTTCTAGGCTTTCTGATTGCAGGGCGAGGTTGTTGTTAGTGGCTCCCATTTTGAATGAACAAGTTTAGCGGTGATTGGTGCATTTGGGGATGGCTGATTTTGCATTTTACGGTCAGAAATAGAGGATGGACGAGTACCCAAACTGCAGTTTGCTTAACTTTTGACTGCATTTTGGAGCCAGGAAGCTATGAAATTCTCAGTAAAGCATTTTCATGTTTAAGTTAAGATGTTCAGTAAAAATGGATGCAAAAACTTTTCCTACTTTGGCCTGATAGTGTTGTCTTCATCTTCGAATGCATTCTCAGGCGTTTTAATGCTTCCATACTTAGGGTCTTTCCTGACAGATTTGTTTTGCTCTTTCGCTTTCTTACTGATTTGCTTGATGTAATGCTGCTTATTTTAATGGTGCAGAAGTTGGCTAACTGATGGAAGAAGTATTGCTAGGAAAGTGTGTGATCCCAAATCGTGTTCGACTAACCAAATCCGAGACTCTGGTGCAAAGCGTGAATGTCCAAAGTGCCACTACTGGATTGACAACAGTGATGTAAGTCTGATAATAGAATTCAGACCATATATGCATGTCTAAACAGTCATGAAACACATACATTGTCAATTTGGTTTCTCGTATCGTCAACCTTTCCTCAATATGATAAATGTAGCACAGTACATGTTTCTTGAATGGAGTTTATGCAGTTAGCCATAGCTATATGCTCTTGAACTGTTTGAGATGCATATTGTTGTCTTACCATCACAATGTTTTGTTGAATGATGATCAATGGTATTTCTCTTATAGGATGGGTATTCTTACTAGTCTGTTGACATTTTGATATATGATTTTAAGGTTTCCTACGAATGGCCCGGTCTGCCAGCGGGTGTCAAATTTGATCCATCTGATGTTGAGCTCTTGGATCACCTTGCTGCTAAATGTGGAGTAAGGAATGCAGAGCCTCATGCATTTATTGATGAGTTCATCCCAACTCTCAAGGAAGACAGTGGGATTTGCTACAGCCATCCGGAGCATCTACCTGGTAAATCCTTTGTTCTGTTGTCCAAGGTTCTGAACTTTACTTATTGATGCTAATTTTGATTAGTGGATTGATTATATGAATCTTAACATTTGTCTTTCATCAAAGGCCTAAAGAGTTATAGAGATTGTTGGAATCTCCTTTTTCCCTTGCTGACCTGAGATGCTGTAAAATGATGAAAAAAGCTCTTTAAATGCAAAATCTCAAGAGCGTGTTCTTGAGTCCATATTTTCTTTGTGATGCGTTTTGGTTTTACCTACCAACTAGGCTTTCAGTTTAGCATTGTAAGGAAGATATAATCGTGGGTGTTATGGTTGATACTGGCTGCTATATAATATTGATTGAATTTGGGAACTTCTATATCTTGGGTCAAATCAAATGAGAACTAGGGTAGTCTGCCAAGATGAAGAACATTTTGAGTTCATATGTTAGAACATTGTTTCTGATGGGAAACTACGGAAATTCTCCCTTAAGAAGTGAAAACAAATGAGAACTAGGGTAGTGTGCCGACATGAAGAACATTTTGAGTTCATAGGTTAGAACATTATTTATGATGGAAAACTATGAAAATTCTCGGTTAAGAAGTGTAATGTTTTTGGAGTGAGACTGCTTTGATTATTTCCAAACATGTGCTCACCATACACTGAATTTCTTAGGTGCTAAAACAGATGGAGGCTGGATTCACTTCTTTCACAAAACTGCAAATGCGTATGCATCTGGCCCAAGAAAGCGCCGTAAGATCCAAAGCAACCAACCTGAGGAGAAAGTCCGCTGGCACAAGACGGGCAAGACCAAGCCAGTTTTTGATATGAGCGGTGTTCAGAAGGGCTGTAAAAAGATCTTGGTGCTTTACAGATGCTCAACGAAAGGCTCGAAGCCATTGAAGACCAACTGGGTTATGCATCAGTATCATCTCGGCATGGAAGAGGATGAGAAAGAAGGTGAATATGTAGTTTCTAAGATATCTTACCAGCAACAGAAGGAAGACAATGCTGTAGCCCATGAAGAACCTCTTATACGTCACCAACAACAGATGGACAATGCTGTATTCCATGAAGAACCTCTTAAGGTGATGAATCCTATTGGGCCCAACACTCCAACACCGAATCCTCCTAGATCAGGAAGCACCGGGCTATGTGATGATGTCATTTATCAGGTTGGCATTTACCAACTATAAGGAATTTGAATTTTCTTGAGCTGAATGGAAGTGTATGATTTAGTAACATACTACCCTGATATTTGAGGATTGTTTTTTAGTATTTAGGATAGGGTAGCATCTAAAGTAAGATTGTTTTATATAGGGCAGAAAAAAATGGCATACAAAACATGTGTCATGAGCTATCTGCATGCATCTGAACTCCTTAGCATTTTGTACCATCTCTCAATTTGTTTGTGCTTATGGTTCTTATTATGCCTATATTTACAACGGATTTGGTCTGATTCTACCAGGATCTTAAACCCATTGATGAGGCATCTGGGTTTGCATATAATCTCCAGCCCGAAGAAGATGTGAAGTATAATGCAATTGTTGCTGGTGAATCTGTGGGTGCTGATCCACTTCCTGATGACTTTGAGGACCCATTGCTGTGCAAAGAACTTCTAGAATCTGGCAATTCCCTTACAGATGGCCATGTTAAAGGTTTCGACCGTGTGACTGAAGGGAGCCTTGGTGTTGGGTGCTTTGAATTAGCTGAGCTCGAGAACCTTGACTTTTGCACTCCACCTGATCTTTCACTTGCAGTGAGTTTTCTCCTTCATCAGTATAAGCATTTTCATACATAGTGTATAATTTTTATGTACCTCTTTTTTAGTATACAGATTTATTAGTTCTTCAAATGCTTACAAGATGCTCAAGTCTGAATCACCCTCTTTTTACTAAAGACTGCCTTTTAAAAAAAAAACTTTGCTAGTATCTAGCAACTGCAAGGATTCTGAGTGAATGATGGCATCTAGTTGATACAATCTTGTACTAAAGGGATTTTGTGATTTCTCATTTGCAGGATTTGCAGTTCTGCTCACAAGACAGCATCAGTAAATGGTTGGATAGCTGGTGATAGTGGCGTACGATTTATAGCCGATGCTAACACCATGTCTTATTCGACTGTTTTGGATTGCTTCTTTGTTGCAAGAATCTCTTTTTGTTGTCGGTATCGTTCAAGTGAAGATCGAGTACAAGTGTTAACTAAGATTTGATACCATTTCAAGCTCGTCAGAGTTGGAGGAGAAGAGACTGCATTGTTGTGCCTTGGAAGTTCAAGACTCTTTTTATGATTGATTATGATGTGTGAATCACTTTTGTACATAATTAACTCCCTAAAAAAACCAGAAGAATGGCCCGAAAATGTAAGTTCAAGTTTGAGAAGGACCTTGGTTGTGGTGTTTATGGAATGTTTTAGAGCTTTTATATTTGGAATTTGAATTCTGATTTGCATATGATGAGTAGGGCGCTGCTTAAAGAATGCAACTCTTCAACTGAATGTTACATCATCAAAACTTGATTCGCTTGTACATGGAGGCTATGTCATACAGAACCATGTTATAGACTTGTTTGCTTTAATCTTGAGTTATAGAGAATTTATGTGCAATTAAGAAATTTATGGTGTGCATTCCACAAAAGCCCCATGTATGTTCCTAGATTGTCTCGTGTGTGTACATCACAGGGTTCATCGTGTAAATCATTTACTATGGTCCATAGATAAGCCATGGCTTTTTTACTTAAAACTTGACGATTCTGTTTATTCATACTTGGTTGTTCAAAACAATTAAGCTTTCCATTTTGTGTGGATACACATTTCTTCTGTGTCACAATAAATGTGAAGCACCATAGGATTGACATCATCAATTGTCGAGCTATATTTTTTTTTTTTTGGTTGGGAATTGTCGAGCTATATATGAAGTCATCCTCACACTATATGCAATTGTCGAGCTTTAATCGATCTTGGTCACTATACATCCAAGTCATCATCGATCGTAGTAAACTGCTTACGAACTTTCAAAAACCCTTTCCTAATGAAATTAAAAATAAGATTCTTATCGAAGTCATAACTTTCTTAAAAATTTACTTAATGATCCACACTAGATGATATGGTATAGCTCGACTTGATTTGATAGACCTGTTTGAGCCGACCCTGTACTTAGCTTGAATTCGACATAACCGAACTCGAACTCGACCGAACCAGTTGATTTCCAAACTCAAGACATTAATTTTCTATTTAAAACCCTTGATGTGTTGAATAAACACACATTGATCTTCCGATTGAACAAAAAACCTTTTTTGTTGCAGAAGTGTAGCTGAAAGGTTGATGATCGATCAGTCCTATGGACAACGCCCGTGTATGGTCAAATTGACTACACTTCCGTTGTGAATTTGGTTTATTTTATAAATAAGACATGATAAGGTTATAAATAAGTTTCACTCAAAAAAAGAAAAAGGAAATTGAAATAGATATTAGTTTTTACTCCTGACAAGAAAAAGAGGGGGTGAATTGTCTATCAGTTTTCAGTTTTCAGCTTTCACTCCTCTGTGAGCTTTCACTCCTTGACCACTTTGGAAAAAGTAAATTGAAAAAAAGTACGGTGAAGTCTATCCATATGACATGCTCACTTTATTTTTGCTTTGAAGCCTTAATTTAGTATTTGTAAATTTTCTCCATTTTTAATTAACTTATAATAATAAAATTTATACCATAACTTATAATTTTTTGAATCGATCCATAGACACCAATTTTATATATGTTTGATTCATTTTAAAATTAAATTAGTTATTTTAGATTGGTTTAGATTAAATGAGTGTGCAATTTGTAGTAAGTGAATGTATACTATAGGTGCAATTTGTAGAAGTAAGTGTATAAAAAAGACTACTTTTTAGCCTCGATATGTGGATAGTCTTATCCATATGAGTTTTCACTCCTGACAAGTTTGGAAAAAGGAAATTGAAAAAGAGAGGGTGCGGTGAAGCCTATCCATATGACATGGTAACTTTATTTTTGCTTTGAGTAGTTAAAGCCTTGATTTAGTATTTGTAAATTTTCTCCAATATTTAGTTAACTTATAATAATAATATGTATACCACAACTTGATTTTTTTTAATCTATCCATAGACACCAATTTTATATACGTTTGATTCATTTTAAAATTAAATTAGTTATTTTGGATGAGTTCAGTTAAATGAGTGTGCAATTTGTAAGTAAGTGAAGGTACACTATAGGTATGCAATTGTTTTTTTTTGGGTGGAAACGAGAGCCAAGCTCTCAACTAGTATTCATAGGAATAAGTCTCGTACAGGTGGTTCCTTGGAGATCTTCTAACAATATCGACCTAATCTCCAAAGGTGGATCCGATAACAAAAAACAACCAAAAGAAGCGGGAGAGGCCAGCTTCGCCAGGGAGTCCGCGACGCGGTTGCCTTCCCGATAGGTATGACTCAATCGGACGAGCCATTCACGATGGATGAAGCCTTGGCATTGTCGTGCCAGGCTAGAGAGCGGATGCCGCGGTTCAGGGTCCTTCTCGAGGAGCTTCAGCACCACCACCGAATCCACACGATTCACGAACCTCCAGTCGCTGGATTCCCATCTCCCACGCCATTTTCAGCCCGTATAACACCCCCCAGAGCTCCGCTTCCAGAGCTGTAGCGACCCCCAGATTGGCCGTGAACCCCTTGATCCAATTTCCACTCTCATCCCGGATAACTCCCCCCGCAGCGGCCCAGCCGGACACTATAGGTATGCAATTTGTAGTACATGAATGTATAAAAGACTAATTTTTAGCCTCGAGATGTGGATAGTCTTATCCACGTGAGTTTTCACTCCTGACAAGTTTGGAAAAAGGAAATTGAAAAAGAGAAGGTACCGTGAAGCCTATCCATATGACATGCTCATTTTATTTTTGCTTTGAGTAGTTAAAGCTTTGATTTAGTATTGGTAAATTTCCTCCAATATTTAATTAACTTATAATAATAAAATTTATACCATAATTTATATTTTTTTATATCTATCCATAGACACCAATTTTATGTATGCTTGATTCGTTTTAAAAATAAAATTAGTTATTTTGGATTGGTTTAGACCAATGAGTTGAGTGTGCAATGAACATTATAAAGTGTGCAATTAACATTATAAAGTGTGCAATTTGTAGTAAGTGAATGTATACTATAGGAATGCAATTTTGTACTAGTGAATGTATAAAAAGACTACTTTTTAGCTTTAAGACGTGGATAGTCTTAGTTACGTATCATATTATTTTATTATATTTTAGTTTCATCTATCCTAGTTTTTTTGCTATGTATATATATGATAGTTTCACCTACCCTAGTTTATTATATTTTGCTATATATATGTATGATAGTTTCACATTCGGGTCCATAGCTCAGTGGTAGAGCATTTGACTGCAGATCAAGAGCTCCTGATTTACTTAGCCGCTAAGTGCGGGGTTAGGGACCTGTTGTCTCGTAAATGTGTTGATTCCTACTCTTGAAGGGAACGACACACATCCGGAGAGTCTACCAGGTAAAAACTCTATATTAAGTCACTAGAAGCCTTGTCTGTAGACCTGGCAATCTGACCCGAATGACCCGAACCGAAAAACCAACCCGACCCGGCCGCCCGAAATTGTCTAGGTCATAGCCCAAAAAACAACAACAACAACAACAACATTTGCCCAGGGAAATCCCGCATCAGCAGGATCTGGGGGGTTAGGATGGGGGCATTCTAGACCTAGATAGAAAGCGCCCAATACAACCCAAGCGAAAACGAAACTAAACTACTCGGAAAACTAAACAGACAAGCTCCAAAAAAGTAAACCTGAAACCCGATTTTAACCAAACCCGACGACCCGAGAAATTTCTAGGTCAAACCCGTTCGGTTTTGGTTAACCCATTGGGTCGAACGAAAAACGGGAATGGTGAAAAAATTTCGCACATTGTTGGGTTCGATTGTAATGATTTGTATTTCTCTCGTCATTAGCCGAACTCGACTTCAATTGATTGATTGAAAGATGATTCTCTATAAAGAAAATCAACTCGAGGAATTGATTTTAAACATAAAATAGACCAATTGATTAAAGATGTACTAAGTTAGTGTCTCTTAAATTGATGTATATTTCTCAAGGATTGAATGTTTTTTGCTTTGCTGAACTAGAGTCTAAGTTCTGAATTGATTTTTATAGTTGTTCTAGGTTACGTTAATGTTTATAGCTTTATCAAAGTTGAAGTATGTAAAAAATGAGAAATATTATACTTTTAAAATATGTAAATTACAAGCTTCTTCTTCTAGTATGATATATGTTTTCTAATATATGCATACAAGAACTCTATGATTTAAGTTTTCATACAAATTACTTTCTATGAATCTCACATGTTCGTTCTTTTCTTCATAATCAATTTCAAATCTCTTAGGATTTGAACTTTAAGGTTAATCATTTCTTATTGAAATTCTTCTACTGGACATCATGAATGTGAAATTAAAACTTGTTTTTGTTGTCTTTGTGTTACTCATCCCACTTAGTTTAGCACATGATTGATTACAAAAATCTTGTTAAAATAATTAGATATCATGATATGATTAATTATTTGTAATAATGAGTACAAAATCCGAAAGTGTAACTTTTGTATTAAAAATCTAAATCCTTACATATAGGTTCAAATTAAATTATATTATAACTTTATAAGTAACTAAGCGAGTCATGAATTAATATTAACAAAAATATAATAGATAAATTTGAAAATTTAAAATTGAAAACTCAGGTTCTTTGACCCGTTGGGTTGATCTGAACCCGCAACAAACCCGTAATGACCCGACCCGTTTGGACCCGTTGAAATTGTGACCCGAAATGACCCGACCTGGTATTGACCCGAGCTCGATTACCGAAACCCGAACCCGACCCGCCCGACCCGATTGACAGGTCTACTTGTCTGTATCTACTAATTACGGCCAAACAATCTGCTCAGTGCCATACATGAAAAGTGCAGGTTCTAAGAAAGACGGGAGTTGCCTCGATCTATTTCTTCTACCAAGCAACAAACGCGTATGCATCTGGGTCGAGAAAGCGTCGGTAGATACAAAGCAACAAGCCCGAAGCAGAGGAAGTATGCTGGCGCAAGACGGGCACCACCAAGCCAGTCTTTGACAAGAACGCGTATGCATCTGGATCGTAGGATCTTATCCACTAATCCTATACGATCCTATGTACGATCCTACTTCATACGATTTTATATTCACGATCCGCATCGTTTAGTGAAATTTGAATCGTAGGATCGCACGATCCGAATCACGATCCTAACAACCTTCGTGGTCAAAATTTTGTCTCATCTCTCTATCACAAATTAACACATGACAATAAAGTGATGAAATAAAACATTAAGAAATTAAAAAATTTATTTCAAAGCCACGTGGAAGAAAATGATACTGTACAATTTTTTAATTTGAAGACCAATTTTAATCAGCCTACCAGTAAGTGTACTCTTATTTTGCAGGAGACAAGTACTTTTTGAAAAAAAAGTACTGTCCTGTATTTGAAAATTTGTCCAAAAAAACAATTTTATAGTGGATCAAGCCACCTCAAATCAGCAAAAAAAAACAAAAAGTACAAGGGGTGTATCAACTGTATTTGAAAGCCTCAAATCAACGTCTACTTCAATGCAAAATTTTCCTTTTTCGAATAAATGCAAACATATTAGTCCGTAAAAAGGAAGCAAAAGGTTATGTACAACAAAAAAATCATCGTTCCGAGCAAACAAAGAAAGAGAAACAGAAGCCAGAAGAAAACTAATTAAGCAGGCTGCTAGAGCTAATGCCTAGGATGGAGGCCATCTTTACCCTCAACGCAAACATGTTCTTCTTTGTTTTTTTTTTGGTCGAAACATGTTCTTCTTTGTTTACTAAATACACATTGATCTTCTGATTGAACAAAAAAAACCTTTTTTGTTGCAGAAAAATAAGTGTAGGTGAAAGGTTGAAGATCGATCAGTGCTATGGACAACTCCCATGTATGGTTAAATGGGTGACACTTCCGTTGTGAATTTGGTTTCTTTTGTAGCTAAGATAATCCTAATGAGCTAGATATTGATGTAGATTAGTATGTATAGTGGCTCATTTTATATTTCACCGAGAGCGTCTTGTCTAGGTTTAGAATGCCCCATCTTATACCCTGGTAAGCTCTGTTGTTATAGAACTATATTGGGTCTATTTTAGTGTTGTTATATATTATAACTAAGTTGAGATTTTGCTAATTTTTTCAAGAACTCAAAAGGAATTGAACCTACCAACTGGGTTCAAGTTCGTTCCGACCGACGAAGAGCTCCTGATTTACTTATCCGCAAAGTGTAAGGATGGGGACTTGCATGATGACATAGATGGGTTCATTCCTACTCTTAAAGGGAACGAAGGAATTTGTTACACACATCCTGACAATCTACCAGGTAAAAACTCTATATGTAACAAATTAATTACGGCCAAACAATCCGGCTCACATGTTTATATATACGAAATGTGTAGGTTCTAAGAATGACGGGAGTTGCCTCTACTTCTTCTACCGATCCACAAACGCGTATGCATCCGGGTCGAGAAAGCTTCGGAAGATCCAGAGCAACGAGCTGCGCTGGCGCAAGACAGGCGCGACCAGGCCGGTCTTTGACAAGAGCGGTGTTCAAAAGGGGTGGAAGAAGATAATGGTGCTCTCTACATGCGCCAAAAAGGGCTCGAAACCACCCAAATCCAACTGGGTCATGCATCAATATCATCTGGGCTCCGCCCAAAACGAGGCCAACGGAGATTACGTACTTTCCAAGCTGTTTTACCAGCCACACAAGGACAAGGCAATCCTCGACAACGTATGAAAACCATAATGCACCCGCCCTCTCTTGATCTCAGTTAATTATGATCCTTCTGTTTGTCTCTGTAGTTTTGACTGAGCTGATCTGATTCTACTAGGATCCTGTTAAGTCCAATGTGGCTGAAGGAAGCCAGCAGTTTGTTGGATCATCGTCTGAGCTCGACGGCCTTGACTTTGGCTGCATCGACGCTCCGCCAGATCTTTCACTTGTAGTGAGTTTTCTTGTTCATCCATCACTATTATTTTTTTTTTTGGTCGAACATCCACCACTATTATAAGCATTTGCAATATGTATGCACGTTAGAATTGTTAGTATAACTTTTAGCTAGGTACGTACATTTTCTTAGCATATACATAAATGTGTGTGTATATTTGTTAGTTCTCTTCCATATATTCAAACTAGTGTCAAGAATCACGAGGTCCAGATTCAGGAAAACATGATGAATGACATGTTTCTTTGGTTTGATTTGCTGGAACTTGCAGTTTTGTTCAGAAGACGGCGTCGATCAGTAACTTGTTCGGTACGTAGCTGGTGAACATATGCCGGATCGCAAGCTCAATCATGCTACTTTTGTTAGCTAATTAAGCTGAGTAGTCTAGACCCTAGAGACCGGTTGTAGCTTTGCATTGTGGTGCCTGTGCCTCATTTGGAAGCTCAAAACTTCTGCTAATTATGATGTTCATCGTTTTTTGTACCTAATTAACTCCTGAAAAGATCGAAGGGCCTATGCTGTGATGTTGAAGTCCGAAAGGGTTGTATATATGGAATCGGAATTTGAGTAGTCGATCGGTAACTGCTGAGCTAAAATAGAGAGCGCTAGCTTTTGTGTGGGCGAAGTTAATATCCAATTCCTCTGCTAATTAACAATGTTTATAAAGCTTGTCTATATAGAAATTAGAAAAACTAACTACAATAGTGATACGTACCAACTTGGCAATCTCGCCCGCTAACTCAATCACCGCCGCATAGGGGTGGCAATTCGGATAATCGGTCGGGTTTCGGTCGGATAATTCAGTTTTGGGTTATTCCGATGTGAACAGTATCGGATATAAACGGAAAATTGGGTGCATTCGGGTCGGGTCAGATCGGGTCGGATATTCAAATTGTTGGATAAGTCGGGTTAGCGGGTTATAACCGGTTAATTTAATTCGGGTTTCGGTTGAGTCGGTTTCGGGTTGAGTCGGTTTTTTCAATTTTCGATTGAATCGGATTTCGGTTGAAGCGGATTTCGGTTGAATCGGTTTCGGATGAATCGGATTCGGTTGAATCGGTTACGGCTGAATCAGTTTTTGTTAAATCAATTTTTGATTGAATTGGGTCTCAGTAGAAATATGTCTGTATAATTAGGTTTTGATAGTTGGAACAGTGAATCAATCTAATTTTGATTTAACTATATCTAAAATAACGTATTTTTTTCCTATATTTCAAGTGTACAACATAAGCATATACCAATATATAGATATTAATATCTACGAGATCTTGTACATTCTCAAAATCATATCCATTCTCATGATCAAATTCATATACCAATAAATAAGATCTTATATTTTGCCAAACAAATATATCTTTAGTAATGAATGATAATATTAAATTATAAATACTTGTCAAATTACGATCAATAGTGTTAAAATAACATAAAAAGAGATCACAATTCGGATAAACGTGATTATACAATTAATCTCTTACATTTGCAATTTCGTATTACACTATCATACTAAGTTCGGATTGTTTCGGATATCATATATAACTATCGGGTACAATCGGGTTCGGGTTGTTTCGGATGTCGGGTAGAATCGGGTTTGGATTGTTTCGGGTTTCGGATATAACTCGGTCGGGTATTTTCGGGTCGGTTTATTCAGGTTTCGGTTTGAAACCGGATTGAGATGTTCGGACGTAATCGGGTTTCGGGTCATTCTTAATCGGGTTGCTTATACCTCCGGGTCAAATTCGGTCGGATTGAATCTGTTTCGAATTTTATTTGACAAAACAAAATCTCGGGTCTCGGTCGGTTCTCGAACGGATAATTCGGTCGGTTGATTCGGATCGGGTCAAAATTTGCCATCCCTACCGCCGCATCGTGACATGTAATATGTTTTCACGTGTCATTTTCACATTTCTCAACGTACGTCAAATTTGACAAGCGTTGGTCTATCGTTGCTCCACGTTAAATATTATTTAATTTTTTATTAAGTCACATATCTATATTATCTCTGTACATATAGAGATTTTGGTTCAAGTGAGGACTAGTCTTATGATAAGGATAACTCTTTGTGGTAAAGAATAATCTCATCCATTAGATTTATCTCTTTATCATGTAACTAGTACAAAACCCGTAGCATGTACGGGTAATGTGATTATAAACCTAGCTTAATTGATTCAAGATCGAATTTTGACTTGAGCCTGTTTTTTTCTAGATAACGTATGTATAACCAAAACCCGACAAACCCAAATCTGAACCTATTAAACTATATATGTAATTTATTTTTTATAATTTAAATTATAGAATCTATTATTTTAATTAATTAGATAAAATCTTAATAAAAGTTAAAAAAAATCTCTTTTTCCGAAAATGAAAAACACTTTAATAATTTAAATGAAAATTATATTTTCTTAAGATACCAAAAATAAGTCAGATATCGAAAATTGGATAAGATATTAAGTGGATATAGAGATAGTTTTTAAAGGCTATAGTTAAAAAATATAAAATCATTATTTTATTCAAGGTGGATATAGTTACGCAAATTTTAACAAAGACTTAGGTTCTGCTTTATATTGTATTACTAGCAGATGACCCGTACCTTATACGGGGGTGTTATTTATTTATTTATTACTTTGTGTATGAATTTACTATAACAATTACAAATATTATCATATGAATACTTTGTTTTAAAACCAATCTTATTTTTTGGAGTATAAAACGACATAATTCTTGTATATCGTCATATATATAAATAAATTTTATTTATATAATTGCTTTTTATACATACATAAATATATATTTAAATAATTGAGGAAGAATGACATAAGATAAGATGCATTATCACATTTTATCAACAATTGATACAAATCTTTTGGCATAAAATTAAATTATGTAAACTAACTTATATTAAAATCAATAAGTTTAAATAAAAACTCAGATTAATATATTATAATATTGAAGATACATATAATATTTAATAAGTTAAATAGAAAACCAAATTATCTCGTATATATATTATTGTTTTTTGAAAAAATAATTATATAATACATATATAAATATGTAATGAAAATGTTAACAAATTATTATCTTAATTAAGAAATCTATCTTTTTTTTCTAAAGCGTAATTAGTATCCAATATTAGTGAAATATATGATAAATATAACATCTACTTTTTTATTGATATTTTTATATGATACGATAGTAAAAATATATTTAACATATTATTTTAATAGAATGAATATTTTTCTTAAATATAGTGGTAGAATTTGCTACCATTGATGATTTAAAAAAATACCATGCATATACGTATTATAATACATGAAATTGGTAACCTATGTGTGTGTAAAGACTGAATTAGTTAAATGATATGGTTTGGTGCCGAAAGACTGAATGAGTTTGCGGCTATGGTTTGGTGCCGAAATGTCCAACTTTTCACGTCAATTTCATGTATTAATTAGTTAAATATGTACAATAATAAGATAGAGATTTATATATTTGGATAGAATTATTAATTAAACAACCCAAATTCTAAGATAGAACTAATATCTTAATTAAGTATGTATAAGATTATGATAAAATCAAGACTTAATAAAATAGATTTTTAAATAAAGGGGTGATGTGGCGCAATATGGTGGCAGAATTTGCTTCCGCTTTAGTATATAGTAATAGATACTAGACAAATGGTCCAATTTTTTTTTAGGAAAACGTTTTTTTTACGAAAACGATATTATTTTTCTTTCCTGAAAAATACCGTTAGAACACTTAAGTATGAATTTCAATTTTATACACTAAATGTTCAAATTAATATACTAAAAGTTGTTTTATAAACACTATGAGTTCAATTTTCAATATTATATGAGCTCAAAGTTTTGTTACTATTAGTTCAATTTTTGTTTCTATGAGTTCAATTTTTATATATTTAGAGGTCATTTTTTATATAATTTGATTTTCACAAAAATTAAATAATTTTAGTGTAGTATTTTATTAATTCAAAAATATTTTTCGCTAAAAATAACGAGTGTAACACATAAATAAAAAATAAATAAATAAAAATATCTCTCTTCATAAAAAAATGATTATAACTCTTAAATGTGGTAGTTCAATTTTTGTAAACCAAACATACATTTTAATATGTTAAAAGTTCAATTACGTGTACTAGAAGTTCAATTTTGTAATTTGAATGGGTTCTTTTTTTGTAAAATAAGTTCACATTTTTCCTATTTTTAGTTCATTTTTTGTTTACTATAAGTTTGATTTTTATATTCTTCGGTTGTTTTGAAAATGAAAACAAATCAAAACTAATTTTAAAAATAATAAAAATAAAATATAAAAATTTTGATTATTTTAAAAATAAAAAATTAAAATAATATGAACTATCCATTATAAAGTAAAGCGGTAAATTCAATGGATGAAGTTACTATTCACCATAAAGGGTTGTCCTTACCACGAGGTCTCTCTCTCTCATATGTGTCTACATGAATTTTTTTTCCTACCAAATAGGTTTACGTAAACATTTTTTTTCTTCTAATTTGGTAATTGGTAAATCTAAAGATTTTTTCTAACAAATAGGTAAATATAGAGATTTTTAAATATAGTGATTTTTTTTTTTTTATAGTTGTACAAATCTAATCTATAACATATTAATCAAAATACTAATTAAGAAAACAAATATTTTGATAATTATATATAGGTCAAAATATTATATTTCTTCATCTATACTACTATAGTATAAAATAAAGTCAATGTTTTTACAAAAAATTGTCACGTGTCATTTCTATAATAAATAAACCATGGGAGCTTCATTTATATGATAAACTGCAATCTTTTAATAAATATTATTATTTAATAAGATATGATTTTTCACTCAAACGAAAAATCAAGATAAATTTAGAAAATACTTGCTCACTTATAATTTTGAACTTTTTTTAAAAAAATATGATATATTTTTGAAATATAATTTCGATTATTTATAATCTTTAAATATAATTTGGATTTTTTTAATAAAAAGATCTAGACTATATCTATATGTAAAGATTTTCTATCTAACTTGATAAAACATGATATTTCCATTTATACAAAAAATCAAGATAAAGTTAGAAAGTAATTTCTGATAGGTAACCTGACATTATATTTTAAGAAAGACATGTAAAAATGAGTCTTACGGTAGGAACCGTAGGAATGAATCTCGTCCATTAGATTAACCCGTTCCTTTCCCAAAAAAAAAAATACAAAAGCGAAAAAAACGCCAAAAAGCGAACTGGTTCTTTGTCCGTCCCCCCCAACCCTGTAGTCGTTCCTCCCCTGCCTGCTTTGCTCAGGCCCCGACCTCCCCCGTCGCCTCTTCGGCCCCGTCCACCTCCCCCGTCACTGCCCCAACCATGTCGTCGTCTCCGTCATCGACTCCGGCCGCTTCTCCTCTCGCTCCGCTTCTCCGACTCCCGACAAAGGAGACTGAGATCCACAGCCTTCCATTCGACCTCCGCCTCCGAATCCGGCGATTTTGGATCGCGATTCTCCACCTCCGAGCGATTCCGACCACGGATTTCTCCTCTCTGGCCCCGTCCGCCTCCGAACGGTAGGAATTCGATTTCGGATCGGCTTCTCGATCTGGTCTTCGATGTCGGGGAAGACGGACTCCGAGCGATTCAAGATTTAGTTTCACTTTGGACTTCATCTAGTCCGTGTCACCGAAGACGAACTCCGAGTGACCGCCTCCAACTCGTTCGTCTCCGCCTCAGAAGACAACGGCGACGTCTTCCTCCGCCGTCCTTCCCTCCTTCCTTCACCGCAGATCTCCGGATCTTCCGCTTCTTGCTCGCTGGCGAGCAATCCTCCACCTCGGATCCATAGGCGCCTTGGATCTTCAGAAAGGAATCGGATGAGCTCGGATGCTTTCTGACCTTCTTGTCCCTAGACTCGAGAGCGTCGACGGAAACGGTGTCCTTGAGGTCGACGTCGAGCGTGTACCGAGTCGACATTATGTGGTTGTAGCTCACGAACTTCATGAAGCATTTGACTCGTAACTTCTTCACCTGCTTCTTTTGCGAGTCCTTCCGGATCACCTTCTTTGGATACTTTGCTATTCCGGCCACCAGGCAGTGTCCGTATTGCAGGTCCTTTACGCCGTCGTCGAACGAGCGCACTCTGTTGACCTCGTGCACCTTGGGCATGCTGGGAATGAGAAGTCCTGCTTGTAGCATGCTACTGATTTCTCTTATGGAGAGTTGAAGGATGAACTCTTGTGTTCGATTTGCTTCTGTTGAGAGTGAGTATTGTTGATTTCCATATAGTGTTTATTTCGTTGGTGCAATTTTAATTGATGAATTCACTTGCTCATCCTTGTTATGGTGTTTTTGGATTGTTGTGGCAGACAAATAGGTTGTAGTGGATGCATGCAACCATTCCTCTGATCAAAACTTTGCAGTTGTCATTATCATTCCTCTTTTGGTTCTGATTCTCGGAAGTATATTTTGCTGAAATCTTGCTTGTGGAACTGTGTTTGGTTACTAATTGATTTGTGTGTTGATGAATTAAGCAATTATTGGGTTTGTTGATGAACTGAGCAATTATTGGATTTGTTTAACGATGTCTAGTTTGGATTTGTTTGGTTACTAATTGAGCATTCAGGCTTTCATGGTGAACCTCAAGACGGTAATATACACATACTTCGTACTCCATATAGTGTTAGTTTGGATGCATGGTGAAGAAAAATTATAAAAATCAGTGGTTATTTGAATTTCAATTGAATAAACCTCTGACGTAGTGTGTGTAATATTGGAACAAATATTGATGAACAAATTGACCATAGAGTTAAACAAATTGACCATAGAGTTGAACAAATTGTCAATAAAATTGAACAAATATGGATGAACAAATTGGCAATACAGTTGAACAACTATTGATGAACAAATTGACCATAGAGATGAACAAATTGACCATAGAGTTGAACTAATATGGATGAATAAATTGACCATAGAGTTGAACAAATTTTCGACGCATGCTAGATTTCCGAAAATTACGCGAAAAAAGCGAAAAAAGAAAGAAAAAAAAGGAAAAAAAGAAAAAAAACCGAAAAACAGAAGAAAAAAACGGAAAAACGCGTATCAAACGCGTATAAAACGCGAATAGTATGCGCAATGGTTTTTGGGCTATTTTTTCGCGAGTGATAAACAGTTGAAATTTATTCCTATTTCCTACCATAAGACCCATTCCTACCGGATCCGGACCCTTATAATATATATAGTTATAGATATGTGCGGAGAATGAGGAAGTCGGTCAAGTGCTTTCTTTAGTATTAAGTATCGAACATTAAATGTTGTATCGAAAATAGCTTCCATCCCTATCCACGAAGGTGATCGAATTGAAAGAGAGTGGGGCTCTGCCAGTATATCTTATGTATATGATTTCTATCTAAAAATTTCTATCGATATTAATTAACCATGATCTTTTAAATTAAGGTATATAAATTTCAAATGATTTAAAAGATTTTACCTTATTTAAAAAAATTATTAATTAAAATCTTATATATTTATTTGACTCCGGTTTATGTGAAACATGATTCTCTTGTGTTATATGAGGCACTTTTTCGGGCGTTTGAATTATTAGATTAATGGTTGAGATTAAATCTCATGTTTTTTGTAAAATCCTAATTAAAATTGCGGCAAACTTGTAATATTTTGAAACTTATGTCCCTTTTTAACATAACAAAAATATCATCCAATTTCCATTTACGTTATTCCTCCCTGATCCCATTTCACTCTTCTTCCCCTAGAGAACTTCAACATCTTCATATCATGTCTCCATCTTTAGACCGTTGCTTTACTTTTCTCCCATCTTCAACGCCATTGACGTCTTGCTTCTTTCCATCTTTAACACCAATTGGTTGCTCAAAATGCCTCCTAAATCAAACTCGAAAAATCCCCCAAAAGATAAGGGTTAGGGTTTAGCGATCGATCGAGATTGATGAATCAAACAAAAATCTTCATTTGAGTTGTCGAAAAATCATCTCACATTGAAGTACCACCGGTATATGTGTGGGAGAAACTTCATGGAGTCTCGCTGAGTTAGGGTTTAACTGATGAATTTGTGGAGCACAACTTGTTCGTGAAATTGCACTGGTGAAGTTTCTCTTTTAGCCCTGCGACTAGATTTTGTGCCTTTCTAATGTCTCAATAAAGATTCAACTATTGAAGAAGAGTTTGTTTGAACAACAACAAAGTTAGAAAAAAAAGTCAAGATTGTTTAAAAATCACAAAAAGTGCATTAGTAAACTGAAACAGTGCATTACTAAGATGAAATAGTGCAAGGAGAAATGAAGTGCATTAGAAAAAGGTAAGGATTAATTGAAAATGCAAAAAGTGCATTGGTAAGCTGAAAAAGTGCATTAGTAAATTGAAAAAGTGCATTACTAAGATGAAAAAGTGCAAGGAGAGATGAAGTGTATTAGAAAAAAGTCAGGATTATTCGAAAATACAAAAAGTGCATTAGTAAGCTGAAAAAGTGCATTAGTAAATTGAGAAAGTGCATTACTAAGATGAAAAAGTGCAAGAAAAAATAAAGTACATTAGTGAGAAGTGGGGATTGTTCGAAAGTACAAAAAGTGCATTAGTAAACTGAAAAAAAAAATACATTACTAAGATAAAAAAGTGCAAGGAAGAAACGAAGTGCAATAGTAAGAATCATGATTGTTCGAAAATACAAAAGTGCATTAGTAAACTAAAAAAGTACATTAGTAAATAAAAAAAGTACATTACTAAGATGAAAAAGTGCAAGGAGAAAGGAAGTGCATTAGTAAGAAGATAGGATTGTTTGAAAATACAAAAGTGCATTAGTGAACTAAAAAAGTGCATTAGTAAATTAAAAAAGTACATGACTAAGATGAAAAAGTGCAAGGAGAAATGAAGTGCATTAGCAAGAAGATATGATTGTTTGAAAATACAAAAGTGCATCTATAACGTCAAAAAGTGCATCATTTGCAAGAAATCGTGCATCTATAGTATTTCATACACAAACTGAGAAAGTGCATTCATAACGTCAAAAAGTGCATTAGTAACATTCAAAAGTTCAATGGTAACATCAAATAATGCAACTTTAACAATAAATCGTGCATCTATAGTATTTCATCTAGAAACTGAAAAGTGCAACCATAACATCAAAAAGTGCATTTGTAACTTTAAAAAGTGCATTCTTAGCTAGAATTCGTGCATCAGTAATATTTCATACAGAAATTGAAAAAGTGTAACTATAACATCCAAAAGTGTAGTGGTAACATTAAAAAGTGCACCCTTAACAAGAAATCGTGCACCCATAGTATTTAATTTAGAAACTGAAAACGTGCAAGCATAACCAGGGACGGAGGCAGAATCAAAAGATTGGGTGGGCTATAAATTTAATATATAAAAAATATATGGTAAACATTGCAATTGGTAAAAAAAGTAGGTGCAAAATAGAAAAGGAGGCCTTGGATTTGCTTTCACGCATTAAGTCCCTTTCTATTAGCCACTCGAACAATGTCAGGAGTGGACCTTTTATTTTTCATAGGTTGAGTTTTTGCATTCAGAAAGGTGTTGGAGCTCAACTTGTTTCTAGCCTCCCTTCTAGCTTCATGTAATAAGTTTCTATTTCCAAAATACAAAGGTTTAAAAAAAATGAAAATAACGTACAAAATAGGCTATCAAACGTGCAGGGGTTCGAACCTTGGGCCTTTTGGTACTAAATGCATGCCTTAACCACTTTTGCTATTTGATAATCTTTAATCTTCCTTCCTATTATTTTAATAGTACTTTATTTTTGGGCTATAGAACACCCTAGCCCACCCCTGGTTCCGTGCCTGAGCATAACGTCAAAAAGTGCACTCATAGTATTTAATCAAGCCTAATAATGCGAGACCATCGTCAATCCTGACTTGGTCGTTGAAACCCTAGTTGCAGTAACTTCGCAACTTTCTTCATCACCATCTCTTTATTTCACTGTTAACACTCGTGTAATCCATACGAGTCTGTTCTACATTGTCAATTCATCAAATTGTTCATCAATTCACCATTAATTTCCTCAATTCATAAATTTAGGCTTTTCATATCCGGAATGTTTTACCGATTTCGAGCATGGTGTAAAGATTTAAGGTCCAAAGAAGCTGATTTAAGGTCTAAGAGACAAGTCGAGAGAGTGGAGCCGACAAAGACAAAGGATTGAGAGAGGGAAAGTCTGCAAATCGTAGCGCGGTCGCGAAGCAAAAACACCCCCGTGTGTTAAAAATTACCTTAAAACATGAACGCTTGGATCTGGCTCATCAAACGGTCCACATCTCACCTCATATAGCACGGGAGGCATGTTTACACCTGATCCAAAGTCGTGTTTATTTTGATACTTTAGACTTAAATCATATACATAAATATATATCTTTATAATATTTTATAATTTAGTTTAAATAAATCTTTGTTCATATATGTGTACCTCGTGGATATTATATCTTTCATACCAATGTGTCTAATAAATTTATTACAATTGTCCGTACATGACATGGGGTTAAACCAATTAATATGTTAAATAGTCTTTTCTTTCTTAATTAAAGATTTATAGTCAAATTGTACATTTCTTTAAACTTGTATATTATTTATTAAAATTTACTTTTTTCAACACTTAAACATTATTAAGTACAATACTAAAGATATATTCAACAGATGTTTGTAAGTAACAACCAATGTATGTAAGTGAGAAATTGCGCTAGTAACAACCAATGTAGGTAACTAGGTAAGTGAATGTTTATATTATTGATGGCTAGTAACAACCAATGTATGTAAGTCAATGTTTGCATTATCGATTGCTTAGGAGTTTAGACATTTTCATGTGCTAATTAAAGCATCTCCAACACATGTTTTATAATTTTCTCTAAAATGGAGAATGAAATTTCATATTCTCTATACTTTTTAAATTTTAACTCCAATAAATTCTCTATTTTAAAGAATCATATTTATATTGTTATTATATTTATCTATATACAATATTAAAATATCAAAACCAACAAATAAGAAGAAGACATGATACCATATACATTTAATGCATTCTCCGTTTTTTTGCTATACTTGAGGAGAAGTTAGTTTTTCGTCTTTGAAATGTGTAAAAAGTAACGAGTTTGCACATTTTTTGAGAGTAAAAAAGAGTAATTTTGTACTCCCTCTGTCTCCGAAAGTTTGTCCGTCTTACTTTTTTTGAGGTTTCGATAAGTTTGTCCATCTCTCAATCTTTCTATTTACATCCAATTTTTCTTATAATAATACCCTACTCAATTTCAAATATTAACCCCACTATTCAACTTTCCCATCAACTTTATTACTTTTCTCTATAAATATACAAAAATACCCTCATCTAATCTCACTTATTACCTCTATTATCCAACTTTCACATCAACTTTATCACTTTTTTCTCTATAAAAATACAGAAATACCCTTATCCCATTTCAATATTACCTAAATTACCTTACTTTTCCACTTTTTTTTTAAAACAACAAAATTTTGTAGTGTGGACAATCAATTGGAGACAGAGGAGTAGATTTTCTTTTTTTTTTTTACTTGAAAGGGTAGTCGGCCCTTAAAAAGCCCTCTTAAATTTGGGTTGTATTTGAAAGCTCAAATCAACGTCAGCGTCAATACAAAAAAGTTTTTCTATTTTTTGCATAAATGCAAACATATTAAAAGGGAAGCAAAAGGTTATGTACAACAAAAATCATTGTTCCGAGCAAACAAAGAGAGAAACAGAAGCCAGAAGAAAACTAAGCAGGCTGCTTGAGGTAATGCCTGGGATGGATGCCATCTTTGCCCTCAACGCAAAAAGGTTTTCTTTGTTTACTAAGTACACATTGATCTTCCGATTGAACAAAAACCCTTTTTTGTTGCAGAAGTGTAGCTGAAAGGTTGAAGATCCATAGTCCTATGGACAACGCCCATGTATGGTTAAATCGGTGACACTTCTGTTGTGAATCTGGTTTCTTTTGTAGCTAAGATGATCCTAATGAGCTAGATATTGATGTAGATTAGTATGCATAGTGGCTCATTTTATATTTCATCGAGAGCGTCTCGTCTAGGTTTAGAATGCCCCATCTTTCACCCTGTTACGTTATGCTGTTATAGAACTACATTGGGTCTATTTTATTGTTGGTATATATTATTATGTTAAGATTTTTGCTAATTTTTTCAAGAACTCAAAGGAATTGAACCTACCAATGGGGTTCAAGTTCGTTCCGACCGACGAAGAGCTCCTGATTTACTTATCTGCTAAGTGCGGGGTTGGGGACTTGCATGATGACATAGATGGGTTCATTCCTACTCTTAAAGGAAACGAAGGAATTTGTTACACACATCCAGATAACCTACCAGGTAAAACCTTTATATACACTAAGTTATTGAAAGCCCTGTCTGGATGTAATTAATCACGGCCAAACAATCTGCTCACATATATGTTTGTATGAAAAGTTTAGGTTCTAAGAAAGACGGGAGTTGCCTCTATTTATTCTACCAAGCCACAAACGCGTATGCATCCGGGTCGAGAAAGCGTCGGAAGATCCAAAGCAACGAACCCGAAGCGGAAGAAGTCCGCTGGCACAAGACGGGCACGACTAAGCCAGTTTTTGACAAGAATGGTGTTCAAAAGGGGTGTAAGAAGATAATGGTGCTCTATACATGCTCGAGCAAGGGCTCTAGGCCACCCAAATCCAACTGGGTCATGCATCAATATCATCTGGGCTCAGCCGAAAACGAGGCCAACGGAGATTACGTAGTTTCCAAGCTGTTTTACCGGCCACACAAGGCATTAATCGACAATGTAAGAACACCCTAGCTAGCTATTGCACCATCTCTCTATAGTACCTTTTGACTGAGTTGATCTGATCTGCTTCTGCGTACTAGGATCATCATATTAAATCCAATATTGATGAGCCATCCCTTACATCAAATGAAGATGTGATTGAAGGAAGCCAGCAGGTTGGTGGATCATCGTCTGAGCTCGACGACCTTGACTTTGGCTGCCTCGACGCTCCGCCAGATCTTTCACTCCTAGTGAGTTTTCTCCTTCATCCATCACTATTTTAAGCATTTCCAATATATGTATATACGTTAGAATTAGCTCTCTTCAATTCAAACTAGTGATTCAGGAAAAGTTGATGAATGACATGTTTCTTGGGTTTGATTTCCTGGAACTTGCAGTTCTAATTTGCTCGGAAGACAGGGTCAGTAATTAATTATTGGGTACGTAGCTGGTGAACATATATATGGCGGATCACAAGTTCGATCATGCTCTACTTTTGTTAGCTAATTAAGTTGAGCTTTCTAGACCCTAGAGACCGGTCGAAGCTTTGCATTCTGGCCGTGCCTTATTTGGAAGCTCAATTAAACTCGGTTAGTTATGATGTTAATCGTTTTTTGTACTTGATAATTAACTCTAGAAAAGATAGAAGAAGAGAAGGGCCTACGTTGTGATGCTCAAGTCCAAATATTAGATGCAACAAATCCATATATGGAATCGGAATTTGAGGAGTCGATAATAGGATTATCTGTAAGGCACAAGAAATTCTACTATCGGGTTAGAAACGTGTGACAAGTTCGGTACTTTTTTCTTAAACGAGCGTGGTGACAAGTTATGTATGTGGTGACAATTTCTTTTATGAGTGATGACATGTTTTTATGTATGGTGACAATTTATGTATGCGGTGACATTTTTTTTTATGAGTGATGACAAGTCTTGTATGTGATGACAAGTTTTTGTACGAGACGACATTTTTTCGATGTGATGACAAGTTTTGTAGTGATGATTGATGATAACATATTGGGTAAGGGCCAGATTTGACGAAAATTTAACCGACGACAACGTTTATAACCTGTTCGGTGATAATAAGATAAGAGATGACATGTGAACGATGTCAAAAATTTAAGCAATGACAAGTTGGGCAATGACAACATTGGACAGAAGGTTGGGTGGTGATAGGTTGCTTGGTGATAGGATGGGTGATGACAAGATACATGGATAGGGTAGCAGTGTCGCGTGTGTATTTTTTTTCGACCAAGGGCAAAATTGAAAATATTGACTAGTTACCTTATTTATTTTTGCTCCAACGCAAACTCCCCATTAACCTTTTCGTAAAGCATACTTACCCTTTTTCGTCTATAAATTTTTTTTTTAAACATTGTTCGAGAGTTTTTTTATTTGGCCTTTTTTTTTATTTTGCTTAATATATTATATATTTTTTACGTTAAAGATCCATTTAGACTAGGGTTCATTTTGGATGCAGAATTAGAGCCTGATCGATACACCGATTTGAATCCGATTTCAGTTTTGTGCATTTTACCACGACATTAGTGATAAATCTACATAATTAGATGCACAAATTCATATTACAGATGCACAAATTCATGTTACTGATATATAAAACTCATAGTGTTAATGCACAAAATGTATGTCTATATATGAGCAAATTTGTATTACTAGATCAACAAATCTATATTATAGATGCCAAAAATTATATTGCTGATGAACAATCCTATATGTCTTTTATCCACAAATTGTATGTACCTTTTTTCCTGTTTTTAAGCAAAACGGTCAATGTCTTTAATTTATCCGCATCCAACGACCTTTATTCATTCTCAAGTCGCATATAATCTGGACCTAATAATAATAAGTGTTAATGTATGCTATCACTTACTTCTAATTTACTATGGTCCTTCAAAAATTTAACAGGGTAGCTTGTCTCACTACAATGATGACGTAATTTGGACTAGCAGCTAAGAGCATCTCCAAGAGCTTCCCCATATTCTTGAAATGTGTGAATACGGAGAATATGATACAGATTTTCACTCCAACAGTTTCTCCATCACAATCTCCATTATAGAGACTTCTCCAAAAAAATGAGTTCATTTCCCTATATTTGGAGAATTCTCCAAAATAATTTGGGGAAGACATTAATTGCAAGTTCAATCATGACAAGTTTTGATTGGTTGATTTATCTTTTATAATTTTTTCTAAGATATTTTTGTATATAATAAATATAAAAATATTTAAGATAGGGAAACTATTGGAGTTAGGCTAAAATAATTTTGGAGAATATGTCTTTTAGTTCTCCATGTTGAAGAAAGTTACAGAGAAACTCTTCGAGATGCCCTAACCACCCTTATAAAAGATGGGGATATTGAAAATTCTTTATTTTTCAATTTTGTCGGAGATTTTTTTTATTTTTCATTATGTTTATTTTTTTCTATATATATTTTACATCTTTTAATGTTAAAGGCGCAGTTAGACCAGTGTTCATTTTTTATATTGTTTAAGAGCCTCAACAATACACTAATTCCAATTCGATTTATGTTCTATTGTGGTGTGCATTTTATCACACAAACGATGTACATTTAATCACACTAATGGTGTGCATTTCATGGCACTAATAATATGTATTTCATCATTATTGTTGGCATATTAATATAGCATTTGCTTACTATAAATAGGAGTTTCCCACTTGTAAACATTTTACACAGTGAATGAAATGAGATTGAGAATTTTCCCGCTGTCTGTTCTTCTTTCTTCTTCCATAAGCTTCTCCAATTTCCTTTGATTACATCATGGTATCAGAGCTTCAGATTTTCGATCCTCCTTATTCCTGTTGATAATTCTCTTCGATCGAGCCTTCGATCTCTTTCCAACCTTCAATTCAGCTGGTTCGTTAGCCTCTTTGGTCGATCGAAGAAGGAATTGGCAGGAACAGATACAGTTGACCACAACGATCCTCTCTACCTCTCTTCAAGCGACAATCCAGGTCTGAATTTAGTCACTACGACATTTGATGGAGCTGGATTTGGTGAGTGGAGAATTTCCATGAGGACTTCGTTGTCAGCTAAGAATAAGGTACGTTTCATCGATGGAACCCTAGCAAAACCCCCAAATACAGATGATAGGTTTCATAGATGGATCCGATGCAACGACATGGTCAAATCATGGATTCTCAATAGTTTAAGCCCTGAGATCCGCCGGAGTGTCTTGTATGTGGACACGGCGAAGCAGATCTGGCAGGAGTTGGAAGATCGGTACGGTCAGTCCAACGGCGCTCAGCTCTACACGATTCGCCGGGAACTTCACAGCATGACTCAAGGTGCGAATTCGATTTCCACTAAGTTTACGAAATTGAGATCTCTGTGGGATGAACTTGATAGCTATCAGAGTGTTCCTTTATGCTCTTGTGGATCTATGAAGACGATACAGAAAAATATCGATGATCAGCGTTTAATCGACTTCCTCATGGGGCTGAATGAACAATTTGTTTCAGCGAGGGGGACAATTCTGATGATGAAACCCTTGCCAGACATAAATCAGGCTTATGCCATTCTATTACAAGATGAGAAGCAAAGAGAGGCACACAATTCATCTCAGACCTTTGAGGAGTCGGCTTCGATGAATGCTCATGCAAAAGGTGCATCGAGTGATTCTTCTCAAGGAAACAGTGAGAAGAAAGGCTTTTACTGTACAAATTGCAAGAAGACAAATCATAATGTCGATCGATGCTATTTCCTTATAGGATTTCCACCTAACTATAAGGATAGGAAGAAGAAGCAGACTAAGGATGAGAAATTTGCAGGCAGTGCTCAAACTTCAAACGGGAATTCAGAGTTGACATCTGCTCAGATAATGAAGTTGCTTAGCCTCTTGGAGACTAAATCAACCAAAAATCAGGAGGTCACACAAGATGATTTTGCCGGCTTCGCAGGTACTACTTTTACATCCAAACTCTTCCATAAATCGACTTGGATAATAGACAGCGGAGCAAGCTGTCACATGTGCTGTGATGAGACAATGCTTGACAACCAGTACAAATTATCCAAGCCGTTTGTTATTTCTCTACCTAATGAGGCTACTGCCAGAGTTGAAATAGCAGGTTCTGTGCAAGTATTGCCTAAATTGGTGCTAAAGGATGTGTTGCTTGTTCCAAGTTTCAAATGCAACTTGATCTCTGTTGGAAAATTGGTTAAAGATTTGAAATGCAATCTGACGTTTACTCCTTCTTCATGCTTGATGCAGGGTCCTTCCATGAGGACGCCTGTGGAGGTTGGTAAGTCAGATCGTGATCTCTACTTCTTAGTTCCTAACACTCAGAGGGAACTAAAACAGTCTGAGAAGAATAAAGCAGTGAGTGAGCATTTTTCCAACCATGTTGATTATGATGTTTTGCATGGAAGGCTCGGTCATTTGCCCTTTTATAAATTCCAGCAGTTACCTATTTTCAAAACCTTACCTACAAATAAAACTGTTTTGCCTTGTCTTGTTTGTGCACAATCAAGACAGACAAGACTTCCTTTTCCAAATAGTAGGATTGCCACAACTTATCCTTTTCAGATGATTCATGTAGATGTCTGGGGACCATATCACACCAGAACTTATAATGATTTTAAATATTTCATCACCATTGTGGATGACTTTACCCGGATGACTTGCGTTCATTTGTTGGCTGTCAAAGGGAGTGCTTTTACTATACTGAAGGGCTTTATGGCAATGGTTGAAAGGCAGTTTGGAAAACCAGTTCAGAAAATGAGGTCCGATAATGCTTTAGAGTTGGGATCTAGCAGAGAAGCAATGGATTTTTTGAGGTCCAAAGGTATTGAGCATCAGACCTCATGTGTAGCCACCCCACAACAAAATGGGGTGGTGGAGCGAAAACACAGGCATATTTTGGAAGTTGCTCGAGCATTAATGTTTCAATCTAAGCTGCCTATGAAGTTTTGGGGTGAGAGTATTCTGACTGCAGTTCATATCTTAAACCGTTTGCCTTCACCTATTCTTAAAGATAAAACTCCTTTTGAGCTGTTGTACAACAAAGAGCCTAGTTATCATCATCTCAGAAACTTTGGTTGCCTTTGTTTTGCTTCTACTCTTAAACAAGGGAGAGATACGTTTCAAGCTAGAGCAATACCTTGTGTTTTTCTGGGATATCCTTTTGGGAAGAAGGCCTACAAAGTATACAGCCTAGAAAAACATACAATTTTCTCTTCTCGAGATGTGGTGTTTCATGAAAAAAATTTCCCATATCATGATCCCTCTTTCCAACAAGCTACCCCACCTAATCTGTTTTCTCCTACACCTTGTGATGATGATGATGAGCATACAAGTATGCCAAGTTCTTCTACTTCTGATGAGCTTCCTTCTATTGCTGATCATTGTCCTGTTAGAAGATCAACTCGAACGACCAGGCCACCAGCTTATTTGTCTGACTATGTTTGCAATGCAGCGTTTGATGAGGAAGTTTTCTGTGCTCATACATTGACTTCAACAGTTCAGTTCCCTCATTGCTCAGTTGGTGCAGATTTTCAGCCAGAGAATGAACCTCTTTCATATGAACAAGCTTGCAAGTACAGAGTTTGGCAAGATGCGATGACAGCAGAATTTGAGGCTCTTGAGCTTAATCAGACCTGGGACATTGTTGATTTACCAAAGGGAAAGAAACCTATCAGTTGTAAATGGGTCTACAAGGTGAAGAGGAAGTCTGATGGGTCTATAGACAGACACAAGGCTCGTTTGGTGGTGAGGGGTTTCACACAAAAGGAAGGAGTTAATTACACTGAGACTTTTTCTCTAGTGATAAAGATGACCACTGTCAGAATGTTAGTTTCTGTGGCTTTGAAGAAATCTTGGCATATTTCACAACTAGATGTGAATAATGCGTTTCTTCATGGAGACTTGGATGAGGAAGTTTATATGAAGGTACCCTCTGGCCTACTTGTGGATAATGCTTCAGCTGTGTGCAAATTGAAAAAATCTCTTTATGGTTTAAAACAGGCCTCACGACAGTGGTATGCTAAACTCTCTTCTTCTTTGAGATCTAGAGGCTACACACAATCTCTGAATGATTATTCTTTGTTCTATAAAAAGTCTTCAGGATCGGTTGTTTTCATAGCGATCTATGTCGATGATATTTTGCTGACTGGTGATGATACGGCAGAGATTGATAGTGTTAAGAATTTTTTGAATGACATTTTTAGAATCAAAGATTTGGGATCTCTGCATTTTTTCTTGGGTATTGAATTCATTCCAGTGCCTCAAGGTTTGCTCATGAGCCAGCGCAAATTTATTTCAGAATTGCTTACTGACTTTGGTCCAATTACTGCTATCAGATCAAGTCCTTTGGATTACAGGGTAAAGCTTTTGCCTACAGATGGGGAATTATTGCCTGATCCTCTTCTTTACAGGAAATTGATAGGCAAACTTAATTTTCTGGTGCACACAAGACCTGATTTGGCTTATTCAGTGCAGTATCTCAGCCAGTTCAATAATGCTCCTCGTCAACCACATTTTGATGCAGCTCTTCATGTGTTGGCCTATCTTAAGGGTACTCATTCAAAGGCTTTGCTGCTGAATCATTCTGCAGATTGTAGACTTCTTGCTTATTGTGATGCCGATTGGGCAACGTGTCCACACTCTCGTCGATCTATCAGCGGGTTTGTGGTATTTTTTGGTGGTAATCTCATTTCCTGGAAGTCTAAAAAACAGCAAAGTATTTCCTTATCTTCTGCAGAAGCCGAGTACCGTTCATTGCGCCGAGTTTGTGCAGAGTTGGCATGGTTGAGTCGTCTGGCTGTTGAACTTGGTGTTGAAGATGTCATTCCAATTCCTGTAAAGTGTGACAATCAGGCTGCTATCTACATAGCCCGGAATCCTGTTTTCCACGAGCGCACAAAGCATATCGAATTGGATTGTCACTTCGTCCGAGAGAAACTCCTTGAGGGAATGATTTCTTTGTCTCATTGTTCCACTTATGAACAGTTGGCAGATTTTTTGACCAAGTCTTTGCCTGGTTCTAATTTGCATTCCTTATTTCCCAAGATGGGGATGATAGATCCTCCATCTTGAGGGGGGGTGTTGGCATATTAATATAGCATTTGCTTACTATAAATAGGAGTTTCCCACTTGTAAACATTTTACACAGTGAATGAAATGAGATTGAGAATTTTCCCGCTGTCTGTTCTTCTTTCTTCTTCCATAAGCTTCTCCAATTTCCTTTGATTACATCAATTATTACTCAATTTTCATATAATTTCAGTCAAATACCATAACTTAAGCAGTTTTCTTAACATGTGTAGTTCATTAATATTATTTTTTTAAATTAATTTCACCGAAGATTCTAACATGGTTAAGGGTGATAAAATTCACACAGACAATGTGCATAATACTCACATGGACAGTGTGTATTCCATCACCATTACTCAAATTTTTAATTAATTCCACTCAAACTTCCATAAACTAAATGGTTATCTTCATATTTGTATTTCACGAGCTTTATTTTTCAAAACTAATTTCATCGAACTCATAACATGGTCTTGGCCTACTGTATATTAAAGTTATTAATTTTTGAGCTCTCACACTAATTCTAGTCACGATTTATATTAAAATACTTATTCATGATAATAAAATATATTTATATATTTTATAATTTAAAATATAACTACTTTTATCTTAACTGTATATATATAAAATATAGGAAAATTTTGCCCGGTAACCACGAGGTTTTGCAAATTCCGTGTGCTACACAAAGGTTTTCGGTATTCCGTGTGGTAACCACGAGGTTCTACAAATTCCGCATGGTAACCTTGGTCTATTATAAAAAGTTAAAATTATATAGAAACTTACCCATCCTTTCTACTTAATTACACAAATCACCCTATCTTTAGTTTTTTTTAAACTATCTAATCTATTTTTATAAAACACCTAACTTCATAATTTTAGTATTATATATTTTTTTATTTACTCTTTTTCCATGACACTATATATTGTTATTTTACAAAATCTTATATTTTTTATTATTATAGAAAGAACCACATTTTTCAAGTTTGTATAAAAAAATAGTACCATTTTTAACAAAACCGTACCTTATTTAAAAAAAAACTACCATTTCTTATTCACAAAATATAAACTTAAATTTTATTAATAGTTGATCCTTTATGGGGTTCCTTTAAAAGTGGCTGCACTAGTTCAAGTAATTTGTTTTTAAAATAAAATATTTTTTTTTCTTAACATAATGTACATATATCATGACATTAAAAATGTGTAAACATTATAGTGTTTTTTTTATGACATATACAAATTTAGGCAATTTTTTGTATTTATAATAAATTAAGATTTAAAAATAATAAAGATTATGCATTAAGTAATACTTCTCACTAAGTATTTTAAGAAAATAGATTTGATAGTTTTGTTGAAAAAATCTAGTTAATGTTACTTCAAATTAGGTATAATAAACTAATTTTTTTTCAACAAACCTATCAAATCTTTTTTATTTTTTTTTAATACAAATTTGAAAAATGTGGTTCTTTTTTGAATAATAAAAAAATATAAGATTTTGTAAAATAATAATATATGGTGTCATGAAAAAAAGAGTAAATAAAAAAAATGTATATAATACTAAATTTATCAAGTTAGGTGTTTTATAAAATAGATTAGATAGTTTAAAAAAAATAAAGATAGGGTGATTTGTGTAATTAAGTAGAAAGTATGGGTAAGTTTCTATATAAGTTTAACTTTTTATAATAGGACAAGGTTAACATGCGGGATTTGCAAAACCTCGTGGTTACCACGCGGAATACCGAAAACCTTTGTGTACCACGCGAAATTTGTAAAACTTCGTAGTTACCGGGTGAAATTTCCCTGAAAAATATCTTTCTTATTTATTTCAAAATAAAAAGTACAACCATCTTTTATCTTAACCACATAGATGTGTTCCTATCAAAATAGCATTTATTAATCTCTATTATATATTAATTTCATCTATAGATATTAAAATAGTAATATTAAATCACTTATATCTATTTTAACTACCTTTGTAGCAGGCTTTCGGGTGTTATAGGGTTAGCAGGGTGCCAATTTTCTAGGTTTAGCTTTAGCTTTAGCTTTAGCTTTAGTTTAGTTATCTTTGTAGTTTTATTTGCTTTTCGTTTTGGCCTGTATCTCTTGGGTTATATCGGGCGTATGACATCTAGGTCTAGAATACCCCCATCATGACCCCCCAGATCCTATTGCTGTGGGACTATCTGGGTTGTTGTTGTTGTTGTTGTTGTTGTTGTTGTTGTTGTTGTTGTTGTTGTTGTTGTTGTTGTTGTTGTTGTTGTTGTTGTTGTTGTTGTTGTTGTTGTTGTTGTTGTTGTTGTTGTTGTTGTTGTTGTTGTTGTTGTTGTTGTTGTTGTTGTTGTTGTTGTTGTTGTTGTTGTTGTTGTTGTTGTTGTTGTTGTTGTTGTTGTTGTTGTTGTTGTTGTTGTTGTTGTTGTTGTTGTTGTTGTTGTTGTTGTTGTTGTTGTTGTTGTTGTTGTTGTTGTTGTTGTTGTTGTTGTTGTTGTTGTTGTTGTTGTTGTTGTTGTTGTTGTTGTTGTTGTTGTTGTTGTTGTTGTTGTTGTTGTTGTTGTTGTTGTTGTTGTTGTTGTTGTTGTTGTTGTTGTTGTTGTTGTTGTTGTTGTTGTTGTTGTTGTTGTTGTTGTTGTTGTTGTTGTTGTTGTTGTTGTTGTTGTTGTTGTTGTTGTTGTTGTTGTTGTTGTTGTTGTTGTTGTTGTTGTTGTTGTTGTTGTTGTTGTTGTTGTTGTTGTTGTTGTTGTTGTTGTTGTTGTTGTTGTTGTTGTTGTTGTTGTTGTTGTTGTTGTTGTTGTTGTTGTTGTTGTTGTTGTTGTTGTTGTTGTTGTTGTTGTTGTTGTTGTTGTTGTTGTTGTTGTTGTTGTTGTTGTTGTTGTTGTTGTTGTTGTTGTTGTTGTTGTTGTTGTTGTTGTTGTTGTTGTTGTTGTTGTTGTTGTTGTTGTTGTTGTTGTTGTTGTTGTTGTTGTTGTTGTTGTTGTTGTTGTTGTTGTTGTTGTTGTTGTTGTTGTTGTTGTTGTTGTTGTTGTTGTTGTTGTTGTTGTTGTTGTTGTTGTTGTTGTTGTTGTTGTTGTTGTTGTTGTTGTTGTTGTTGTTGTTGTTGTTGTTGTTGTTGTTGTTGTTGTTGTTGTTGTTGTTGTTGTTGTTGTTGTTGTTGTTGTTGTTGTTGTTGTTGTTGTTGTTGTTGTTGTTGTTGTTGTTGTTGTTGTTGTTGTTGTTGTTGTTGTTGTTGTTGTTGTTGTTGTTGTTGTTGTTGTTGTTGTTGTTGTTGTTGTTGTTGTTGTTGTTGTTGTTGTTGTTGTTGTTGTTGTTGTTGTTGTTGTTGTTGTTGTTGTTGTTGTTGTTGTTGTTGTTGTTGTTGTTGTTGTTGTTGTTGTTGTTGTTGTTGTTGTTGTTGTTGTTGTTGTTGTTGTTGTTGTTGTTGTTGTTGTTGTTGTTGTTGTTGTTGTTGTTGTTGTTGTTGTTGTTGTTGTTGTTGTTGTTGTTGTTGTTGTTGTTGTTGTTGTTGTTGTTGTTGTTGTTGTTGTTGTTGTTGTTGTTGTTGTTGTTGTTGTTGTTGTTGTTGTTGTTGTTGTTGTTGTTGTTGTTGTTGTTGTTGTTGTTGTTGTTGTTGTTGTTGTTGTTGTTGTTGTTGTTGTTGTTGTTGTTGTTGTTGTTGTTGTTGTTGTTGTTGTTGTTGTTGTTGTTGTTAACAAACTTCTATAGAGAACAAGAGAACAAATCTCATCCATCGGATGAGAACAAAAGAACAAACTTCTATAGAGAACAAGAGAACAAACTTCTATAGAGAACAAGAGAACAAATCTCATCCATCGGATGAGATTTTTAATTGATGGTGGGATTAGTGTCTATAATATCCATTAATAAGAAAATAGAAAAAAAAACAAAATAAGAGAGATTCTCTTTCATGATCCTTATAACCACCAACAATATAATTTTGGAAAATAACAAATTGTCATTCTAGAAATTACGCATATAAAAAAAACGTAGATCCTCCATTGCTGGAAACCATTCGGAGAATTACGCAGATCCTCCATCGCCGCTCGACCTCTCGCCCTAGCGCCACCACTCTCCAGGGAGTTTTCCGGCGACCACCCGTCGCCACTTGCGTGCCTTGCACCCCGCCCGACCGGATCCCCCCTCCAGATCTGGGGTTTCGCCCGTCCCCCAGATTGCGCCCCAAATCTAGTGCCCGACGCTGGTTGCTTCCCGATTCCGCCCGTCGCCGGTGCTCGTCCGTAGGTTTGGGTCCCCTCCCGCTGGCCTCTCGTAGCCCCTAGTCGAACCGCGTCGGAGTTTCACTTCCAATTACCGTCCGTCGAGATTCGTCCGAGTCCCCTTTCCCCGTCGGAGTTTCGCCCCCCACCACGTTGCCAAATATTAATCGTATAAATATGACATTAGGTAATTTTGTATATAATTTTTTCATTATGTATATGATTGATTTGATTTAGTATATGTCGTGAATTTATGTGTAAGTTATTTATGTGACCTATTTCTACAAATCAAGTTGTATATATATATAGTAATACTGTATGTGCCAACATGAGGAATGTATATACAAAATTTGTTGTTACTGGATTGCTTCTGTGACCTATTTCTACAGATGTATATATATATATGTATGTACAATAACATTGTATATGGCAACCTGAGAGATGTATATACGAAATTTGTTCCGGCTGGATACTAACTGCATTATTGTATATATGTACAGTAATATTGTATATAACCACTTTGCTGGTGTAACCACTTCCCTGGCCACCACCATTGTGCCGGCAATATCAAACCACCATTGCGCCGGCCGTTGGAACCACCAATTCGCTGGAAGACCCTGTCGGAACCACCACGTCGCCAAAGCCACCACGAACCACCACGTTGCCAAGCATTGTATATATGTACAGTAATCGTGTATATGACAACTAGAGGAATGTATATACGAAATTGGTTGTGCCTGGATTGTTTATGTGACCTATTTCTACAGATCAAGATGTATATATGTACAGTAATATTGTATATGACACCCTAAGGCATGCATATTTGAAATTTCCTGAAACTGGATTGTTTATGTGACTTATTTCTACAGATCAAGATGTATATATGTATAGTAATATTGTATATAACAACCTAAGGAATGTATATACGAAATTTGTTGTGGCTAAATTGTTTATGTGACCTAAGGAATTGTTTATGCTGAGAGTATCGACCGAAAAAAACAAAAAACATGCGATAAATATGGGTTAATAGGATAGAAAAAGGGAAATTAAGATAAAATAAAATAAAATAAAAGGTGAAGATTTTCACCGTATCTCATCCGAACATATTTTTGGAATTTCCCTAAAAATCGAAAATACCAGTAGCTATAATTAAGGGGTGTGAGTTTAATTTTGAATTTGGGTATAGCCATCCATTTGATTATTATCCAAAGGCCAACAATTGTTCTCTTGTTCTCTAATACTTATGTGTTTACGATTGAACTTTAATCTTTTATATACAATATCAAATCAATTTATTTTTAGCACAATCTTATCTATTTTATATATTATTATTAAAATAGTAGTATATTTATACTATTTTATCTTTGATTTTATTTAGGTAATACTATATAAAATTTAATTTTCAACTCATTCTTAAGACTAATGACACGAACTTGGATTAAATAAATATTATCACGGTTACGGATCTAAAAATGACATCAATATTTAGATTCTAATAATATTATTATTTATTGATTTATCAATCAGATTATAAGACAAAGAAAACATTATCGGTCGTACATGATAGTGATAATTAACTAGTTACCAACAAAAGTCAAGGAGCCAGGTATGCCTATCTCGTTCAACATTATATATTGTTTTTGGTAGAAATGCGTTCAATTTTATACTCTATCCGTTTTAAAATACTTGTCTATATGATCATTTTTTCTTATTTCATAATACTTGTTCATTTTCTTTTTTTTTTCTATCTTTTTCCATCTATACCCCTAATAATTATTTTTATCATAATCATTACACTTTTTCTTATTTTTATAAACGAATAATTAACTTTATATTTAATAGGATTAATATAGAAATATTTTTTTTATTAATACACGTGCAATATTTAAATGGGCAAATATTTTGAACCTTAAACCTATGTGTTATTGGGCAACATCACTACCAATAAGCTAATGATATTTCTTGGATTTTAATTTTTATAATGATGATTATATATTGAGAATTACAACCAACACTAAATGGAACATTTAATGGGAACACCACCTAACTTTATATCCATTGATAAGCGTAAAAACAGGGCCAAAATCTACCATCTGCTGAAGCGCATTAAACGAAAGAGAAGAAGATCATAATTACAGACCATATTACCGAAGCAAAGTTACTATCTCTTTCTCCCTCCAACAGGTCCTTCCGTGTACAAATAATTAAGAGAATTAAGAGGGGGTCCTTGTAGTCAAGAGGGGGTCCTTGTAGTCGCCAGCGTGCTCCTCCTATCTGTGAACCACTGAGTCACTGTGATTGAACCCTCCACCAATGTCGGGCCGGCGGTGGGGGCCCCCGGGGGTGGGTCATCCCCTTTGCCCAACAAATAATTAAGAGAATTAATTTAAACAGAGAAATGTATCATATTTCTTACAAATTAAAAAAAAAGATAAATTAAATAAATTTGGAGCAATCAGTAAAAATATGAATAAAATTTAAACTTTATGGAGGTGTTGTAAAGTTAAAGGCCAAGTCTCTTACTAGCTAGTGAGAGTATTGTAGGATCTGCGTTAGTACTTCAGAGGTCGTCGACACCTACGATGTCGGCGACCAGAGTTAACAACTAGTGTTATGCAGCGGAATAAAGACACAAGAAAGATTAATACGTTACCACTTTGAACACAAGGAGTTATAGTGGAAAACTCTCTACAAACCAACTAGTTTGTATAGAGAAAAACCACTTGCCCTCTAAGCTTCAACCTAGAGGGACTTGAAGAGCACTTCGCTCGCTTGTATTGCTTTCTCGGATTACAAAGGTGTTCCTACTCCTAGATGTGAATCCCACACACTCTAGCAAGTACTCTTGCCTTATCTCAATCCTCACTCAATACAATCTCGCTCAACACTCAACCTCCTAAGATCGAATCTCACGATCTCACTCAACACTCGCTCACAATTACAATGTTTGCACTCACCTCCTTAGTTCTACCAATAAGCTCACGAAACTATATAAAGAGAACTAAGAATATTGCTGCACGATTCAGCCAAATCGGCTAAGACATGAATCGTACACAATCTCTACAAGATCTTTCCTAAAATAAAATCCTAAGACATGATAAAATCATCTTCAATATCTTCCTTGATCTCTTGATGATTTTCCATCTTTATGATCTGGTCCTTGCCTTAAACGAACTGCTGAAGATGTTGTACGCAGTTTCCATATCACAGAAACACGCTATTTCCTTTTCTGAATTTCTGCACGCGCTTCGCTTCTGGGAACTGAGGTCGGCGACCTCTCGGCAACCTCTTCGGTTTGGAACCATCAAAACACGAACTCGGTTTTCTAACAAATTCCCCCTTTTTGATGGTGACAAACACTCATCTTCTCTAATCTGGTTCTGGGGTCTTCGTTAACCTGTTTAGCATCTCAAACACACAAACTACAAAGGCAAGCAAAAATATTCCCCCTTAACTTTTCAAAAGTTCCCCCTAAGTTCAAGCAACTCATGACATTCAGTATATCCCCTTAATTAGACCTGCAATCCCAGCTATTTCCCCCTTTTGGCATCATCAAAAAGATTGAAAATCATAGAGAAATCAGCTAGGCAAATATAATAGATAATAAAAGCATGCAGCATCAATCAAAAGTCGTCAACCATGCAAGCATGGCAATGTCAAGCAAAACAACCAAACATAGAGTATTTAGGGTTACAACCCAATCGAACTTTAAAAAAGTTTTTGAAATAGGGAATAATATGGTAGGGGTAGAAAGCAGATGGTGGCAAAAGTCATGAGGCAGCAGAGGTTGGCGACCTAGCAGAGTCCTTCCTTGATGTGGCTCACATCATCAGCAATGGATTCAACCAGCTTTGTCAGAGCATCAATCTTCTCAGATTGTTCCTGCAGCTCCTTTCTCAGCAATGCAATTTGAGCTCTTTGGAATTCCTCGGTTGCCGACTCCTCAGCCTGCGCTGCATTAGATTCAGCTTCCTTATTCTGCCACTCTCCATCAATTAAATTCCATCCCATCTTTCTTAAAGTATCTTTGTTGAGAACGCGATGTCCATGCGTCACTTCATCTCCAGAACAATTCTCATCCCAGTTCTCATGATTGATGAAGATGTCGGTGACCAGCCTGCCGTAAGGCAAAGCGTGGTTAGGACTCTCCAAGACATTCTTCATGTGCAGCATGATCAACCTGGGCAAGCACACCTTCTCACCCTTAAAGATCTTGTCAAGAACAAGGATCTCCTGAATATAAGCACAATGCCTCTTTGCTCTCGGGGTAGGAGGTTGCTGATGAGGTAGGAGAACATCACTTTCTTATCCACGGCCATGGAGTTCACAAGATAAGGACCAGTGCCAGTACCTTCATCACCAAGTACATTCTTCAAAGCACTACTGGCATCCACATTCTCCGGCCACACTCCCTTGTACTACTCAGCAAAGCCTTCATGAGGGATCTCTAGAAGGTCAGCGACCTCCTGGCTGGTAAACACAAACTCCTTTCCTTCCCAGACATACTTCCCAACAGTTTTGTTGCCATAATCCTCTATGGTCAACGTCTCATAGATCTTCTTCACAAAATCAGCTATGAACTTCTCTTCTTCATAGAACAAATCCTTCCATCCTTGGGTTTCTATCCACCTTTCAACCTTAGACAGCTTAAACTCATTCAGAAAGTTACTCTCCCACAGGAACACTTTAGTAAAATCCCTAGACTGGATTTTCCTATTCTCGGGATTCTTCTTCTTTTTGCTAGCAGAGGCCTTAGGTTTAATCAAGGTCGGCGACCTGGGTCGCTTAGCCCTAGACTTCCTAAGCTTTCCTTCAGATTCACTCTCATCAGGCAGAGGGATATTAGGCACATCTTCTCCAGTCAACAATTTCAGTCTCCTAGTCACAGGCCTATGCTCAACAGCGGGTTTCCTAGTGGATCTCCTAGAGATAGGGGTATCCTCTCCAAACAACTGCTTCTTAACCTCTTCTTTAGCCTTAGACAAAGATTCTTTCTCAACAAAAAGAGGATCAGATTCAGTACCTTCACTGTCAGACGGGATAGATACTGGACGTTTGCCTCTGACCTTGGCAGAGTCAGCAACCCTGGCAGAGTCAACAACCTTGGTGACAACCTCTGAGATTTTCTCCAAGTCGACAACCTCTTCAGCTTTCTGGGTGTCGTCTTCAACCTTCTCCTCTGTTTCAGCGGGAACAGTAACCACCTCTTCAAAAGCATCGACCACCTTCTCTGTGGCCTCAAACTCAGTTTCAGCAGCGGTTTCCGTTTCTGCGTTCTTCTCTTCGCCTTTCTCTCCCTCAACCGCCGGTTTCCTTGGCGGTTCCTCCTTCTCCGGCTCCGGTTTGGGTTTTTCAACCGCCAGAGGAATGTCGCCTGAAACCGCCAGATCTGGGACGATTTCCGACACATTCTCTGTCGGAAGAGGCTCGGGTTCGGTCATGGGCTCTTTTGGAGGGGATTTGGGCTTGGATTGACGAGATTCAAGGGCAATGGGGTCGGGATTTTTAGTTTTGGAGCTTTCGGCCATGGTGGGTTCCGGTTGGGATTTTTCGATTAGGGTTTTGGCAGCGAGTTTCTTGAACTCTTCCTCTCCGTGATGGGTCATGAGAAGAGATTGAAGTTGCTCGGGGGTGAGGCTTGACAGAGGGGACTGGTTTGGGGACGCCATTGACGCTTGGGTAAAGCTTGAGAGGGCGGTAATGGCGTTTGGGAGTTTTTGGGGAAAAGAGAGAGAGTTGACAGGATAGGTGTAGGATGGAAAGAAGAATACCTTTTGGGGGTCCTTTTATGCAAGTACAACTTCACAATTTATGGCAACTGCAGATATACTCGAGTACATGATCCCGTTAGAAGATCTTCCCTTTCCAAAAATTTCAAACTGAAAACCTGTCAAATATTTCGCCCCAAAATAGCACGTGCGCTTTCTGCGCAAACTGGTTGTCAACCTTGTCGACTACCTCAACTTTAAACTTCCTTTCCACAAACCTGAATTCTGACAAGTCATCACTTTCATCTGTCACAACTGAAGTCGTCAACCTCAAACCTGTTTTCTCTTAACTTCTGAGCCTGTCAACAACCTTACTGCGCCTTGACTTTTTACCACATGAAGTAGCTTGGGGGTTGGGTTACACCGGGTGGTGTCAAAGCAAACCAAGCATAAAAATATAATATTTTGTGGAATTTTGTCGATCAAGTTAATAAGTCTCCGTTTAAAAAAACATAAACAAGCAATTAGGCTCATAGAGACTCTCAAGCATGATAGGTCGGGGACGGCAGTAGAATCAACCATCATTTAGGCTTCTAATGAGGGTTAAAGGGTCATCAGGTTGATTCTTTTGGGCTCAAAGAAAAAGTTCAACTGAATATGCAATTTATAAACACAATATGCAGGAAGTCGCCGACATGCACACAAGCAGGAGATTTCATCGATTAAACGCACACACACCTCATTATGCTGACACTATATAAGCATGAAATTCTCAAAATGATAAACAATCAAGTTTCAACCAGTCATAAGAGGATAGCATAAAAGATTTAACAAGTCAATCAAGTGAGATCATACCTAGCTCCATGCGAAGTCGTTCAAAGGGTTCACGATTTAGAGCCTTGGTGAAAATATCCGCCCTTTGTTCATCCGTCCTGCAAAACTTCATGGACACCATGCCTTTATCCACGCAATCTCTAAGAAAATGATGCCTGATTTCAATATGCTTTGTTTTGGAATGTTGCACCGGATTCTTTGAGATATCGATGGCACTCGTGTTGTCACAAAGTATGGGTACGGACCCACACTCAACACCATAATCTCTGAGTTGTTGCTTCATCCATAAGAGTTGTGAACAGCATGCTGCGGCGGCGACATACTCGGCTTCGGCGGTAGATAGAGCAACTGAATTCTGCTTTTTGGATCCCCAAGAAACTAAGCACGAGCCAAGAAACTGGGCCATCCCTGATGTACTCTTTCTATCAACACGATTCTCTGCAAAATCTGCATCGGTGTAGCCGACTAGGTCGAAGTCGCTGACCCGTGGATACCATAGACACATGTTGTCACTACCCTTGAGATAGCGAATGATCCTCTTCACAGCTTTTAGATGAGATTCTCTTGGATCGGCCTGAAATCTTGCACAAAGACACACGGCGAAGACAATATCTGGCCTACTAGCTGTAAGATATAAGAGAGATCCAATCATACCTCGATACATAGTAGCATTGACCTTTGGGTCCTTTTCATCTTTTCCAAGTGAAGTGGTCGTCGACATGGGAGTATCAAAAGAGCGAGAGCTCTCAAGACCAAACTTCTTCACGCACTCCCTGAGGTACTTTTGTTGATGAATCTTGGTACCTTCTTCATTTTGCACGACCTGAAGTCCTAAAAAGAACTTAAGTTCCCCTACCATGCTCATTTCAAATTCACTCGACATGAGGTTGGCGAACTCCTTCACTAACTCTGGATCTGTTGAACCAAAGATGATGTCGTCGACATAGACCTGAACCACCAGAGTGTGATTCTTTTTCCTCAACAAGAATAGGGTCTTGTCGATCTCTCCTCGAATATATCCATGCTGGATTAGGAACTGTGATAGCCTATCATACCACGCACGAGGAGCCTGCTTCAACCCATATAAAGCCTTATCAAGCTTATACACATGATCCGGGTTAGCGACATCTTCAAAACCTGGGGTTTGCTCAACATAGACTTCTTCCTTCAAATACCCATTAAGAAATGCGGTTTTGACATCCATTTGCTGTAATTTGAATCCATGAAAGGTAGAGTAAGCAATCAACAACCTTATAGCCTCGAGACGAGCAACCGGGGCAAAGGTTTCGTCATAGTCGATTCCCTCTTGTTGATTGTATCCTTTCACCACAAGCCGGGCTTTGTTTCTAACAACATTTCCTTCATCATCCAGCTTGTTCCTGAACACTCACCGTGTTCCAATCACTGTTCTTCCCTTCGGTCTTGGGACCAAATGCCACACCTTGTTGCGCTCAAACTGATGAAGTTCCTCTTGCATGGCAGTGACCCAATCCGAGTCCTTCAAGGCTTGCTCGATATTCTTCGGCTCCAACATAGAGATGAAGGCGTTGAATGCAAAGAGATTAAGTGAGGATCTCGTCTGCACACCCTTCGAATAATCAGTTATGATGTTGGTAACCGGATGAGCATCTTTCTGCTGATAATTCCTGATAGGTAGTTGAGTCAGGTCGTCGACCACTGGAGTCTGCGACGAGCTACCTGGAATAGAACTTTGAACTTCTTGATCTGATCTTTGAACTGCTTGATCTGATCCACTAGCCTCTGATACGTTCTGATTCTGTACAGCATCTGCAACCTGATCCTGAACCTGATTCTGACCTGTCCCTGTACTCTGATCGGGGTCGGCGACACTGTCACTGTTGGCGACCTCGGACGAACCTTCAGTACTGTCCTTGTCAGAGACATATTCAAGGCCTAAGAAGTAGCCTTGATCACCATCATCATGATCCTGAATCAGAGCACCTGCCATGGTGTTTTCATCGAACACCACATGAGCACTTTCTTCGATCTTCTTGGTCCTCTTGTTGTACACCTTGTAAGCTTTGCTTGTTGGAGAATAGCCAACAAAGGTGCCAACATCACTTCTTGGATCGAACTTGCCCAGACTGTCCTTCCCGTTGTTATGAACATAACATTTACACCCGAAGACACGGAGGTGGACGACACTAGGCTTGACTCCTCTCAAGAGCTCATAGGGAGTCTTTCCAAGTAGTGGACGCAACATGGCTCTATTCATCACATAGCAAGCTGCATGAATCGCTTCTCCCCAGAAATTCCTTGGGATACCACTAGAGATGAGCAAGGTCCGCGACATCTCTTCCAAAGCTCGATTCTTCCTCTCGACCACGCCATTCTGTTGAGGGGTTCTAGGCGCCGAGAAATTGTGGCTGACTCCATTCTTTCTACAATACTCCAGAAATTCAGAGTTCTCAAACTCTGTGCCATGATCGGATCTGATAGCCACTATAGAATTTCCAAGCTTCTTTTCAACAGCCTTTGCCCATGTCTCGAATTCTTCAAAAACCTGATCTTTAGAAGCAATGAAGATAGTCCAAGTATAGCGTGAAAAATCATCAACAATCACAAAGACATATCTATTTCCTCCTCTACTCTGTATGCGCATCGGTCCACACAAGTCCATATGAATCAACTCAAGAGGCTTAGAGGTGCTCACCTCCTTCTTGGACTTAAAGGAAGACCTTACTTGCTTACCCTTAACACAGGCATCACATACACCAGACTTTGAGACATCAATCTTGGGCAATCCACGAACTAGCTATTCTCTGTGCAATTTGATCAATAACTGCGGGCTAGCATGACAGAATCTACTATGCCAGAGGTCAGCAACCTCTGCACCAGACTTCAAGCACAAACTATCTTCAGATTGGAAGCAGGGATCCACTTTGTAAACATTGTTTTTGCACAATCCCTTCAGAAGCGTCCTACCTGTACTTATTTCAATCACCTGGCATTGCTTATGATCAAAGACAACTTGATTTTTTCCGTTAGCACACAGTTGAGCAACACTCAATAAGTTAAAACCAAGGTTGTCAACCAGACTAACATCAGAAACTGAAACCTTACTTGAGATCTTCACTTTACCCATTCCAGAAACCACACCTTTGCTATTGTTTCCGAAGGTAATATTACCTCCGTTGTGTTGTTGAAGTGAGACAAAATCTTCAGATTTTCCAGTCATATGAGCTGAGCACGCACTGTCGATGAACAGGGGTCGTCGACACTCACTTCAACCTGCACTAACAAGATTAGTTTTTACGAACCCAGAGTTGTTTCACAACTCCTCTGGTTCGATCAACAGATTTCACAGCATTAGTAGAAACATTAGCATTAGTAGGTTTTGGATTCTTGACGGGGTTGGTGACTTTAGGTTTCTTTCTAGAAGTCCTCGACTTCCTAGCCTTTTCAGAATCTCTAGTCCTTTGGAAACACTCATGTTGGTAATGGCCTCCTTTGCCACAATACCAACATGTGATGTGAGATTTCAACCCTACATACTTACTATATCCTGGATAGAAAGGTTTGTTGTCAACCCGGGCCTGGAAGTCAATTCGTGAGGGGCCGGCTTTCTGGACTTGGTTTTCCCACATGGTACGAACCTTTTGATTAGGGTACCACTTCTGTTTCCCTTTACCCTTGGGATCCGCCACATGCGATGAACAACTTGCGTTGTGCTCATGCACAGGGGATTTTCCCTTAGATGTTTGGGAGGTAGAGGCGTTCCCCTTTTCAGTTTGGTTTTTCCCATAACCTAGACCAGGTCGCTCCACGACCTTCACAAACCTTCTTCCGAAGTCTTGTTTGACTTCTTGGACCTTGTCAACGACAAACTCATCCTTCCACTTCTGCTTTTTAGCTTCGTCATCTATCTTCACATTTTCAAGATCACTAGACAACTTAGCATTTCCCAGCTTCAGCATGAGGTTTTGACCTTCAAGACTAGACACCTGTTTTCCTAGGTCGTCAACCTGTTTCTGTAAGTCAGCAACCTGAGACTCAAGGTTAGGACATTTAGAGCAATCAACAGGTTTAGAAACACTTTTCTTCTCTAGATCTATAGCTTTTGAAGACCAAACTTTATTATCATCAATCAGATTTGCAATTTTCTCATCTTTTTCATCAATTTCCTCGCTAAGCTCAGAAATTTGAAGACCAAGTTTTTCAATGATAGCATAAAGTTGTTCACGTGTCTTTTTGGCTAAGAGAGAAGAAACATCATTATCATTATCATTTACCTCACTTGAGGAGTCATCACCCAAGGCCATCAGGCAGACTTCTTTGGTTGGCGACTCGTCTTCCTCCTCGTCAGACATGTCCCAAGTCGCCATCATGCTCTTTCCAGCCTCCGTTTTTGGACATTGTTTAGCAAAATGCCCTTTATCGTGGCAGTGATAACATATCACTCCCTTTAGATCTTTTGCGCCTTCAGGGGCTTTGGTAGGAGCTTTGTTGCGATTCCAAAGTCTTTTCATCGCCTTAGAAATGAGAGCAATGTCGTCGTCGACGACATCTTCATCATCCTGTCCTTGAGCGATGTCGAAAGCCTTCTCGACTTTCAGAGCAATAGTTTTGACCTTTTCAGAGTCAAATCTATCATCTCTTCTTTGTTGGATACCTCCGAGCATGGTCAGTTGACCAATCACATCCTCCACGGTCATCGACTTTGTGTCCTTTTGAGACAAGAGAGAAGTCGCCATGCCATCGCACTTCTTGTTGAGACCCGAAATCAGCTTGTTGGTTTGCTTCCATTGTGGAAGCTTTTCTCCAAGAAACTCTAGTTGATTGACCACCGATTGGAATCTTGAGTGGTACTCATGGAGGGACTCATTCTTCCCTTGGAATAGATTCTCATATTCTCGCTCAAGGGTTATGATTCTGTCCTTTTTGACATCATCATTTCCTTGATGGAGACGTTTGAGAGCATCCCAAATATCCTTAGCAGTGTCATAGCCTATGACTTTCTTGATCTCACTGCTAGTCAAAGCGTGATGGAGGACCTTCTTAGCACACTCATTCTTCTCAAGCTTTTTGAAGTCAGCGTCGTCATACTCCGTGACTTCTTTTTCCTTTCCGTCAGCTTTAAGGAACTTCTCAGGACCAATGGAAATCACTTTCCAAAGTTGTCCATCCAGAGAGCAAATGTGGGTTTGCATTTGTTTCACCCACCAATCGTACTCTCCGGTCTTGAGTACTGGAGGTTTTCAGAAGGAGTCATTGATAGCGGTGTTGGTGGTAGACATCTTTCCTGCAAAGTACTAGAAAAATCTAGAGCCAAAGCTCTGATACCAATTGTAGGATCTGCGTTAGTACTTCAGAGGTCGTCGACACCTACGATGTCGGCGACCAGAGTTAACAACTAGTGTTATGCAGCGGAATAAAGACACAAGAAAGATTAATACGTTATCACTTTGAACACAAGGAGTTATAGTGGAAAACTCTCTACAAACCAACTAGTTTGTATAGAGAAAAACCACTTGCCCTCTAAGCTTCAACCTAGAGGGACTTGAAGAGCACTTCGCTCGCTTGTATTGCTTTCTCGGATTACAAAGGTGTTCCTACTCCTAGATGTGAATCCCACACACTCTAGCAAGTACTCTTGCCTTATCTCAATCCTCACTCAATACAATCTCGCTCAACACTCAACCTCCTAAGATTGAATCTCACGATCTCACTCAACACTCGCTCACAATTACAATGTTTGCACTCACCTCCTTAGTTCTACCAATAAGCTCACGAAACTATATAAAGAGAACTAAGAATATTGCTGCACGATTCAGCCAAATCGGCTAAGACATGAATCGTACACAATCTCTACAAGATCTTTCCTAAAATAAAATCCTAAGACATGATAAAATCATCTTCAATATCTTCCTTGATCTCTTGATGATTTTCCATCTTTATGATCTGGTCCTTGCCTTAAACGAACTGCTGAAGATGCTGTACGCAGTTTTCATATCACAGAAACACGCTATTTCCTTTTCTGAATTTCCGCACGCGCTTCGCTTCTGGGAACTGAGGTCGGCGACCTCTCGGCAACCTCTTCGGTTTGGAACCATCAAAACACGAACTCGGTTTTCTAACAAGTATTAAGCAGACATCCAGAGAAACCATTGTTGCTGCTGCTAGTTCTTCCTCTTCCTCTTCATGTATACGCTCGTAAGCTCTAATTGAATCTACCCATCACCCAATTTCTGGGGTATATATCAATTGAGGGTTTGTCTTGAAAGCCCGCATGCACTTGGAGCCAGTTCTTGAGTTTTGTGGTTTTGAGCTGTTCTTGAGTTGGGGTTTTGCCTTGCCCTAGCTTTTGCTTATCATTATGGGGTACGTATATATCAATTGAGGGTTTGTCCTGAAAGCGCGCACTTGGAACCAGTTCGTGAGTTTTGTGGTTTTGAACTGTTCTTGAGTTGGAGTTTTACCTTGCCCTAGCTTTTTGATATCATTATGGGGTACGTACGTATGCTATGTATACACTATATTAGCCTCTTAGGGGACTTTTGGTATAATTTCGGGTAGGAGAATGGAACAAGGTATAAGATTGAATAGGTATGAGGTTGGAATCTCATAGATTTACATGCCACGAGAGTGGATGCTAGATCGCATTCTAGGTACATTTGTTTTACTCGCACAAGGATTAGACATAGACATTAGGAAATTGCCCCAAATCAAAACCTAATTGAAGTCATGCATGCTATCATTGTTTGCCTAAACTCATTGTGTTAATACCCTAGTTCTGGGATTGCTTTTCTTCATTGATTTTACATCATCTATTTACTTGCTCTTTCTTGATTATTAGTTGTTAGTTCCAATTCTATCCATCGCTCCATATTTGCTCTTTTTAGGCCTATCTACAAGTTGTTTTGAACAATCTCTACTACATAGTCCATAAGTTCGTCACCTTGGTATCACTACAACCGAGAAACCGTATACTTGCGGTGTAGGTTTGGGCCTTATCAAGTTTTGTTTGATACAAAGTTGGGAATGAAATTATTATGAAGGGATGTAAAAGAGAAGAGTGGATGGGTTAAGATTTTGTTACATTAATGTATCACGATACTAATAATTGTTTAGATTCATTTTCATTCCTTTTACGTTTCCATCGATTGTAATCAAACGTGGCCTTTAGTTTCTTCTCGGGATGCATTAATGAGATCTTTTATTAATGTACGTAGTGGTTTTCTTGATTGGGTTATCAAAATACAGGACTTGGGTAAACGAGGGAAGAAGTAGTGGTAGGCAAGTGTGTGATCCAACATCGTACTGTATTAGTAGCCAAATCAGAGATTTTGGTGTTGAGCGTGAATGTCCAAAGTGTCACCACCAGTGGACCGACAAAGTTTGTTTTAAAAATGCATGTTGTTTTCTAATCTCTTTCCCGCAACCTTTACTAATTAACTATGGTTGTTATTCTGATATATGATTAAGGTTCCTTACTATTACAAATGGTATGGTCCGCCGGCCGGTTTCAAATTTGACCCGTCTGATGTTGAGCTTTTGGGTCACCTTGCTGCCAAATGTGGAGTGAAAAATGTAGTGCCTCATGTTTTTATAGATAAGTTCATCCCAACTATTGAGGAAGATGAGGGCATTTGCCATTCCCACCCGGAGAATCTACCCGGTAAAGTTTTTTATATATCCTATTTCTCAAGGTATCGAAATTATGATGTTTTAAGAATCGAATCCTACTAATTTGAAAATAAGTGGAGTAACATAATAATGGAGCGTGGATCATGTGCATTAGATAAGTTATGTATAATATGAGTTGCATCAATAATCGTTAGATGGACTCTATCTACAACCTAGATTAAAAGTGCATTGTAAAGTTAAAAAAATGTATTCATAATTTGTGTTGAGAAAACTCTGTTTTTTCCTCTTTGTCGGATTAAGATGGGCAAGTGGAAAACTAGTTACACAAATTAATCTTTTATATTTATGTGGAAAGAGTTTTACAAGATTAGATAACTTTATCTGGGCACACACTCACAAACTCACTAATTAACACACATATGACATATATTAACTTGTGCTTGATCACTTGGATGTTCAAAATGTTACACACTTCATGTATTTATACTAGAAGATGTGGCTTATCGCACCCGCTTTCAATTTTTCCTTAGTAGATACGGAGTCTAATTTATTGCCTAATCTAGATTTTTCTCTTCCACCCACTTGTGTACATTCTCAACAAATCTAGATAGTTCTTGGTGGATCATCCCTTTGATTGATTGGTTTGGGCCTTTTAACTTTCACTTAACGTCATTTGCTAATTTAAGGAGAATCCAACCATTTGAAATTATTTTATGAACGGTTAATGTTATACAATGTCTCAGAGAATAGTGTCGTTTATAAATCTGTAATTTTTACGATACACTTTTGTTGTCTTGTACTTGCTCTAAGTTTCCTTGGAGCTACAACATTACGTGTATGGATTGAATCTCTTCCTCAGGTGTTATGAAAGATGGAAGCTATACCCACTTCTTTCATAGAACCATTAAGGCCTATAGCTCTGGCCTAAGGAAGCAACGCACCATTCGAAGCGATCGAACCAAGGACCAAGTCCTTTGGGCCAAGACTGGTACAACAAAACCAATTTTTGACACCAATGGCGTTCAGATAGGCTGTAAGAAGGTCCTTGTTCTAAAAAAAAGAGCAAAGAAAGGATCTAAGCAAGTAAAGCTCGACTGGGTAATGCACCAATACCATTTAGGTAGTGAGCAAGACGAAAAGGAAGGCGACTTTGTCGTGTCGAAGATACGTTATCAACCAAATGAAAACAAGGCCAACCCAAAAGAGATGCAAAAGAAAGATCACAATGTTGTAGTTTACCAAGACCAGCCAATTATGATAGAGGCTTCAACTCCAATTGCTCCTCTTCCTGAAGATGATGTTCTGCGTCAGGTTAGCTACCACTTACTACCGTCAATTGCTCTTTTATTACTTGTAGGACCAAGTAACAAAATAATCTGTCCTATATACAGAATAGGTCGATCTTTGTCTTTCTATGTGAATTGAAATGGTTTATAGATTTTTATGATGATAATTTAGGGAAATTTTTTGCCGGTGACATTGAGTTTAAGATCGCTTTTGGTTGGAAACGTAAACATAAAGGAAATGAATGTAGTCCAAATTATGTCGCATTATACAAAAAAATTATCTTAACTTGAGACTTAAATATTTATGATATATTACCCCACTCCTAAGTTAAGAAAGCAAATAGAGTACCGTAAAAAGGGTTGCGGTGAGTTTTGCGGTGACTCAAGCTTCATAGTTTATGTATCATGACGCTGATATAAAGTAGGTTTGTTTTCATCTATCTACGTTCCGTTATTGGAAACCAAACATGTCCGATATTTGATAGATATATGTTGGAAGATTAAATATTTTCCGATTGCTACTCATGAGCTTAGGAGGATTTAGGTAGGTGCCTCTTAACCCTCTTTCGATCGGTTCGGAAGGGTACCATGACCAACTCAAAACCGTTTTTGAAGTCCTTGCTCACTGCTTAGTACGTTATATTTTTAGCTGTTCTGTTTTTTCTTTGCGCTTTGTTTTTCTTTCGGCCTATATTTTACAACCGTGTCTACTTGATTCAACCATGCAGGAACGGGAATCCATTGTTGAAGAAACATTTAAGCTAGCAATCTGGAAACTGAATCTCTGTTGTGGAATATGTATTGCAATTACACTGATGATGGCTATCAAGACATAAATCAAGTGACTCGTGGCAGCCAGCTTGGTGGATCCCATGAATCTGATTTTGTTCTCACCCGGTGAGTTCTTCTTCCTTTTTGTTTTGTATGAATGGGTAACAATTAGATGGACTCTCTCATTCAATTCCGGCATCTAGTCAAGCGCTTTAACCTTCAAGGGTAGTATCAAGAGGTCACCGGTTCGACTCTCATAACCAAAAAAAGAATTAGATGGACTCTATTGTGGGGACGGATCTAGCCTATGAAAAATTGAAAGGTTAATCTTGGATATTTGAGTATTGTTCCTCGATTTTAAAACCGTTTCCGACGTGTGAATAGGGATGTAATGGTGTGACCGATGAAATTGCAATGCTGCGTGACGTATACCCCATCTCTGACATCACAAACCATTCGTCGAGGTGAGTTCTTAACTTAACTACAAGCATAAAAGCTATTCCTTACCCCTGTTATGTAGTGTGTTTCATTTTTCAAAGTGCATATATATAGAGAGAGATAAAGCTTTAAGCCATATCAAATGAATTGCAACAAAGTGTACCTAAACGTTCGACCAAAAAAAAAAAAGTGTACCTAAACGATGAACTAGAGTTACTAGACAAATCTGAAGCTAGCAGAACCTAAAAAGGAAACATCAGTAAGAACAAAACAAAAAACGGCTTAAACGTAACAGGAATCCATAATACAGTTTTTGTCAAGATATATTTTCAGAGGAATAGAGACTTATGTCAGTATAAAAAACGAATGAGTCTCCCGTTCTCTTAAAAACAGGTGTTCTAGATCAGTTACATTTTACTCAAAGAGGAAAAAAAACAGCAGATACGTACTTTTTTCGAGTTATACATATATGTTTTTTTGAAAAAACTTTTTTTTGAAACGTACTTGTTAGTCTAAATGTATATTTTTTTTTTTGGTTGAGAGTCTAAATGTATATTTTAGTCTTGAATGTCCATGACAACTTAATATTATGTGTATTGAATCTAGCTGTTTGTGTATTAATTTTAATTTTTTTTTTTGAATTTTTTTTATTTATAGCATTACTTTTTTTATGAATACAAACTATATACTCCCTCTGTTTCAAAAAACATGGTCTTTGAAGATTCTAATGCCACACAATTCAATGATATTGAAAAATACAGAAACTGTTTTGGATTCAATTCAGAGAGAACACATTGCCAAACACGTTTCCATTAGTATTTGACTGAATTTGATAACTGTTTCTTACAGTTTATTACATATATATAACACACTAACAAAACTGCCAAGTAACTGACTTCTAGACAGTTATTTTGTTACTTCTAAATGGCGCCAAAACAACTATACTTGTTCTGACTTGTAACAAATGTTTGAATCCAACTTAATTACATAACTTATATAATTAAACAACTAAGCTTAAATATAACATTCTCCCCCTTAAGCTTAGTTTGGTAACTTCATCCCAATCCTACTCCTGAGCTCGCAGAACCTTTGCTTGGCCAGTGGCTTGGTTAAGAGATCAGCCAACTGATCATTAGTCCTCATGAACTCTAGCTTGATCCTGTCCTTCTCCACACAGTCTCTAATGAAGTGGTATTTGGTGTCTATATGCTTACTTCTGTCATGATACACAGGGTTCTTGGCCAAAGCTATGGCTGACTTGTTATCCACATACAGAATTGGCACCCTTGTCTTCTTTCCTTCTAAAGTTTGCACTATATTTTGCAACCAAATGCCCTGGCATGCGCCTGCTGCTGCTGCAACATATTCAGCCTCACAGGAACTCAATGCAACTACTCTTTGCTTCCTTGAAGTCCATGTTATTGGACCTTGATGACCCAGGAAATAGATAACACCACTGGTGCTTTTCCTGTCATCTACATCTCCTGCCAAGTCACTATCTGAATAGCCAACCAGAAACACCGAGGCAGAATTTTTCTTGTAAGAGCAGCCAAATTTGACAGTTCCCTTGACATACCTTGCAATTCTTTTAACAGCTTCCATGTGTGAGGTCTTTGGACAATCCATAAACCTGCTTAGCACGCCCACACTGAAACTAAGATCAGGCCTTGTGTTGAGTAGATATCTGAGACTTCCAATTAAACTCCTAAACTGAGTTCCATCCACCAAATCTTCATCACCATCATTCTTTGATAACTTGATGCGAGGCTCCATTGGAATAGCACTTGGATTGCATTCTGTCAGCCCCAATTTTTCCAATATTTTCTTTGCTAGCCCCTCTTGACTGATGAAGATTTCTTTCTCAGTTTGTTTCACCTCAATTCCTAAGTAGTAACTCAGTAACCCGAGATCACTCATCTCAAAGTTCTTTTTCATCTCAGCTTTGAATGATTCTATAGCAACTTTGTTTGAGCCAGTGATGATGAGATCATCAACATAGATCCCTAGTATCATCATCTCTTCATTGACAAACCTGGTGTACAAAGCATGTTCATTCTTGCATCTCTGAAATCCAACCAACCTTAAGCACTTATGCAGTTTTGAGTTCCATGCCCGGGGTGCCTGCTTTAGACCATACAAAGCCTTGTGAAGTCTAAGCACCTTCTCTGGATTCTCTACATCTTTGTATCCATCAGGTTGCTTTACATAAACTTCCTCACTTAATTCACCATTCAGAAAAGCTGTCTTTACATCCATATGATGAATTTCATATTTCTTTGAAGCTGCATAAGCCAGTAGCACACGAATTGTCTCTAGTCTTGCCACAGTAGCAAAAACTTCTTCATAATCAATTCCAAAACGCTGCACATATCCTTTTGCAACTAACCTGGCCTTGTATTTACTTATGCTTCCATCAGGTTCTCTCTTTACTTTGAAGATCCACCTTAAACCAATGGATTTATGGCCTTTAGGAAGATCCACCAATTCCCATGTCTTGTTCTTGGTAATGGATTCCATTTCCAGGTCCATAGCCTTCTTCCATTCTTCTGTTGTCATAGCTTCTTCAAAGCAAGATGGCTCATCCTCTGCCATAAAACACAGTCCAACCTCCTCTTGATCCTCTTGAGTTTCATCTAGAATTTCTTGCAAGTTTCTGAATCTCAATGGTGTATGATCATACCTCTCTGAGTCTTGACTGAGATTTTGATCAACATTGTATGGTGGAGGAGTGATGAATTGTAGGTCATCATTACTCGCCAGAGGAGTAATTTGGACATTCTCATCCATGTTTTGAGTCACATTCCAAGGTGACAGTTCCTGATCAAGATTATTAGATTGTACTGGAACACTACTTTGATCAAGTTGTGAGGTCCCATGATCTGTCATACTTATACTGAATGTGCAGGGGCTTCCTCTATTATCAATAGGTTCACCATCATCCCATTTCCAACATTCTGTTTCTTCAAAGACAGTATCTCTGCTCACAACAATCTTATTCTTCTTAGGGTCATACAATCTGTATGCTTTTGACCCTTCTTCATAGCCTACCAACACCATCTTGCTGCTTCTATCCTCTAACTTTGGGAGATGAGGAGTGGTATTCTTGACATGTGCCACACATCCAAATATTCTTAGGTGTTTGACTACTGGTTTCTTACCATACCAGGCTTCATAGGGAGTCATATTGTCTAGGCTTTTAGTTTGTGACCTATTCAGTATGTACACAGCCGTGGTAACAGCCTCACCCCAGAATTTTGAAGGCACATTCTTGCTTTTCATCATACTTCTAGCAGTCTCCATAATGGTTTGGTTTCTCCTTTCAACCACCCCATTCTGTTGAGCGGAGTAAGGAGCAGTTAGGTGTCTCTTCACACCTTCTTTCTCACAAAATTCTCTAAACTTGTTTGATGTGAATTCTCCTCCACGATCTGTCCTAAGCACTTTGATCTTCAAGTCCTTTTCAAGTTCCACAGATGCCTTGAAGGAAATGAAACTGCCTAGTGCCTCATCTTTACTTTTCAGAAGTTTAATCCACATAAACCTTGAGCAATCATCAACTAAAAGAAGAAAATACCTGTTGCCTCCCATTGTTGATGGATTTATGGGGCCACAGAGATCAGCATGTATCAAATGGAGTGGTTTCTCTGACCTGTAACTAGATGCACGAGGGAAAGAACTTCTATGTAATTTCCCAGCCAGACAGCCATCACAAACCTTATTTACTTGCTCTATTTTAGGCAGGCCTACAACTAATTCAGTTTTGGCCATATTCTTCAAAGCTATGAAGTTCAAATGACCAAATCTTGCATGCCAAACCCAATCTGCATTAGACATTTGTGACAACAAGCACTCTTGTTTAACCACTTTCAGATGAAGGATATACAACTTGTTAGCTTGCCTTTTAACCTTTGCAACTAACCTGCCTCCTCTTGAGTATATGCACATTTCTCCATCCTTTATAACAGACTTGTTTCCCTTTACATCAAGCTGTCCTATACTCACAATATTGGCTCTTAATTTTGGAATATAGTACACGTCTGTCAAAGGTACATGCTCATCATTTTGTCCTGAAAACAAAACAGTCCCCTTTCCTTTTATTTCAACAGTAGAAGAGTCTCCCAACTTAATTTTTCCTCCAAAGTTTCTATCCAGAGTTGCAAACACGGTTTGATCTAACCAGAATCTAAGTACCATTTACTTAATTCCTTGCTTTCTTGGGTCTGTGTGAAACCTGGCGCCAACAGAACCTTGTCTGTCTCTTGCCTCAACATTAACAAGGCAGGTTCTTCCTCTTCTTTCTTCATTGAGAGATTTACTTTCTTCTCCTTGTCTTTTGTTTCACACTCTGACTTAAAATGACCCTTCTTACCACATGAATAGCATTTAGCTTTGCTTTTGTCAAACCTTTTCTTGCCCTTTTGATCACTAGAATCTCCCTGACTTTTCTGTTTTCCCTTGCTGTTGGATTGCTTCTCAAATTTAGAGAACTTCTCTTTGTTCTTCTCTTGTGCCATCCATTCAGCACGAGTCAAAAGTGCAGTTTCTAGGCCTATTTCATTGAAGTTATTCAATCTTTCCTCATGTGCTTTCAAGGAACCGACTACTTCATCAACAGTTTTGATCTTAAGGTCAAAGAATTCTTCCATGGTTGTGGCAAGTTGAACATATTTTGAAGATGTTGATCTCAGGATTTTCTTAACCACTGTTTCATTCGAGATAACATGTCCAAAATTTCTTAATTTACTCACATTTACACCTAGTTTAGTGGTAAATTCTTCCACAGACTCATTTTCTTTCATCCTTAGACCTTCATATTCTCTTAGAAGGGTTTGAATTTTTACCTCTTTGATTCGTTCAGCCCCTTCATTCAATGTCCTAATCATATCCCAAGCCTCCTTTGCTGATTTCTTTGCACCAAGTTGTAAGAGAACGTCTTCTCCAATGGCTTGGTAAATTGCAGCAAGAGCCATTTTGTCTTTCTTTGCATCAATTGGTGTGGTTCCTTCAACCGCTTCCCAAATCCCTTGTGCAGTAAGAAAAACTTCCATCTTAATGGCCCAGACGGCATAGTTAACCTTTGTTAACATAGGATACTGGATTGACATTATTTTTTCTCCATGAATCCTCATTGCTTCATTCAACAAACCTGTGTTTGTTGTATTGTTTTCATTGTTTAATTCTGTCTGGTTTGTGTTGTTGTTGTTGGAGTTAATATCAGAATTTCCTCCCCCTGTCGACATTGTTGTTCTTCAAGATTGCTCTGATACCAATTGAAGATTCTAATGCCACACAATTCAATGATATTGAACAATACAGAAACTGTTTTGGATTCAATTCAGAGAGAACACATTGCCAAACACGTTTCCATTAGTATTTGATTGAATTTGATAACTGTTTCTTACAGTTTATTACATATATATAACACACTAACAAAACTGCCAAGTAACTGACTTCTAGACAGTTATTTTGTTACTTCTAAATGGCGCCAAAACAACTATACTTGTTCTGACTTGTAACAAATGTTTGAATCCAACTTAATTACATAACTTATATAATTAAACAACTAAGCTTAAATATAACAGTCTTTTAGACAATTCACGCATATTAAGGAAGTTTCATATTACCTAAACTACCTTGTACCATAATAACAATCCTAACTAAAAGTCATGCATGTTGTTTATCAAAAAGAAAAAACATTCTACTTTTTCAATAATTAAGGTAATCATGAGGGGCATATCTTGAAAGAAGAGAAAATAAATATAAAATGGTCATGTATTTTGAAACAACCTAAATTATCTAGAAGACCTTTTTTTTTGAACCGGAGGGAGTAGCTTTTATTGTACATATTGTTAGTCTAAATGCATGCGAACAGGCAAGAGGCACATTTTGATTTTTATGATGCATATATTATTAGCTTTGATGTATATGTTAAACAATAAAATACATTTAAGTACATCAGTTTCACGTTCGATGTCAATATTCTTACACACATTCTACCAGTTTTAATTTACATGCATACATGATGTACTTTTTTTGTTGTTTGGATATGTATGAGGTTCATTTGATAGACAAACATATATTCATGCTCATGTTTTTGAACTACATTTTAATAGTTTTGTTGTATATTCGGCTAGTTTTGATATACAAATTAGATATTTTATTTAGTTGCTTTAATCAAGGTCAGCTGTTATGCGGTTTATATGGTTATCTATAACAGAGCCCCAAATACTACGGGCGCTGTATATAAAAACCGTTCAGTATTTTAGAAGAAATACTAGCTAGCTCAACGGAAAAAGACTGAAAATGTACATTCTCTGATGAAATGGACCCCAGTTCAAAACTCCATGCCCCCAATATACAACTTAATTTTGCAACTTTATCTCAGTGTGACCCCTTCCTTCACTTTTCCCGTGTATCTTTTTATTAGCATTTTTTAAATTCAATTTTTTTTCTATCTTTCTTTCATGGTACCTTCCTTTATAGTTTATTAACATTTCTATTATTAATTTTCATAAAACAAGCTCTTTTTTAGTTTTTTATATTGAAACAATGTTTTTAATTATATTTTATATATAATTTTTATTAGAGGCCTAAATTTAGTTATCGAATAGGCCCTGAAAAGATCAAGACGGCATTGACTTTAATGCATATACGGCTCGTTCTAATGCAAATAGAACAATTAGTTTTGACGTACGTGAGACTAATTTGACGTACGAGCATATATCTATCTGCACATATATATTACATCCGAAAAGATCAAGACTAATTAGTTTTGAACCTTCGCTTATATGGTAGATACTTTTATCTTTCAGATTGTAACATGGGAGGAGTTCTCTCTCCCCACAAATTTGTTGTTCTAATTACATGCTACCAATTAAGTTTAACGGTCTTTCTAATCTATGTCCTTTCCTAAAGGCATAAAATAAGTTTCTCGATTTTGAAAAGTAAAACCTTAAAAGAAAATGTATAAACCCGTTACAATTCAAAGTAAAACCTTAAAAGGAAATGTAAAATTAATCTTTATATTTTAATATATTTATAATTCAAAGTTTTAAAATTAAATGGTCTTCAAATATTAGCAATAATTCTCAAAAATACTGATAAAAAATCAATGGCTTTGGTTTGTGGTGAACTCATTTGGCTCCTTGCAATATTTATGGGTATGTCAATGTTGTATACTTGTATGCAGTTTACGAAGATTCCTATTTCTCTTCCGGTAACATCTATATAAAGCTAGCATGAACTCGAAGAACACCATTAGGCCTGAATTTTTTAAAATGTGTATCTACAAATAATCTTTATAGATTATTGGCACTTTCGTTTGATCCTTTTCTGCAGGACTTGATGATCCTTAAGGAAAGAACATTTTGGACATAATTAAGGATTTGGCTAGGCCAAGTCTTTAATGATTTTTTGATGGTATAAACACCACTCCGTTTATTGTTGCTTGAATCACTAGTGGTTGGAATCATACAATTGGAATTCATATATACCAAAGTTGTCAAAGTTGTTACATGGTTGGATGGATCATTTTGTATATTAACTTTTTTGGGGTCTGATTGTACATAACTAATTCAAAAGAGTTCTGATTGAAATCAACCTTTGTTGCTTGAATCACTAGTGGTCTGATTGTTACATGATTGGATGGATCATTTTGAAGTTTTGGATTGTGGTATTTTCTGTGTTGTGAGTGTACCTTCTCACTTTCCCATTTTTTTGTGTCTAAATTGAAAAGGTGAATAATACTTGAGAAATTCTCTTACCTTCTGTTTTGTAGCAACTTTGCAGTTGTTTTTGATAAAGATCATTTCATTAGTGCCTTGGCTAATGATATTAGAGTCATACAAAAGCTTCCGGCTGAACTTTTGCCTGTTCCTAGTGCAGTGAAGCAATTTATAAGCTGGTCTGGCTTAGATAACTACCAAAAAGAGATACCAAGCTTATGGGATAAGCATATAAGGTATATCCTTTTTTTTTTCTCAATCTGATCTATTTTCTGGGCTGAAATTGACATACTATTCTTGATGGGGAAAATGTAAATATTCACATTTATCATTTTGCTTTATATTGTTCTTAACTGGTAAGATGTATTTTTGCTATTTATAACTTTCTGTAAGTTGATGCCTATGATATAATTAAAATAGCATAAGAGTTATTTTGGGCAAGTATGGAAATCGGTTAACTAAAAGTAAACAATGAAGGGAGTTGTTTGGTGCTATTTTTATGGCGTGGCCTATGAAAAATGCTCATTGCCATTGATATTATTTTTGTTTTCTATTATGTGGCTTCATGACTTTTTTTTTTTTGGTCAGATGTGGATTATGACTAAATGAGAGATTGAAAAACATAAGTTGGGGCTGATATGGTATTGTATTTTGCAGGTTCATCAATAAGATTGTACTTTTCCATCTTGATGGTTAGTTGATGATGATGTGGTGATGTTTTTGTTGGTTGATCTGCTACTTTTTGTGCTTTGGTCTGCTATATTTTGCGAGTTGGTGCTACGTTTACGAGTTTGTCACCTTGGTGAAGTAGATGTCAAAATGCATGTGTACATTTTGTTGCTATCTTAACGCTATTTGACTCATTTGGTACCTCTTAATTATCTAGTTATTTTAAAGTTAGATCCTAATGTCTTATGAATAGATTGTCATTTTGTAAACAAGGAGTTAATTCTAATGTATATATACTATCTTAACTTTAGTTTTGTAACACCCTGTCTTTCTGACAAGACGTTACTCAGTAGTAGACCTCACACTATCAAGCAAGTTTGACTACTAAACAACTAGATCTTGCAACACGGGTACGGCGAAAAAGAATATTGGGGCATTGCTTTCCATACCATAACCCATGACGTTTTTTGGTTTTGATTGGATGGTCTTTGCAAAAGCGATGGTGTCCTTCTTAAACATTGAACTAGTGAGGGTGGATCTATACGGGGGTTCATAAACCTTGATATGGCTGTACCCAACAAAAGACCAAAAGACAGTTTTGGATCTTGAGACATGGTAATGGATCCTACATTGGATGTGGACCATTAACCAAGAATTATATTGAGTTATAATTATCAACTGTTGCTTGAACACACAAGATTTATGGCACTGTAAAAGTACGTTGAGTCTTGTCTGGAATAGGATCTTGGAATCATTTTATTCACCGGGAACATAAATTGTTTATTTGAATAAAATGTGCATTTACTTGTTTTAAAGCATGTTTAATATTAAGTATTTGCATGTCAAACATGAACTTTTGTTTTGTTTTTTCCTTTTGTAGAAATCATATCTAGCGATAATTTGAAATTTACCTTGCGCTGAATTATTGAGAAGAACAAGCTCAATGGAGCAAACTTTCTTGATTGGCAACTGAATCTGAGAATAGTACATTTTCATATTCGAAGGATGTGAAAACGTGCTAGCAACCCGGATTCCTGTTCTAACTGATACCTCATCTGATGAGGAAAAGGCAAAAGAGAAGAAAATAAGAGATGAGTCTCTGCCTGTCACGTGCCTTATGCTAGCTGCCATGAAACCTGTTTTTCAAAAGAGGTTTGAAAATTAGGATGCTCATTCCATTATAACCAACCTCAAAATGTTGTTTCAGGAACAAGAAAGGATTGAGAGATATGAAACTCACAAGGCTATATTGGATAACAAACTTGTGAAGGGAAAACCAGTTGGCCCACATGTGTTTGACATGATCAGTCTATTAAGACGTATGGAGCCATTGGGTGCTAAATATGACCAAGAGTTCGCCACGGATATCGTCCTACACTCCTTACATAATGGTTTTGCTCAATTCAGGATAAACTACCATATGCATGGGATAAAGAAAACCCTCAATTAGCTCCATGGTATGCTTAAAGCTGCTGAACAAAACACTGATGTTGACAGCAAGAAGGATGTTCTTGTGGTCAACAATGTGCAAGGGTTCAAGAAGACATGTAAGCAGAAGAATCATGTTTAAGGGAAAGGCAAGCAAGTTGCTAAACCCAAGGGAGGTCAAAAGTCAAAGGTGACTAGTGACCATGATTGCTTCTACTGCAAGGCTAAAGGACACTAGAAGAGGAATTGTTTGCAAGTACTTGGAGGACAAGAAGAATGGAACTATGAGTTCCAGTTCAGGTATTAATGTTATTGAAATTATAACAACCAATGCTACTACTTGGTATTAGATACCGGATGTGGTTCTCACATTATTTCGAATGTGTAGGGACCAAGAAGTAGAAGACATTTGGAGAAAGGGGAAATAGACCTACTCGTTGGAAATGGAACAAGGGTTGTTTCACTTATCGTAGGTGATTATAGTCTATTTTACTTTCTGGTTTAGTTTTAGAACTGAATAATTGTTATTTTGTTCCTACTATTACTAAAAACCTTGTTTCAATTTCAATTTCACATTCTGAAGGATTTGAGTTTAATATTAAGAATAGAAGTATATCTATTTTATGAAACGAAATCTTTTATGCTTGTGGTCCAATGGTTAATGAACCTTTTGTATATGATCTCAAATCATAATCATATAGCATTAATAATAAAAGGCAAAAATCAAATTGTTTGAGTGAGCCCTATCTATGGCATTGTCATTTAGGTCACATTAGTTTGAATCGCATGAAGAAGCTCCATAAGGATGGAATTCTAAAAGATATGGATTATGAATCTATTGATTTATGTAAATCATGCTTGATGGGCAAGATGACAAGGTCACCATTCAAAGGAACAAATGAAAGGGCTAATGAACTTTTGGCCATAATACATACTGATGTATGCATGCATGACTATGAGTACAAAAGCTAGAGGTAGCTATAGATATTTCATTATATTTACTGATGACAAGAGCAGATATGAGTATATTAATCTTATGTCACATAAATTTGAAGCCTTTGAAAAGTTCAAGAATTCCAAAATGTAGTAGAGACTCAAACTGGCAAAAGGATAAAAGCACTTCGATCCGATCGTAGTGGTGAATACTTAAGCTATGAATTTGATCATCATTTGAAAATTGTGGGATTGTAAGACAATTGTCTACTTCAGGGACACCACAATTGAATGGTGTGTCTGAAAGGAGAAACAAGACCTTGTTGGACATGGTTCGATCTATGATGAGTTTTGTTGACCTTCCGGTATCCTTCTAGGGATATGCACTCATGACTGTTGCATTTACACTAAACAGGACTCCGTGAATGAGTGTAGATAAGACCTCATATGAGATATGGACTGGAAAAGTTCCAAAGTTGTCTTTTATGAAAATATGGGGGTGTGAAGCTTATGTAAAGCGTTTACAAACTGATAAGCTTGCACCTAAATCAGACAAATGCTATTTTATAGGATATCCTAAAGGTAGTTTTGGATATTATTTCTACAATCCCACTGCACAAAAGGTGTTTGTTCCAAGGGATAGTGTCTTTTTGGAAAGAGAGTTTATTTCCAAAAAGTCAAGTGGGAGAAATATTCATCTTGAACCGGTTCTTGATGAAAAGCAACAAATACAACAACATGATGACATAATTGATGTCGAGGATGAGATGAATTTGTTTGAAGGCCAAGGATCTGATGTTATCCAAGAACCTGAACAAATTTCTCAAGAAGCAGATCCGATCCGCAAATAGTTGTGGAAAATGTTGAAATCCCAGTGTTTGAACCAGTTGAACTCTTACGTAGATCAAACAGGCAAAGGTTTCAGTCAATACGATATGATGATTTTATCTTGACCAAAAGCCTTGATGTTCTGATGTTAGAACATGGTGAGCCGGCAACCTATATACAAACAACGACGGGTTTAGACTCTAAGAAATGGTTTGAGGATGTGAAATCTGAATCGGATTCCATGTTTGAAAATCAAGTCTGGGACTTGACAGATTTTCTGGATGGGGTAAAACCCATAGGATGCAAATCAGTTTTCAAACTTAAGACTAACAAAAAAATGGACATGTTTCTATATACAAAGCAAAATTAGTTGCTAAAGGTTTTAAGCAGATTTATGGTTTGATTATGGTGAAACATTTTCACCAATTGTCATGATTATATCCATAAGGATAATCCTAGCTACAACCACTTATTATGATTACTAGAAGTCATTACCCGTGCTACGCACGGGTTTAAAAATTATTTTTAAGTTTGATTAATCAACTTTAATTGAAAAGTCTGTTAAATATAATTTTAAATCATAATTCAGGTCATTTTCTCGAAGCATAACTTTAATTCATTTAATTGGAAACTCTTGCGCTCCATAAAGTAAAAAAAAAATATTTTAATTCCTTTTATTTATCAAATATCAATGAGATGAAAACAATCAATCTTAGGAATGACGCGTGAAATAATTTGGAATGACATATTGATGAACCTTTTGGAATCTATGTTAATAATTTGGAATGACGCGTGAAATAAATATGAAATACCTTTTGTTCACTAACATGGGGAACTTTCATTCTTTCTTCACTAAGAATAAATTTATTTCTCAACTATATCCGGGCAATGATTTCTAAAAGTCTACTCCATATGTTTATTACATATATATATTAGAAATATTATTATTTAATAATACACATTTAAAAATTATCATTCTTAAATGTTGTACAATTGTTATTTTGTGACAATACGTAAACGATATACCTGTGTCTTTGATGAAGTATAACTTTTTTTTTTGGGTAGAATTTGATGAAGTATAATTAACAATGACTAAAATCTTAACACAAAATTGAGATCCTATGCCCTGGACAATAGTTCAAGTTATATATACCTGTGTCAATTCAAAATAAAGATCGAATTAAAAAATACACAAATAATAAAAGTTTATAAAAATATAATGGCTAATAATCGCCAAATAAAAGTAAATATAAAAATACACATAACACTTATAGTGAGTAGGCCATAAATGAACCAATGTATGATAATATAAAATATAATAAAAATATTATTATTTGTATAGAATGCTTTACAATATTATACACACAATACAAAAATGTTGCTAGAGAGGTTTGAACCCCAAACCTTTGGGTTATTAAATAAAGGTTTTACCATTATGCCATTGTAATTGATTTGATTATGATTGCATATTGTTTAATTATATAGGGAATATTGCAATAGAAGTTAATGGAGCAATAAATGAGGACACCACCTAACTTTTATATATATATAGAAGATTGCATATTGTTTAATTATATAGAGAATATTGCAATAGAAGTTAATGGAGCAATAAATGAGGACACCACCTAACTTATATATATATATATAGACTAGAATTCATGACCCGTGCTACGCACGTGTTCAAAAACTATTTTGAAACTTTATTAATCAATTTTAATTGAAAAACTAATAAAACTGCGTGAATGTGAAAAATGGACTATGATATGATAATATAAAATATAATAGATTATATTAATTACAAAATAAATAAATATTCCAAAAGAAATAAATCAATTGAAAATATAATTCACTTGCGAAGCATTCATTATTTGCATCTAAATGCAAAGCGTACATATGAAAGATATAGAAAACCATTGAAAGTATGTGAAAGATTAAAATAACATTGTTGGCTATTCATAATATTTTTATATACATGAAAACTATAGAAGTTTAAAGAAAAAAATACTCATATTTTATGATTTAGGGTAAATATACTTTGTGATTTTCGTTAAAAAAATACACATATTTTATGATTTTTGGTATTCACATATTATGTGATTTACGTCAAAAAAACACATGTTGAGAAAATATTCATATACAAACATAATACAACAAATACCCACAAAACACGCTAAAAAAAATGCACATATTTTATGATTTAGGGTATAAACATTTTTTGTGATATATGTTCAACTAACAATATGTACGTGAACATATGTACATTACCCATACCAATATGTATATGTAAGCTTTTAGCATTTAATTTGTTAGTTATGGCATTTCATAATAGAGTTCAACTAACAACATATACATTTTCATATATACATTACCCGTACAAAAATGTTTCTATTGAAACTTATTTTCATAAGCAAAAATGAAACTAAGAAATTGCTCACATAAAAAAAACTCACGAAAAATAAAACTTACATGGTGGAACAGAAGAATAGATAGGTTATTATCATAACAGTTCGTAGATATGGGAACTCATAAATGATTTTCCGTGAACTTATATGCTAATTGATACTTTTCTTTGGTTATGTGTAACTGACCTAGATATGGGTTTGAAGTTAGTACGTATTAGGGTCCCCATTTTAATTTGTGAGTATCTTCATATATAAAAATTAGATAGAAACTTATTTGCCTATGAAAATTAAAACATAGTTATGGTATTTGCCAGTTCCCACCATCACCTTAGTAATCATTTAAACTATAGGTACGTAGTTATATATATAGGTTTAAAAAAATATTTGAACAAAAATGTTGTTAGAGAGGATTGAACCCCAAACCATTGTGTAATTAAAGGAAGGCTTTACCACTATGCTATTGTAGCTATTTTGACTATGATTGCATAGTGTTTATTATATTATATAGGAAAGATTGCAACCAACACTAAAGAGAGCAATTAATGGTGACACCACCTAACTTTTATATATACTAGCGGTCAGGCCCGTGCATACGCACGGGTTCATATTATAAACAAATCTTATATATAAAAATTTTAAAGTATTTGTTTTATTAAACATAATTTAAGAATATTGAATTATTTTACATATAATTTAATTTAGTGTATTATCGAATTATGTTTCAAACATATTTTTATAACAACCTCTCTTGTATTTAACTGCACTTTATGTTTAAATTAATTGAAACAGAGAGTAAGTTGAAGGACAATTTCAAGAGGTTATTGAAATTTCAACAATCTCTTTCTTTTATCGTATAGTTTGTTTAAAAAACATATGAATATTCGTTGTTATTTTTTCCTAGTCTATATGCCTATTTATTGATTTATTGATGGATTTATGTATATTGTTAATGTTTAAAATAATATTTTAGTAGATTTGTGCTATAATCTGTCAGTTGGAGTAATAAGTAATATATTAAAAGTAAATTCAAATGATCTATAATATTGAAAGTGAACAAAAAATATTGGCACATTCCTACAAATTTGTAATATTATAATATAAAAACAATATTTGAATATCTTTATACAACTAAAATGATGCACCAACTATAATTTTGATTAATTATTAATAGTATATATGTTCAAGGTAAAATACAAATTATCTGTAATATTCAACGTGAAAAATAATATTTGAATACTTTTGTATTACAACCTAGCCTAGCCTACCAATAATTCATGTGTGATATGTGCATAATTTCGATGTTTTAACCATTAAGGCTCCTTTTGATACTTGCTTTTTTTTGGAGCAGATTGAGCTAGATTAAGCCAGTCCCCTTGGGACTGGCTTTCCGCTAGCGTCTCACTCGTTTCGCTCATCACTACCTATAGTTCCGAGCGGACCCTAAGCTACACATAAATTTATAAATTTTTTTAATAATACGTAAATATAAAAATTTGTGAATAAATCCATAATATTGATTACATTTTTATTCTCATTATTTTTCTATGTTTTATGTTCTTATACAAAACTCATTTTCTTTATTATGTAATACTACTATTAAAATAAATGTGTCATAATAGCATTTAAAATAAAAATGATCTATCATATTCAACTTGAAAAATAATGTTTGACTACTTTTGCATTATAACCTAGCTTACCAACCAAAATTTTTAAATTATATATAAAATAATTAAAAGGTGAAAAAATAATTCTCATGTGTGATAGGTTCATAATTTAAAAGCTTTTTAACCACTAAGTTATACATAAATATATAAATAATTTTTATTTATAAGTGTATATAAAACTTTGTGACTAAATACATCATATTGATTACTTTTTTCATTCTCAATATTTTTCTATGTTTTACGTTCTCATGTAAAAATAGTTTTTCTTTATTAAGTAATATTAATATTAACATTAATGTATCATGAAGACATTTAATATCCTCTCATGTATACAACTTTATATATGTAGTATACATAAATATAGTTTTGAAATAATCACTTTTTGTGTTCACTGTTTAGTTTTCTATAGGAAATAAAATAATTAATTTATACATTTCTAATACAATAGTTTGTTTTTTAAAACAATTAACTTTTTTATTCACTTCTTTATGCTCATTAATGTGTTAGGATGACATTAAATAACCCCATTAACACAAAATTATAAATATAGTTTTATATTTTATATGAGACATAAACCACTAATTGTTATACATTTCTAATGCAATAGTTTTTTTCTAAGACAAAATTTATAGTTTTCGATATCAATATAGTTTTCAAATTATCACTTTTTGTATTCACTTTTTAGTTTTATATGTGAAACAAAATATTAATTTATACATTTCTAATACAATAATGGGTTCTTTCAAATGATAAATTCTAGACAAAAAAATATAGTTTTCAAATAATCACTTTTTGTATTTACTTTTTACTCTTCTATATTGAACAAAATACTAATTGTTATACACTTCTAATACAATATTTAATCTTTCAAATAACCATCTCTTTATTTACTTTTTATGACCATTAATGTGGCATGGGGGCATTAAATATCCCCATGTACACAAAATTATATATATAGTATATAGATATAGATGAGGTTCGGCAAATGGATGTTAAAGCCACTTTTCTTAATGATATTTTGGAAGAGGATGTGTAAATGACACAACCAGAGGGTTTTAAGGATTCAGATCATGCTGGGAAGGTTTGTAAGCTTAAGAGATCTATCTATGGGCTTAAGCAAGCATCTAGGAGTTGGAATCTTCGTTTTGATGAAAAGATATATCAAAGAATTTGATTTCATCAGGTGTGAAGAAGATCCTTGTATATACAAGAAGTTTAGTGGGAGTAAGGTGACTTTCCTAGTCTTGTATGTGGATGACATACTGCTTATTGGGAATGACATTCCGATTCTAGAGTCCGTTAAGGAATAGTTGAAGAAATGTTTCTCACTTAAGAACTTGGGAGAGGTAGAGTACATACTTGGAATACAAATCTATAGGGATAGATCTAAGAGATTGTTGGTATTATGTCAAGATCTTATATGGATAAGATTCTTGATAAATTCAATATGCAAAATTCAAATTTCAAATCTAGACATGTTATGAGGAAGTACCATCTTACTCAACACATAGTTGTTGAAGGTAACATCAAGATGTGTAAGGTGCTTACAAAAGACAATATTGTAGATTCTTTGACTAAGCCTATATATGCCTAGGGCTAAGGATGATAGTCACGTTAAGGTTGAGGGTCTCAAACATATTGGTGAATGGTTGTGAGATTACTTTGCATTACATTATTTCTGCTTAGTGTTGGACACTTGTTATGTTATGACTTTCTGACAATATATGATATCTCCTCCTTATTTATATATTATATTGATTAATATTGAATAATATGTCCGAATAATTCATAGTTCGTAAATGGGCTCACCTTAAGTGTTTTGGTGAATGAAACCCCATTAAGTGTACTAGAGTTATGAATTATTGCACGTCCATAGTTTGAATCATTAAATAGGACATAGATAATTTCATTTATAACTATATATATTGTAAATTGACTGATACCTCAAAGTTTCATGTGCTATAGGGACATAGAGATTTCCAGTCAATTACATAGATATGTATGGATAATACATATCAGACAGACCAACCTTAAGACTCTCCAAAAGGGATTGTAGAGTTTTAAGTTGAACTATGATTGGTGGATTCCTTAAACATGAGTATGTTATATATTCTAGTCGATGGTTGGTATGTCTTTGATATTGTTAAACGCTCTTCGTAAAAGGGGGTTATAAAAGCAATTATTCGGATTGCCAAAAGTTGAATGGGAGCCATAGTCATACAAAATTGGAATAGTCCTCCTTATTCATATATACATTAATGCATGAAAAGGAATGTTGTCTAGGCCACTTGAAGAGCTAGAAATAGAAAATGCATGGCCATGCTCGAATGGATTAATCATAATCATTCGTTATTTGATAATTCGAACTCAGGTATTCAAGAAACATATATGATGAGAGATATGAATGTCACAATATCATCAAATAAGACATTAAGAGACAAAGGTATCTTAAAATTGCACACTTTTGTTTTGTGGGAGATTAAAGGAATTGTGTCCTTTAATAAAAGTTGCAATTACCGAACATGGAATAGGACGGTTGATATAGAGATTCAAGTCCGGTTATTTTAGGAGTCGTAGTGTTTTGCAAGAAACCAAGTACACGATTAATGGAGTAAATAGTTTCAATCCATAACTATTATAAATGGGTCCTATAAGGTCATACACATTGAGTTGACGGGCTGGATCAGTGGGCTAAAAGTCTTTGTCAGACATAGGGTTTTAGCCCAATGAGAAAAGGATATATTTATTTGGAGAAATAAGTATATAAGGTTTCTAAAGAGAAGGAGAGAGATAGGGTTTCATAACTTTTACGTAAGAAAGAAAAAACTCTTTTCTTCTACCTTTCTTCTAGTCTTTGGCACTTCGATCTAGCAATCGAAAGCGAAGGAGATCCAGATCCCGTGCTCGTGTGAACTGATTAGAAAAGTCACAATTGAGGCTTTTTCTCTCGAAGGAAGAACCCTAATCACGCATCAAGAGGTATTCTACAAGAATGTATTAGATCCATGTTTAGGTGCAAGAAAGTGTTTCTGAAATTCCGCTTATACGCATCTAAAAATCCTTCAAATCCAATACTTGAATGTGTATAGTATCATAATCGAGTAAGAAAAATAAGTGTACGTGCAAACCTTTTTAACCAAGTGTCCATAACATCTTATGTAAGTGTGTGTGTGATATTGTAATGAAGTGTTACACCCTTGTAATTGATTGTGCATCATTATAATCCATTAGTGTCTACGGCCCTTATTTTCAATATGCATATTAAGTTATATAATAACATACACTCATTAGTGTCTAACGTTCACTCGCACATAAGCATCATATCAATTGAATCCGATCCTTACCTAAGGTTGAATACCTCTAATTCATGTATTTCATCCAATGCAATACAGTTTTTGGAGACTTTGAATACAGTTGAATGAAGTTGTATAGCACCCCATCTTTTCACTTGTGCGCTACTCGACACTAGACCTCATGAGGTACTACCTAACTAGCCTAAAAACGAGATCACTCGGATCTTACAACTCATGCACGGCGAGAAAAAAAGACATCCAACTTATAGATTATCAAACTACTTGATTATTAATAACCAGGGAGACCTGCGGTCCAAGAATCTCGATCACGGTCCCTAAGAAGAAAACAAAATGAGATCAGATATTACATACTACATCCTTAAGAAAAGTTTCATCTCAACAATAATTGTGAAGATGAGTGTACTGTATTATTAATTGTAATTGAGGGCAAGCTGTAGAAGAGTTTTTATACAAGGTAAACCAACAATAATACTAAAAATAAGGACACAATTATGCTATGATAAAGATAGATAGATAATGGAGAATAATATCTTAGCGATAAAAGTAGGCATAGACTTTTTGCACACCAAGTTTTTGACTTTTTGCACCACGTCGTTTAAAGGCGTCGTCGTTTAACGGCGTGAAATATAATAATACTAAATTTCGATCGGGAAAGTTTTGTGTCGTCGGCGGACGCCGTTGACCGGCGTGGTGGGGCGCCGTTGACCGGCGTGGCAGGACGCCGTCAGGAGCCGTCGGGGAGCGCCGTCAAGAGGCGTGCGAAGGTGTCGGAGGGATAACTGATGACCTTAAGCGCAGGGGGAATGAATTGTTCCCAACTTATTACAATAAATAGGTACAGATCCAAATTGTGGAGAAATCCTTGTCTTGACCGCCATGAAACGGGGGCTTGGATTGGTTGGTCGACTGATTGGGATTTGGGATGAATGAGAGTAGAAAGGAAGAAAGAAAACCCAAGAGGAGTAGCAGGAGCAGGAGTTAGTTCCGAAGGAAGAACACAGAATTCGGTCACCCAACAAATTAAAATTGCAAGCAAAACAAGAGGCTTGCCCTTATTTTTTTATTTAAAAATAAAAAACATAAACAGAGATACTCCGTATTATTCTAGTTCAGGTTTGAGAGTTGTTAGGCTAAAAAAAAAAAGGTTTGAGAATTGTTGAGAGGGGGAGCGGTTTCACACCACGCCGGTTTTCAATTCAGAATTCAATGCCAATGAATTGAAAGTGGTTTTCAATTGAGAATTCAATGCCAATGAATTGAAATAAAAAAAAACTTCCTGGGGAACCACCGCCACGCCGGTCAACGGTGTCCCGTCATGCCCCCCTTTTTGCCGATTTTGTTTTCCGGCAATTTAATGAATATAATATTCAGACGCCTTTAAATGGCGACGCCTCTAAATGGCGTGGTGCAAAAAGTCAAAAAATAGTGTGCAAAAAGCCGGGGCATAAAAGTAAGGCAATCAGAAAAGTTCAACCACCCATTATCAGTAAAATGCAAGTAAGTACTTATAAAACAACAAGAATTGGAAAAATAAAATGCACGTTCCCTTTTCCTATGGCTTCCTTCCCCTTACCAAATAAATCCTAAGAGTATAAGAAGCAATGGACCAAATATTTTGTTCTTTCAAAAAAAAAAATTATATCTCCATCTTAATATGTATGTTTTTTTCAACTTTTTAATCTTTAATTTTGTTTATTTTAGTACACATGTTGAAATGCCAATAAAGACCAATTCAGAAACCGATCTCCACAAAAACCAAAACAGTAAAACAATTGCACACTCTCTCTTTATTTTACATTTGTTTATTATTATTATTGTTAGGTGATGGCCAAACTTTAGTCAACTGGTGAGCATGCTCTAACTCTCAATTCAACTACCAGTTCATGAACTTGGAGCCACAAAAAGGTTATGCTCCTCCAGATTCCTCACCCTCCAAACAATTGATACCATAATGTCAGAAATTTGACATAAGTCTTTCCTTTCTTAGCCTTTCTCCCATTCTCTATCTCCAACTCTAATTAAAGTTGGGTTAGATGCGAATATGGTTGTGGCGACACATGGTTCGGAGCCCTCAAACGGGCTTGTGTAGGAAGTAGTGGTGATGTGCTAGTGTTGGGCTTTCTTCTCCGCTCCTCAATGACACGCTGACCTTGATATGGTTGGGTTGTGAAGTTGCTTATCAACTTTCTGTAACTTTTATGTGAATTAATAAAATGAGATTGAAACCCAGATTGAGAAAGTTATCTTTTACGTAAGAGTATGATCGATTTTCTAGCATGCTTTGCAAATTTAGAAAGAAAAGAAAAACAAATGAATGTTGCTTAGGTTGCTAGCTTGAACAACTCACTCACAATTTGTTTAATTGCTTGTGTCTTTTCTACTTAGAGTTCCGTTAAGCAGGATAGGTTTTGGATTATGATTCCATATAACATTTTGGAAGTTGTCCAGGTAATTAATGTGATCTGTGTGTTTCTCGAAGCATCCTGTCACACATAATCATGTCAGTTCCTTTCTGTCTTGCTCTCCGACGACTCTATACACATGTGTTAGATTTCCTTGTAACAGATAATCATGTCGATACCATGTCTGAAACATGTACATGATCTATGTCTTTTTTTAGTGTTTGTTGCTTTTGTTGTTTTTCTTTCTTCTTTCTATTCGTTTGCTTTTGTTGACTTTTCATGTCAAGATTGTTCGCCTATCGAGTTTTGTCCCAACCTTTCGATTTACTGAACACGTCTTGCAAATCTTGATTTAGGCTTTGTTCGGTTAAACTAGTTGGAGCTGGACTGAAACTGGATATATAGTTGAAACTGGAACTGAATTTACCAATTTTAGGTGTTTGGAATAACAAGTTGATTGTAACTAGAGCAAGTGTAAATTTACGAAAAGTATATAAATATAACTAATATATTTATTATTAATTGATATTTAAGAGTTTTTAAATAATAAAAATTTTAACAATTCCATCCTGCTTCTCTGCCCTGTCTTCCACCTTGTGACACTACCCTTTGTTATCATAGTCTCCTCAAATTGGTTCTGTAAGGCCCGAGGCCCTAGAAGCGCTATCCCATGCCAACCCGAAAGACTTCCAAGAAGGTCACCCATCCTGGGACTACTCTCGTCAAGAACTTTCGAACCATGAAAAGGAAGAGCTCTTGTTGGCATGGGGAGCATCTCAATCCCTTATAAATTCTCGGGGTGTTACAATCTCTCCCACTTAAGCACTTGACGACCGCCCCCGGGTCAAGTGACTGCTCTCCGGTCAAGCCAACTCGTAACCCAGAGTCGGTTCTGATACCATTTGTAAGGCCCGAGGCCCTAGAAGCGCTATACATTGCCAACCCGAAAGACTTCCCAAGAGGTCACCCAGCCTGGGACTACTCTCGTCCTAGCACGCTTAACTTCATAGTTCTTTGGAACTCTCGAACTATGAAAAAGAAGAGCTCTTGTTAGCATGGGGAGCACCTCAATCCCTTATAAGTTCTTGGGGTGTTACAGGTTCTTTACCGAGGCCTCCTCTGTCAGCGTGGCCTCCAGATTGAGCTCTCTCTAGCCGATGCCGACTCTGCCGACACCTCCACCATCGTCATCGCCTCTAGATTGGGTTCTCACGAGCCGTGTCAACTCCATCGACCCCTCCTTTGCCACGGTCACCTCTAGATTGAGTCGTCCTCTACTACACCTCTCTACCTTGTTGTGTCTAGAACTAGCTCTCGCAAGTCTTTGTCGTCTCCAGATATGGCCCTCGCAAGCTCCCATTGACCCCACTGATACCTCCTTCACCATCCCCGCCTCCAAAATCTGGTCATCGCAATCAGCCTTCAACTCTCGACACCTCCTCCACCATCGTTGCCTCCCATATCTAGCCCTTGCACCCGACATCGACCTCTCAACACCTCCTAAGCCACCGCACTTCCCAGACTAGTCCTCACATGTCGGAGGAATAGAAGCGTAAAAAATGATACAATTTCGAGCTTGATTCATCTAACCTAGTTCAACTAGTAGGCAAAACATTTACCGAACACCTTTCAATTAGGTAGGAAGAAGATTTTAGGTGAGCCTTAACAAGCTATCACTGAACAAGCCGTGGTGCAAAGCTTGCCCGGGCTCCGGCTGGAATAACCGAACCGGAAACAGGGCCCGGTCTGGGGTGTGAAGAGTTTTGCTAGACCCAACCAGACCGGTAACTCAATTAAAAAATTATTAATAGGTCAAGCCGTCAAACACACTCTTTTTCCATTTCCCTCCTGCATTTTCCATTTCACTGAACCCGCAGGGCACCAATACGCAGCCGCCCCTCCCGCCGTTCCCACGAACCGCCATCGTAGTAGAAAACCGAACCTGCCATGTTCGCCTTCACAATCCTTCGAAGACAATCTCTCAAAACCCTCGCTTCGCTCATTTCAAGCCCCGTCTCCAAGTACTCTATACTTCCCCTCTCACTCTCTTTGTCTCTGTGTATAGCTTCTTCTCTGTTCTTCTAATTGACCTAATCGGCTATTTACACCTTCAATTTTTTCAGGGATGGCGCGATATTGGGACAGCGTTCTCGGAATTCGTTACTCAAGAATGTTGCTGTAGTGTCTTACAGTTCAGAGAATTGCAAATTTGATTTTAGTGGTCGATCGGGTGGCGTTCGGTGGATGTCGTCAGCGCCGAGGGGGAGGACCATGAGGAGCAAAGTGGAGCAGAGGATGCAGAGAGAGGCCGGTAAAACCCTAAAGGAGATACGACGAGCTAAGAGGTTGAAGCTCAAGCTCATGACTGAAGAGGAGAGGCTAATTTATCAGCTTAGAAGAGTAAGTCGTTCCGAAAATCTATCCTGATGTGTATAAATGTCAGAGTGTTAAACTAGGATGGAACATTTGAATGATATTTGCCTATGTGTTATTGCCTTATTGCTAGGTCATGTTAGAATTGAAAAGAATTCTCATTTTTAGGGTTATCTCTTGTCCTTGTTGAATGGTGAAATTTGTAAGCATACATGGAGTGCCATATGAAGTGTTATAATCAAGAAATGCTCATATCTCTTTAACTTCTTGTTTTCTTTCCTGATCATTGTAATGTATAAGTTGAAACTGCTTCAACAGTCACTCTTCAAAAGATATGTATGCTTAGTACATGTGCTCACAGCCTAACACTTGATATTATGTTGCTTTATGTCTGCAGGCCAAGAAGAAAGTAGCACTTCTTCTGCAAAAGCTCAAGAAATACGAGCTTCCAGAGTTACCGTCACCTAAGCATGATCCAGAGCTATTGACATCCGAGCAACTTCAGGCTTTTAAGAAAATCGGTTTTAGAAATAAAAACTACGTCCCTGTTGGTGTTCGTGGAGTCTTTGGAGGGGTTGTTCAGAATATGCATCTTCACTGGAAGTTTCATGAAACTGTGCAAGTTTGCTGTGATAACTTCCCCAAGGAAAGGATAAAGGAAATGGCAACCATGCTTGCAAGACTTAGCGGTGGCATAGTAGTTAATATACACAATGTGAAGACAATTATCATGTTCCGTGGAAGAAACTATCGACAACCGAAAAATTTGATACCTCTCAACACCCTTACGAAAAGGAAGGTATGTGACAATATCGCATTTTGTCCTATTCATCTTCTTTCACACTAATTTACAGAACTTAAACTTATAGAAAGGAACATTACCCTGTTTTATGGGTTCAGCACTACCTTTAGAAAAGCAATCTTGTTCAGCTGTGATCTGCTGTGAAATTCATCAAATGATGTTGCTTTGAGTAGTTTAGTACTTGATCATTGTTTAGCCCTAGTTTTTTTTTTCCAATTGTGTTAAAAAAAGTCTTAAATTCTGCAATTACCAGCTTTTATGCAAGGGATTGTATTCATGTACATTACTTTGAATGACAAATGGAATAGAAATGCTAAAAATGTTGTTCTTACTAGCTCAAATTTCTTGATGCAAGTGTATGCTCTCACTTCTTTTTTTGTTCCAATAATCAGTTAATCTAGAGTTGGCCATGGATTAAATCTGCTTCGCTGTTGGTCAAGTATTTGATTGATGTCTATATTATACTTAAATTATCTTCTTTATCTTGTTGAAATACAGGCTCTTTTCAAAGCCAGATTTGAGCAAGCACTTGAGTCTCAGAAATTAAACATAAAGAAAATCGAGCAGCAGCTGAGGCGAAAGGGAGTAAATCCTGAAGATCCAGTTGCCATGGCTAGCATACAAAAAGTGGCTGCCACTTTCTTCAATGCAATCGACCAGAAGGAAGGAAGCCCTTATGTATTCCGTGATGATAAGGATTCCAAAGTTGAGCCGCAGAAAAGCTTGGAACGGTTAGAGCCGATGGATGATAGTGAAGATGAAGAATTGGACAAGTTCATAGCCGAGATAGAGGATGCAGCAGACAAAGAATGGGCTGAAGAGGAAGCTGCGGAAAAGGAAGAGTTTGACAGACTCAGGTATTGGAACAGGGAAAATTCTAGTGGAAGATTTGAAAGAAGTGATGGTGACAGTGGAATGAGAAGTGGTGTTAGAATTCAGAGGGATGTACACAGAAAGAAAATTAAGTTTGATAGTGATGAGGAAGAGGATCTTTCAGATGGCAGTGAAGAATCTGAATCCGATGAGGATAAAAACAGTGGAAGAGAATTTGAGAGACGCCCTCGCACTACATCAAGATTTGAAAGAGGAAACAGGCAGCAATCACGAGACGGGTCAAAGAAACCAGTTGACTTCAGATCTAGAAGAGAAACAGGTGGACTTGACCATGTTTCAGAAGAACCATTAAGTGACCTGGAGAATGCAATGTTCGGATCAGAATCTGAAGAGGAGGAAAAGCACCCAAGAAAGTTGAGATCCAATGCTTATCGAAACAGTAATACCCATGAGAATGCTACACGGTCTAGACCGAGCTCCTCCAGAAGACGGGTTATGGATGAACCTGAAAGTGACCCTGAAATTGGAGTGTGGGATTCAGATGATATGGAAGATCTTGACTCGAGCGCACTCAAAGCAGTTGAAGATGATTACAAGAGCTCCTTTGATGATTCCAATTATGGAAACACTGAAGATAATGACAGGAAGAAGAAGAAAACTGCCCAAAAAAAGGATGAGGGTTGGGAAAGTGATTGAGATTCAAGAATTTATGAGCTTCAGCTCAGGTGACTTTTTTGTAGGAATGTGAAGAATGTGCTGATTATTCTTCTCCGTAGAAATGCAGGTTTGACCACAAATTTTGGAAATGTGCATTGCCTGATGCTGAGAAAGGTTTCAGTTTTGTTGTGGAAACTTTCATCAGTGGTGTGGCTAGTTACGACTTACGATGAAATTCATAATTGTTTGTCATGATGCTGCATTTGAACTTCAATTTGTTTTCCTTGATGAGGAAAGTGGGGAATGAGAGCTTGTACTATCTGGGCGCATAAATGCAGTTATATAAATGGACCAAGCCCAATTAAATAAGCACTAGGCCCAGTTAAATGGGCCTTCTGAATCCAGGTTCAACGTGCTCCATTCCAACTCTACAATGCAAAGACACTGAAAACCTACAACTATCATAGAAGTTGTGTTCAAATCAACGTAGCTATCATAGAAGTTGTACATATTCAACCACCCAAAATCCTCCATTCTCTACATTATCCGTGATCAATTCAAAATTTCTGGTATGACTGAAATTCACAATCAGCAAAGCAGAGAAAAATACATATACACATTGCACTATTGTAGTAGCATGTAGGTAAACCGAAAGTAGCAGCTAAAGTAACTCTTTGTTTTTAATTTGTCAGTATACAAATCGTCAGTTTTTACAAGGACAAGTCATTACAGAAGATTACTGAAGGCTGAGAAAGTAAGCTGAATTTACCTAAAGCTGTAATTTGTTAAGTTCTTACCTACTTTCCAAAGCCAAAACCTTGGTTGATGATGAAAGTGAATATAACAATATACAGTCTTTTCGCAGAATCGCTCTCAGACATTTTTCTTTTTTGTAATCAAGATGATTAATCAAAATTTGATGCGTGAAAAAATGTGTTTCCAAAATAACATTCACAAGTGGAGTAATGGTCCAATGGACCTTCATGTGTTGTCTCCATTTAGTCCTCCAAACCTGGACAAAAAGTGGTGGGACAACTTAATTTCTGCCCATGATAAAACAGAATCGGAACTATTACTAGAGTTTAAAAAGTTTACTTGCAGAATTAAGTTCATTGCAAAGCTAATTTGAGAATCAAATTCCACAGAAGAGCATCTCTCTTTTGCGTGCAGAATTAGAGCAAGAAAAAGCTCATCTTCTTTACTCAATCACAAACTTCTTTTTCACTTCCTAGAACTTGAAAACTTTACTTAAACAACTTCTTTGCAATGAACTTGAAAAAGTTCATTGCAAAGCTCATCTTCTGGTCCAATCATGAGTACACAACAAAACCATAGTAAAACATGACAAAACTAAGCTTAGGAAGAATCCGGGTCAACTCATTTGCGAAAAAAAAAAGAATCCGGGTCAACTCTTGACCCGGTCAAGACATGTGCTGCTTTTGGCGAGCTGGGATTCCTATAAGGAATAAGCCATGCAAAATCAGGACAGCATAGTTAAAACAACAGCAACATAACAAAACCATATTAATCAAGGAACATTACAGCTTCTGATACCAAGAGCAAGTAAGAAGAACAAGTCAAATAATCATCTCAATGACAAAGTTGACACAAGACCCCATTCTCTATCACTCTATGATGTGCGGCAACAAAAACTCAGTTCAGAATGATTAAGATCATTAAGTTATAGCCTAGAACAATGTACACTCGTACCTGAAGCGATAATCCTCCGCTTAGCAATCGTCCACCTGATCAACTAACAAAATGTGCATGAACTTGCAGAACCGACTATAACCAATCAATCGATACTGATATGAGTCGAATGACGAATCATTTCATTTCAGATCTAGTTACAGGCTGACAAATCGAAGAAAAAAGGAAAGCCCCTAAACTTATGAAGCTGATCTGAAATATCATGCACTAAGATATAAACTAGGAATTTACAAGCAGTTCCTTTCATATGTCATTGGTAACTCTGCTTCATGTACACAATAACTCTCACTTCATCATCCACTCTCTCTCACACAATTTCCTGGTAAAAGATATCGGTACTTTTCAGCATTCTCCAACAGATATGAAGGAAGATGAACTGCTGAATAAGACCGAGGAATCGGCCCCAATTTTCCTATCATCTCCCTAAAAGTATGTTCCTCCGGAAGCATATCAAACAAGTTGTTCCCATTGCAGATGATTTCTTGAATCCTTTGAGGGTTCAAGAAATGGGGAAACCTCACTCTATCATTGTGACTATACGCCTTCATCTTGAACACGAATTCTTCAACATAGCGAAAACAGAAGCTACAATGCCAACCACTATCAGCCAAGAGATAATCCGTACGGCGATAATGGGCATATTTCGTTTTCCCCGGCTTATACCTATGAACCGAAGCTCGCCAGCTCTTATCATCAACTTTGAACTCAAAAGAGTACAAATAGTTCTTCAGTTGGAGGTGAAGGATTTCAGGGAACCCATCACACCACCTCAAAAGATTAATCGTGTGTCTACTCGGTATCTCATCAACATCAGACATGATCAGCAAATCATCATCTTGAATCCCAGCAAGCTTAAGTAACTGATCAAGTGCTACTCTCTGATAAGCTTCTTCTACAAAAGGGTTTTCGCCTTTCTTGAATCCACCTCCAATAGTTCCATACGTCAGCCTCGGCTCCATGAAGTTGAACCTCTTTTGATTAGCTTTAAAGAACATAGGCTTCGGGATAGCGGTGAAAGTGGAGTTTGATTCCAAGAGGACAAACTGTGAAACATAAGGATACAACTCTCTCCACCTAATCTCAAGCATATCAACCTCATTGTTGAAAAGCACGGCATCGAATACTCTTCTCGGGTACTCGCGGATTCCCCAGCCATGGAGCTTGCAAAGGGTTTCCATGGTGGCGTTTTCGTTGTAGTAGTGGGCTAGTTTTGTGAAGGGCCTTGGAGGAGACTCCCACAATGGTCTGAAGAAGTAAGTTATCTTCTGACCATGAAGATATATGCCAAAGATGAATGCTGGAATGAAGACTAGTACAAAGATTACAGTCTTCATGTCAAACCCTTTTAGAATGCATCTCAATCTTGCCATGCTCAATGCTGCCCGGGATCCCTGTAGATGATTAAGCAACAAATGATTATTAGCTTTGTTTTTTTTTGAAAAAACCTCCAATGGAATATTTACAAGCACAACAAGCAAAGTTAGGACATAACGTGAGAGATTTTGTTGGGAGAAGGTTGAGGACAGAACAAACTCCACAGCTTAGGTGGTCAAATTAGGATTAAAAAAGGGTTTATCAGAATCAATTAGCAAGCGCAAAAGCTGAAGGGGGATTTGGGTCACCACTCACCAGGTTTGGTGAGGGTTTGATGGACAAAACAATGTTTTTAAACCCAGAAAGGTGCCCACATGGTAAAACACTCAACTGGCTATATTAAACTGAAAAACGCAAAGAACCCTTGAAATTCAAAATGATGGCCTTCAGTAGTAAACTGAAATCAACAATGGTCAGAATCAGCAGAAACCTCCAATTTGCAATCGCACTAACCTCCGGACTAAAACCCATCAAACAAGAACATATAAATAATTGATCAGAAGAAACAGAGGAAATCAAATTGTCATCACCTGGCCACAGAAGTCTTCACAAATGGCGTCGGTTTTCTTCGAATTGCAATACTCTGCAGAATCAGACATCGCTGAGCCTGTAAAAAATGAATTTTGCCAAACAGAGTAACCCAGATTGGAAGTAGTAGTAAGTATAAAACCCAGAGCCGAGAAGGTGTGAATCCAAAATCTTGATCGAACGGCGAAGATTTATAGCCCTGCAAGTGTTTCCAGTTTAGTAGTGTAGACAAAGAGAGAGGAAGGAGAGGGGAAATGGGGTATTGTTATTGTACAATTGTATGCTGGATTGGACGATAATAGCCGTTTGTGTTAAGCGGTTTCCGAGCGGTTACTAACCATAGCACTGCCAACAGAGTCATACAAGAAATGGAAGAAAAAGTTTCGACCAAAAAAAAAGGAAATGGAAGAAAAAGTAGAAACTGCTGCTGGTGGTGGGGGTGACGAGTGTGGAGGATTTCAGTATTGCAAGTTTATTTTTGGATACGCATTTGCCTCCGTAGAAAGATGACGTCATCATGAGAAAGAAGAAAAATGTGGCATTAATGTTACCCCACCGAAAGAAGAATTATGGTTGGTCAAAATTTGTGTTTATCTTCGAGCAAAATAAATTTGTGTATATCAATATATAAAAATGGTTTTTTTTATCTCATTATTTAATATTTTTTTCAATATTGTTTCTTAATTAGTATACATGCCACCATGACATTCAAATACCAAAAGTCATTTTAGTCAGAGTGATGACCAAACTTCCATTTCTTGATAAATATTACGGAGTATTTATTTATTATGATGGCCAAAATTTGACCAACCATTAATGCAAATAATGAGTAGATAATACAAACAGTTAAGACATTTAATGCAATGACTATCTATATAAGTATAACTTGAATTTTTATCCTATTGAATATTTTTTAAATATATTATGTATTATTTATTTAACCCCAAAAAGTATTTCTTGCATACAAATGAGTGCTTTAATACTTCTATAAAACCAACCCAATGAACTACACAATGTAACAAAATCCAAAAAAAAAAAATCACTAAACATTGCGACGAACAAGTACATGCTACCGGAAATAGTCTATTATTCAATCAACAAGGTTTCGCTTTATAATTATGTATGTTCTAACATCTCTTACTATTACGACAATTACTAAAAACGACGAACTATTCCTATAATAAACCGGAAAAACATAAAACAAACAAAATGCACTAGTAATTTGAGTATAGTCATTCTTTCAATCGATGATAAATCAATTCGACAGAGTAGTAACCTCAAAATGTTAATTCTCACCAAAAGGATGTTGTAAGATGATACAACTACTTTTGAAAAAAAAAACAAATAGACCTAGTAACTAAATTTATGTTTGGATCATACCCAAAACATCTCGATTTTATTGACATTTTTTCGTGACGTGATAATCGAGATTTGTTTCTATTCGAAACTTATTTGATAAATCAACCTTCTATGATTCTAATTTCCAAGATTTCCAATTTTACCTTGTTAGGTGTATGTGAAAAATGAGACACTTATCAAAAGGCGGAAAAAGAACTTATTCCAAAATTAGTGCATATTAAAGTTATATTGTGAGTTCTGGTACATGTCTCAAGTTGTTTTATGAAGCTCATCTAGCTCAATATATGAAATGGATGTATGGGTTTCAAAAGCGGCTTTCTCAGCCTATCAATTATATCACCATTTTCGGGTCGAGATTGAAAATCAAACCATCATATTTATTGATTTGGTTTCTCAAAGGGGCCATGAAGTCAGATGAGGTTATAGGTAAAAGAGGCAGTCGAAAGATCACAAGATTTGGTTCTCCCAAGTAAACACAAATTTCAAGAATCTTAAGATCATAAAATGAAATGATCAAATGGAGATTTTCAAATCACAACAAAGAAAGATCGTGAAGAAAACCCAAAATAGTTTCTTCAACCTTTGGGTTTTTCTATTATCTTTTTTCACTTTTTCATCAATTGTCAAAAGTGGGTCAAATCAAGAAGTTCAGATCTAAATAGTCGAGAGGGACGAAAATCGAATTTGTCCGAATACAACGAAAGGCCTCTAACATCACCATGATGAGAAGGACTGCCTTGCCGTCGGACAACTACAAGCATAGCCACCTCACTTTCACCAACATAGAAGAGATTGGACTCATTGTCCTGAGGAGTGAAACAAAGGGTGTAATTGATAGTGTTTGAAATCAATTGGGACCTTAAGCCACCAGATTTGGAAAAGATAAGGAGGGCTAGGTTTTTTTTTTCCTCTCTTGTTGGGAGTATTTGGCTCGTTTGGGGTAAAGGTAGGGGTGGAACTTGGGAGGGTCCTGTGGGGTCTGATACACCTTCTATCCTTCCAAGCTGAAGATATATTTTACATGTAATCATATAAAATATACAAAGCTTGCTTAGTTCAACAGGTAATGTGCCAACTCTACATATATGAGGTTAGAACCTCATAGTCGTATTGTTTTCCTCAACTTTTTCTATAACTCACTAATAGCAAACAAGGTGATGAAGATCCACAAGATGTTGAAGAGATGATGACGGCTCCAATCCAAGGTCCAATGACGAGAAGCTGAACTAAGAAGATCATCAAAGAGACTTCCATTGCGCTCAAGTGTCTTTACTCAAGGATGGAAGAGCCTCGGAAGACGAAGTGGATCGTTCGGCTGGAAAGTCGCTCTCTAGAGGGTAGGAGCCGACCACCATAGGGTCGTGGCCGACCCCTGGTTGGTCGTAGCCGACCAAGACCAGGTTGCAGCCGACCTGTCTCTGGTCCCGCGCATTTTCAACCGACCTCCTTTCTCTTGCTTGCGGCCGAAGTTTCCTTCTAAGGACGCCTTCCTTTATTGTTTATCAAACTCTTTCCATGTTTTGCTTTTCTAGATTTGTAATTATTATTATGAGATATTCTTTATATCTTATGATAATAATTTAGGATTTCTTTTTCTAGGGTAGAATAAATACTTGAGTTTTTCCTTTTATGCAAGTTTGCTTGGTTTGATTCATCCTTGTGTGCGTGATTGTGAGTTCTAACGTGGTGTTACAAGACAAGAAGTTCTACGACTTAGACTCGGTGCAAGATCTAGATCCCGCGTTCCGTTGTGATTGTGTGCCGTCAAGGAGCTCTCTTCTAGTGTGTCATACATCACTCACTCACTCTACTTTTTCTATAGCTACCTTTTTCTATAGTACAAATCTATTGGTACACATTTTTGTTCTTATTTTCTAGTTTAGTTAATACAAATGCGATAATTTAATCACTAGTTAAAAGTATGTATTAAATATTTTGTTAGGACCACATTTTGTTGTTCCTACTTAATTAAGTTTCATTAATACCTAATATAAGAAATATATGCTTAAAACATATACAAACACCTGAACTTGTTCATTTTGGTCATTTTGACACCTGGCATTTGAAACGGATCTATTGAACACCCCAACTTGTTAAAACCTATCTATCAAACACCTCAACTTGTTAAAACCTACCTATTGAACATCTCGCCCCTAACGTGACATTGCACAAGTGATATATACTTGATAGGAGTGTTTTCATTAAAAGTCATATATTTTTAAGCTTACATGAATAAAGAAATTTGTCCGCCAATGTAGTATAGTGACGAGTTTAGGTGACAATTAATTAAATAATAAGGCATTATTTGACATTATGTGGCCTTTTTTCGTTTGATCATGTTCACGTAATAGCACATGCGTATTACGACACTCCGTAATCAAGGACGAGGTGTTTAATAGGTAAGTTGTGACAAGTTAAGGTGCTCAATATGTCCGTTTTATAGGTCAGGTGTCCAGATGACCAAAATGGACACGTTTAGATGTTTGAATATGTTTTAAGCCAAGAAATATATAAGTTTTGGTGAGTAGATTGAGAATTTCAAAATAGTTTTATTTACTAAATTAGTAGACTCATAATAATAATAATAATAATAATAATTTTTTGGTCCTCTATTGTTCGATAATTGGACAATGTGATCCGCCGCTGGGTAAAGGGGTTGGGTCTCACCCCTAAGACACGCCAATAATTGTTGTATATTTTTATGTTGTTGTCAAAGGTTTGCAAAATTTGTATGTGAGGAATGAGGATCCTATTATACCTCCTAAGACCTATCGCATATAGGACCATGCAAGTTTATGCACCAAAAATTATGGGCATGTTTCACATTGAATATGATAATGATAGGCTTTATGGTCATGTTTATTAAGTCTGAACATGTAGTGTGTATCATAAAAAATTGTTGACTACTTATGTGGACTTCAATCTCATGTTGGATGATGATCTTTACGTTTTCATTTACCCAAAAAGGTGATGAAGGTAAACAAACACCTAGTAACTACCACCAACGACACGGCAATATACATACGGAGGCCCCCGTAATTGTACAAAATGTGCAAAGGGGCCCGTATACATTTTTTTTTCTATTGAGCAATTGTACCTATCCAATTTTGTTCTATTGAGCACTTGTGTCTCAATTAGTTTTCGTGTGCATTTTACGCGCTCTGTTTAATTGCCATGTAATGACCACGTAACACGATTTTTGCCATTTGATGTCCACGTAATGCAAATTCAAGCCACGTAACACTCTATAATGCCACGAAACACAACAAAAATTTAAAACAAAATTGATTGTGGTGTTTTACGGTGTTTCGTGGCATTACACAGTGTTACATGGCTTGAATTTGCATTACGTGGACATTACATGGCAGAAATCGTGTTACATGATCATCACATGGCAATTAAACAGAGCGCGTAAAATGCACATGTACACTAATTGGGACACAAGTGCTCATTAGAACAAAATTGGATAGGTACAGGTACTCAATAGAACAAAAAAAAGTACGGGGACCCGTTTACACATTTTGTACAAGTACAGGGGCCTTCATATGTATTTTGCCCCAACAAGACTCAAACTTCATCCATCTAGGTAGCACTATTTTTTTTAGAAAAAAATTAGGAAGAGAAAATGGTACCCTAATCCTAGGACAAGGAAGATTTGAGGGTACAGAAAGTTCTTACGAGGAGATTTACATGTCTCATTCCAAGAAGACTAGTAAAAGATCGAACTTGTAACATAACAGACAGATACTCTGTCTTGCTCCACTAGACCAACCCTTAAATGTTTTGGTAGCACTACTATAACACAGATACTCAGTCTTGCTCTATCTATTCGAGCAATCCGACTATGGCTATCATTTATTATTGATTAGCCAATAGTCCAACAAATTAGAACCTATACATAAACTTTTCACATTAACACCAGATAAGTTTTTTTTTTTTTTCTTTTTTATATATTAAGTAGCATGCTAAGCTCTTAATAGAATCTGCCTTATTTGTGAAAAAATAAATAAAAGAAACTACTAACTTCGACTTCCTACGTAGGTCATTAGGACAACTAATAAGGTAAAAGAGGATGCATGCTTTTTTGTTAAACTTTTTTAAATCTCATTTTAATTTTTGAAGTCTTTATCCATGCATATAGACTATATAGTTCGATTTTAAGGATTTCTTTTCATTGTAATTTTCAGGCCAATTTTTGAAATGTAAACAAAGAAATAACAGATGAAGAAAATAATAGTCTAACAAGGCCGGTGACGAATGATGAAATAAAAAGTGCAGTGTTCCAAATTGGTTCAGACAAATCGCCAGGGCCAGATGGCATGACATCAGAGTTCTATAAAAAGTATTGGGACATTGTTGGCCCTACGATAATAAAAGCAATCAAAGGCTTCTTCCACTCGGGAAAGATTTTAAAACAAAGTAACCATACGTTCATTTCATTGCTTCCGAAAAACAACAATCCAACAACGACCAACCAGTATAGGCCCATTAGCCTATGTACGACAATATATAAAATAATTGCCAAGATTCTCACAAACAGATTAAAGAGGGTTATGCCTAAAATAATACATCCGCTTCAAGGAGCGTTTGTAGCAGGAAGGACAATACAAGACAACGTGCTTATAGCACATGAAATCTTCCATTCTTTTAGAGGAAGTCAGGCTAAGGAAGGATGGATGGCGGTGAAATTAGACATGGAAAAAGCTTATGACAGGGTGGATTGGAAATTTCTCTTCCGCGTCCTTCACCAATTCGGTTTTGATGACAAGTTTCTGGGGTGGATTCGGGAATGTGTATGCACCGTATCCTTCTCAGTTTTGGTAAACAATGGGCCCACCGTGCCGTTTTTGCCTGAACGAGGAATTAGACAAGGAGATCCGCTATCTCCATATCTGTTTGTTTTGGGAGCAGAAATACTTGCTCGAAAACTTCAAAAGGTGAGTGAGAACACAAAGCCCCTGATAGGATTCCCGATAGCTAGAGGAGGAAAAAGAGTCCCGTTTTTGGCATTTGCTGACGATATTATTATCTTTGCTAAAGGAAACCAGAACGCGTGTAATCAAATGAAGAACATTATCGAAGAATATTGTACGGCTACAGGACAAAAGGTAAACTATCGTAAATCAGCCTTCCACACCTCAAAGAAAGTGACTAGCCAGCAGAAACAAAGTATCAAACAAACATTAGGGATAAGCACAATGGAAAATTTAGAAAAATACTTAGGATGTCCGATCATTAATGGTAAAGTGGACAAGGAAAGCTTTCAGAACGTAATCGGAAATGCCCAGCGACAGTTATCAAAATGGAAAGCCAATACACTATCTCAAGAAGGAAGAACAGTGTTAATTCGGTCCAACTTATCCACAAAACCGAACTATCTAATGCAAAGTTTTATGTTGCCAAAACACATATGAAATTGACGTCATAAATAGAACGTTCTTCTGGAATAAGGACAGACAATATAAGCCGCTTATTGGATGGGATCGAATATGCAAACCTAAGGCATACGGGGGGCTAGGCATTAGGAAAGCGGAGAATATGAACAAGGCACTTCAAATGAAGCTTCTATGGAAAATTCTTACTGACCAAGACAATGTTTGGGTACAAATAGTTAAGGAAAAATACTTAAGGGGAAACTCACTCTCGGAATATAAAACAAAGTCGAACAGTTCATGGCAATGGAAGCAATTAATGAAATTGAAGCCAGAATTTGAGAAAGGTTTGAGATGGCAAGTAGGAAATGGCCGGGCCATTAATTTTTGGAAGGACAGATGGCTCACGAATGAACCACTCATAGAGTGGGTAGCCACGACCGATGCCATTAACATAGCAACTAAAGTCGAGCAATTGATCTCTATGGACAAAACATGGAAAATAAATGAACTACAACGGGTGGTTCCTAGAGAAGTGGTTGAGAAAATAATGGAAATCCCAATCCCAGTAAATAATATTGAAGACAAATTGATTTGGGCCCTCATCACGGCAATAAGCTTAATAACCAATGAAGAAACCATGTCTCTTAGTCCCAATGCTTGGATTTGGAAGTTGGACACGTTCCCAAAAGTAAAGAACTTTCTTTGGAAAATTGACATGAACGGGTTGCCCACCAAGCAAAGACTTAGCGAAAAACATGTTGCTGTACCGCAAGGATGTCTCATGTGTGGCGCTACGCAAGAGGACGCGATACATCTATTAATGGAATGCCCACATACGTTAGAAATAATAAAGAGAACAAATGCCAATACGGAACGTGTACTCAGAGCACATAACATATCGCAACGGAACCCTCGAATTGCATTAGTCGAGCTAAATAGTAAAATACGGAAAGAAGAGTTTGTCGAGCTAGCAGTGGTCTGGTGGGGAATCTGGCACCAAAGAAATAGGTCACTTTTCCAACCCAATGACATCATTCAAGACCTTAGCGTATATATCCGCAACCAACTGATGCAATGGAAACAAGCGAAAGACTGGCAAGAGGATGAAGAAAAAAGTCCGAACAAAGGTGGTTGTCCAAGGGCTAGATCACGAATCAAACCACGAGGTTGGAAGAAACCGTATCAAAATTATGCAAAATTAAACTTTGACGGATCTAAACTTAGCAACGGTAATGCATCCGGAGGTTCAATTATAAGGGACGACAATGGAAACCCAATTGACGGGTCAGCTAGGAGATATGGAGAAGTGTCGGTTCTAATGGCGGAAACAATGGCTTTATGGGATGGAGTACAGAAAGCCAAACAGATGAATATAAGGAAACTTGAGGTAGCTGGGGATAACATCATTATTATCAAAGCTGTCACAGGACAAATTCGTTGCCCATGGGAAATAGAAAGGATTATTTCAGACATTCTCGTATTCCTTCAAGGTTTCGAGTCAGTCCACATTTATCATGAGAATAGACAATGTAATGCTGTGGCCGACAAAATTGCTTTTCTGGGCCACAGTCACTCATGGGAAACTATCTTGAACCATCACGAGCTTTTAGCTCTCATCCGAAAGGATGCCCTAGGTATTCCGTAAGACGGAATCCTAATTCTCACCGTTTCAAAAAATAAAAAAAAAATAAAAAAAAAAATAAACATGTCCATCCTAAACTCCTACTGAGCCACAGGATCCTCGTCATACATGAACATGAGCAACGAATCATCAAAGCTGCAGTAAAAGCTGCAGTAGACACAAAATGCTTACATTCTCACTGAATGCTTATTGAAGTTCAAGCATAAACATTAACAATGGCAATGCATACAACAGTAATAAATAAGACGACCAACATTACCAGAATAGAATAAAGAGACACTCTAAGCTTGCAACTCTTTTTTGTCCAACTCAGACATGGAAATTTCTGAGGATTGCTCTACATGCTATGGAAATAAAATCTTCGCCGGGATCAGCAGACGGATTATGCAATTGAGAGAGAGCTTGTATACAAGGCAATACAGCCAAAAAAAGCTGGATTCAGACGGGTGGAAGAGAAATGGATTTACCATCTTCTTCAAATGAGGTTTATGGTGAATGAAACATATGGGTGTGTATCGGTTTCGCCTGCAAGGCCACCCATTGGACCCACCTCATCTTCAGGCTTCCAGTAACCACTACAATGTAAAGCAAATCCAAAAAGGATGGTTAGATTTCAGACAATAAAATCTGCACCATGATGTTATTTAAAGTAGTGCACAAGTAGTAAGAAAGTGTTTTCAACTTGTAATGGATGGCTTTAGAAGGTAAAATGAGACAGGTAAGTAGTGATATACAAAATAGACTCATCATTATGATGCATTAGGATAGTAATTCAGGGAACAATGCAGGGGAGGAAAAGCAAATCGAACACCAACAAGCTTTAACATTATATGAATGAAAAGTAAAACCCGAAGAATAAAAGGTCAAAGTCAAATGCACTACTGCTAATTGCAGCCCTGTGAAGCAGAGCTAGCAATACAGCAAACATGCCTTGGTTACAGTTTATAAGCTATTATCTCATTTCTGTTGGCTTTGGCTTGAAACAGCTTTTTAAGCAGAATTGATTTAGCTGTATCAATCATTAGTCATGCATTGTATACCAGATTAGTTCCATGAATTCAAGGGCACATTCTCTAGTGCTTAAAGCTAAAAAAAAATAGTCACAAACATACACAAAAAGCAGTGACATTACCTGTTTGTACTGTCGCATAGACCTTCAAGAATTGCACGAACTTTCTTCTCACTTTTTGTGCTTGGAGATAAGACACAGGACTGCAGCAATAAAGTAAAGGTCTTTTGAACACAACCACCAAAATACAAATTAGAAAATGTGCTTCTAGATGAGTTGTATACCAGAAAAGATGGAGGCAAGCCATATCTCAATATGCTCTCAGTAAACACACGCACAGCACAAAAATGCATCCAAGCACTGAAAACCTGCAAGGATGTTTATTTATTCAAACCTTGTAAAAATCTCAGACCCCTAATAACACATACACAAAAAAAAACAGAAATGACTAATGACAGAAATCATGGGGCTATACAGCCCAAGGAAGGATCTTTGGGGAGGACCAGGAGACAGATAAGAGATACAAGCAATAAGGCCCTCCCAGAGACAGCTCAAAAGGAGACCCCAATAGACACAGATAGCATTACATTCATCCTGCTATAATGCTATCCTGAGAGCAATCTATCTTCTAACGTGCACTACAATCAGCACTTGGTATTGCTAAGCGTGAGGGTATAATTTCATAAATCAGACAAACCCTTTTACCTGCCAACAAAATACAATTGTTCAGTCTTACCTCCCCATAACTGGAATAGCACCATTGAAGTAGGGAGCTTCGCAATGTTTCTTGATCTTGCACCAATTTGTCCAACTCCTGCTTCCGTGTGTCTTGTGCTTCCGAACTATATTCAAAGTCACGAACCTGACACACATTACAGAGTAAAATCCAATAAACAAAAATTCATAAGCATCCAATACATCTTTTTAAAAGGGCTGTTTGAGATAAATCAACTTCTTGGACCTTTTAGTAATTTAAATTAATTTAGAAGTTTCTTCAGAAAATTTTAATGCAAAGCTTATAGACAATAACTCACTTGAAATCCTCTTTCACGTGCTTTTACTCTGAAAGTGTCGGCTACACGATGAAACATTGTAACAGTATAAAGAGCATACTCGTTATCCTCGTGGAGCTTTTTGGTTGATCTGGGCACCTGAAAAAATTGGCTAAACATTTCAAACCAAGCAGCAATATGTTCAACAAATTATATAAGTAATCCGGATTCTGGAGGCTCAGGGCTTGTTAGAATTACGCAAGTAATTTTACTTCAATAGAAAGGCACTGCAGGCACATTAATTTAAGTGAAAAGAAAAAGAACTACACATGTAATCCTTACCACATAGTCAGTCAGAGTCTCATAGCTTGCTAACCAGTCCTTCTGTGAATATTTTGAAACAACCGCAAGCAATGTCACCAAATGCTCTGAGGTAACAATGTCTTCTGGCTTCACAAGATTTGACAGATCACGAACAGCTAAGCTGAGATAATATGAAGAAACTTATTAGGTTGAGAACATCAGTACATTCAGACTTGAATTTAATGAAAGCTCGAACTAAGTCCCACCTTCCAGTCTGCTTTCGGTTTATTGCATTTAGTTGGCTCCGGACATTGTTGTACTCAGCAACACGGACCTGGAAAGGAAGAACGTTAGCCACAAGTCTTATCCTTGTCAATCAAAAGATAAGCATCTCAACCAATTGGTATACAAAATACCAATATCAAAGCAGTTCAAGTTCATTATCTACACAATAAAGAATCAGAGGCTCCATTTCCCACAATATGGGTCACAAAGTAAGAGCTCTTAGCTCAATATCGTTTCCCCTATTAGCAATAGATTCCAGTGATGACACGAAAAATGACCCAACTGAACGTAAAGGACAAAATATTAGAGTGAACTTCCGAATTTCCGGGAAGTATAATGTGCATCCTCTTGCTCAAAAAAGTGTAGAGAAAGCCTTTTTCAGCTAGACCACTATCGTAAATTAGTGCAAACGAATCATGGCTTCAACTTTAGTCTCAGGTTCACTCAGCACGGTGATTTTATACTCAGTAAGAGTTCAATCTAAAATTTATTCATCTCAAAAGTAAGCTATCTCAAATGTTGGCCTTAACAACCAATACACAAGGAGGGAATAAACCAGTGAGAATACAGACAAGGGGTTAAAAAATAGATCTTTCACTAAATCTATTGCACATACTTCAAAAATATAGTACAAGTAATACTGATAAGAAAGCACCTGAACAAAATCACATAATGCTAAGACTAACAAAGTGTATGTAATCCCTGAAAAATAATAGAAATCAAGGGAAAATACCTTAAGATCGTCCTCAACCTTGGCCACAAATCCATGGATACTATCAACTACCTCACGCAGAGGTGACATGGTAGGATACTTGGCCTCATCCCAGACAAACCTGCAAAATACACAATAATGCTTAATGCAAAATGGCCCTCAATCTAGCACCTTAAACAGCATAAGATCCCTAATAAATCCCCACCGTGTAAGGTAAGAATCGATGGGAACTCCATCAACCGTCAAAGCTCCTCCCTCAACTCCAGACGATCTCTCCAATTCCTCGATCTGGCGCCTGATCTTGTGTGTCACACTCTCCACAAAGTTGTTCGACTACCAAAGATAAATCCAATACTCAATCAAAATTATCTCAATACCACGAGTACCAAAACGCCTAATACACAATTAAGTGAGCATCTGTATACATCATCCAATAGACAAAACGAAAAACAGATCTATAAGTTCGATCTCAATCCTACTGAAGCAAAATTTCACCTTCAAGAGGTCGTCGCTAAGAGAGAGGAGCGAATCAAGGGTTCCTACACGAAGATTAGGCACATTGAACTGCAAATTTCAGAAAAAGACAAATTTTCAGGATCAATCATATTCAAATCGACACGAATTGAACGAGAAAGTCACGAATTGAAAGCGCCGGATCGGGAGAGGAAGAATTACTCTGTAGAGAGGGGTGTCGAACGATTGCTTGGAGATAGACTCCTGCAACTTCGCCCAGAGAGTAGAAGCTGATGTCTTGACGGGAAGAGACACCATCCAGTATCGAGTCGCCATTGTTGATCTTTGAGAGGATTCAAGAGGCTCCTCGCTCGTGATCTGCCAGGAACGCCCAACGCGCAGAGAGGAGCAACCAGATTTCAGTATAGAGCGTGATAAGGCGTTGGCTGATTTTTGCCCTCTGTTCTTCAGGATCTAATATTAGTATTATTAAAATAAATAAATAAAGGGAGGAAAATAAATAAAAGAGTCTTTCCTCCGCTGTTCTGTGTTTTGGATGCTTCTCAATAAATTGGATTATTTTGTTCGGGCCAAAACAGCAAAATTGCAAATTAGGCTATTTTAACCAAACCACCTACAAAATAACAAATTGCTTGAAAGCACCCGTAAACTTTGACGTTTTCATTAGACAACCCAAATTTGCAAAGTGGTTTTCCTTTAGCTAGATGAGGAATGAATCACCCTCGTTTAACGGACACACTATTTGCACACTGATTTTGAACTATCTGTACCACGGAACGTGGTGGTGTGGACGCTAAAATCGGATCACCGACTACTTGTTTGAGGAGGCGGTGGTGTGGACGTCCACTCAACACGGTGGTGTGGAGGTACACACAACCCGGTGGCGTAGAGTAAAGATTTTGAAAATTTTGAAACAGTCGTGAAAGTGTGAATACAAGGCATGCTTTCGTAGTTGTATTGAACTGTACGTTGAATGGTACCGTCCCATCACTTGCTGACCCGCTCCCACGTGCCTCACAGTCTCAACGATGATTAGATAGTAGGTGTACTTTGGACGATTATGTAGTAAGTGTGAACTTTAGTATATCGTTTAGGGTTGAACATCAAAGTTTATAATACTTTCATATGACTAATGTGATCGTAAGGTAGTAGCTGAATATTGTGTTTTTTTGGAAATTAAGAAATTGATTTACTAGTTATAGCTAGTTTCTTATATTAAATTATTTCCTTCTATAGTGCATGTTTTGCGTATGGAGGATTTGTCAACATAATCCTTTCTACTCCACTCTTTGACTTTTTAAACTAATATATATTTATTTTTATTGTTTAAAAGAGTTTTTATTATTTTAGTATATAAAGCATCATTATAAAATAATCATAAGCCAACTTAGGGACCAAGAATCAATTTCTAATTTATATGTGTTGAGTAAATTTTCAAATTTCAAATTACCAACTCACTGAAGTTGTCCTATAAAGTAAACATATTTCAAAATGGAATCAAATTTCAAATTTTCAAACAAATATCTTGGATCGGGAGATTTGAATCTTTTCTGTGGTGAAAAGTGGACATCCATGCCACTGCGTTGAGTGGACGTCCATGCCACCGCATAGAGTGGACGTCCATGCCATCGGGTTGTGTGGGCGTCCACACCACCGCGTTGAATGGACGTCCTCACCACCGCGTTGAGTAGACGTCCACTCCACCGCCTCCTAAAACGGGTAATGGATGAATCAGTTTTAGCGTCCATACCACCACATTGTGTGGGATTTACACACCACCACGTTCCGTGGCTTAGATAGACCAAAATTAGTGTGCAAATAGAATCTACCTTATATAATAAAACTTTGTGACCAAATACATTAATTAAGATCCAAAACTAAAGTCTAGAAGAATCTAGAATCAACAACAAAAATAAACCAAATTCGTTAAACATGTCCTTCCCTAAACCCTAAATTACAAAGAAATTTTTTATTATGTGCCCTAAGAACACACTATAAGAAGTTAATATTATAAAGATTTGACAAATCTAAAAAGTTTAATCTCTTTTGTGACGGATTCACTATTTCCTCTTCATCGTTTAGTTTCCTTATTTAGTATGTTTATAATATACTCTTATGACATACAATAAAAAAAACGAATTCCAAAAATAATTACAGAAAATATTTTAAATCACAAAACTAACATCTCTATGAGAAGAGCAACCAACAAACACTAAGGTGGTGTTTGGTATAGTTTCAATCGGAACAGGTATTGGGTTTTATTGATGTGGGTTTACAAGTACTTGATATCAATTGTTTGGTAAAAATTGGGATAAATTAGGATTTAAAAACATCGGGTAAATGGACCTTACCCGAACATCAAAAATAATGTCCGAAAAATAAAAGTAAATAGAACTATGTACATATTTAATTTAAAAAGTTTTGGGTTAAGTGGTTAACCATATTAATTGGAAAGCTTTTATATTTATTAAAATATAATTTATATTTTTTTCCAAAAAGAAATTGAAAGTGTATCATATAATTTGTCACTTACATATAAAGGGGTTGGGTGTAATTTTTGACAAAATAAATCAGTCTTGACCTTGGTCTTCTTCCTCCTTTTGTTTGAATCATTAGACGTTAAAATTACAAGAATTTGCGTAAAATAAAGTTGAGCATATGACTAAGGTTTATGGTGTTCTTAATCAAATCAATTGAACTCAAGCAATAATAAACATAAATGTTCAAGTATTTTTGTGGAGGCTAAACTATGATATATATATATATATAAGGTGCCAATAATTTACAAAACAAGAGTGCTCAACGTTTATTATACATCTTAAGAAGTGATAAAAAAAGATGTTAAGCTAAATGTCCAAACTATCAAAACAAATGGTCAAGTTCCACATTCAATAGGGTCGTAATTGGTTAGTGGATAAATGATATAAATTCAAACCCGATATAATTTGTCGAAAATGCATTCAAATGTGCGACAGTCTCGGATTTAAAGAGCATAAACATTCGTTTGAACACTCAATGGTCAAACCCGATTTGAGGAGTCATTCATGAAAGTACATCAGTTAATAGATTATTGAACGATTTTATTCAGAGTTAGGCGATCGTAGTTAAATGCAACCACAAAGAACCACTTTGCACCGAGAGTGTGAGATGGACGCCACTGTTGTGTCCCACAACTGCAACCGAAATCACGTACAAGCCACTTTGTCATCGATGTCAAGTGGCTATAGAAATGTAGACGTGTTTACGCCTACTGGTCCAACTAAATGCACTCAAGGCCATCCAATTGGGAGTTAAGAAAAGCAAGATGACAAAGCATGATTCAAATATCTCGATGAAAGAGACCACACAAAATCATGAAGTCTACACCCATAAGTCGGTCGGCCGGTCATATTGAAGATCAAAATTTAGTTTGGTCTTTCAACCTTAAGATGACATGTGTACATTTTCCTTGTAAATTGTAAAATATCAATAAAATATCATGATGACCAAAAATTGTGGTCTACCAAGCATATTAAATGGTAGACCATCATTTTTTATAATCATAATATTTTATTCATTTTCTTTTTTTTTCTTTTTAAAAGCAAATTGCTTCCTACAAAAGGGGTGAACACATGTCCACGTGAGGTTGAAAGACCAAACTCAAATTTGGTCTACCCCAAGACCGGTCTTCCCTTCTTTTTTTCCTTTTATTAAATTTTTATTATTTTTTATATGTGATGACCAACTTTTGGTCCACCAATGTTGATGCTCTCCCCTTTTCTTCCTTTTATTTATTTTTTATTACTTTTTTTTACATGATGACCAAGTTTTGGTCTACTATTGCTAATACTCTAAAGGTTATACTTGTTCATATATATACATATATATATTTAACTCAATTTCACTATAAATATGTTCTAAATCTCTATCAGTTCCTCCATATTGATCTACATTATCTCTATTCAACCTATGTTACATTTAATTTTTTTACAAGGTCAAAATTTTATTAAAATTTGTGCATGTTGAATGATTCGATATATCAGTTTTAATCTCAAAATGATAATATTATTAATTGATCCTCAAAAAAACTTAGACTTGAAAAATATATTGGAATATAGGTTTGGTAAATACATACAACTAGGCCTGCCAATCAGTTGAATCAAGTTGTTTCAATATCGGATTGTTTCATATCCAAGTCTAAATCATATATTTTGACAAATTAGATATCATCAATTCGGTTTGGGTTAGGTCAGATATATATATTTTATCGGATGAAATCGGGTTATTGTGTCAAATCATATTGATTATTTTGGATAGCGGTTGTATCGCCTTTTGGTTCAATTAGATCGGATTTTCTCTATGCCGAGTTTCAATTGAGTTGGATTTTTTTACCTATGTTGTTTTGTGTTTGAAACCAGATTCTAATTAGAATATATATTTCAATCATTATCGGAATTTAATCAAAATTAATAATTATTCGTATCGAAAAGTGTAAATGTATTGTGTATTCCTATTACTTATTTAATCATTAGCATGTCACATAACATTTTAACCCATATAATAATTTCAATTGATATTCAGGTTTATAAACCTTTTTTAGTTTATATTAGGATTTATGTAGTGGTTGAATAAAAAGTTTGTTGTAACGTAGTTTGATGTAATTTGTTATTTTTTTTCCTATAAGAATCACTGATATACTTGTAATAAAGTAAGATTCTAATGACATGAAAATCTAACATTAGTATTGTACCAACTAATAACTTGTGATAATTTTTTTAAATATACTTAGCTTGTATTTAAAAAAAAAAAAATTTATTTCATCTCAAGTTCGAATTTGAACTCATCTTTTAGCTCAAAGTCTAAATACTTGAAAGTGAAACCCCAAAACTAAGAATATTGATATTATATGATTTTATGTGTTTCTACTTTGGAAAAATATTATACTTCAAAGGTATGTGATTTTCAATGAATGATTTATGGTCGTTTGATTTTTTTCCGATGATTTCGGGTCGATTGGTATGAATTTTCGGATAGTTTTGTGTCAGTTAATTTCAAGTTTCGATTGTCTTAACTTTGGGTCAAAATAACATTAGTCCATTCAGACTTAATCAGGTTCAGGTCATTTTTAGGTTTGAGTCGTTTCTCGGGATCAGATTGAATCGGTTCAGATCAATTTGGTTTCAGACTTACATTTATTTTTTCATTTTCAATTTTAGCCAAGTTACGAATTGGATATATAGGATTAATTTTTTCACACAGAAGGTTTTCATATCTCTATATACAACTTTGGTCGAAGGCTCGGACACTATACATAACGTAAGTATACTTGACTCGGCTCTCCTCCTTCTCCCGACTAGGGGTGTTCAAAAATATCCGATCCGGCGATTCGGTTGATCAAATGCGAGTTTATCCGAGTTCGATGGATAATTATCCGCATTTGGTTCGATCCGGTAAAAGCTAGCAGATTAACGGACCAGATATGGAATGAGTATATTTCTAATGGATATCCGGTATATATTACTTATAAGGTATTGTTTGAAAATAATTACGAGCCTGTTTGGATAGCCCATTATAATGTATTAAAATACATTAAGGTTGATTTAATGTATTAAATATTTAAATTGTGTTTGGATGAATAAAATTATGTATTATGTTGTATCTTTTGATTTAGACAAAGAAATCATTTGCCCATGTTGTTATGGGAAAGAGGGGTTGGAGAAGGATCTAGACTAAAGTGGAGAAGAATCTAGATTGGATAATGTAATAAGTTGGTTAAAAACCAAATACACTTTTGATTCATAATGTATTCTTTTGGAAAGACATAATGCAGTTTAAATTTTAAATCAAAATAATGCAAAATAATACATAATGCAACTTAATACAAGGCAATCCAAACAGACCCTACATAATTTCAAAGTAAGTTAATTAATTTTACTATATTTTCCTTTCCAATGGTATCTAAATGTTGAAAGCCGACTCTAATGTGCTACAATCCCATGGATTCTTCATTTTGTATGTATAATTGTAATTAGGACGTTGTGAATTGGGGTTGTTCAATGGTCCGAGTCGCTCGTAACCCAGACAGACCCAGCCCGTAAGGGTCATAAATTTTCATTTATGGGTTACGGGTTAGGTTACGGATCAACCCGTAAAACTAAAACTAAAAAATAATTTATGTTTAACTTTATTTTCTTTGTTTGGACTATAATTTGTATAATTTTTAAATTTTACTTTGTGAGACATATTTCGATAATTTTATTGCATTGAATGTTAGTAAATTAGTATTGCACAACCACAAGTTTTTTTGTTAAACTGTGAAAAACGACATCGTAATTTGACAAGTATTGTACAATTATAGAATCAGGTCAAACGGGTTTGACGAGTCAACCCATGACCCGACTCGTAATTTGACCCCTTTGACCCGCAAAACCCGTTTGACCAAGTCGGTCAAACGGGTTTTGTGGTTCAACCCGTGATCCGACCCATAAAACCCGTAAAACAAGTTACAGTTCAGGTCTTGGGTCACGTTATGTCAAGTTACGGGTCGGATCGGGTCGACCCGAGCGGACAACCCTATTGTAAATTGACAGGTTCAATTTTAATTCGAAGTGTTTTATACATAAACGGATATCCAATCCAAGCTATTCGGATAGAATATCCGGATCGGACACGAATATTAATTTGAAGAAATTTTACCGGATATCCGAATAGACTATTCGGATCGGATATCCGTTTATAAGCGTCCCTGCAATCCCGACCCACGAGTTTATCATCTCTCTGCTCTTTCCCCTCTCTTTTCTCCTTTTTCCTTCTCCCATTCTTCTCATTCTCTACCGCCTAAGCCAGGCTGCCTGCGCCGTCAGCTGACCATCGTCCGTTCGACAGAAACTCCGGCGACGTCCTGTATCAACAGATTCTCCTCGGTGATAATTTGGTATAATTCCTATTTTCCTAATTTGACTTGGTTTTCTAGGTTTCGTCAAACTTGCATACTGGTGAATTCGGGGATAAATTTCTGATAATTTAGGGTGTGTTTGTGGTTAAATTCGATGAGTTAATTGAAATTTCTAGATTGAATTAATCAGGACCTAGGATCTTATGCCCGTTTTTGCCGTGGGAGCAACCCCGTTTTTCGTATATATATGCCTAGGTTTTCCTCTGTTTGTAATTCATAATAAAATTTGAGATCCAAGTTTGATCGGCTTGAACTTCTCGTTCTCAATTGAATCTTTTTACTGTCAACTGTGGATCTGATTTCTCAAGAGACATCCAATTTTTCAATTGTTTTGTATCGCTTTGCTTCTTCATTGACGTGTTTCAATGCCTTCTTGATAATCTATTTGGGGGTTTGTCAAAGTTGTCTTCAAAGTAATTCATTAACACTTTGGATGTCTCTTGGTTGTAGAGTTAATCAGAAAAGGCCATAACCATGGGTGGGCATGGAGGCCTAAATATCCTACCTCAGAAGAGGTGGAACGTCTACAACTTCGATAACCGGGAAAAGGTTCGGCGCGACGAGGAAGAAGCTGCAAAGGAAGAACAGATAAAGCAGGAACAAATCCGAAAGCGTGAGGCCGAGTCCCGCCTTGAAAGGCTCCGGAGCCGTGCACGTGGCTTGGATCCAGAGCCAGATCCGTTCGTGCAAGTTACCACCAAAGAAACCGTTAATGCGACCGAAGCAGCAGTGCCTGTTGAGTCTGATGCTCAACCGAAATCAGATTCCAACCACATTAATTTGTTCGAGGGGATAAAGATATTTGATCCTGTTGATGTTGGAAGGGTTCGAAAGAAGGAGGTGGATGACGGGGCCAAGAACAAGAAGATGAAGAAAGAGGCTGCGCCGAGGGTGGTGGGCCCAGAGGATGAAAGTCACAGGCTGGGATATGGGGTTGTGGGAAAAGGGGTCAAGGCTCCATGGTATATGACAAAGCCGAGCACGAAGCGGGAAGAAGAGGGCAAGTCGTCGTCGTCTTCTAGTGCAAAGAGGAAGGAGGTGAAGAAAGAAGACGGGAAAAGGAAGACGTTGGAGGAGTTGAGAGAAGAGAGGTTGAAAAGGGAGAACAAGGAGAAGGAGCGCGTCCGAGCTTTGATGGTGCAAAGGAGAGGGCACAACACTAATAATGCCTCAAAATATGGAGGAGGGTACTACACAAGGTAAGGACCAGTGTACTTTGTGATTTGCAAAGTGAATGCATGAAAGTGAAAATGCAGATTTATAAAGTGCCAAGCGATTGTATGTGGGAAATTCTGTATAAGGAAACAAATTTGAAAGTGTCAAGGAAATATCAGCATTGAGCAAAGTTGGATTTGGAAGTGTCGTCCTTCAAAACTGAGATTTCTTGCAGACGTTTTAAACTAGGCCTATGTGGGTTTGTTTTCTTTTTTATGACAGAACTAAAGAGGCCAGATGAAGCCTTTCTGATTTCTGTTGGGTGATCAGGATGTAGTATATTGCTTAACATGTTTAGTCTTTACTTCTTCTCCCCTGACTTCTTTTGTAGTTGGATTTGAGTAGGGAGTGTTTGTACATTTGTATCCACATGTCATTAGAAAGTAGGCAGTCTTTTATGTTCCCTTACCCTGTTTTGCCCTGGTTTTATATCGCTGGCTATGTATCTAAACTCTCTTTGTGGCTATGGGCACAATTAATCAATATCTCCATATTTTCCAATCTCAAAATTCTCTCAATTGCTTTACCAACTCTTGAATGTTGGTGATTCTAGTTTCTCATTTTGTTTGTCCTAAAGTACACATTTTACGGTTATTAAAGAAGTGGTAAAATAGTAGTGGGAGAAGAGAAAGTGGGTAAAAGTTGAAATTAAATGAGGGTAGTTATGTAATTTTATAGGAGTGAAAAGTTGAAAAGTGATAGTAGAAGAAAAAGTTGGATAATGGAGGTAAAAAGTGAGATGGAATAAGGGTAATATTGTAAGAAATTATTGATATAAAGGAAACGGGACAAACATTTTGGATAGACGGAAAAGGAAAGAGGACAAACAAAATGAGACGGATGGAGTATAATATAATAAATTATTATTATATTATTATATGATATTATTTACTTTTAATATTATTTAACTATCATATTGTTGTAAGAAGAGAAAGATTCGTGGAAGAATGAGTAATATGAATGAATCCAGTGCGTTGGATTATTCCCGTTTCTTCCAAAAAATAAAAATAAAAATAAAAATACAAATTACTCTTCCTCCTGTTTGCTGGAACTAGAATGGAAACCTCTCGTCCCTTTCGTTCTCCCTCCCGCTAATAGGCAACCCCACCTCCTCTCCCGCCCTGTCCGCCACTCCCTCCATCGCCTCCCCCTCTCCTTCGGCCCAATCTTCTCCATCCGGTTTGGCTCCCGCCTAGTCGTCGTCATCTCCTCCACCTCCGCCGCCAATGACTGCTTCTCCCAAGACGACGTCGCTCTCGCGAACCGCCCCCGCCTCCTCGCCGGCGAGATCTCCGAGCCTCGTCACCTCCGCCTACAGTCCGCGATGGCGCTCGCTCCAGAAGAAGTTTACGGCTCAGATCTTCTTCTCCGCTCGCCTCGGCTCGATCTCCGACATCTAGATCCAGGCCGTGGAAGACCTAATTCGAAAGATCCACCTGCGGAGCTCGGATCTGGAGGCTGTGGCGGTGGTGAAACTCAAGCCGCCGATGACGATGACGACGCCGACGAACTCGGCGAGACAAATCGCGCATTCCAGATCTCGTTTCCCGATCTTGAGACTTATCACGTCGGAGTAAAGGAACGTAGGGAGCGTTTCGATGTCAGATCTGGCTAGTCCAGGCTTGGAGCGACGCTGAGATCCGGAAACAACGGGGAGAGGTTGTAGAAGGTCCCGCTCTACGAGATGTTTGTGTGTTGTGGATTTTGCTGTGACCTAATTGTTCAATTTGGAGGTGTAGAAATCGGAGGCGGCGTCGGCGGAGAGTAATAGGGCCGTGGCGGTGGCCATGTCTGTCGAGGTAAGACGGACGAAGGCTCGATTGCTCGAGGAGATCCCTAAGTTGCAGAGATTGGCGCTCAAAAAGGTCAGTTTTCCTCCCTCTGTGCTCAATTGTTACCGATTACTAGTAGTTTGTGCTCTTGATGTTTGCGATTTCTGGATTTTGGATTATGATTCCTATGTGAACTTTGTTGCTTGTGCTTAGTATGTGGTGAAATGTTGTAATTCTATGGTAAAATTCTGTTGGATGTAAGATGTTGTTGATGGATGATGAGTGCTTCTTGCAATGGAAGATCTACACGTTGAGTTTTTCTTGGTCATTTTCATGTTCATTGTAAAGGTTCCAATTGGTGTGTGACCTTTATAGGTGAGAGGTCTTTCAGGCCAAGGGGCTTCTCGAAGAGAGCTTTCGCCAAAATCACACTCTAAACACAGTAAACACCAGACTCTCTTTTTTCTTCTTCTTGTTTTTGTTTTGAACTCTGCTAGTGAGGTTCTAAACGTTCCGCCGTCCGCCAGGAATCACACTCTAAAGCGACTTTGCAGAGGTTAGGTTTTTTTCTAGATTTGCGAGATTTTTGCTAGTTGATTGTTGTTTTAGATCATTTCGTGCTGATTTGAGTGTTGTTGTATTGTTAGGTTTGTGAGGTTCGTTAGCACCAATTCACTACATGCAAACGGATCTGCGGGCTCGCCAATCATTGGACGAACCGGTGATTTCCTACAAGTCTTTTTATTGTCACAATATTTAGGGCTGCTGAATCTGGAGCACCAAACTAACAGAAGGTTTCATTACACGAAGTCGGCTACTGATGAGAAGAAGCTAGTGTAGATAACTCTTAAGTTCATGCAGATTGATTGGATCTTTTTGTAATTATATATGTGTGGTTCAAGTACTCGGGTTTCTTACTTTACCAGCCCAAGATATTACACGGTTTGTATAATATAAATGAGTAGTCTGCACATAGCTGAACAATTTAAAATGGTGCATCAGGACGTGTTTTATGAGATCATTTTAGCATTGGTCTACACAAGATAAATAAACCAAAAAGAAATGCACCGAAACTATGCATTATCTTGTCCTTTGTCTATTTTGCATGAAGGTATCGTTTTTGCATGAAGGTTTTTCACTTTCAGCTTATTGCTAGTGTTTGTAGTGGTCTGTGTTTTTAATTAGCCATTTCTTCTTGCTTCTTGTTCAGGTGGATGATTTGAAAGAGTTGCGTGAAAATATCAGGACCTCCATGTCAACTGTTGTTCTTTTAGGATCCTCATCATCCAAAGAATTTACTTGTGTAAATACTTTCCCGGTGTCTGAACAAATTATGCACAATTTGATCCCTATAAATATGGATGAACAATTTTACAATAGAGATGAACAAATTGACCATAGAGGTGAACAAGTTCTCGGTTCAAATGTGTTTGTTTTGTATCCGTGATTGGTTGTTGCAAATTAGTTGACCTTCTAAGTTTGTCTTTTGCTTGATTGGTTCTAGTTGAAACAATGCAAATGCAAATCTGTTATTTTCTGGTTAACGGACCAGAGAGCCGTCCCCTTACCCACCCTGCCCTGGGCGTGGAAGAGGAGGTAAATCGCGAGGCGGCAGCGGTGGATGCGAAGGGGCTGGTCCAAGCCGGTGGTATGCCCCACCGTGGGTGACAATACCAAGGGGGCTCACGTACCTCAGAAGGGAGGCATGACCCACTCTTGGCGCACAAACCACGGGGTGCTCTCACACGGGATCGAACCTGGAACGTGAGGATCCACCTCCCACCCCAGTACCGTCACGCCAACGCCCCGGGGGCGCAAATCTGTTATTTTCGTGTGCACTTGAAAGTGTGTTTTTAAACTATAAAATATGGATGAACAAATTGACCATAGAGGTGAACAAATAGGCGATAGAGTTGAACAAATAGGCGATAAAGTGTGTTTGTGAATGCTTATGATTAAGTTCATCAATTGAGATAGCAATTTGTTCAACTAGGAGAAGAATTTATGCAATAGAAATATGACTTTTGTTCAATTAAGAAATGGATTTGACTCCTTCCAATGAAAAGAACTGTTTTGTTAGTCGTTCTGGCTAGAAATTTATCTATTGAACCCATCCAGTTATGCAAACTTTCACATGGATGTTGCTCCACGCAAACAAATTGACCATAGAGTTGTACAAATTTGACCATTGAGTTGAACAAATATTGATGAACAAATTGACCATAGAATTCAACACACTGGCAATAGAGTTGAACAAATATGAATGAACAAATTGACCATAGAATTCAACACACTGGCAATAGAGTTGAACAAATATGAATGAACAAATTGACCATAGAGTTGTACAAATTTGACCATTGAGTTAAACAAATTTGACCATTGAGTTGAACAAATTGATGGACAAATTGACCATAGAGTTGAACAAAATGGCAATAGAGTTGAACAAATACGGATGAACAAATTGACCTTAGAGGTGAACAAATATTGATGAATACATTGACAATAGAGATGAACAAATTGACCATAGAGTTGAACAAATTGGCAATAGATTAGAGGTGAAGAAATTGACGATAGAGTTGAACAAATAGCGATGAACAATTTGTTCATAGAGTTGAACAAATTGACAATAGAATTGAACAAATTGGCAATAGAGTTGAACAAATTAACCATAAAGGTGAACAGATTGGCAAAGTGAAACAAACTGTATGAACTTCGACTGCTATAAAATATGACATGAATTCAAAATTGACCATAGAGTTGCACAAATGAGCAATAGAGTTGAACAAATATGGTTGCACAAATCGGTCATAGAGTTGAACAAATGAGTAATAGAGTTGAACAAATATGGTTGCACAAATCGGCCATAGAGTTGAACAAAGTCTGGACGCGCGCTGTATGGAAAAATTCGCCCGTGCCGTTTTTTTTCCTTTTTTTTTCTTGAGTACTTGATCTCTCCTCATCCAATGACTATGATTCATTCCTATTTCCTACCATAATAATCATTCCTACCGGATCCGGACCCTTGTAAGAATATGTTCATTAATAGGTGTTACGAATCATATTTTATTAAGAGTTGGTATTAGATCACATAAAAAATTGTATGTAATTAGAAAAAGTGATAATTATTTATGGATAGAAAAGTTATATAAGAAATTCGTACATAAAAATAGGGTAGGCAGGGTATAAATAACTTCATGATAAAATTGCCCTTAACTATTTCAGACTTAGAAATATATATGAATAACTTCATGATAAAATTGTCCTTAACTATTTTAGACTTAGAAATATATATTGAATTTATCTAAATCCGTATTCAACTTTAGATGACTCAAATATTAATTATCATAGATCTGTTGTTGGCGAGATGAAATATTGATTGATAATTATATAAGTATTGTTACATGCCATATTTTATTAAGAAGATTCGATATTAGATTAGATAAAAAGATTTGTATAATTAGATAAGATGATAGAATATTTATGAATAGAATATTTATATGAAATATCCATAAATCAATTCAATATATATATATATTATAAAAGCCGACAGTTTTCGAGCCATCACGTTGATTCTGGCCCCGCTTGATTTTTTTTTTCCAACTCAAATAGATATTGACAACTTTATATCTTTTATTTTCCTTAATTATCTATCTTTAATTTTATCTTTAAAGTCATACCTTCTATCAGTAATTTTATTTCCCTTAAATAATTTTATCTTTAATTTTATCATTCAAGAATTGATTTTCTTCTATTTAAAGTGATCATATGTAGATTTCTTCCATTCGTCATGATCTAATAGCATGAAAAATATAATTAATTTCCTAACACGTTGATTTTGCCAAAACACGTTTTGTTTTAATTTTAACAAAACCCAACTTATTATAACATTTAATGACTCACGCATGGAAAAATTTATCTACTATAATTTACCAAAATTTTACGCATGGATAAAAGATATAATTTACCAAAATAGTCAATTTTTTAATTCTATCTTATTTACGTTTTGTGACGGATAAAATTTTAATTTTAAATATACTAAATTGCATGGAAAAGATTTTACAAAAAACCCAACTAATAGCCTAACACGTTGATTTTTTTGCCTCAAAGAGATATTGAATAAGCAAATTGGAAGTAATATAACTAACATTTATTTAATTAATTTTGTAATTCATAAAATTTTTAATTTATATAAAAAAATTTATTCTCACCCCATCTTATATTTTTTTATAAATTATTTTTAACAGTTTTATTAATTTCCTAATATTTTATATACCAATTGTTTTTTAGATTCAGAATATCATGATCTTTGAAATATATATTATATTTTAATAAGATTTTTTTTTGTCTATTCGTACATATAGAGGTAAAATATTACTCATTAAATATTATGATTAAAATAACTACATATTTAATTTGGGTATATCAAGTTGGTGCTTTGCATACTAAAATATAAGACAATATATATTGCATAATAATGTATTTTATTGACTATAAAATGTAAGTACGTGATTTGCATAATGACATCTTCTCAATCAATAATTTAACAATTAAAAACTTCTAATATTCGATGAAATCAAATTATGTTAAAGCTTTTATTATACATTTTATATTAATATTCTATTTATTATATATCCAAGAATAAATTTAAAAATGCAAGCCATACATGACATGACGGGTGCAACTAGTAAAAATAAGGTGGGTGAGATATAAAAACTTAATACTAAAACTGCCCTTAATTGATTCAGGTTTAAAAGTATATATTGATTTATCCTTTTTTGAGTTTTCATATTAATTATGGCCTCACATAAGATTAAAACACTTATATTTGATAATAACAAATAGGTGTAACTTTTTCTTAAATAAATTTTACTAAAGATGTTTTGCTAAGAAATTATGCGGAGTGTAATGTTAAATTATAAAGCTATCTACTAAAACATTGATAAAATTAAGATACAATTCCACAAAATTTGTAAAAAATCAAATTTTAAACTAGTTAATTTTTATACTCGATCATGATTTTAAAATTACATGATAATATTATGTAGGGTTTAAATGATACATTATTACATGATAATATTATTAGTATTTTGGTCATAAAGGTGATCTCAAATTTTTTGTTTTTGCGCGGTTAGATCTCGATCATAATTTTAATGGGAACAATTTAAGTAGTGGATTTTTTTTTGTGTGTGCAGAGTTGTCCTTCCATTCCCCGCAAACAGTCCACACGTGCGTTTGGTTTTCATGTGTGCTAAATATTATATCTTAAGTTTAGAAGGTCGAAAGTGGAGTTTGGAGGCAATACACCAGAATTGCAGGTTACTAAGGGTTCTAATTCTTGAATGGGTCTGGACCTGGAGTGATACTCCACTAGAATGGATAGGAAGTTTGATTCACCTTAGATACCTTCGTTTAAGGACGACGGGCGTTGCACAATTGCCTTCCTCTATTGGCAACCTACGTAACCTCCTAATACTGGACTGGCGCAAGTGCAGTCCTACCCACACAATCATGGTAAGAATTCCGGATGTTTTATGGAAGTTAGAGTTGCTTACGCATCTTTCCTTACCTTGTGGTTGGACTTTTGACGTGGAAACATTGAAGTTGCATACACTCAAGTCATTGCAAACACTAAAGATGAATGTTGATGCAGGTAATTGGATATGTTGGAACAACTTCAACGCCTCACTCCAACCATCCATAATATGAGTATAGATGCTATAGGAAGCCAAGAGATGTTAGAGGCGGTATTAATCATACGCTTCGACCGTCTCCATTCATTGTATTTGCATTGGAGGGATGAAATTAAGCTGGAGAATGTAGAAGAGCCTATCATCCATTGCCAGCGTCTAAGGAAGCTACATTTAGAGGGAAGAATGGTTGGCATTCAATTCCCCAACAGCATTAAGAAGTTAGTGTTGGATAATACAAGATTTGAAGCGGAAGATACGCTCAGAGCATTAGGCAACCTTCCCGAACTCGTTGTCATGAGTTTAGAGTGTAATGCCTATACGGGCAGCCGGTGGACATGTCGTGCGGGAGAGTTTCCACATCTGAAAGAGCTCTCTATTGAATTTTTAGAAAAGTGGGAGGAATGGAGTATTGAGAGGGTTTGAGATTCATCACCACCTTGCAGCATTTTGTACAATAGTATCAATCATCCAAAAAAATTTGGAAATTGTCCATATTTTTTTTTAGTAAATATGTCAATAGTTTGGCTATAATTTTATGATTTTTGTAGTTGGTATTACTTTTGGTTTAATGACAATACGTGGTATTATTTAATTGAAAATAGTTCTATTGCTAAAATCTCTATAAATTAATAAATATTAATTTATCGTTGAATTAATATCTCTATAATATAATAAAATACTCCGGTTCCGACCCTATTAATTTATAGAAGTTTAACTGTAATCAGTTTCTATATTAAATCCCCCATCCTTATCAAGGTCATCATCCTCATCGATGTCATCATCCTCATCAAGGTAATAACCCTCATCAGGGAAATAATCCCACATCTTGGACATAAGAATTCGTCCAATGCCACCAAACCCCCTATAGAATTGAGATCCTTCTTGAGAACTATTGGTGACGAGCACAAGAGTGCAACCAAAGATTTTATAGTTGTTAGCAACATTGGTCTCAGAATGCGATTGGGAAAAGCGTTTTGATGATTAGGCAGCTGACACTCCATAACGGGGGAGAGAATAAGATCGTAAGGGAGGTTTGTGATCGATATATCGATAAAAAAAATGAAGTACGCGGTCACTCATCAATTAGCACATATGCTTTTGAAGTTTAGTAAATGTATCAGAAGTTTAGTGGGAGTTAGATTCCCATGAATAACAATTTTTTTCCTTCTTGCAATATAGGCTTTTGGACGGTTGAGCTTCAATTTGTACGTATCACACTTATCATTTTAATATCTTATTTCCATTAAAAAATGTAAATCAATAAATTAATTAATTTCAACCTTTTAATTAGATTACTAATACATGCAAACTTTATAAATATCTACAATTTCACTACATGATTTATCAATGAACAATAAATATATAATTAAATACTATCTTGTATCTCATTTTTGAGATTTATCAACCAACATGCGCCCTCCGGCCTCCACTTTTCCTCCAAGTTGGAATTGAACCATATATAATTAAATATTATCTAAATAAACTTGTAATAGTCTATACTTAGTTTGAAATAAGTTACTCATTTTATTTATACAATCTAGCAAATATTTTTTCCCCCCTTTTTTGCAAGTTATCTTCAGAAAAATTTCCAACAACTATATTACTCACCAGTAATAAAACTTTATAATTCAGCAAATTTACTAATGATAACATTCTATTGAGCAAAAAATAACTCAATTTTCTACTTTTGTAAAACATACTGCACAAGGTCCCCACGAACCATTGGACGACCCTGATCAGATCAAGCTTCCATCAACCCCCTCTTCCCCTTCCCCTTCCCCTTCCCAGTCCGAGGGTTCTTGGCCTTCTTGGCGTAATTGTAGACGTCAGACATGCTTTTGAACTCTCTAGTCTTCGCCACCGTCACCATGGTTTCAACGGCCTCCTTGGACAGACCGTAACTCTTTCCGGCTTCGTGGGTGATCCACTTCAAGATCTTGTCCTGCTTAGTAGCCTGACTGGGGCGCAAACCCATGACCTGTGACAGAGCAAACAAATTTAAGCATTATCGGAAAACAGAAAAATGGGAAACCGAAAAACGGTTTATCAATTGAAAAACAGAGGAAAAAACAAGCAAAACCACCAGCCGAAAACCCACACAATCGAAGCAAAACCAAGAAATGGGAAACCCCATTTCTGTAACAGCAAAACCCAGCCGAAAACCCACAACAAGCAAAACCCAAAAATGGGAGCCAGTAGAAAATCCTTGTAACATTAAAACCCAGAAACGATAAACCCTAAAAATGGGTAAATCTATCGAAAACAAGGCCATACATAAAACTGAAGTTTAAAATCTATTACAGAATGGCATTATCCTTTTGCAGAGGCTGTGTGTTTGCTTTATCCATAGAAGTTCATAAACTCCCAAACACAAAACTGCCAGATTAGCTAATTTCAAACCGTTCATCTGTTAGACTATATCTGAGCTTATATTCAAGTACTTTCATTGAATTCCTCCCAATGAGATGAATTAAATGTCACAGAAAAACATCTAAGACCTTAAAATTAAGCTCATATCTCCACACCAGTTGAGAATTTTGGAAACAAATAGACCTAGAATTCCACAATGAACTCTGATTAAATTTTCTCAGAAAACCCACCTCATAAAACTTGTAACGTCCTTGTAAACCGGTGGCTCCTTCTTTGGGTCATTGCCATTTTGAGACTTTGATTTGTTTGAAATTTGAGTAATGCAGCCATGTAAGTTATGTAAACAGAAACAGAAACACTCACACCAAAGCAAGAACATGATCCATTCATAGAAAAATACCCACTTGGAATTCAAACATCACAAAGAATTTTCTAGTTTCAATAGCTCAAATCAAAAATAAAATACAATGCAACATTTAGTACATGTTCAGTGCCTGCAAATCGGAATTGACAGTGGATATCTGCTCTTGATACGGAGTAATCCTCGCCTGGAGTATTCAGTAGCAAAATTAAACACATATGAAGACCCACATTCGACTGATCATTATTTTTAAATAAACAGTTTAGTTCAACATTATTATGTCAGTAGTCAGTACTACCTAGGTGAACAGTTCACATGAAAGCAATGTATTACAGCAGAGGCAAACACAATATTTGGAGCAATTAGAAAAAAGAAGAGAGACCTACTTTCAACAACAATGCATTGCAAGCCTTTTTCTTGATTGCTTCAAATATTCTTGTACGGTTGGTACTTGGTAACCAGCAAGTCATCTCTAACCAACTGGATATTCACTGAAGAACATAGGGATGACCATGAACTCCAGTCATCCTGATCGAATGGATCTTCAATTGAAACAATTGGGAAGTCCCTCACAAATTCTTTGTAAAGGGCACAAAGACTCTGGGGTTCGAGCACATGAGATCCATCATTCGGTTGTTTCTTGAAATTCAAATCATACTTGCCATCCTTGGTATAAAAATCTGATTCCGCGACATCCATTCCTATCTTGATCTGCATCATTCAGACAAATCCAACATTAGACGGGTTTAGTTGGAAGTGAAATGCATAAAGTGACAAAGAATTGCAAGTTGGCCTCTTACTTTGCCAGTGTAGCCAGCTTTTTTGATTGCATCCATAAGCAAAATCAAACCCTCTCGGTTATCTTGAACATTTGGAGCAAAACCTCCCTCGTCTCCAACATTGCAGGCCCTTCTTCTTCCTCTTATAGCAAAACCAGCAACCACACGGAACGGGGCGGGGCCGAAGAGGTAAGGAAAAACCTCCCAAGGAGTTTCAGGGTTGATCAAGAATAAGGGTATTACCGCCAAGTCTAATGTAACACCCCAATTTCACAAGCATAAGGGTATTACCGCCAACGACCTCGGATTTCACGGTCCGAAGCCGTTTAAGGCTTGGGTATCATAACACGAGAATAACAAAACCAAATCATATTTGTATAACAAAAGTTGGATTCGGTTACAAAGGCTCATACGCCCTAAGTTGTTTAGTAATACAAGAGTGAGGAGTTTGCAGCGGAATATACAAGTCTCAGATAGAGACGAAAGCGAGTGGAAACCATGAAGTAAACAAAATATTTGAAAACGTCTTGCATCCTTCTCTTCTTATTTCCTTCCTTCCTTCCTTCCATCATAGGTCTTCGGTTACTCCTGGATAGCCTTCCCTTTCCTATCTGATATCCCCATAAAAGCAAGAAATACCAGCCAACAAAGTTGGGAAAGAAAGAAGGGATGTTAGTCTAACGCGAAACTAAACAAGTGGGAGAATAATATTTCGGTTCTGAGAATGGTCGGACATAACGGCAATCCTTAGCCATATGATGACTAGTAGGTGCACGTTAGTCGAGGTTCTTCATGACGATAGCGAAGCAATCTGAGCGAGAGGTTTAAGTGTTTGGCACGGTGTACGAAGGGTAACGAGAGAAGATAGAACTTCCTCGGGAATAGGACGTTATTAGGAGATAACGCCTAAGAAAGAAATGTGTTTATTGATTTGTTGGGAACTTAATCATTCGAGAGTTTGAAAAACATCCAACATAAATCGAATCGTATCAACCTCATCATAACTCGAAGATGCCGACAGGGAGGTGGCCACAAGGATGCTTATACACCTGAACCCATCTTGCCATTTTATAGGCATTTTAACAACTCGAGTCATGCATTTAGATTGGATAGACGATTGTCAATAATGTGGACCCGGAGTGATTTTCCAAGTTGTACTAATCACCCCGCATTCATTGATTACTATGCACGAAACACTAATCTTTAATTAGTTACAAATCATTGCACTTCACTTAGTGACTTTTAGAGATAGGCAAGCCCTAATGAGGGATGAGCCAAATTAAGGAACATAGTCCTCAACACTTTGCAAGAGTGTTAGCCTCTCTATTCGGAGAAAGGCAGAGTCATGACCCAGTATCAGGAGCCGATAGCTAAATATACCTCCTAATACGTTATAAAGAGACAGTGGATCACTAAACCGACAATCCCTATCTTAAGCTAATCTAGAGCGAATTCTCGAAAAGAGACTTGAAACAATCAAAGGCCACACATCATCGGAGACCTAAGTCCAAGTCTAGCATTTGATAATAATAATGAATAATAACAATGGTCATTATTTCTAAGCATTTTAATCCTAATCAAATTATTTGCAAACAAGTTTGTTCCCAACAATTATTTTGATAACGGAAAGCAATTTCACGATTATCGAGTAAGGAAACGAAGAACCATCCACTTGCCTTAAGACGATCTTAAAAACGCTAATTGAGGAATGGAGTCGAGACTAGCAAGGCCCTAGACGAGGCCTAAGGCAAGGCAAAAGCAAGGAACGGCCCGAGCAATGGCAAGGAAACGGCCCGGGACAAGACGCGAGTAAAGGCTTTTGGTGGCAGGCGCTGCCCCTTGGCGGCGGTCGCTGCCTGCGTGGGTGTCGACGACGGGATTGGCAAGCTTCCTCCGATCGATTCCGACCACTTCTTGAAGAACCGGTGCCAACAGTTCAAGATTGACACTTCTACTTTGTATTGAGAGAGGTTCGAGAGGGAAAAAAGAGCATTTCGGATGCCTTCCATCTTCATCCCCAACCCCCCTATTTATAGGATTTCCAATCCTCAAATGATCCAAAATGGATTGACTTCTAGCCTAACAATCCAAAAGGGGTTGACATTGTTGTAGTTGACATTGCATACGGTGTTTGGATTGATCTCCAAGCAAAACCATAGTAACAATCAAAACCATGGCGCCCACAAAGAAAACGTCCCGTCGAGCCACTTGCGTCTGCAGCAAGGCGGCGCCCGCCAGTTTCATAGCGGCGGTCGGAGCTTGGCGGCGGCGCTGCCCTTGTAGCGGCGGTCACTACCCTCTCGGGACTGGGCAACGTTTTGGTAAAGTTGGCATAACTTTCTGGGTACTTATCGGAATTGCCTCAAATTTTGAGGAATGAAACTAGACTCCTTTATCTACCATTAGGATTTGGAATCACTCGATTCCGAGATCTAATGAAGGTTTTATGAATTTTTGAAGTTAAGGTATCCGTTTAGCATTATCCAACGCTATTCGGTTAATCGGGTGACGTTTGCCCTTTCTCTTGTCGTTCCAAAGACAAAGTTGAGTCATAAAACTAAGGAGAATTTCATGATCCATTTTATAAACTTTGCGGATATTACAATAAAACATATGCACAAACTTTACAAAGACATGCAAACACGCAGTAGTGTTACCTTGCGAAGGAAGGTTGTATTGGATGTTTGCCCAGGGAGGTAATTTTTGGTACTCGGTTCACCACATGTCAATCTGCATTCAAGGTAGTATGGGCCATTTATTAGTTTGCAATATTGAAAATATGCAAATTAAAACTTGCACCCGAACCCAAAAAAAAAATTCAAACCCTATAAAGCTACAGCTACACCACATGACCGAATAGTTTGAGAGATTTGATGCTTGGATGCCACGGGAATTGATGCTTGCATGCCATAAAAATTGAAACCAAGGCTGAAAAGCTCCACTGTCATTGATGTTTCCATGCCACTATCATTGACCAGGGCCTACAGTGTGGATAAGGTGAACAGAGGTCGTGGGACCCATCTGACTTCACCATTGAAGCAAGAAGGTCAGAAACAGAAACTGTTGAGTATTCAAATAGCATTGAACGAAAACTTGACCCAAATATAACATAAATTAATCAAGCAAGCCACTAGTTACTTCTTCACACAACTACAGTGATGCATACTTGAACAAAGAGCAATAAACATGGTTAAAAATAATGCAATGCTCAAAAGGATGACAGAAAGGAGCCTAGCTATGAAATATTGGTCAATAACAGGAGAAGAAATTAAATGCGTTTGTATATAAGATCATAATGCCACCTAAATCAAAGATCAAAAAGACAGACAGACAAGAAAGGGCCTTGTAAACAGAAACAACAATCACAATTCCGTACACATATAAGTGGAAGTGGAAGTTTCAATGAATACTACAATAAACCAAAGTTATTACAAAGCAATTCCCCTTGGTTTTAATTTTAGGCTTTGTACAAAATGGTGAGGTCTTACGCCAGGGCCAACTTCATTCAAAACAACGAAGTGACCTAATGATGTTATTTCCAAGGAACAAGACAAAAAGGTTGGTACGACACTCCGAAATAAAAATCTAATAGTACATATATACATATACTATGGACAAAAGCTTACCAAAAGTGTACCAAAGCAATTTTAGGCTTTGTATAAAAAGGTCATACTCCTTGGTATATGACCTTTTGAGACATGTTCAGCTAAATCTTGCATATGAGCCTAACAGAAATAGACACAAAGAAAAAGGGTTTCAGCAAAACAAAGATGAAGATAACTATAATTTTATACAAAAAAAATGTAACACTGGCAAAGAGTAAAAAGTAAAAAGTAGCAAACTTGAAGTATAAAAATTTGGAGGACCTCTTGATACTTTAGGAACTTTGAAGCTCGTAGTTGAAGGATTATATTTCCCTTGTTGTTGTTTGTTTGGCAGCGTTTGGATGGACATTCGAATAGGGGCATGAAGATCTCAGTGCATTCCAGATCTCAGTGCATTCAATTTCTATATGAAACAAAGAAAAGTTCAGGCAATACGAAAAGTTATGGGGATAAAGATAATAAAAGGGGAGGTAATAGGCATGAGCACCTAGTCTTCGAGAGAAGTCCTTACGACGTATTGTAAGGACGTGTGAGTAAAGATAATAAAAGGGGAAGCCTATAACAGTAACCTAGCCTTTCACTCGATCTAACACCTAGTCTTCGAGAGTTCATGACTTGTTCTTGGTGTTCTTGATCAAGGTCGTATTCACTCTGATTCGCTCTGAATATTCTCTGAAAGGCTTAAGTCACCATAAATGCCCAGGGGCCAGGGGGTATTTATAGCACTTGGGGAAGGGCGTCTTTTCCTCTTGACAATCATGCCCTCAGGTACGCGGCTATAGGATCGGCTTCCACGTGGTGATGGCGGTGATGAGGGAAGCTTCTTGGCACCAGCTGTAGGACTCCGCTACAGGATCGGCTTCCACGTGGTGATGGACTGATCTACAAGATCGGCCTCCACGTGTCCCGGAAATCAAACCTTGTCGAGTGATGTCATCCTGTCGGGTTGCCTTGTAAGGACGCTTGGAGATGAGCTTGCATTCCTACTTGATTGGGACTACGTCCTTGGCTCAATTGGATGGTGAGTTTGTCATATCAAAACTAAGGGACGATTGTATAGGCACAACATTAAGTACAAGGCAGTCCTTAATATCGTCCCAACAACAATGGCAATGAACAATACACCCCAAATTTGACTGTAGTAATTCAATAATAAGGGCAACAAGTACAAATCAGTAAGTTGAGAAGCATCATTTTGAACCAATATGATTGACACTCGGAATGTACAGAGAACACATTCAATCATGCCAAAATTCCACATCATCAGTCATCACACAACAAAACTATGATCATATCATAATCTCACATCTACACACATAACCTCGATCAAAATACATGCCTCATCTATGTTCTCCACCACTAGCTTTGGACAATATTCAACATTCGGTGTTCAACACTAATAATAGGATATGAAAACCAAGAACATTCAAACTCATGATGTCAAAAAAGAGGAAAAATGAAGTCTGAAATTGAAGGAAAGGGGTTCACATTGCCTTTATTAAGTGCTAGTGTAAAAACACTTGGCTTCATTTTGCCTAAAAGTAGCTACACCAATTTTACATATGTAGGTTTTACATTTCTAACAACACCATCATCCTCTTCAACCCCCAATATGCCATACTCTGCCAAGACAAACCTACAGGAGCTAAGCTAGCAAGAATCTGAACACAGCCTAAAAGATTCACCACAGTACAAGGAATAAGGAATACTAGCTAAACCTCATGCATGACTTCCTATTATCCTAGTACTTCCATCTCAAACTACTTGTCAAAATGTGTTTTCTGAAGTAATAATATGTCAGCAGACTAAAAAAATGAACGATGCATCTGGAAACAATTCATATTGAATAATATGTCAGAAGAAAAAATGAACAATGCATTTGTTTAGGTTCAAAGCAATATAGATCCACACAACTCAACTATCCGGTAAAAGGAAAGAGCAATTCAAGCAGAGAACAATTCAAGCAGATAGCAATTCAAGTAGTAATAATATGTCACAAGAAAAAATGCACAATGCATCTAGAAACAACTGATAATGAACAATTCAACTATCACTTCAACTGCAACTATTTAGGTTCAAATCAATATAGATCCACACAACTCAACTATCCATGAAAATGAAAGAGCAATTCAAGCAGAGAACATTAAGGTTTCACGATATTTGGCAACAAAATGATAATGAACAATTCATAATGAACAATGGATATCCTCGAAGTTCCTTACCTTCACCACCAACGTTGATTAGGGTTTCAAGATATCTGCGAAAAAATTTGAGAACATTAGGGTTTCACGAAGAAATCTGAGAAAATCGTTAGGGTTTCACGAAATAAATTTCTCTTACCTTCACTGCCGACATCGCTCCTCACCACCTCTCACACCTACAAATGAGCAAAACGAGAGCCTTAATGTCCGAATCTGAGAAGTTTGAACTTTGAACTAGGCTTTCACGATTTGGAACTAACTTACCTCGGACAATCTCCCTCGATGTCGCTCCTCACCGATCTCACACCTACAAGTGAGTACAACGAGAGGTGAATGGCAGATCTGAAAGATTTGAACTAGGGTTTCTCAAATTCGAATCCACTTACGCTTCACGATAGATTTCCTTTTGCGCCGCTCAGATCTGAGGGAGGATCTAGGGTTTCAACGCAAAGAACGAAAAGGACGAATTCAGAAATCGAGGGTGATGGAAGAAGTTGTGAAGAACGAAGACGAGGAGAGGACTCTTGAGAGCTAGGGATATCGGGAATTTTTTCCACCCATGGATCTAGCGTTTTTTATTAGGAACTGCTCGAAAATCGGGGGGGGGGGGGGGGAGGAGATGGACAAAACTAGCGTTTTCTTAGCGTTTTCACGCTCCGACAAGCTCATCCATCTTGTCCACAAGCTACATGCCGAACCGGGGTTTTTCAGCGTGTTGAAACGCTACACGCTTGGAGACGCTAGATGGAAGGGCATGCCGAACGGAGCCATATACTTCATCATTAGAAATCTCACGAACAAAAATCGAGATCATTGGCATCCTGCGTTGTTCATCCATAGATCCACCCCCGAGCTTATCATGTTTAATATCAAAGAGTTTTCAGTCCACAGCTATTAAACCAACTTGTGATTGCTGATTGATTATGGCAAGTAGATGTGTGTAGTTCTTTGTTAGCCGAATTTTAAACATGGGTGGTTTTGTGTAATAATGTTTCATATGGTGGGTTTACCCTCATGAAACAGCATAATCTCTATCTACTCGCGTGTTTCGGTTAGTTCGATTCACATGTCCCATATCCACCTAATACTTTCCATTGATCTCGCCCTTTTTTTAATTAATCTATCTCTTAATATTAATTGAAACGCCTTACTATATAATCAAACAAGATAATTGCTGCTTAAACCCAAATCCCCTTTCTTCTTCTCCTCTTACTTCTCAACGACTTCTCTCGCCTTTCTCGGAGCTCTGCTCCCATGGCGGCCTGCTTCCTCGGTACCCTACCCCATCTTACTTCTTCTTCTTCTCCCTCCTTTCAACTCCCAATTCCTACTAAATCCTTTTCCGTCTCTCTCCAACCGAACGTTAACCCTCCGAAAAAGCCTCAATTTGCGATCTCCTCTTTCTCTACTGAATCGGCCGCCTCCTTCCGATCTCCGTTCCCCGCTCTCTCAAGCTTCTCAGATCGGCGGCGGAGGATCCCGATCGTGCGGGCGGCGCGGGGGAAGTTCGAGCGGAAGAAGCCGCATTTGAACATCGGAACGATCGGACACGTTGACCATGGGAAGACCACGCTCACGGCCGCTCTTACCATGGCCTTGGCTCCCCTCGGAAACAGCCTTCCCAAGAAGTACGACGAGATCGACGCTGCTCCTGAAGGTAATGTGATTTGCTTTGTTGATCTGCGTTCACTAGAGTGCGTTTGAATTCTGCAAAAAATAAAAAATGACTTGCTTGGATTCTAGCTCTAGGGTTCAGTGAAAGTGTGTTGTTGTATAGGAGGGGCTTTGTCATATATGGGGCCAAAAGGCACCTACTTGAAGGACTGGTAATTAGTTGAATCATCAATCAAGATTATGCTGTTTTAGGATTGATTGCAGTGAGGTGACATCTAGAGTTGAGATTTTGTCTGCTTGTGAAAATTGAGAAGTCAGATGCAGGTGATAAAGGACCACCAAGATAACTACAAGGAGAATGTGAAAGAGACAGGCTCCAAGCTTATGTGGTTGGGGGAAATTCTCAGTATTAATGCTTAGTCTAGAGACTATAAGTATAATTGAGCCCTTGCGGTTGATGATTACTTGATCTGCTAATAGAGATTATATCTTCATGTGTAATATTATTGTTGTAAGGTCTTTGTATAGAGTCCACTGCTCCCACTTACCTATCACTTAATCCTAAGGGTTAAGTGGCAAAATGATATGGAACCAGTGCTTCCAGTATTTTGTGCTGCTAGGCACTCCATAGAATTTCACCATATTTGACTCACAAAGGAAAAATGGTTGTGTGACGAGAAATCGGAAATATAAGCTTTGGGGGCTCTATTGGCTATCCTAGCTGTCTGGGGGATTTCTTTTGTTATTTTCTCTTTATAGATGAAGGTTTTACCCAGCTTATGTTAGTTATGTGTGTCTTGAGCTTCTTGTTTGTCCTGTTTCGTACATTGTTGAACCTCTCTATTAATTTCCAAATTCGTAGTGTTCTTTCACAGTCTTTCCAATGTATTAACTTTATTGGTTGCAGCTACATTTTGGATGATAGTGCCAATAAATCTTCTTTCACAATTCATCTTGCTTGATTGAACATGGTTTGCATTGTTATATGCATTCTTATGACATCCTGTTTTGTTTTACTCAGAGCGTGCCCGAGGTATCACTATTAACACTGCAACTGTTGAATATGAGACCGAGACTCGGCATTATGCCCACGTGGATTGTCCTGGACACGCTGATTATGTGAAGAACATGATTACTGGAGCTGCTCAAATGGATGGTGCCATCCTTGTTGTGTCTGGCGCCGATGGACCCATGCCACAGACCAAAGAACATATTTTGTTAGCCAAGCAAGTAGGAGTACCCAACATGGTCGTCTTCTTGAACAAAGAAGACCAAGTTGATGACCGTGAATTGCTAGAGTTAGTTGAATTAGAGGTTAGAGAACTCTTATCCTTGTATGAATACCCAGGCGATGAAATCCCGATCGTTTCAGGCTCTGCATTACTTGCTCTCCAGACTTTGACGGCAAACCCTGATATAAAGAAAGGAGAGAACGAATGGGTTGATAGAATATATCAACTTATGGATGAGGTGGACAATTACATTCCAATTCCCAAGCGGCAAACTGAATTGCCATTTTTGTTGGCAGTGGAGGATGTATTTTCAATAACGGGCCGTGGTACCGTTGCAACAGGGAGGATTGAGAGAGGCAAAGTCAAGATTGGGGATACAGTAGAGATTGTTGGGCTGAGAGAAACTAGGACCACAACAGTAACTGGAGTGGAGATGTTCCAGAAGATTCTAGATGATGCCCTCGCTGGGGACAATGTTGGGATTCTTCTAAGGGGCATTCAGAAAGCCGATATCCAGAGAGGAATGGTGTTGGCAAAGCCAAAGTCAATTACCCCGGCTTCAAAGTTTGTCGCAATTGTGTATGTTTTGAGAAAGGAAGAAGGCGGTAGGCATTCACCGTTCTTTTCCGGGTATAGGCCACAATTTTACATGAGAACTACAGATGTTACAGGGAAAGTGACAGAAATTATGAATGACAACGATGAGGAATCTAAGATGGTAATGCCCGGAGACCGGATCAAAATGGTTGTGGAGCTTATTAGGCCCGTTGCTTGTGAACAAGGGATGAGATTCGCAATCAGGGAAGGTGGAAAAACAGTTGGTGCGGGTGTGATTCAGTCAATTATACAGTAAAATGCACTTTTGTTGAGTTTGTTCTTACATTGTGAAGCATATGCTGCTGGGAGTTCGGTGCTGAAGTTCAATTTTGTTCTGTAGGTATTTATTAGCTGGGAAATACATATAAAGTTATGATGTGAAATAGGATATTTTTTTGCTATCATTCTTTGTCCTTTATTTGGTTTTTTCCTCTTGGGTTGCTATTAAGTGAAAGTACATATATATATAGTAGGCAGAATGGGCTGAAAATGCTGGGTCTCTGTTCTCTGTTGAGTTACAGTGTTACTGGCACCTGTATCTAGTTACACTCTTGGAAATGATTCTGTTCAACCAATCATCGGTCGTTGTTCAGCCAACAAAGCCGGAGATCTTCTGGCCAATCTTGCTATTCAAAGTTAGGAATTTATAATGCTCTTAGTAGTCTTCCTCCTGATCTTATTCCTATTTTTAGCTCGATATGATGTAGCTCACTTAGAGCATAACTCTGTTGCTTAATTCAATTCAATAATATTTTTTACTGATTAAAAAGAGTTTCTGATGAATGCTGATGCGTTTTGGAGTAAATGCTGCCTTCAAAAAAGGCCATGGCAATACCAGGGATCAAGCGGCGTAACTACTCATTCATCACATACTTTTCCTCTACATCATTTGTTATTTCTCTTTTGCAAAAGCACGTATTTTTATCATTAGCAGATTGTGCGTTCATTAGACATGTCAAACTAAGATTTAACCGTATTTACTCTTTGAAATACATGGAACATCTTGAAGGTGGTTGGTTCTAGTCAAGCTTGGTGCATGATATACGAAGTATCAGTTTCCCTCCCTTTCCGGCTAGCTCTCCCGTGTACGTTTCTAAAAAGCATTGACACTTTTACTTAGGATTCAAACATGATGGTTGTGTTCTGAACTAAAATCTCATAACAAGCAAAATGGTTTCAATCTATTAACTCCTTTGACAAGTCTAGCAAAAGATCAGTCTAATCCTAACCTGCTGGATAATGAAGGTAATCAATCGCTTACGGCGTCTCTGAGCTCAAATGGTCATAGAGATGAATCTTCAGCAGGTAAATCACAAGCTGTTTTTACAAACCCATGTTGCTTCACAATTTCTGTCAGAATTATAACGGAAGCACTTTACACTAACACAACACAACCATGTTGTTCATGAATCACACTATACAACTAACATAGAGATGAATCTTAAAATTGTGGAAATTACCAGCTCTGTCATTGTCTCCGCATCTTATCCACAATGTTCCTGCTTTTCTCCTCAAGCTTCCTACCCAAATCCATCATCCTTGCTTTTCTTCCAAATCTTTTCAGCCTACTCTCATCCTCTTCACTCTCACGGCTTTGTCCATCCTTCAGGCTCAAGTATAGAGTCGAGTCTCGTAAATGTTCTGGGGATTCACTTTTAAGGAGTAAAGGGGTGGTCAGCTCATTCAAAGGCTTGTCTGGAGAAGAGTTTGGCACGGCTTCTAAGGGATTGCTTAGAGAATTGTCGAGAGAATCGTCATTATTGCTATTTTGCCTGTTGTATTCAATAATGTGCCTGCTTTTTTCCTCTATCTTCTCACTGATCTTCCTACCCAAGTCAATCATCCTTGCTTTCCTACCCATTCTCTTGGGTTTACCATCGTCCTCTTCACCATCAATTTGCCTATCTTTCAAACTCACATAATGAGGTGAGTTATGTATATGTTCTGGCGATTCAACTTTCTGCAATAAAGAGGCCCTCATCTATTTCAGAAAGTTGCTGCTTTCATAGCATTCAAAGGGTTAGCCATAGTTTCTAAGGAATTACTTACAGAAGTGGTGAGAGATTCATCATCGTCTCTACTTTGGCTGTTCTTGGGCTTTTCCTGGCTTACTTCATTTCCTGTTGGGGGTGGTGGTTCATCAGGTTGTTCAGTGTTGTTGCTCAATTCATTTGGAAGTGTTGAATCACCATTTGTAGGTGGTGCATCTTGTTTGAGCCATGTGAAAGGAGCTACATTTCTCGGAAGCCAGTCGTCTTTCTCTGCTAACATCCACGGAATACACAAGCTTTCGCAATTCGGAAATACTAATGTGTCACGTATAGCAGCCTGCAGTATGATAGTAGATCCAAGATAATGAAGTTAATTCTTCATCCTAATTGTCAACTTTTCATGTCTACATGAATCTGAATACAAAATTATAAATGCACAGTTTACTTTTAACAGAAACTTCGACATATAGAAAAAAGAATTCGTGCATGACAGAACTAGTCTTGTCTAGAATATAAAGTTGTTTCAAAGAACTTGATGAAAAGTAAGCAAACGTTAAATGCTGTATAAAAACAGAATACTGTGAGATTGGGTGTCAACCCTGCATCCAGTACTAAAGTTGCTAATGAAGTTTCATTCACTCGACGTCATCATATGACCATTAGCCAATGCCATAGGTCAAATCGTACGTGTTTTGGATCTAAAAAGGTGGTATATCTTTACCCAGAATTCAAACAAATCCTTTCAAGTTCGCAGTTATTTTGACAATATCACGTGCTCAACAGAGTATATTCCACTTTTGTGAGAGCAAATTTGTACAATTTTCATTCACTTAATTATATGATACCTCATCTGCAAAGGAACTGCCAAACAAAGTAACATCTTGTCTTCCCCAATCAATGCTCAAATTACAGAAATTGTTACTTGTATATTTTCACTTCTACAATGACTATCTTTCCTGGCTTAGCTAAAAATCACTTTTTCCCATTTAGATTTTCTTTACCCTAAGATAATAGATAAATACAACATTGTTATCAACTCTTTCACGTCTTTGATTATTTTTCATACCACTTTGACATAGAATTAAAATCACCACATTTGAATACAATGCTTTCGTAGGATGGTATCACTAGCTACTAGTATCTCTAAAAAAATAAGGGTAAAGAATTAGTAAAATAGAACGAGCTTCTCATACCTTGAACCGATTCACCAAATATAAAGAGATATGTGCACTGGTAATTTTACGTTCACCAACAAACGACTCCAAATGGAAATCTATATCAGGCATTGAAGTGAAGGTAAACCAGAGTTGATCAGTTGGAGGAGGCTTTATACGTAATTGCATTGTTCCTCTGAGTGATGATACCCTTATAGCCAACATGAAAGGTACCTTCAATTTGTATGGCAACCAAATCAAGCAGTCACACATCCATCACACTATTAACGCAGAAAGAAGTTCACAGACACTTGAAAATGAAGAAACGCAATTCATACATTGTCCAACTGTGTACTTGTAGATGAAAACTATTTGTAGCTTCATGCCAAAATTGTTAATGGCATATTCAACTACTTATGTGACCTAGTAGACCTTTTAATCATATTTCTTCACTTCCTTCAATTTGATCATATGAATCTTTAAACATTTTACTCCTCACTTCCTTCAATCATACTTCCTCATCAGCAAAATGTACATTTGCTCTAAGAGATCATAATTCTAATATTAAGTTTGCCCTGGACTCTGCTCCCTTTCCTACACTTACAACAGCACTAGACTCCTTTTTCTCGAGGTGCAACTGATGCCCCAACATTGGACTTTGATGACTAGACACATTATCCACAATCATGACAACAGTATTGGCTTGAGAGAGAGAATAGATAAACATCTTTGGAGTCAGATGTTTGTTCCCCCAGACTAAACTTGAAAAATAGGGTGTTATATGACTATATGAGAAGTTAAATTACTGATTCAAAACTAGTTGAAAAGAAAAGACAGTCACAGGTTTAATGATTATGTTATAATAGCAGGAGTAGCATTGTGTATTATGGAGTTGTAACGTCTTTCCCACTCACCCATTCTGAACTCACAGTTCACTTCAACATTGGTCAACTAAAAATAACTCAGTACAATATTGGTCAACTCAAGAACTTTCAAAATGAAATCCAGACATTAGACATTTATCTGTATATACCACATGAATAATATCACGATGGAAATCAAGCTGGTAACATACCTGAGCAACATGCTTAGCCACGGAATTTACAATAGACTTCCATTTAGATCCTGTGGTTGATGAAGTACCACTATTCTTGGAGCTTGCAGCCCGTTCTGTTGCACAATATTATAGTCAAAGCTTGTACGCACAAGTCTTAGAAGTCAAATATTCAGTCATTTATCGTTGTAAATTCAGCATGCAAGTTACCAATATATCCCTATTAGTAGATAATGCATCTTCAATTCAGAAACCCTGTTTCCAATTTTCAATTAAATCTAAAGATGCTCACACAATATTCTATTTTTACTCATAATAACTAAAGATATAAATAAAAGACTGTATTTAAATAGAGCATCACATGGCTGAATATCTCAATCTTTAAATAAACCTGCAGAATTTACAATAAAATAGGATCCATACCTTCACAAAGTGGCAAAATTTTCTTTTAAAACGACAAACGTGGTATATGCCACAATAATAAAATTTTACCACACTGAATTTCTTCTTAAAACACCGTTACAACTTACAACAAAGTTCAAAATGATCATTATTGCATATCTCCTAATTCCCAATCATCAAGCCTGCCCTCTCTCATTTAAGAAAATGAAATCAAATCTAGTTTCAAAAGAAGGTTTTAAACACAAAATAGAATCATTAACAATCAGTAACTGATGCAACCAAATAGAAGGCCTAGCGAGAAGGAAACAGTGTGGGAAAAAGGAAACACTGTCAGAATAATTTATGATAATAATTTATGATGCAACACACAATTGTTTCATACATAGAGGTCACAATGACACAGAAGAACAAGAAGCCTATGGAAAGATGCTTATATTATACAGAAGAGATAGAAACCGATGAAATGTATTACTTTTACAGATGATACCACTCATCTTTCAGTTAAGGATTCTTGCATATAGACAAGCTTACTAACATATTAGAAGTGTCACTTTTTTTTGCATATCTTGGGTCCAAACAGTTTGACCAACGAAATCATTTGAATATATGCAAAATAACCAACTATATGAAGTTGGCATTTCACGAGTGCTGCAAACAGGGTGACATAACAAAGATTTAGTAGTTACCAGATGAATTACTCCCTTCATTTTTCTGCACGGCTGAATCAACGGTCTCATCTGAACAGCTTAATTCCTCCCCAAAGTGCTCAAACCCCTGGAGGATATCTGTTGCCACCCCATCACCAGAGCTCAATTCTACATTTGGATCAATAGTACCATTTTGAAAATCTTTGTCATGCACATCAAGTCTGACCTCAATATACAGCACCATATCACCAGTATATTCTACATCCATTTCTAAGGCCCATGTTTCCTTCATGTCCATAGGAATAACCCTCATGCTTCGGATATGAGGTGGTAAGTTGCCAGTATCTATGTCAGTGCAATTCATAGCGCCGATATAATTAGGAGTTCTCATGTTTGATAGTGTTCTCTGTTATATAAAGACCAAGAGGAAAAAAGATGCAAGTCAGTAATCCAAAGGTCAAGAAAGCTACAAATAATGAACAATGTGTAGATACTGATCTTGGAAAACGAGAAAGATGGAGGTTGGACAGGTTATTATTTGCAAATTTCAGAGAAAGCCAGACTTTACCAAAAAACTACACATGTAGAGGCAGTAAATATATTCATGCAATAGAATGATTACATTTTTACATCTATAAGAATGTGAGAAACATTCCTCGCAAGCAATAGGTTTTGAGAACCAATAACAACCTTTATATGGAATATGCAGATAACCTCCTCTTACCATATATATGGGAGAAAACTGAAGTGAGTGAGTAGAACAAAGAAATGGAAAGAAGATACTAAGATTAACAAAAACCTGAATTCGGTCTTTTAATGAATTCTTTATGGCCAAATTACTCTTAGCATCGAAAAACAGTCTTGAAATAAGCAAATTCCAACATAGAGTCCCTTCATCGATGCTAATTTTTTCATCAACTTCTGTATCAAGGACATCTGGGACATGGCTAGCCAAGTCAACAGACTTTGACTTTGACGATGGATTACTGTCTTCCATCCAAACACTGGATGTCTTTCCTGAAAAATCAGTGTGATCAGATTCATTTTCAGAATTTTCATAGTAACATCTCATCAATTATAGCATTAAGGTAGGCAAAGCATTCTTACTTTCTAGTGCAGACTTTGTAGCTTTTTTTGCAAGCTTTTTCCAAAGTAGGCGAACCCTGGATGGAGGAGGATCAAACCTAGTTGTCCTATCCACCGGACCATGATAACCAGAGGGTTTTGCAAAAGAAGGATATCCTTCAGTTAGCGATCTCAAATAACAGACAAAATCTTCATTCAATGTTGAGAACCATTCTAACGTTTCCTTTTTGTCACATGAGGCCACACGGAGAGCCTTACACCAAGACTCCTTTTCCGAAGAAGTTTCCAGGTATATATACAAAACTTTACTTCCACCATATAGGACATTGTTGCTCTTCACTTTTATAGGATATCTTTTACTCCTGTACAATGATAGGGAAAAAAAAGCTCAAGATATTAGAGAAAATTATAGCTGAAGTGATATTTATTCTACTTCATTCCAGATAAATAAATAAAATTAAATATAGCAGCCTAGAACCCCAGCGAATTTGGCCAGATAAGACAAAACTGCAGATATAGGATCATTATTACAAGCCAAAAAAGAAAAGGTGTTGAAGGTTCCCAATCAACATTTTAAACTTCCCAAGCAAGAAGAAGGTTACCATAGTGATGGAAAAGTAATAATAGCATATATGTGTGTTTATCACATACAAGGCATTCATGGAAGCATGTCACATCCTTCTTCCTGCTTGACAACAGATTAGTTCAACTCTTAAGCATTATAAACTTTTAAATTTTATGACTTGTTTCAAAGATTATATTTTCTCAATATTATTATCTTTAAACAGATTAAATGACCCCTAATTCAAAAGTGATATCATGTAACATATTCCCAATATCACTGCTCCATATGATAATCATCTAAGCATAAGGACTTGGATCTGAATGAAAGCTATTTATTGCTATTGTTGTGCTCCAGAATACGAGCATTCATGCAATCATAGATTAAGCTTTCACACTTTAGAAATCCCTTTTTTCTTAAATACAATCAACATCACAAATCATTGAGCCTAACACATATAGATTAACATATTAAACCATACTATTTTGCAAAGACGAATACATGAATACACTTGAAAGGTAGATGAAGTAAAGTATATACTTATCTTTAAGCTGTTACAGATGTATAGATGTGTTTAATAATCCACACGCAAGAGTAAAAGCACGTCATACTTAAGCTACTCACATATTCTTATATATGTAATATACTGAATATCATAAAGGAGATGAAAATAGTTTTCTTTCTATGAATCTGGAAACAAAAGATAAAAGCAAAGACAGCAATGTAATATGAACAAGCCAAGTATCAATGGACATGCTATGATCGGAACTTTGAACTTGCCATTTTTTTGAGGACATGGCTGTAGCAGAAACTGCCACTACCTTGCAACCCTTCAACAATATTGATGTGCGAGAACCATCTGTTTGTGTTAAAAATAGATATTTGCCTTTGATCGTTGCAGGTCTTGGAACAGGAAAAACCTCGACAAATTCTCTTCTTCGTTCTACAGATGGTGGCATCTTCGGGACCTTTTCTGGCTCCAGAATCCAGATCACACCCTGCTACAAATTAGATGTTCCAAGAGATGGTCATTTTTCGTGAGTTAAGAAATAGAAATGTTGTATGAATTGGGAACCTGAACATGGTGAAGAAGGAAAATTACAACATGAATACCCAACCCAGGAATCCTCCTAAACTGAGTCTTTTTACTGGCTCTACAACTGGCAAAAGAAGGAACAAAAATGATGTACAAAAGATAAACTTCTAGGAGAATACATGAAACCATTACTAAGCACACCACTGAATCCCACCCAAGGCTATGCTTACTCCTAATGAGATGATGTGTAAGAAACAAAGATGACATTAAGCATAGAGATTCTTGATACTGATAAGCATAGAGATTTCACTGCACCAAGACCAAGGTAATGTCGAATGAACAAATACTTCAAATTCTTTAGCAACAGAATTTATGTTGTTGCATGCTCTAACCCTAGTGTCAACAGGGCATTGTAGAGCTTCAGCTCCTCATTACTCTCTCCAATATGCAAGAGATTCAGGCGTTCATATACCCTTCCCTCTTCACATAAACATTTTCTTCAATTTGAAATTTACTAAACAAAGAAATATTGTTTTGGTCAATTAAACGTATTAAAGAGATTCACGAAGCAACAAATTCATTAAACCATTTTAGAGGGAGACCTTACTCAAAAAATCACTTTTTCTCTTTCAAAACCAAATCCTCCCAGAAAAATTCAAGAACAAAAACAAAAACCGCTATCACATGGGACGTCAAAGGACAAAGAACAAGAATCATCATCACGTGCGCAAGGCTAGCAAGTAGACTACCACCAACAAGAACCGGTATCCATCATTTTCTTCCGAACAAACAACTGGATGCATCGTTCCATTTTCAAACCGACATTACTGATCCTAACATCATCATCATCACACACACACATACACTCAAAGAATCGGTTATCCAATAGTCTTAAACTAAAGCAAAGCGCTCGCTTCTCGCTCAGCCACTGATTCCAATCTCCTTTTCTCTTCTCAACCACTGCATCCAATTTCCGTATCTATCTACATGTTCTCACTCTCCGCCTTCCAAATCACACAACCGGCGAACAAGCACTTGAAAAAGCGAGTAAATGGAGAAAAAGAAGAGATACCTGCTTGTGAGAAGACTTGTCAGAGAGAATCAGCTCTCCTCCACTAGAGATCTGACGAGAAGAAGCGTCCGTCGCTGATCCCGCCGAATTCGATTTGGCGATGATTCGCCGGACGAGGAAGTAGACAACGGCGGCTTCGGCCACCACGGCGGCGATGGCGCCGACGATGAAGGCCACAATCAGCGCAATCATCGCCGATTATCGATCCGCCACCAGGAACAGCGAATCTGAAGCCGAGATCGAGAACGGGAACGGGAAAGGGAATGAGAAGAGTATTCTTTCCCCCTTTTCTTGCGAGTGTGGTTTTGAGCGTGTGTGGTAATGGGCGGTTGGTTGCTCTGCGCGTTTAGTCGTGAAATTCGATTGCTTTTGAGAGTGGGAGAAGGGGATTATCCGCTCAACTAATTGCAATTTGTAATGCCTTTAAACAAAAGGTTTAGTTTAAATAAAATAATCGAATGCGATGCCGCTGCCCACTTTCATGCCCTGATCAACCCGTTTTCAAATTTTAATATCATAGATAAGGAAGTTCTTTTGCATCATTAATTTAATTTTTAAAATTTCCTTTCTACTTTATGTGTTCAGTAATGTTGCAACTTTACACAATAATAGAGTGTAATTTGAGATTTCGACCAGTGAGAATAGACGTGGGTCCGGTTCCGGAACCGCCGGTTCCGGTTCCAAAACCGCCGGTTCCCGGTTCCAAGTTTTGTGGAACCGGAACCGAAACCGACTCATGGCCGGTTTTCCGGTTCCGGTTCTGGTTCCGGGCCGGTTCCGGTTCTAGGCGGTTCCGAGGCCGGTTCCGGTTCCGGTTTTGGAACCGGTTAAAATTTTGGTAAATTAGTTTTTATTTTTTATTTTAAAAAGTAAATGTTGTCAAATTTGGGTATATATAACCTCTTTTGACTTATAAATTTGGTTTTGTTTATCATATATTAACATTTAATGCTTGATTTCTATATTTTTAAATATGTTTAAGTATAATTTATGTATATTTTATGGTTAAAAAGAGGAGAAACTGGCGGTTTGGGACGGTTTGGAACCGGCGGTTCCGAACCGACGGTTTGAACCGGATGGAACCGCCGGTTCCCCGGTTCTAGGGGAAGGGGAACCGGAACCGTAACCGCCCTTGGAACCGGAACCGCCGGTCCGGTTCCGTACGGTTCCGGTTTCGGCCGGTTTTGACCCGGTTCCGGAACCTCCGGTTCTCCGGTTCCAAGGGAACCGGACCCAGGTCTAAGTGAGAATCAAGGAGACTTACGAAGGGACGTGTTTGCGGGACGGAGGATTTGAATCCTCCCCAATTTTCCTGATACGTCACCAATTATTAATTATTTTTTTGGCAATATTACATTCTCTTGATAAATGTCATAAGATATAGAAAATCCTATTATTCAATGGCACACATAAAGCTGAGATTGTTGCCATAAATTTGATTTTACCGTGCTCTTAATTGTACGTTTTCCTTAGTAAATTTTAGTAAGAAATTCATTTCATAAAGCAGTAACAGGGATAATACAGGAAGTTCATTTTGTTTAGGAGATCTGTAGAAGAGAATCCCAAACCCTTAAAACACCATGACTGGACAAACAGCACGTATCCCTCAAAACCACGTACAACATATTCCCAAAACAAAGCATAACTAAACCAAACACAGCCTAGTGGAGCCTTGTCAGCTCCTCAACGGTCTTGCAAAGATCCTCCACAGGAACGCTCATCGCCTTAGAGATCTCCTCCATACGAGAGCGGTTCAGGTCCAGGAACGACTCGATCAGGTCGCCGTCAAGGAAATTCTTGGCGTCAACTGTCTTCTTCTCGTTATAAAACGACCGCCAGTGCTCGTGGCTAAGTCCTCCCACGCCCTTTATGATCTTCCTCAGGTTGGCCTGGAGCTTCTCGAGGAACCCGTATTGCTCGGACGGGAGTGATGCGATGACGCCAATGACCCCGTTGATTGTCCCGAAGATGACGGTTGGGATTTGGCCGACGTTGGAGTCTGGAAGACGCATGACGAGGGACCCGTGACGGAACCGGTTGATGAATTCCCCCAGGTGGTATTCCCCGACAACTTCGAGGCGGGCCCGTTCTTCGTCGGTCGCTCCTTCACTGTTCTTTCGTACTGTGAAGAGGTTGTAGTTGTTCTCGGCTCCTAGATAGACGTCATCGTCTAAGATCTCAACGGCTGACATCCAATTTGCATTGTAGTCTCGTGCCCGTTCCTCGATTGCACCTTCCTCGTGCTGATGAAAGAAGAACAAAAAACTGTATGAGCATAAAAATCATATGCACTCGAAATCAGCTTGACCACAATGAAGCTTCAGCATGAACTGATTTATGCTGGTTTGTCTGATCTTACATCCAATCTATTAGCTCAAACTATTTTATTAGCTCCAACATGTTATTGACCATTAATAATTCGAAATTCATAAAGTCAAAAAGACAAATCGTTGTGAAGATTATAACTGCAAATAAAAATAAGGAACATGGTATGCTGAGCATACCTTGTAAATGAGCAAGGAGATCGACTTCATCAAATCGCCCACCACAATGAAATCACCACGTGTCTGCACATACAGAGCGAGTATATGTCCATGATGTCCACATTCAGACTGCAATTCCCGCGTACCGTCGTCTCGAAGCACCCATTTGTAAAGCTGAATTTTCTGATTAATACCAGCCAGTAACTTTCCATTGAATGCATTCAGAGAATAGACGGCTCCTTTAGTTTCCTTCTCAGCTATCAGCTGCAGTTTTCCATCTTCTACCACAAAAACGAGAATCCTCCCCTGCATGTTTCACCAGAAGTACACATGAAGAGAAAACAGATTAGGATGTCGATATGCAAAAGGGACATCTATGTAACAATCTTATTTATACAAGCTAAATCCTAGGCATCAATGAGAAGCTAAAGGGAAATCTGTATTAGTAGACAAGGGAGTAGGATAAGTAGAAACACTTATATCAGAATATAAACCAAAGGAGCCCCTGATTTGTTCAAGGCTGCTTATCTCAATAACTCAACAAAGGAGTAAACCCTCCGATGGCTGAATAGGCTCCACCTATATTATAATTCGGAAATAGAACTGAATGCCAGGAAAGGTACTAACTCATCCTTATCTTCCTGCACCAGTGTGATACATGACTATTCCCCTTAATGGAAGTGATTCCTATCTCCAGAGCACAGCAGCTATTTTCCCTTTATCTATAATTCTTACTTAAATATACCATTAACAGTTTCTTAGTGTTAACCGGGACCAAAATTAGCAGTATGGATGTCAAAAGTTCTACAATTCTCAGGCAATAATATGAACTAGAAAAGTCAATGAGTAACTTCTATTACCTTTGTAGGCTCATTTTCATCAGGCAACACATATGCCGTTCCAACACAGTAGTATACGTTGTTATCATCAGAAAAAGAGCAGCTTAAAATTGAACATCCACATTCATACGTGTCAAGTGGATAAGTTGAAATGAAGTCAAAAGACTGATCATCCAACAGGCGAACAAAGTGCATTTCGGGCTCCTCTGCAGCTTGATTGTACTTCAGACTGCAAATTGCAAAAGTACGTGTTTGCTCTTGATGACAGATACGACGGGCATGCTCCCCAAGAGGGATCGAGCGGATGTGAAGCTTTTGGATATCATCAATTGTGCCTATAGTAAGCTCATCTTCTTTTGCAATTGCAAGGCTACAACATAAGCAAACAGATAGGTGTTAAACTCAGCCAAGGTTACAAGAGCAGAAGCTTCAATTTATAACTTGAAGGTGCCTTTACAACATATTTGCATAGCTTCCAAGTTTACATTACTGCCTTCCTTTTCTAACCTACATAAATAGGATTGGCACGTTGAAATTAGTCATATTCCTAAGAAAAGGAATCAGTTGGCAAACTGGTGTGTGAAAGCTGACTGCTGCTATGCTAGGAGATTTTATTTTATCGGATAATACCCTCTGAGAGTCTTAAGATTATATTACATATTGATTCTATATAAGTTTTATTAATCAATGAAATGGGCTTTGACCCACCTTTGGCTTTAAGTCATTTATACACTGCTCAAAATCACTTTATTCTTTACCCAAGCAATTTGCCTTCACATAACATCGCTAGATGAGTCAAAATTATATGAAAACATAATAATCAGTAAGGCATTTCAAGTTTTCTTGTAAAATGATGTTATAATTTGCCCAAATATAGTTCAATAGAAAGACGCAAAAAATAAAACTCACCTATCTGGAAAAGCAGCTGTGTTGAAGGGGCACATATAGCTGACTTCCTTCAAATTCACATTACTGTAAAGAAGCTTCTTGTTACTGCTGTATATCACAGTGGGTCGGTCAGATGCGGCAAAAACATGCGTTGAGTTCTTGGATGAGAAAGTCCGAAGCGTAATTGGTTGAGTACCAAGTGAAACCTTCTTCCGGTCACTTAGTGTCCCAGCACTCGTATTCAACAGGAAGTTCAAGAGATGCCCATCTCCAAGGGCACACAAAAGATAAGATATCTGGAAAGAGCAAAACAAACAGTTATAACTTTTTCTGTTAGCACACCAGTTACACCTAAACCCAAAAGTAAAAAGATAGCATGCAAAAATTAAAGTGAAATGCATGGCATGGATATTCAGATCACACCACTACTTCCCACTTCATTTACAACGCCAAACCACACACACACATTTATAAGTATATACATCCAGACATGGAAATTCTTACTCCTTCGAAAGAACATAAGAGGACAGAGCGAGGAATAATCTCTCCTCCTAGCTGCTCCTCGGTCTTTAGATCAAGATCAGGAAGAGAGAACACTCGAACACTAATATTGGTCCACATCCCAACAGCAGCCAGATTGCTCTTGTTTGAATCCTCACCAATAGGATTTATATCAAGGCATGAAATTTCGTGGTCCAACTGTTTGTGAACTACTTCTGTCAAGGTTCCATCACCAATTTCTAAATAAACAAGATTCCGACCACTGGTTGCCAACAACGCCTGACAGGATGAAGTGATCATTGGATTAAGATTACGTCATAATTCTAATCAAATAACTAAGGTTTGGGATCCAGAACAAACCTGGGTGGCGTTTGCTGTCGCGACGTTAATAGTATACTCTGATGGGGGTTTCCATTCATCTCGTAGCTCCCTAGACAAAGAGCTCACAAGTCTTACAGAGCTTGAAGTGACCTGCACCAACCATATATTGTCAATCCTATTTCTTTCCAAGGAATAAGAAAAATAATTGATGTTCAAGAAAGAACACCCATAAAGTGGATTAATAATCCTAATATCAACAGATCACTATACAAAAGCACAACATGATCGAAACGAGAAGACATGGTGTCAGTCGAACGAAAGATCACATACTTGAATAAGCTGATTGAACACAGCATCACTGCAAAACAAAGTCTGGAGTTGGGAATCAAACCCTTCTATCTCAGTTTCTTCCAACTCGTCTTCAGTATTCATTGCTAAAATTCTTGTTTCATTAATAAAGCTGACAACCAGAAAGGTGTCATATATATCATCAGTAGAAGATCTCAGTGACCACATTCCTTTGATTCCTTGAAGCTCTACAGATGCCTAAAAGGAAGCAACAGAATATCAGGAGGTCATAAACAAGAAACTAACTAAACTAGTTAATCAAACGAAACAATAAAAAAGACCTGTTCATTGATTCCTATCCCATTGCGAACAACGCGAAGAGAACCATCTTTATATGCACCAGAACATGTTACAACCTGGCCTTGACCTTGCCGCTCAAGGTCCACCACACAGAAGTCGACGATAGGACCCAAATTAACATATCTCTCCAAAACTTCAACATATGATCCTTTAGCATCAGGTTGTACATTCAATTTTACAAGCTGGTGAGACCATCAATGTCAAGCATTAGAAACTAAATAATCAAGGATTGCTTGAGATGGGAAAGATTAAAGGTAACAAACTACAACTCACATATATAATTTTTTCACTCCATCTAAAGCCAAAAATAGAAATGAATAACAATCTACAAAATTGAATCAGGCACACCTGAGAATCTCCATAGCTTGAGCCAACATAAACAAAAGCATTGTCCAGATAGGATATTGTTGATGCAATAGATGTTTCTCCCAAAAGCTCAATTTTCAGGCCAGTGACTCTACAAGAACAAGAGTTTTATTGAATCACGATAAGAATATCAAACAAAATAAACGGGAAGCTAACTCAATGCTACCTTACGTCATTATGTACTCAGCAGAAATGATCAGCCATTCATTATTTTTGTCAATTTTTCAATGCTAAAAAGGACACACTGCCAGCAAGATTTGACATGCACAAATGCTTTTCATTAACCAACTACCCTTCCACTCTTTCCCTCTTCCTCAACTGGAATCCATGGTTCCCATCAAGATGAATTTTTTTGCTTGGTTATTGGTTTTTCATATGAGTAGACTCCCAATTGATAAACTATTAAGATGCTGAATGCAGTTTTCATTAAAACATGTCAGAGATCTGTTTAAACTCGATGAAAGCCGTAGCCAGGCAAGATAAGGTATTGTAGCAAAAGCCAGACAGGTTTCTGTAGTGTTATTTTAGGGTGCATCTGTGGCTTAGGCTGAATGAGCACTGTTTCTCTCATTAATTGCAATGTTGGATGCTCGATAAGATCATTTTGTTAACCTAGTTTCCTTAGGAGGCGCCTAATCGTGCCTTTAGGAGGCACACGCAGCTGTACTAAGATGTACTCTTTTCTTCCATGATTTAGAGGGCACCTTGTCCTGTATAATTTTATTTATATTTTAAGATTTACTGCATGCAAGTAACTTTTGGTTAATTCACGAAAGAAATAAAATCTCAAGTAAACTGACATGTTGGTGAAGTACAAACAAGAAAATCCATAAAGCAGGGAAAGTAGGCTCTTCCTAGTTTTTTGTTCTCGCTCCTACCCAAAGTAAATATAACCTTAATTTTCAAGGGGCAACTATTGTATTTGTACTTAAGGGTAAAAGGGTCAACAGCCCTATCATGAGATATAAAGTGACATCCAACCCCCTTTTATGTTGTATGTGAGAGGGGGATTACTGATCATTACACACGTTAATGTTAAAAGGAACAGAGTTTATACATTAATGAATATTGGGGGAGAGAGATAGAGAATAAGCGATTTATCATTGGAGAAAGGAAGCATTTCCTTTATGCCCCCATAATGAACACGTAACTTGAAGGTTAGGGAGCACTAACCAGGGATAAAGAATAATAACTTAAAGAAATTAAGAGCTACATAATTATATTGATCACTTACTTCTCTTTCTCATGGGTGATAACAAGTAGGTGAATGAGTCCAGCATGGTCACCAAGCAGATACCGCGAACCATCAGCATCAACTCTTCCATAGGCCCTAGTGATTGACTGAGAACAAAAGATGTAGGAGGAAAAAGTCAAGAATAGTGCAATTCATCCAAATATAAGTTCTCAGATTCAAATATCAGAAAACTCTTGGTATGAAAAAAGACATAAACAAAGAGTAATTCTGAATAACATACAGGTCTGATGGGGATTGCTTTAAATGCAGTGGCACTGCAGTAAACTATTGTCTCCTCACCAACAATGATAACCCCACAGAGTGGTGGAGGAACAGGTATTAACAAATCTGCACCGTTGTCAAGATTATTCTGTGACCATGGTCCCTCGACAAAATCTTTTTCCTTCAAAGAAACCTCATATGTTTTGACATGCCGAGCATCTTTATTGTCCTGCAACAATACAAAAAAGTCAAAATGAGGCATGTAGTAATTTGGTAGAGCAACACTTTTTTAAGCTAAAGAATCTCTTGTAATGTGTCAGGTAAAATAGTATTTCAAGTGCATTTCTCGTCATAATTAATACACCTTTGTCAACAAAAATGTTCTTCTTACTCTATGCAACCATAACAAGACCATGTATCTCAACTTAAAAGCAAGCTAACCTGGTAAAGGACTACAATTGTAGGTCTGGAACAGCCATATAGAAACTTTATGTCCAGCACTTGTAGCTCCTCAAGCCTTCAAAAACCAGGAAAAACTGTTAGTGTCACAGACAACATTAACAGTAAAAATTAAGACAACATATACTAGCAACTGAATAACAAAAAATTGAAACCCAAAAGCACCAAACAGAAGCTGTAAATTTGCCCTGTAAATTTCAAATCTGTCACACTTCCAAGAGGTTACAGACATGATTTGATGTAATTTTTCAAGATGAAATTCAGAAACTGAAGAATGCAGAATACCAAAAATCTCTAAATAAGTCTACCAGTCACTATAGGAAGGATAAAAAGATCATCTTGCTAGAAGATCATTAAATGAGCCACATTTGACTGACACTTGGTTTGGGAGATCAATAGAGTAAGCCAATTACAAAAAATGCTAACAGATACTATACGATGAAATATATATACATAAGAGAGAACAATTACCACCCTTAAACTAACCAGTCATTGATGAACAAATATAGGCAGGCAATTTCAACATCGGGATGAATAAACTAAAAGAATTCCTTAAGATCAAGACAACTCGTGCATGAGTTTATGAGAAACCAGAACACCATTTACCTAATGTTGAAGGCTTCCTTGAGTTGTCCTTTGTTATCAAAAGGAATTACCTGCACCAATGCTTGAGCACTTTACAAAATAATCTAAGGTGATAACTGAAAGTGTCCATATTTTTGAAACTGAGACAGTGCACTATCTACCTTAAATAAGCCGTCATACAAATGTAATCCAATTAATCTGCAATCAGGGTCAATGATGCCAATCTGCACAAAGAGCCCCATGGGCCAAAAAAGACATAACATGTAAAACAAAATTAGAGAAATGCAGAAACGAGTAGAATATCAGCAAAGGATACAGAATTCCAAAGAATTCTAAAACAACAGAGTGTTTCAGCATACTATTATCATATCTCCTAAACTTTACACAATTAACACACCTGGCCATTGTCAGTGGGCCGCCCAATGCGATCTGAAACATCTCCCATTGCTCTAAAACAAGGCGATGTAAATTAGTCAGTGCAAGTGTAATTACTGATGATACAGGAGAGAACAATATTTGACAATGAGCACATACCCCCCCCCCCCCCCCGGTAAATGGAAAAAATAAAAGAAAGTGGATTATTTTAACCTTCAAAAAAGTACTATTTGCTTTATCATTGATGCACAATCCCTTTGATTCATTTCATACCTGGTAACTAACTCTGATGTCTCAGGGTCCCACTGAAGAACACAAAATTTATATCTCTCTGTTGCAATGAATAAGAGGTCTTGAAGCTCACCCTGCAAGTAGGAATATTAAAAAAAGGGGGGGCAGAAAGGAAGGAAGGGGAAAGAAAAATCAGATCATATAAATCATCTAACAGAACTGCAAAATTAGGAAGCAAACGTATACTCACAGGAGGACGAAATAGTTCCAGTGTTGCAATTCTTCCATATATTGGAACGTCCAACATGGGCTAGAAAAACAAATTTTGGAAAAAATAAGTCAGTACAGGTAAGATATCCAACAGGAAAAGGACAAGATAATCAACTTCCGTTAACAGCAATGGAGAGAGGTGGTGAGGAACTAAATCCTTCAAACCAAAGGAACAGCGGGATAAAGACCCCAGCAAAATCATCCAATTCCTTTCAAACAAAGTTGTGTGAAGTACAAACTTCAATTCAAAATATATTGAATCGATAATCTCAACTCTTCATTTCTAATCTTCGGATTCCCATAATTCACTCCCTAGTTTTTAAGAACTTGCTCATTATCCCATTTTCTCCGTGTTCTCTTCTATTAGAAATTTAGCTATTACATTTTTATTGGAATAGAAGCATGTTAATTTCTTTTTCTGTTATAAAAAGAGGAGAAACATCATGTGAAAAAGGAGACTCGAATATTGACCTACAACTTCTGAGTTTTCCTCATTGAGCTGTGTGAAACATGCTTACCGTCAGTGGTCCAGGATTACATATATTCCCACACATAGGCATCTAACTATTATGAAAAAACCATGCTCTTAAAGTCAGTGGCAGCATACGGATCACTTTTCTAAATGTTCTTTATCCAAAGTAAGCTTCATATTCCCATAAATATGCTAGAGAATTATTATTCCTAAAGTCCAAGAGAATGATAACAATTGTGGGATGATACATAAGTGAGGTGGAACAAAGGACAATTATAAAGAGAATGCACTTCCTATAATTCAAACTGAAAGGTAGAAGCATGCCACCTGAAGGCCCTGGGGTGTGAGCAAATGTATCTCAATTCTGGTGCATTTGCTGAAAGAGGAAAAAAAACTAATGATTAGAAAACCATTCAGGTAAATTTTCAAAGGGAGCTGCTAATGGACCTGCTGGCTGGCAGATCAATGTGACTGTATCAGCCATTTCATACATACAGATCGGTGGTACGTTACTACCTCTTGAGTTGCTAGGTTCCCAGATATATAGGGCAATCAAATGCTATCCACAGAAATGATATATTCCTTTGGATGAAAAAAAAAATAGATATGATATGCCAAAGACCTGGCGAAAAAATAAATTTGGGAAGCCTTCAGTAAAGCAGCCTAACAGGTATCACACCATAGAATGAGGCATGTTTCAACAATATCCCAGTGGTATGTTGGGCTAGAAAGCTAAACTTTATTAAGACAAGCAGATATTGTGAATTTACTGCAAATGTAGGAATTTTGGTTCTAACATTAAAAAGTTTAGTATCTTCCATCAAGATTTAGTCCCAATGCACGTACTGTCTTTCCAAACTTGTTCATCTGCCTAAAATAAACATATCTTCTCACTGAGGTTCATAATTAGAATACAGTAGTATCACTCAAGCTTGCTAAACAATTCCAAGGTTGGAACTGGGGATTATCTAAACAATTTTACAAATCCATGCACTTCTCTCTTGTAGCAAAACCAAAATTAACAGAAACTATTCTATAGAAACCCCCACAAACAAGTGAACAAATTAGCGTGCCGGAAACCCTAACACGAAGAGATACGAAAGCTTCCGATAAAGAAGACATAGAAAGGGAGAGAGTGCGTACGCTATGATGAGGTTTAGCTCCTGAGGGCTGGTGAAATTGCCGACGCATGAATGGGTGACATTGGTGGGCTTGTGAGCCGTGACAACGTAATTCCAATTGCTCATCTTCTCGTCCTCACGATTCCTCGCCGCCGAACGGAAGAATCAGAGCTTGTGAGGCGAACTCAGAGAGATTCGGGAAGGGGAGAAAACTGGAACAATCTCGAAGAGAGGTTGGAAATGAAATGTAGGGGGGAAACGAGAACGACAGAGAACAACACTAGAGGGACGATTGTGAGGAGCGCTTGCATCTCGCGGTTTCTCTAGGGCTGCAGGAAAATGACGGACCGGAGATTTAATGCCTTTCGAACCGGCCCGATCCGACTCGATTTATCCTTTTCTTCCTTTCTACTCCCTCCGTTTCAAAATATATGATCATTTGGATACTTTTTTGTTGTTTCATAATACTTATTCATTTCACATTTTTTCTCATCTCTTTCCATTTATACCCCTAATAATTATCTTTATCATCATCATTATACTTTTTCATATATCTCTAAACAAATGATTAACTCTACATTTGATAGGGGTAATATAGAAATAACATTTTTTTTTCTTAATATATGTGCAATGCCCAAATGGTCATGTATTTTGAAACGGAGGGAGTATTTTGTATAGGGCGCGTTTGGTTAGGCGGTACGAGGGATGAGATATCGATTCATGACTTCGAAACCCGATACATGTTATTTCTTATGAAAATTAATGGATTCCAAAATACATCTCTCAAGCGTTTGGCGCGTTAGCTTACTAGTTGAGTACTCATAAATGTACCATGAGATCTCGGATTCGAGACTCCAAATAGTACTTGTAGCGAAGAAGACATTTGTTACTTGTTCTTATATTTGTTTTTTTCATTGAGCGTATAATCGAGAGGTTGAGGCTTTCAATTTTAGTTGCTTGTTGTTGCCATTGGAGTGAATCAAGAAGAAGGTATAGGAGACAAGCGAAAGATGGCTTCAATTAAATGTTCCTTCTATGCTAGAATATTACTAGAAGAGAAGGCATGAAGAAGGAAGAGCACACCACCATTCATAAGTTATAGAAGAAATAAGGCAAGAAAAAGCCACAAACTAGACAATAGAAGGGGAAAGAGACAATAGAAGAGGTGGAGCAAAATTTCAAAATTCTTGTAAAAAACTAAATTCTTATTTTAATTCTCAACGTTTTTATCAAACGCCTTGATAAAAATACGGGATTATGGCCTCACACCACTTTGACCTGATACCCTATCGGCCTATCCCATTTTTATACTCAAAATTTATATCAAACACCCCTGTATAATGCTATGTAGTCGATTAATACATACATAACAAGACGCTAGGAGGCAAGAAAAAACAAATATGGAATCTTATCGTTTTTCACTTTTATCCCTAGTATGTTGACATGCATGTTGTTGCTTGATATATTTTACTTGAGAAGTATACACACAAATATTATAACATGATATTTTGAACATATTGCATACTTTTACTCTCAAGACTTATGATCTTTGGACATGTTAAGGTCAAAATTTAATGACAATTATTCTCATCATTTGATTGTGATTATGTTAAAATCTTATGGTATCATTATGCTATAAGTTTATGTGTATTTTTTATTCATGTTAAGTATGATTACGTGTTGAGAACTTCCTTATCACTTATGAATGCAATTGTGAACAAGGTTGAGCATGGAATGGTTAGAATCGAATATTTGATAACAAACCAAATCGAAATTGAAACAAGCCTTTTCTACTTAGGTCCTTGGTTTAAGAGTTACATAATTTTGGTTTTGGCTTGATTTTAACCGAGTTGCTTAATGTTAAAACAGAAATAAAAAAATTAAAACATTTTACTATATTATTCTTACCGACTACTAAGTTCAAGTTAACCTAGTCTAATGGCTTAAAACATATAAGGCCCCCCGAACTTAGGTGGATTGGTCATTTAGATACCTCATCTTTGATTTGGACCTATTAAATACTTAAACTTCATATTTTATCCTATTGAATCCCTAAAAGCTGACCTGGACGAGAGAGTAAATTACACACGCTTACAAGAGAGTGAGACAGATTTGCTTAAAAATCAACATTATTTTATTTTTATTTTTCTTTTTTCTTTTCCTATTTTCTATATGGTTTTCTTTCTTTCTTTTTTTCTAATTCACGGGAGTAGATATTTTTACTTTCCTTTTTCTCTTTCTTTTTTCTCTCCTTTCTTCTTTAATGGAGATCTGGTACATCTTTTTCTCTTCGTGCCCTGCAACGGTGAGGACTTAGTCGGTCGCCCACCGCCTCCATTCCCCCAGATCGAGCCTCTTCTTCCTGGATCTGGTGGGTTTTTGCCTCAAATCTCTGCCCCATTTGTGCGTCGTCTAGGAACAAGCCCTCTGACTAGTCAACCGAGCCCGACACCATGACCTTCAAGGGAGATGATCTTATTTTGAGCAAGTTCTTGGAGATGGTTTTAGGCAATGCTGAATATGTTGGAGTCTTGGTTAGATTGATGATTGAATGATGCGTGTGTTGATGAATGGGGTTACTGGAGAGTTCAATGGAGTTATTTTCATTGCTGAATTTGAAAATTACAGTAAACAAAAAATTGGTCAGCAAATTCAAGAGAAGGATGATGGTTTTTACAATTTGGTTAGATCAACAAACCAGAACAAGCTCCCCGGCAATTTGAAGCAATGACTTGCTTGCCCGTTGTCGATTTTGTCTCCGATCTGTATACATGGCGAGTTCTCCTGCACTCATTATCGCACTTGTGGTTGCTGCCTCGTCGGTGGCTCCCAACCCAAGTCCAGCCTCCATCTTCTCCCATCGGTTTCTCCATAGGCAAAATTCAGATCTTGGCCTCATGGGGAGTCGCGGAGAAGACGATCAAGGACAAAAATATTTTTATTTTGTTTTTTCTCTTAATACAATAATTCACTAAAAAAAGAGTTAAGTTGTTGTTATTATACACGTGGCGTACACATGGCATACCTGTGGCATCAATTTTTAACACGTCATCGCGCGTATAATGCACTCAATGCTACTGATTTCGATCAAGTGCTCAATAGGATAGAATATACAAGTATAAGTGCTCAATATGATAGGATATACAAGTATAAGTATTTCAATAGGTCCAAATCAAAGGTGAGGTGTCTAAATGACCAATCTACACAAGTTCAGGGGGCCGTATATGTTTTAAGTCCTAGTCTAATGAGTGTGAATGCATACTCGAGAGAAATCTGATCCCTATTCTCTTCCTCTCAACTCTTGTATATTCAAATCAAAAACCCTACCCACCTCTCAATGTAAGCCCGTTACCATCGGGTATGCATGATGTCAAACTTCTACAATGTTGTGCGTAACCGACTCACCAACCCCGACTTTGAATCTCGCTTGACCTCGTTAGTCGCTTCTCTACTATGAGTTTGCAAAATTGTCGCTTGTTGCCTATCATTTCAATTGTCCTAAATCTGTCCCCCTTTGGACCTCTCGCCTCGTTGCTTGGCCATTTTGAGGAGGTATGTCTTCTTGAATTTTCTATGTTTAGCTAACGAATTTAAGGTAATGAATTTGTCTTTGGACCAATTGCTTGGAAATCGAAACCCTCTAAACCCTTTAATCACTTTATGACAACATTCTTCCTCAAAATGTTGTTTAAGTTCGATTGATTGAAGTGGTAGATGTGTGATTGTTAATGCATGTAACATTTCGCTCGATATGGCATTTTGGATGTCTAATGTTATTGAATAATCATGCCATAAAATTACCTTAAAACAAAACTTTGTAGTATGAGTTTTCAATTTTGCCAGATTATGGATTAGACTTAGGCTTCATTTGGTAGCTCGATGTTGATCTTGATATTGATGTTGACGATGAATGTAACTGATACTAATATTAGATGCTTATTGTTGATGTTGATATTCAAGACTTACATTTCAGATAAATAAATGGTGTTCAATAAGAGACATGTTATATTTTAAAAGGTTGATTGTAAATCTATAAGGCCCTTTAGATAAATAAACAATAAAACCAAAAATCAAATGAGTTTAAATGAGATCATGAGTGTTGCATATGATTGTGAACAGTCAAACCCCTTTTTTCTCACATGTGTTATTCGCACGCCAACAAAGCGATCATTGACCTTCTTCTACGCCAAACCACTGATGTGGTCAACCTATTTGCCCGTTCTCCTATTTTTCAGATTCAGTTGAAGAAATGGAATGGAAGTGACTAGAGGAAGAAATTCTGGGCAGCTTGTTGGTCTATTTTTTCAGATTCAATTGAAGAACATTCTTAAAGAATTGGAGAGATTAGGTGTTGGCACTATTGGTGACTTCCTAGTATATGGTAAAGAAGTATTTTGTAAGGCTTTCTTCCAAACTGATGTTAAATGTGATGCAGTAGAATATAATATATGCAAGACCTTTAATAGTTGGATATTGACAGCTAGACACAAATCAATTATTACTATGCTGAAGGAAATCGAGAGACAGGTGATGAGGATATGCAAGATGAATGCATTTGGAAGAACATGGATTTGCAACATTGCTCCAATGACATTGCTTAGATTGGAGAAAAATAAGGATAAGGCTATGCAATGCAATTTGGTGTGGAATGGAGATAGAGACTTTGAGATGCAAGATGGTGAATATGGCCACATGGTTGATTTGAGGAAGAATTAGTGCACCTGTTGGTCATGGCAACTAAAGGGTATCCCTTGTGCACACGCAATATGTGCAATGAACCACATGAAAATCAATCTTGATGATCATGTGACTCATTAGTAGAAGAAGGGCACGTATCTAAAGGCTTATGCTATGCTCATTGAACCTGTCCTATGCATTAAATTAAGGCCCCTATCATCTCACCCTCCTATTGAGCCACCTCCAATTAGGAAGAGAAGAGGAAGGAAGAAGATAAATAGAAGAAAGCCCAGGGATGAGCCTAGGAAGTTTGGAAAGATGTCAAGAAGAGGGAGGGTGATGACTTGTAGCCTATGTAATTCACAAGACCACAATAAAAAAAGGTTGCAAGTCTCTAGAGGATCTTAGAACACAGCTGCCACTTCAAACAATGCTCAAGCCAATTCTACTCCACCAATTGTGCCCACAACAAATCAAACAAGGAACACATAAAGAGGCTTATCTAGTGATGGCCAAAGACCCAAGGTAGTTTATTTATTTGCTATATAATTTTTTGCTTTGGTAATTTGCTAACCTTTGTGTACTTGTGCAGGGATCTAGAGATGGAGAAAGTCACTTTGAGAATGGAGCATCTAGACCAGCTCAAAGAAGGGCAAGGATGGTGGGAATGGGCGTGTACACTAATCCTGACACTAGAGTTAGTATTCTCAATGTGAGTATACTCTACCTTCATATGTCATAAAATTGGTGGCATTCTTTTATTTTAACAAAGCCATTGTTTTCATTTGCATTTAACAGCCAAGACTACCATCATAAAGGTTGTTGAGGGTTCCAAGACCCAAGAAAGATGCAAGTCAAAGTGCGACATTCACACTTCAAAAGAAGAGACTAAAGTGGCAAGGAGCTCGAGCTATCATAAGGAGCCAACTGAAGGATGCAATGGCCAACCCTTATGATGGTAGTAGCCAAACTAGCTCAAACCAACCCTAGTTTTGTGTAGTTGAAAGTTGGGCAAGAATGGAACTTGTGAATTTTTTGGAGCTTAATGTAAGCAAGAATGAAACTTGTCAATTTTTTGGTGCTTAATGTAAACAAGAATGGAACTTGTAACCTTTATTTGGTTAAAACTTGTCTTGGCCACTTTTTTGTGGAATCTGTAATAGTTTGGCCACCTATTGTTGAATATGTCAAACATTTAGCACTTGTTATAATGAATGTGCAGGGATCTGTCAAAATTGTGCTATGAATCTTATCTCTTGCTCAGGTTGGAATTGTGGCACTTGTTATAATGTACGTGCAGGGATCTATCAAAATTGTTGAATTTGTCAAACTTGTCTTGGCCACTTTTTTGGCATCATGTTGGTAGATTTTTTATTTCTACTTTAATTATCTTATTTCTTGCTAAATCTGTCATACAGATGCAGTTTTGCATCTATCATATATTAGTTCAAACACATGCTGTCATAAAGATTCATTGTAGTGGCCAACATGATGTAGAAGGTTTGACAAGTTCAAGCACAAGTTAATAGATTCAAAATTACAATGGCCAATATGATGTAGAAGTTTGATAGATTCAAAATTGCATTGGTATGCTTTTGCATCTATCATGGACCAATTCAATCACAAGTTGGCCTAAATATGTTGCTCCACCATGCAAAAATGCAAGTTTCTTGCTAGCAGATATTGACCAGCTGTTTAGTTCATAATCACACAGAAGCACAAGCTTGATTCACAATCAAATAAGTGCATTTATCATTCCACAATTCTAGCCAATATACATCTTATTTAGTATTCAACACAAAGCAGCAAATTTATCATTGTAACACCCCAATTTTAAACCAGGAATGTTACACGCCAGTGACCTCAGATTTAAAGTCCGAAGCCACCCTAGGCTTGATCCGAACAATTAATATAATAATATTAAAGAGTAAAAGGAAAAACAATGGACAATAAATTTTTCTTTGAATTAAACTTCTCTCAAAAGAGGTTGAAAGCTTACAGCCGAAGATTAGAAAATCTGAATTACATAAAGACGTTCATGCTTGCACCTATACATCGTCTAGGAAATGAAAATCCTAATTCATCTTTCTTCAAATTGAAAATCAAATTGACTTAATAAATTATCTTAAAAAAGATCCAATTGCAGCTCGACTCTTCTCCAACTTTACTTCTTTCGACCTGAAGGATAAGATCACCTGATGTGCCGTGACGAGAAATACGGTTGACACCAGCCGAACCATGCAAAGGAAAGAATGTGGTCGGGTTAGTCTTGTGACAGACTAAGCAAATGGGGTTTTGAAAATGGTTCATTTGTGGTGATACCCAGTCACTAGCATCGAACTCCGAATAAAAGCCGGTCGATGATCTAGCAACCCATGTACTTCCCACGGACGAGGAAAACGATGAGATGCAACGAAAGGAATTAGGACACCACACGAGTATGGTTCCATGGAAACTTGATCGATTTGTTGGGAACGTTTATTATTCACACAGAGATTTTGAAACGCCTCCGTCGACTAATTGGATCCACGACCAACCTCACCGCATATGCGAATTCAGATTGGAAAGAGGATCGTCATTAGCCGGGAGCAAGAATGGTTTTCCAAGTTGTACTAACCATCCTGGTTCATTAATTACGTGCACTAGCACTTATCTTACTTAGGCTCCGTTCGGTATAGGTTTTTGGAGGTTTTTAAAGGTTTCTATTATTTAAAACCTACTCACATAAGTGTTTGGCACAATAAGGTTTTTTAGAAGGTGGAGGTTTTATTAGGTTTCTAAGAAGGTTTGAAAGCATAAAATAGAAACCTTTGTGTAGATAGGTTTTAGGAGGTTTGTGAAAAAAATTAACACACCTTTTCTTATTAATTATTTTCATTAATATTATTTTTGGTAGTTTAAAGTAAAACCTATCTAAGAACCTTACAATACCGAACACCTTATAGTTTACTTAAAACTTTATTATCTATGTTAATTTAATTTTAATAAATTAATAATTTTTTTTTAATAACCAAAACCGAAAAGTACCCAAGTCGATCGGGCCGTGTCGGGCCCGACCGATTTCACGGGCTGCAATACGCAGCCAACCCCCCAAAACCGAAAGCAAAACAGAGCGCAGGGACCTTACTTCCTGGCGATTTCCGGGCGATTTACGGTAGAGGTTCGATGAGGCGGCTGCAGATATGAAAACTAGGAACCGATACAAAGACGATGGTGGTGGCGGCACGGCGTTTCGTGGTCGGACGAGGGAGAACGAGGCTGTCGAAGTCGGCTCGTCGTAAGTAGAGGACAGCAGCGTTTTCGGCTTTTCCGGCGACTTCGGACCGATTCAAGAGCGTTTTGTGACGGGTTTTTTTGAGAAATTTTGCTGCTGGAATGTGGATGTGTTGAAAACATGCTTCAACCCCCTTTTATAGTCGCAATTTCGACTTTGAATATTCGATTTTTCGTCCGTTTTCCAAGTGCACTAGATAATGTCGTCTTCAATTCGACCCTATCGAATACACGTCGGCTCATACTCGAATTCATCTCATTGAATGTAATCCTTATCATCCCACGTCACTTGTGAATCAAGAATCGCTCTTATCCGTTTCTAAATCGATCGAATTTGGCCGGAAATCGAGTCAAATGCATAAACCCTAACCGATAACTACACTTGAATTCGAGGTTAATTTGCTAATTATTTCCTCCAATTAAATGAGGGTTATTGAAGTGCTCGAAGAGGAGAATCCAATTCCACTAACGGTATCCATTTTCACGGAGAAACAAATAAGATATGGCCGATTGAAGATTGGGTTTAGTTTGGGTTGATTTGGAGAAGAAGAGGTTGGGCTTTACCAAAACAGCTAGCCCAATATTTCCGAAAAGTTGCAATTATGTCTTTATGACATATTTACTTATAAAATTGAACACTTCATTACGATAAAACTTATTTTATATTTTAACACATAATAATTATCTTAAATATATATGTACATAAATTTGTACATTTCAATATAATAAAGCTTATTATAACTTAAATAATTTTTAACATGATTTTATAAGCTTAAGACTTATGTTACCATAACACTATTCTTAAAATTCATTTAATCATAGTTTCAACACAATTTATATTATTAGCAAGGGTTATTATTTTAATAAATATTAATAACAACTTATTATTAATATTTTCGATAAAAAGGTAAAATTACCTTTATACCCTTACGGAAAGAGAGGGTTATTACAATCATTCCACAATTCCTAAGGTTATAATACAAAGCAACAAATTCATCACAATTTCATTATAATTCTAGTACAACTTTTGGAACATTATACCCTATGAGCATAACCAAAACAAGCATTAACATTTTTTCCCTTTTATTTGCCTTGCGAATTTCTGCTTCATTCTCCTTCACCTTCTTCAAAAGACCTGTAATAACCTTACTGACATGGCCTGACAATGGTGGATCAAATTCATAACAATTTCATTACAATTTCAATACAACTTTTAGAACATTATACCCTATGATCATAACCAAAACAAGCATTAATATTTTTGCCCTTTTATTTGCCTTGCGAATTTCTGCTTCATTCTCCTTCACCTTCTTCAAAAGACCTATAATGACCTTACTGACATGGCCTGACAATGGTGGATCAAACCACATGAAGAATCTGCAGCCACCCCTTATCTACACAAAAACACCTCAAAATATCACAAGCAATTCGAGGTTAAAATATATACCCCAAAAATAAAAAATTGAAACAAATTAAACCCAAAAACCCTAAACCCTAACATTGTGAAATTTATGACCTTTTCAAAATCAAACAATTACACATACCTTGTAGTTTGGATAGCCGAAAAAACGTCTCCCTGGATTTGCAATCGTCCAAGCATGCGTACACTAAACAAAAACGTGAATAGCCACTAAAATGGTAACAAAATTAGCCATAAAACAGCTACGAATTTCGTGGCGGGTGTTGATACCCGGATCTGTCACCGCGTTGGTGCACAAGATAAATACTATTGACATAAAAGATTAAAGCGCTAAGCATGCTTTTAACGCGCTGAGTACGCGAATAACTAAAAATGAATAAATGTACGCGTATGGCAACATGTATATACGTAACGTCCCACATCGAACAAACGCAACGCAGGCAAAATTGCTTTGCCATGTCACACCTTTGCCATGTCACCACATGAAAGTTGGCTTGGAAAACCAACTTTCAAACACATCCCACATCGGACATTGATGGCCAAAGCAAGCAGCTCCCCTTTTCTATATATAGCGGTGCATGGTGGCTATTTAGAGGATCGGAAAAAGGCCGGTCCCGAGACGTGTTCTCGAAGGACGGGCCCCGACGTGTTTGAGTCTCCGAGGAGCTCGCACTATTTTACGGGAAAGACCTTAAAAAGTCTTATAAGCCTCCGAAAAGAGAATAAAATAATACGCGGGGGGTGGGAGAGCTCGAAGCAAGACGAGTCGGTTTCTAGCGCGCCGAAAGACCCGAGAGTTTAATAATTTTGTCCCGTATTTAGTTCGAGATTTTCGGGCTTCAACAGCGGGGGAACACGAAATGGGCTGAGTCACAAAAATAGACACAATCTGACACACCGAGGCTGGTGTCGTGGCTATTAGTTTGACACAAAAGTTTGAGTTTGTTAGCTACCATATTCAACACCACCACGAGAACAACCAGAACCACGACTAGAGGTTGCACAATAATTAGCACTCATATTCCTCGGTGTATGCATCGGAGTATGAAACAAAGCAGGAGCTTGAATTGTAGAGGTGTGAAAGGCCGAAGAATGATACGGAAAACCGACAAATGCAGAAGCGGAAGAAGGCATACCATTAAATGCAGAAGTGGAAGTTGTTCTAAACATTGATCGGTCTAATTGAAGCTTGTCCATGATGATTAGTGTTTAACAATCGTGTAAATGACATATAATCCGCATTGTCATCTAAGCCTCCTTGATGAGTACGTTTGAACATGTGAAGGATGACTCGAGGGAATTGTTGCATGCATCCGTTATCCACCAAATGGAATGTGGATAGATGAATTAGTTTGAAAGTGTTGATATGAAGGTTGAACTGCAACTTGTTGAGTAGTTAATGTATCAATTTGACTCTTTAAACTTTGAATCACATCCTTCATGACATCCACCATATCTTCAAGCTTCTCCACATGTGAATCCCTTTACTTCTCCCTACTTGAAGTGCTAGATTGGTCTATAAAAGGGTAATCAGCCATCATACAGATTCCATCAACTCTATGTGAACCACGGGCAAAAACCTTATTATTTTTTGGCCATCGTACACCCATAAAGTGATATCTTTATCACCGGTTGCGTTGGGATTATCATCTTTTTATAACAATCCTACAATCACATATTAAAATACAATCTTAGTGTTTAATTTTAATACGAGTAAGCATCTAACAATATCAATATAATATTTTGTTAAATGTTGCAATTTAAAATTACCATTGCTTTAGCAATTCTAGAGCCACTCCATTCACCATATTTCTTTTAAAAGGTAACTTGCATCATTTCTTCTATTGTTGGTGGACGCTTATGTTTTTTAGTCTACAATAATTAATTTGACCATATAAGTAATTATAAATGCATTAGCAATAGTAAATTAAGGAATAAAATATTCTCAAACGAGATACCAATTTTTTCTATGTTTTCCCCAAGGAATTGAACCTCCGATATATCCAGAAGAGCCATTTGCGGGTGTAGATGCACAGTTAGCTTGATTAACACTAGATTTTTGAAGTTTGGATCTTCTTGCCATATTTTTCGCATTGCCGCCCAATTCTCATCTGAAATCCAATATGGTTGTGCTCTATACCTTCGAGCTTTAGCAAATACATTTCTTAAATAATCACTACATTTTACTCTCCAAGCTCCATATACCTCATAATTCAAGGAGTCATCCCAAAAAATAGCCATCTATACATTAGATAACAAAACAAAAATGAAAATGTGATGGAGATTCATGAATTTGATTTTCTTACTATTTGATTTTAAGTTAAATATGAACTGACTTTTAGAAATCTTTTAAGTTAGTCATGTGTATGTATATAAAGATCTACTTGAGAGGTAAAGAAATGTCACTGAATTGAGGACCAACTAATCATACATTTTAGGACCAAAATGAAAGACATTATTAAATTGATTTTCAAGATTGGTCATCTTTTCAACAAAATATAGTCGTAAGTCTCAGTTTGTATTAATCCTATAATTTAAAAAACTTTATTACTTTGTCCCCCGTGAGGTGGTCTAGCAAGGATATAGTAGTATACTTTAATAATCCACGTTCAAATGTCACAGCCCTAGAATAAGCTCTTTCTTACCGGCCTAAATTTGCTGTAGATAAGTAATGGTGTTACATATATGCACAACTCTTCATAATATAGTCATGTGTATGTATACAAAGTTACTCATGTGTATGTATTCAAAGATTTACCTGAAAATCTCTGAACCAATCCAAAGCAACATTCCTGAACCAAATCCAAGGTCCTTTGTCATGTTTATGAATAATAGTGTGCAATCGAGCTAGTACCATCCTTCACACCAGATGTGTTTTCAGAACTGTTACCACGAGATTGATCCTGCATGTCGTCTCCTCGACGAGGCGAAATGGAGGGTGTTGAAATCAAACCACGAACCATCTCTTGTGAAAAATAAGAAGAGAATAGATTAGTAAATGGGAAGAACAAATGGAAGCTGAAAAGAAAATGAAAGAAGAAGGAAAAGAGTGAAACCCTTAAAGAGAACACCCGCTTAAACAATGAATGAAAGTTGAAAATGTAACCATATCAAACTCAACTTTTCAATTTCTCTTCTCACTTGGAGCAATGTGCTTGAGATAACTTGTGTATCGAGAATAAAAGCTATTTACTAGGTGTATGATGACTACTAGTTATAGCCTTTTCTCATATCTATATTAATTTAAAATTTTATTGCTATTAAAAATGAATTGACCCATCTCAAGTCTTGGTTGTATAGTAAATTTATAATCTTTATTGTACGTGTACCACTTGATCATCAAAAAAGGCCTGAAAAAAAGTTGATCATCAAAAGTTCTTATTGTCATTTAACCCATCTCATCTCAAAACTAGATAAAATTTTGAAAGTATACTAGATAAGAATTTACTTGTACCATATCAAAACTGTAGATCTTTCCTTGATTTTATTAAAAAAAAGGAAAAGGATAAATTTTATCAATTTGTTTTTGTTGATTACATGTGAATCCAAAGTGAAAACACAATTAGAAAAAACTAGCTAGTTTTCAATTTAACCCATCTTTGGACCAATGTGCTTGAGATGACTTGTGTATTGAAAATAAAAGCTATTTACTAGGTGTATGATGACTACTAGCTATAGCCTTTTCTCATATCTACGAAGTATATTAATTTAAATTTTATTTATTGCTATTAAAAGTGAATTAACCCATCTCAAGTCTTGGTTATACTAGCCAGCTGTGCCCGTCCGATGGACGGGCCTTGACCGATGGCTGACGTTATGTTGATTCCTTACTAAATCATGTATGATATAGCAACTAATTTACTAATATGTCGATGCAAATTTCTCTTATTAATTACACCAAATGAAAGCCAAAGCCTGTGCTACAAATTAGCCCTTTTTAGTGTGGATCTTCAAGACCCAGATAAAGAAAGCTTGTGAGTACACTCCCATGGCGGTCCATTTGCTCACACAGCAGACAAGAAGAAATAGTACACCCCAAGTTAATAGCACCCAACAATCGATCAATTCACTGCATAAAGAAATTTGAAGCCAGCATAAATTATCAGACGTCGTTTATGAAACAAACAAATCAGAAATAGCAGCAATCAAGGAGAGAAGGAAGAGAAATACAACCTTTATTGTCCTCTATTGCTTCTGGCATTGTTACCACAGCAGCAACAGAGGCATTCACATCTTTCTCTTCAGGGTAACGGACAACCACCATAGGGCAAATACAATGACGAACACAGTAGTCGCTCACACTTCCAAGCCTACTGGTGCTCGCTTGCCTAGGTTGTTTGCTGTGCCCTTAACTATAATTCCTCCCTTCCAACTTAATAAGTACCTTAAACCAAAAGGTTGTCAACTAATCTTTTGCCAGTTCAGTATTGCCTGTGTTGTTAGCTTCTTTAACCTTTTTTTATTTCATTTATCTCTGTTTCTAAGCCAATCATTCAGGTATCAGATTTCCTATAGTGAAAATTGACAGCTATGTGTATCTAATATCTCCATTTGAGGACAGTTGTAGATTCCTGTTATAGCTTCAGCTTGTATTAGAAGCAATTGAAACTCATTTGCTGCTCATAATCCACTTGGAAGCATAAAAGCATTTATACCTTCCGTGTGATTCATTGAAATCAATAGACAGCACTTACATGATAATGATAGTGATAATGATAATGAATTAATGATTCATATCAGAAATGATTGGCGGCTACAAATCCTAACCCAAAAGGGAAAATCATTATTCTTGACTATATGAGGAACCTACGACATGAAGAAGGCGAATGAAAAACCTGCATGAGGCTCACACTTCTAGACAAAACCTCTCCTTCATGTCGTGATTCTTAACTATATGTATCTTGTAAGGAACCTGGCAAAGAATAACCATTAAGCCTCTTGCACTGACCAAAAACAAGAATATATCATTGTGAGACCTTGGGTTAAAATTAGGGTAAAAATTTTAAAATATTATATATTTATAAAAATTATTTATACAGTAAAATATTAGAAATGTATATTTAATAAAGTAGTATTTTTCATTTTAACCTCCGTTTCAGTACCGCTTATTTGGAACGGAGGCAAAAACCTTTATATATATAATAATATCATATATGCGTATAGATAGAGATGGGCGGAAGTCTTTCTTAACTACGAAGAGTTTGGTCTATAGATATGTATTGGTGAATGAAAGCACTCGAGTCTTTCTTTAGGTTCTCGTAAGTCAATTGTCAACCTTCGTCCGCCCTTGTACACCGTTGCCCACAAACCCAAACCTCGTACCGGCCGAACCTATTCTCGTGCGTCATCGAAGACTCGTCCCGTACATCACCAAAGACCCGGTAGGTCTTCTTTTTCCCTCCTTCCGTTGTTGTCGTCCGTGGGTATCTCGTCGGGTCGAGTCAGGGCTGGAAGTCGGAGGGAAGCGAAGTTGAGGGGCGATTGGTGAGAGTGGGAGCCGGCCAAGATCGCCGGCGTGAGGGGGGTTGTGAGCAGGATTAGGAAGTCGAGCGAGGCCGATCGGGAAAGGCCAAGGGCAGGCCGGCGGGTGTTGGTCGGGTGTGTGTGAAAGTTCCAATCTGCAAGTTAGGAGGAGTTAATTAAGCGAAGGTTGGTTTGGAAAAGTAATTCATGCTCTTGATCGAGCTAATTTGTGTGGGAAGTTGGTGTGTTGTGCAGTAGAAGAGGGAAAGTAATGTATAGCTAGAAAAATGGGTTGACTTTGTGTTTAGGTGATCGTGTTGAGTTTGGTTGGATGAGAGAATTTATTTAGTTAATTAATTAGTAGAGAGGAGCATAGAATTGAAGGTCATCGGTTATTTAGCATCAATTGGGGTTGGGCAAATGAGTTAGCCGGGATTGGTTACGGTTTATTTGGGTTTTGTTGAATAATAATAACAATCGTCTTAAATCAAAGAATATTTTAATAATACTAAGTAACTATCGTTTCTAGGAGATTGGTCTTGTTGAGCCGTTGTCGTTTCCCGTCCGTAAAGGATTTCTCTCGTCTATAAGGTAAGTCGATTTTCGACTTGCTCAGTTCTGTTCTAGCTTGTTAGGGTTGCATGGTAGTTATGAGATCGGTTTTGGGAACTAGTCCCGATCGATCTTTGAAAATGTTTTGGATATGTGTGCTATGTGTAAATCGTCATGAAAACTTGTTTTGAAAGTTGGTATATATATAGTTGTGTGTCGGTTTTCTCTGTGTTGGGCAGCGCTCCAGTGGAGGCTTAATGTGATGGATGGATGGTTGTGATGAGATGGATGGTTGTGATGGATGGATGGTTGTGATAAGATGGACGGTTGGAATGATGATGGTTGGTTATGAGATGGCCCGTCTCTGAGTCCGGCGTGGGATTGATACGCCGTTGTCATGGCATGCGGTGTTATAGGGGCAGTGCCGCTAGCCTAGGTAGCGTAAAGGTATGCGGTGTTATAGGGGCAGTGCCGCATATCATAGGTAGAATTTCTGATTGCATGTCTTATATGAAGTTGACTGAAGTGAAGTGTACGATTGTGTGTGTGTGTGTTAAATTGATAAATGTGTTTGGATGGGTTATTAAGTGATTGTGTATAATAGTTTATTTGTCTAGATATGGACTTTGAAACTGATTGTAACTAACTGGATTTAGGAATGGACTAGAGTTATGTATGTGATTGCGGACTTGGTTGCTGACCTTAGAAAAACTGTTTTTGAAACGTCTTGTACCTGTCATGTTGACTCTGACTTGATAGGATAGGATCTGACCCTTCGGGGAATTATTTTTCATTTCAGGTAATCAGGACGTCGTGATTGAGCCTCGGCGAAACGGTGGTGCAGTGCAGTAGCGTGTCACAGTAGTTAGTTATCGGGTGTTGTTTCTTTTGTTGGGTCTTAATGTTTGATTTTCGATATATTGTCAAGTAAGTATCAGTTTGTGTGGTTTGTAGGTTAAGAGTTTTTGTTAAGTAAAGTACTGGTTAGTGTTTGTTTCTGGTGTGGTTCTTGGGGTTGGTTCATGACAACTCGGTTTGTAAAACTATAAATCTTATTTCCTTTCTTGTACGAGTTGGATGTTTTCTTGCTTTCTCGCCGTGCCCGCGTTGCAAGATCCAGTTGTTCAGTTGTCAAACTAGCTTGGTAGTACCTCGTGAGGTCTACTACTGAGTATCTCCCTGTCGGAAAGACCGGGTGTTACAATCATTATTCACAGTGACATCGTTTGAAGAGTAACGACAAATTAGGTTATATAAATCACACAGTAACATAGACACTGAAGAATTGATGATTGTAGATTTGCACACGGGAGAGGGACAATGAAGGTGATACGTGAACAAAACACTAACATGGACATTAAGCTGGTTTCTAGAATCATGATACAGGTACGTTCATAGTTTGGAAACAAAGCTACATTCCCGCTTAAAAGAGCAATGCAAGGAGATGGGCAAAATAGATCAGATCTTGGAAAATGTCACCAATTACTCATACTGAACAAAAAAAGAAGATGTTTAAACCTCCTTTGCATCTGATACGTACAAATTCAAAATGTTCTTTCAAGTGATCGTTCTCCTCGACTCCGGTTTGTGTTAAAGAATCTAGAGAGCACTTCTTTCTAGAAATGTTTAATAGGTATAAGTTCCAGGTTGTTCCTAAAACATTCTCTGGTAAGTGGAAGAATTCAATCCAACAAATAATAAGCGAACAAGTCAATCAGTTTCCATGCACAACTTTATTCTTCTTTTCTAACATCAGTACGAATCAATGCTCTAACATGGGGTTGAAAGATGGAAATGCCATACTCTAGCATGCCTAAGTAGAATCCTTTGTATCAAATCCACTACTAAACGATTATTAGAGCTTTTCTTTCTCAATTGACTACTTCGCCATGATCAACAATCAGAGAATTCAGTTTGAATGCCAAAAAAATTACTGATCACCAAACTATAAACCTAAACTTCAAATCTCAGAGCAGAAAAAGAGATCGAAAGAGTAAGAAGACCTGAGCATCAATCAGAGGCTGAGCAAGATCAGCAGCTTTAGAGCTAGTAAAAGCGTCGAAATCATCCTCGAGCTTCTGCTGAGACTCGCCGGATCCGGAACCACCGCCTTCCAAATTAGGGAATGGGAAGAAGAGGAATTCTAGAGCAACAAATGTTTACCGTAGAAACAAATCCTCCACTCCTCTGTCTCGGCCTTGGTGCTGCTGGAGCTGTTTTGTGACTTCCGGAGGCAGTTGTCGAGTGTCGAGAGGGCCTCCATCTCGCGGTAGAGTAAGGAGGTGGCCGCGATCTGGCGCTCCAGCTTCCTGGTGAGGGCTTCTAGCTCCTTGGCGCTTAATACCCAGTTGAACGGGTCTCACCCTCTCTCAGCAAAATAGTCGAACAGCTGGCGTGCGTATTGTTAACAAGGAGTGAGATCAGACCCATTTTTACTTTACCAACACCAATTTCCGTCAAAATCACGACAAATTTGAACAACCACTTGCCTAAACTCAAACTGTAAATCGTAAATTCAGCAATAATTAAAAAGGGAGGTGGGTACCTGGAGGAGGCAGCGGAGGTTGGGATCGTCGGACTTAAGGGAGAGGTAGGAGGAGGCGGAGGTGGCGAGGAGGCGGAGGTTGTGGAGGATCTCGGCGCAGGCGAGGCGAAGGAGGAAGGAATCGTCGTTGGAGACGATCTTACGGACGCCGTCCACGGAGATGGCGTCGTGGCGGAGGCGGGAGACGGAGGCGTCGGAGACCGAGGAGTGGAGGAGGAGGAGCTTCGACATCATGCCGGCCACCTCGAAGCAGAGGACGCCCACGGAGGAGGGTTTTCTGACCAGGATCTTGGAGGTGGATTTGGTGACGTGGCTCCGGAGCTTGGTGAGCTTCTGCTGAGACTCGCCGGATCCGGAACCACCGCCGGATCTCTGTGTGCCGATCGTAACCGAAGGAGAAGGACCACACGCGGAACGCGATAGAGGCGAAGGGGGAATCCACATCTAGGAAGAAGAATTAACGAGGGAGACAATGGGGCGCAGGAGAACGGAAGAACGACAGGCGGAGCGCCATAAATTGGGCGAAGACCAAAAGATGGGATGACCTAATTGAAACACGCAATAGTAACAACGACATTAAATCAATTGGCACATTCGCTTTATTCTATAGATATAGATAGTAAATTTATAATTTGCAATTTATGTGTATCAGATGATCATCAAAAAAGGGCTGAAAAAACCCTGATCATCAAAAGTCTTTATTGTCATCTAACTCATCTCATCTCACAAAGTACTAGATAAAATTTTGAAAGTGTACTAGATAAGATTTTACTTGTACCATATCAAAAGTGCATATCTTTCCTTGATTTTATTTTAAAAAAGAAAAGGATAAAGATTTTATCAATGTTTTGGTTGATTAGTGATTCGCTCTACTTTGTATAGGTTATCTCTTGTATTTTAGAGCTATATTGAGAGTGTTTAGGTTAGTTTTGAGCGTTATTGTAATATCAAGACCGAAGACACAAGACATGAAGAATCAAGAGTAAAAGAGCTTAAAGACGAAGAATCGCCACTGCATGATTACCGCGGACGCGTTACCTATGGCGCGGGCGCGGAGGAGTGGAGGAGCGAACCAACCAAAGGCGTAAAGGCCGCGGACGCGTTGCTCATGGCGCGGCCGCGGTAGAAGCTGACCCGGGAATTGACCAAGTGAAGGCCGCTGCGGGCGCGGTTCTTGTGCCGCGGGCGCGGTGGTAGCCGACTTCCAGACGGGCGAGATTTCACCGTTTCTATCTTGTTTCCTTTCTTATCTTTCGGTTTCCTATCTTATTTAGTCCGAAAAGGTTGATCTTTTGGGCTATATAAAGGGAACCTTTATAGGGTTTTTAGAGGATCGAATTCTTGTCAATCAATTGTAATTCAATAAAGATTAGAGTTTTCTTTGTAATGGAGAACTAACTCTCCTCTGGAGTTTATTCAATCAAGGAAGCTTTATTATGAAGTTGTGAACTTCTGGTAACCTCTTTATTCTTAGGTCTTTATTGATACTCTTGTGCTTCATCCCATGATCTATGTTTGATTTTATGAGCCTGATCAACTTGTTTGATTGACTTAGATCTATTGTTTGAATTAGGATTGGTTGTTGTCTATGCATCTTTCCTATTCTCAAAACAACTCTATTCTAGGACCGTGGACTAGTTTAGGGAAGAGTATTCAATGGTTAAATTGTGCATGAGACTCGTAGCTTGATTGCATGATTTGATTTCCTATTATCCCTGTGCTCTATGCTAATTCTAGGTTAAGCGTCCTTGCCTAGGGTTATAGAATTGCTTGGACCGTGGACTTGCGATTTCTAATGATTGGGATTGGAATTGACCTAAGCATATAAAGAGGTGGATGAATTCATGATCAACGGATTAATAAAGTGGAATTGATTGAATGAACTCTGCTTGATAACTTTGATTGAAACCAACTTTCAAAACCCCCCTTTGATTACTTGCATGAAAACCACATAAAATCTGAATAAAACTGATTCCTTTGGGTTCGACCCCTTGCTTGTCTACTAGTGTTTGCATGTTTGGGATTTATTTTTGATTAGGGAACAACGACTTTACCCGAGTCAATTAGGTGTGAATCAAAAGTGAAAACACAATTAAAAAAACTAGTTTTCATTTAACCAATCTTTATTTTCTTGAATTCTAGATTCCAATTTCATATAACATTTCAAACTTTATACAATATCAGAATCTACAATTTATAATTAGGCTTATACAAATCGAATCGCGTCCCAACTAGCTTGACACAAAAAATTTAACTATCCGAAAACCATAACTCTTTTTCAACTCGAACCAGGTTGATCGGAACTCGAACCACATCAATCCAACCCGTTTAATAGACCTACTATGATACAATTGAATCTTAAATGAACGATATTTTTAATGTATACTATTTAGTAAGATAAATAAACTTAAAGTTAAATATATAAAATATAAAATTGTAACTTTGATCATAAGTCTTCATGAAATGTTACCATCAACGTCTATGGTTCATCCTCCTCCGTAGTATCGTCTTTAGAATCATTATAATCATTATTTATATTATTTTCATCCAAGTAAACAAATGTTCCACCCAGATCACATAAATTATCTAGAGTGAATTTTCAATTCCGGGTGCCCTTACATCTTCTAGTTGATATGCTTCTTGAACATTTTCAGAACTTTCTTCATTTATGGTTCTCGTTTTAGTCTTGCACACTGCCCTCCAATTAGCACGGTCTTGTCTAGCGCCTGGAAAATCTGAATAGTATACTTGAATAGCTTGTTGTGTCAAAATAAACGGGTCATACTTCTTATACTTGGACTTATAATAAACTTGAACAAAATCATAATTTGTATGCACTCTTACGCCATCAATCGGATCAAACCAGCGACACTTGAGCAATATAACTCTTAATGGTGGACTACCAGTGTATTCCAATTGTATGACTTTTTCAAGAAGGCCATAAAAATCTGATTCTTGCTCATTGTAATTTGATCCCTTGGCCCAAACACCACTATTCATAGTGGAATTATTTTGACCTCGCTAAAGTGTCTCGAACTTATAAACATCAACTCTATATGCTAGCCATGATAATATCATTGAAGCGGGACCTTGAGCTAAGCTTTGAAGTAACTCGTCTTGCAAATTGTTGTTTTAAACCTACAATTTATTAATTGCTTAATTACCATTAAACAATTATAGAAGACTATTTAAATATAAGTATCGTTAATAACTTACATAAGATATAAACCATGGAGTAAATAGCTTGTCATAATGCTCATCTGTTCCACCGACTTCATCTGCAAATATTCTTCATATCATGCAAATAATAATAGCAACATTAATAATATGGTAAATTTTTAAAACATAAACATATTCGTTATATATTATGAAAATTCAAAAGAAGCGAACAAAAAGAAAAGAAAAATTAAAAGCTATGACTTTAAAGATGTTAATATTAAAATTTTTATTAAAAAAATCCTATATAATGTAAATTTTTGAAGTGAAGTTATAAAGTTTTGGCATACCTGATATATCTCTCAACCTCGCGACAATTTACTAAAACATATGTTTCTGCTACATGCATTTCCTTCTTGTCCAAAACCTTGACCAGGATAGTTAAAGATGGAGAATGCTTGACCAATTATCTTTGAAAGATCCATCATTTCTTCTAGGTCTCTTTGTTCTAGACACAACATTAGGTTCAAAGTAATGTTCTACCAGGAAAGATATCTCTTCTTGAATATATGACGAGCATATCGAAGCTTCAACATATGCCTTGTTTCCTACATTTTTTCAATTTTCCCTTTCAAATGACGAATAAACCTTAAGGGGGCGTTTGTTATAAAGGAATCAGGAATCAGGTATGGGTTTGGGGAATGGAATTCCCATACATTATGTTTGTTTGTAATTATTTTGGGTTTCAAACCCATACCCTAAACCTTCTAGGTATGGGGTTGTCATACCTCTCATATTTGGTGGGTATGAATCTCATTCCTGATTTCCAATCCAATTGCAGCTAACCTCCTTCTTCTTCCTCTACACTTTTGCTTCACAAAACCCCACTTTTTTTTTCCAATGTCTCTCAATCTCGTTATTATAACCAAAATAAGTTAATCACTCACACAAATTTATCCCAAAAAGTAGATAAGCAAGTTAATTAGCAAAATTCTGAGAACCTACCGGCCAATCCATAATCAAACCTGCTATGGAGGTGCTACTGAGGAGAGTTGAGGATGGATGAATGCAAACAAACAAATCAACTAGTGAGAATAAAATGAAAAAAAAAAACAAAAGGAGAAATTCCAAAAAAAATGGGTGGCTTTCGGGTCTTGTATTTGGGGTGAATGGGAAAAAAATGGAATTGTAGACTTGCCAGTAGAGGAGGTAATGGTGAACGGCTGAGGGAAGAAGAAGAGTGGTAAAAAAAATCATGTTTAAAAAACCCTAATTTCATTCTCAAAAATATACCAAACACCAATTAAAATGTATGGGTTTTCAAACCCATACCTATCTAACCCCATACCTCATGTCATTTCCATACCCAAATTTGTACCAAACGCCCCCTAAAAGAAGCGGAAGAATTTGATTAAAAAGATTGAAAATAATAAATAATCTATATATTTATTAAACAAATCCCTCAAAGGGATACATCCATCGATATTGCACTGGTCCACCAACTTTTGCTTCAAAAGGTAAATGAATCATCACATGAACCATTGAATCAAAGAGAGATGGAGGGAAAATTCTCTCTAACTTGTACATAATCAAAGGAATGACATTCTCTAAATCTTGCATCTTTGCAACAGATAACGTAGGTGAGCATAATGACTGAAAGAATTGGCTCAACTCACCAAGTGGCCCCTAAACAGGTGTTGGCAATATTTTTTTAAAAGCTACTAGAAGTAATCTTTGCATAAAGATATGACAATTATGATTCTTCATTACATTGAGCCTGTTTTCATCGGCTTGTACACATCGTCCAATATTTGAAGCATATCCATCCGGAAACTTCGAACATTTAACCCAATCAAAAACTAGCCTTTTCTAATCCCTTGTGGCTGTGTACTCTGCTTTTGGTTTTGGACCACAACTATTTTCATCTAACTGAAGTTCTGGATGTCTACAATACAACTCCATATCTTTCCATGCATTTAATGTGTCCTTTGATTTTTCCTTGACATCCATTACCATATTGAAAACCATTTCAAAAACATTTTTTTGTATATGCATAACATCATAATTGTGACGGATTAAAAAAGTCTTGCAATACGGTAATTGTCAGAATATGCTTTGTTTTGTCCACTTATGAAAATTGTTGTACCCTAGTATTTTACAATGTGGATCTTCAATTCCCAGTGGGTAAATTTTCCACAAGTTGCCAAATTTCAAACCCTATTTTGACACATGAGCTTTATATTAGTATAATGCTTATAAAATCATAATATATATTATTAGTTTTGAGTGTATGGTTAGGTGCATACCTGAACGACGTTGAGGAGCATTTGAACTTACAAGACGTCCTCTATCAAAATCTTTTGGATTTCTTCTAAAAGGATGATCATCAAGTAAAAAACATCGATGACAGTCAAACCATGAAGTTTTATTAACATACTTGAGTCTAAATGATTTTATATCTTCCATGCATATCGGACAAGCCATCAATCCAGTAGTACTCCAACCAAATAGCATTCCATAAGCCGGAAAGTCATTAATCATCCACAACAAAGCAGCTCTCATTGTAAAAGTTTCATTCCGAGAGATATTATGTGTCGGTACACCATGAAAACACAGTCTCAACAATATAATTCATCAATCAATGGCTGTAAGCAAACATCTATAAGTTTTTTCGGGTTATGAGGTCTAGGTATTATCATTAACAAGAACGTATAAGGGGTTTTTTCGGGTTATGTTGGCCGGTAATAATTACCGGCCAACATGAATAACTCTTTCCTGATTGCGAAAAGGTGCAAAACCATTTGCATATAAAAGCCAAACGAACATTACGTGACTTGGATGCAAAATCCGGATAAGACATATCGAAATGTTTCCAAGCTTCACTATCGGAAGGGTGACGCATCATCCCTTCTTCACATTTATGCTCAGCATGCCACCTCATTTTCTCAACAATAACTTTTGATGCATACAATTGTTCCAACCTAGGGATCAACAACAAATAATGTAACTGTTTCTAAGGTGACTTGGAAGACCCACTTACCCATTTGTACCTTGGATGAATCTCAGTGAATATCTTCCTTCCAATATAACATGCAGCCATTTGGACACATATCAAAGGTGTTAACTGGTAACCCTAACTCCCTAACAAGCTTTTTAGTTTCATAAAAATTGCCAGGCAAGGTATGATCATCAGGCAAAGAATCTCGGAATAAATGAGGCACGGAGTTGTAGTTATTTTCAGACATATTAATCTCTGCTTTAATACTAAGCAATCTGGATATGAAGGATACTTGAGTTTGCTTTTCACAATTTGGATATAGAAGCTCATCAACAGCTCTTAAAACATCCCAAAACTTCTATGATAATGCTAATTCTTCATCTCTATCAATGTTCAAAGCACTCTGAATATCATCAAGATTATTGTCACTATTCGAGGAGTGATTCACGTTCATTTGCCACTGGTCCAAAGCGTGACTGCTCATTTCAATTTCTAGCAACTGAGATTCATTAGTATTTCCCATATTATAATCTCAATATGGAATAGAATTAGGACAGGCTACATCAAAAACCATTCTTTGTTGTGGATTCAAATGATCAAATTCATGGGTTGTTTTGTTGGATCCTGATATTAATCATAATACACTGAATCTCCATGGCAATTCCAACAGTAATAATTTTCAATGAACCCTTTCCTATATAAGTGCTCCCTTAATACTTAACATTTTTGTATTCGAAACATGGACATCTAATTTTGCTTCCACTAGCATGTAAAATAGCAAAGTTAAAAAATTCATTCACCCCTGCATAGAAGTCTCTTGTCAATCCTTCACGATTAGGCAGAAGTCTGTTGTACATACCATTTCTATTTGACATTTTCCTGCAAATTCTACATATTACTTACAACTATTATATACTTTCTCATTAATAACTTATTTATCATTTTACACAATAAAATGGACAAACATTTTTTTAAGTTTATGTACTTAAACATTTTTTCGTCTAAATGTCCCAAAAAGATAAAATATAACAAATTTCCCTTATAAAAAAAGAGAAAAAAATACAAAAATACAAAAAAGAATTTTTTTTAAGGCTTGCAAATCTATTTATATACATATTTATTGAAATTTATTAAGTTGTGTAAAGTTCATTGATTAATTGTATGTGTATATATAGTACTAGTAGAAACCAAGCTAATAAATCTATCTATAATACAATAAAATAGGAAAATTTGGGGCAATAAATGCTCTTCATTTTATACATATACTAATGTTTTTATGCAATTGTATAATAGGTTCATGGTAAAATTTAAGAGAAAGGGAATTTAATTAGTTTTTGACCCATTAATGTTGTATTTTCCCTTCCATTCTTTAGTATCAGTGCAAAACGTCTAGGTGCAATCAAATACTCCGTTAGCTTTGCCCACCATTTACTCCTATTAGCAACTAAGTAACGGCTCCATAATTTCGACACAAAAAAAGTAACGGACGTGGAATGTAGATCTGGTCTCTCAGACTCTCTCTCCCTCACCTCCTCGAAACCCAGCCTAGGACAAAAAAAAAACCAACATAGTTTTCGTTTTTTTTTCCAATTGCAGAGCTTGAAGGACTGAAATGGCCTCGAGACGGACTGACGGAGAAGACGGGGAGCGGCGAAACGACGGGCAAAGGCGACGGCGGCGTTCGGATCTCCTTCTTCTCTCCTCCTCCTTTTTTTCGGTTTTTGATTGGAAAAGATGGGGAGTGTGCATTCGTGATTGGTTGAGGAAAAGGTGGAATTTGCATAATCGGAATTGTCAGGAAAAAGGTGAGGAGTATTAATTGACGAAGACCTGTTTGCAAATTCCATTACTGATTCTTCTGTTTCATATGGACGACTCTCTTCCTCAGCGTGGGTATAGGGTAAGAAACTAGGAATTGAGGGATTCCTCTGCCCCCTTCACTCAATTCTATAAATTTTTTAGTTTGTATCTCAAAATTGATGGATTTGTTATGCCTATGTCGACCATATATATTTCTTTCATCCAATTAAGAAGGAATCCTACAATGCTTTGGTGTCTTTACAATTGTGTGGCTCTATTCTGCCTTTCAATGTAGTTCAATTCTCATCGTTATACCCATGGAAATTTGCTTTCAGACCGTTAAAGATTTTGCTAATGTGTGTGTCTTTTACTTTTGAAACTGCAGGCACATTACGTGCCCCTGGATTCAGAGAACAGCGGAGACAATCCTTACCCAAGGAGGCCATCCAGGATGCGTAGGTGGTTGTGTTGCAGTTGCCAAGTGGACGAGTCGAACCCACCACACGATGAGCTCTTGAAAAGCCCCAAGAACAATGATGATTCTTAGTTCAAATTTTGACTTGCTTAAATAAGCTCAACCTCTTATTTTTTCCAAAGTTTTTATTGCTGAATTGTTTGTTAACATTTTGAAATTCTCAACTACTAACTTCATATTGAGTTTGGACCTAATGTTCTGGAGGCATATTCTCTTGATGTCGCTCTTGATTTGTTAACTCCCTGGATGTCATGTGTTTATGGGCAAGTGGTGTCATCTTCATGGCTACTTCATCGCTCCTCGCCCTTGCTCGCCGGATTTGGGCAATAAATGCCCCGATCGATCGATGGTGAAATCCACGAGGGAAGACAATGAAAAAGAAGCCGATTTGGGCAGATATCCACTATCAATTCCGATTTGCAGGCTCTCAAGGTAGTTATACTCCTTGCTTCTGTATGTTTCGTTTTCGACCAACAATTCTCTGATTCTGATTTCTGAACGTTCAAATTCAAGCTTCTTAGCAGTTCAATTAGGTTTACTCAAAAATTTGCAAGCTAATGTGACGTTTGGTGTTGTGTTGAAAGATGTTCAGATGGAAGATGCCACCCAAAAGAAGGCTCTTGAAGCCCATGGGGAAGACGATGAAAAAGAAGCCGATGGCACAAGCACGTATGATTCGCCAGGTAAGTGCAAATAATATTATTTCTCTATCCTATTTTTGTACATGTAACAGTCTTTGATTTTCGCTGCCTATGTTGTTTGCAGGGTCTACAAATGGGAGATATCTCTTGGTGATTGGAACGCATAGTCTAATAGCTGATAAGGTGGAGTTCTCAGCCCTAAGACTTGCTGTAATAGATGAACAAATTCGATTTGGTTTGATTCAGAGAGGTTTATTCAATAGCAAAGTAATTTTGCAGCTTATTCCTGTCAGACAATTACAGGATGTAGACTTTCTTCTCTGGCTTTGCTCTTTTATCTGATGGTAGACTACATGAAACAGTTGTTGATTGACTTATTCCTTAACTATCCATGTAAACAGAGATGTCTTACATCACAAGTGACCATGGAGATGTGTTTTCAGATAGTAAAATATGTAATAGCTTAACCTTTTATCACCAACTTCCTGTGTTTCATCTTTTATTTCATATGTTATGATTTCAAGGTAATTTTTACTTTTCAGTCATTGGATTGTTGTGAGCTAGCATCTATATTATGTTGAATATATTTGCAATTGGAATGGAATGTTAGTTCGTGCATTTGGTGTGCTTACGCAAATGGAGCTTGAACCTCAATACCATATGGCTGATGTCAGACGAACTATGAGGAGAGATTGTTGCGAGTTGGAAGAGCAGAGACAGGGAAAGCAAGCAATTTTAGAGGTGAGTTTTCTAGGACTATTTTTATTTGCTTTAGATTGCTTGATATGGGTGGGTGTTTTCCATGTTTTAGGTCATCAAATAAAGAAGGAATTAGTGTGAACCAAATGGTGAAATAGGATTCTGGGAAGAAAGGTTCAGTTGTTCAGGCTCATCACCCCCGACAAAGTTAGCTCTAGTAAAAATAAAAAAAAACGCATTTTTTGGTTTGATTTTTCAGTTTTGGGTAAGGTATAATTTGAATGATGTGGAATTGGGGTTGGCCTGGATGGATTTTGCTGCTAACATTTGCTTTTGGGTTGACCTAATTGGTCTTCTTAATTAGGTTTCTGTTTCTTTATTCAATTAGGTTTACTCAAAAATTTGCAAGCTAATGTGGCATTTGGTGTTGTGTTGAAAGATGTTCAGATGGAAGATGCCAGCCAGAAGAAGGCTGTCTCGAAGCCCATGGGGAAGAGGAAAAGAAGTCAATGGCACCCCAAGAGGTTTAATGTTCATATTAAGGTAATTAATATTATTCTTATTGTTCATACTAACCTCTATTTAATGTTCATATATTTGGCTTCCAAATATATCACGTGTATGTGTTTTGCGTTTTTTAGAACAGGCATGGGCTGAACAATTAAAGTGGAAATTTGAACTGATCATCACAATGATAACTATATAGAGTATTTAGCAATCTCATGTTATGGTAAATTGTGTAGATAGTTTGTAATGGTCTGCACTAACCAAGGATATTTATCCTGCCCCATTCAATAAAGCAGTGGATATTTGATACCAACTGCCGCGGAGTATGAGCTTGCTCTCAATTTCATACATACCACCTCCTTTTTTTGCTGTCATAAATAATTAAAAGAGACTATAGATTATGTTCTGTTTTTTTTTTGCCAATTTAAGTGAATTAAGCAGCTCATATGTTCTGTTTTTTTTTCTGAAATTCTGCTGGTGTGAGCCTTGATACATTCTACCATTCTTTTGTTCTGCTGGTGTGAAGTATCATGTGCAAGGTTCAATTTGGTTTTGGAATGTTGTATGTGTGTTTAGAGTAGCTTTGCTGATGTTTTTGCCAAAGCTACTTCTTATCCTTTTGTGATTTTTAAAGTCATTGCTCTTCTTAAATTGAATTTCTTGCTGGCTATCAACTGCACAAAATTATTCTTTGTTGTCATAACCAATAGGAGACATTTGCGTTGATTGAGTTATCCGTTGAGGTACTATGCTGCTTAGACACGAAAGTAGAAGATTCACACATTTGATCACACAAATTAATATGTGTGATCAAATTTGGTTGTACATTCAAATTGAGTACGTTATCCTGCCCATGCAGATGATGGTACCATCAATTAAGTGATAGTGGCCATGGAGATGATGGTACCATCAAGTACGTGAACTCCTAAACTCATTTTTAAATATTAATCGAGGCTTAAAAGTTTTATCAAGATAAATAATGGATCAACTCATACTATTTGTTATTATCAAGCACAAATCGTTTATTAAGATCAAAATAAATTATTTATCTTCCCATTAGCATGGATGATTGAGATCAAAATTAGAGCAAGCCGCAATCCTGAAAAAGTTAGATCAAAATTAGGAAAATCATTTATTAAGATCAAAATTAATTATTTATACATTCACTAGAGAATTAGTAAAGCTATTATAATTTTATAATATTATTGGATTTACATTCGGTGAATTTGGAAGGGCAAAGTTGCACAAATGAATAGATATATATGTTAAACAGATAAAATGAATAGACATATATCTATCTATAATACTATGAAGAAAGAAAATTTATGGCAATAAATGCCCATCATTTTATACATGTACCAATGTTTTTATGCAATTGTAAAATAGGCTCTTAGGATGTGGGTCATTTAAGCGATGAAGTTACACGAGGCTTTGATGGAGAGGGTTGCCTAGCCCAAGTCATTTAAGTATGGCCGTTACAACATAATTAAATATTTCAAATATGACCGTTATTGGATAATCTTTTTTTTTTTGAGCGCACCGTTACTGGATAATCAACTCTTTCAATTGCACCTATTTAATCCTCTAGATACATATAGCAACGAATATAAAAAATAATTAGTTGAGTAATGAGCATTCAGGCATTATACCTTTCACCCTATAACACTATAACGGCTGAATTAATGGGCATTAACATTGATGCATCCCAGTACACATATGAGGCAATTTGGAAAAAAAAAGGGAAAATGAAATATTAACTCATTTCAGCCACATTAAACCTCTCCCACCCATCGGTTACACATATGTCCATATGCTTGAACTTCCTGCATATTTTGAATTTGAAGGGTCAAATCTCCATTTAAATACAAAGACATTAATTAGAAAATTTGACTATTTGACTAGCCTATAAAAGTCAGTTATACAATTGCATCAATTAGCAAGGTAATAGCCGTCTGGATAATATTGTGTAGAGAAACGGTAGGATGAATTTGACTATTTTACAATCTAATGAAAACAATACTATATACTCATGCAAAAAAATTGAACTCAAACGTTACAGCCTATACAAGTCCATCCGGTTGCTGAAACACCATTAACTCATGTATACAACTTCCTCTTTCCATGATGCGTTTGACCAATGATGTTATTTTTTCCATTTACATGAGATCAATTGTGTTAATATTTTTGGATTTTCGTTATTTTTTTAAGTGGTAGTATTGCATATATATAGATAATGTTTGCACAAAATAAATAAGAAAAATTCATATAAATTTATTTATGTTAAATCTCTCACATCTTTTTTCAAACGATGAAGATTCAAAGGGACTAAGGTAATTAATTGAAAGAACTGAGTGTCCTTAAATCAATTTTGACTTACCAAGAATTGTTTGATCACACAAATTAATTTGTAGAATCTTTTATTGATTTTGGTTACTCTCAAATCAATTAATCACTCAAAACAGTCCATAATTATGTATTTTAATTTTCTTTGCCATATACAGTTATACCGCATGACCTTACAATTTCCTTTTGTTAGTTTTCTTAGTTTTATTAAAAATCATTTCAATATAGTGAGAATGAACACTATCATCTTATAAGAAATCGATTTCATTTATTTCTCAATCGAGAGTCCGAAACTTAATAGGAGAAGATTTTGTCCATTTTTCTTTTTTCCTAATCAAAATATATAACATAAACTTATAAGAAAGTTGATAATAAATGCACAGTATTAAAGCTTTGAATAGTCAAACAGTTAAGATGAATGGGTTAAGAGTGAAGTTATTTCATAAATAATTTATTAGGTTGGTTATAAATCATTTTTGTAGTACATTTACTTTATTTTCACCTTTTGATAATCCTATTCTCTTACTACATACTAACATAAACTCTATACTTATTGGCTAACATAATAGTACCAAAAAGTATATTAGTCTTTCGACCAAAAAAAGTATATTAGTCTAATTGTATTCGATTGTTTTATAGAATCTTATACATATTATTTATTTGTTTTTATCTTTTGATGTCATATATGATATTATTTTTATACTGATGTACTGTATTATTTCTATATTCTCTATAACGGACGAAATCAGTTGTGGATTTACAAAGTTACTTAAAGAATTTGTAATATAGTTATGTTGTTATGTATTTTTCGAATTTATTTACGTGAATTAGTTAATATAGTTTAAACTAATTTTATGTTACATTATTAGAAATTTGAATAGTCCAGCAATTACAATGTGGCGAAACTAAATTTATTAACTTAAAATAATATCAATTATTGTCATTTAACCAAAAATAAGTCTAATTGCAAAAACTGTAAAAGCATAGGCAAACTTTTAACATTAACATCTTCACTAAAAATAAAACACGGACAATATTCCGGCTAATTTTTTGATTATTTTTATTATTGTACGTTCCTTATATATAAGTTAGCGATACACATTAAGTAGATTTAAGTTTTAAGAAAAAAAATCAACAATAGGATCATATTTTACTTAGTTTCGAAAGTTCTCTTAGTTAAATTTATGTAGTTTTGCACATTATATTAATTTATACTTTTATTGGGACCTTATATTTCTATAGTGGTTTTTCAATAATTTATTATCTTATTATCTTATCGAAAACGTCAAATTTTACACTGACCCAAGTCGGGACCGGAGAAGAATATTAACTTACCGTATTTATTAATTTATCGCGTATTAGTTTATGGAGGTTCTACTATAATATCATAAGATGATGGAACTCTTTGGTCTAACTTCAACTACACATCGATCATGGATGAATTTTTTTTAAATAATTTGGTCTTTAAAGTACAATCATATTTTTATGATGTACACAATCAATATTCTTGATTTCTTTCTAAAATAATAATCATTCTGCTGTAAACAAAGCCCGTGCATCGCACGGGTCTCCAACTCTAGTATATTATATATAGTATGCCTTTAATTTATGATTATTAATTATCAAATTATACTTCTAATAAAAAATGAAATAATATTCTCTTGTTTTAATAGACAAATAACATTAAAACCAAATTGCAAAGGGAATTCAGTTAGATCACAATTCACACACCATATCTAACTATTACTTAAAGAAGTACTAATACCAATCAAAATAATAAAGATTTGGACTTGGAAAAGAATCACGCACTTGTATGGAAGACTGGTGGTAAGGCCCGAGGTCTTAAAAGCGCTATCCCATGCCAACCCGAAAGACTTCCCAAGAGGTCACCCAACCTAGGACTACTCTTGTTCTAACACGCTTAACTTCATAGTTTTTTTGACCTGTCGAACCATGAAAAGGAAGAGCTCTTGTTGGCATGAGGAACACCTTATTCCCTTATAAATTACTAAGGTGTTACAATCTCCCCCACTTAAACACTTGACGACCTCATCAAGGCCCAACGACCGCACCCTGGGTCGAGTGACCGCCCTCCGGACCAAGCCAACTCGTAACCCAGAGTCGGCTCTAATACCGTTTGTAAGGCCCGAGGCCTTAGAAGCGCTATCCCATGCCAACCCGAAAGACTTCCTAGAAGGTCACCCATCCTAGGACTACTCTCGTCCTAGCACGCTTAACTCATAGTTCTTTTGACCTCTCGAACCACGAAAAGGAAGAGCTCTTGTTGGCATGAGGAACACCTTAATCCCTTATAAATTACTGGGATGTTACACTGGTAGTGGGTTTGCTTTCTTGTTAGATGTACAACACTAAAGCATCGACCAGTCAAGTTGAAGGTAAAGATCGAAACTTTTGTTTGAATAGGGTTTGGATCAATATGGTGAAATTTGGGGGTTTATGCTTTGGTTGAAGAAGAGAGTTGAAGTGAGTAAAGCAAAATGCATTCATTTAGATGTGATACATATGGTAGTTGGCCTGTATTTAATGGGAAGAAGCTCACTGGCTTTAATGGAAGAATGAATTTTGAAATTTCATATCAGCCACAAACCTTGCTGCAATTATATAATGGCTATTCGGAACCATGATAGATGGATTGTAGCTGTGTCTTGTACTTCGCCACAAATAGGTTTGTGTTAACAATTGTGGCTAAATTGTAGAACCTTTCAGCCAGGACTCATCTCGATGCTAAAGGTAGTAGCTAAACTACAAGTATGCTTATTGTGGCCAATTTCGTTGGCCTTATACGTGGCAATTTTAGCCACAAAATGTTTAGTGACTTATATTTGTGACTTAATATCCAAGTTACGATTCCCTCCTATTTTGTGGCTATATATGCGGCTCTTTGGTCATGAGCTAATGCTGTGACTAAATTTACATGGCTATTGGGGCTTTTTTTGTAGTGGTAATTGAAGCCACATCTCCATACATACAAGTCGGGGATCCAAATTGGCTTTCTACTTTGCTTCCAGAAATCATGCTCGAAGAACCCATATGCGGTCTTCTACCTCTAGAAGAAGGCATCACAACCAATGCAACAACTCGAGAGTGACTAGGGTTTTGTGAGAATTGAGAATGTGAAGGTGGTATGGAGATCGAAGAACTCAAATTTGGCCGTTGAGAAGAGCTCAAACCAATAATCGAAGAATATTAAACTTTCATTATCAAACTCAATATTAAACAACTTTAATTTATTTTTTTGTGTTTTGAAAAAATCATGTCACCAGTATTAAACTCGCCAAATAGAGAGTGTAATTTATGCGTTGTGCCACGTTGGACGACAGGTGTCCAATATAATAGGACTATAGTAATACGGGTGTTCAATAGAATATTTTAGAGTAAGAGGAGCCGTTTGCAAAAAAGTGACAAGTATTGGGACGTACATGTATTTTGCCCTACTATTTGAGTCAACTGAGTTCTTGTTTCACTAGTTTGGGTGAAAACAGTTTTTTTGTTGAAAAGTGAAATTTTGGGTGAAAAATTTGTCTTGAAAAATGTAAAAATAGATATATGATATATAACTTAGAAAAAAATAAAATGTAATTTTTGGAGGAAAAAATTGTTTTAATAGAAAGTGAACCAAGGCCTTACACTCTCATCTCACGAGTGTTTATCAAAATTTGCTTGGTGCATCAGCTCACTGATTGAGTACTCATGGTAGTACCATTCTTATCCCTTGTGGATGATGCTCTAGACGAATCGTAGTACTTACAACGATCTTAATTCTTTCCTTACGAAAAAAGAAAAAAAAAGTGGTGTCCACCAAACAAAAAAAACTTACTCCGTACTATCTTTTCAAATTATTTCCCAAACCCAACTTGTAAAAAAGCTGTTGCGAGAATCTTGTGAATATAGATTGCGTATATACTTTGTTCACCTTGTAAACCCCCAAAAAAAAGACGTATCAGAAATGTCCCTTTATTTATTACTCTCTCCGTTTCACAATAAATGTCGTTTTAGCTCTTAACACAGTTTTTAAGAAAAGCAATCATTCACTTTAAAACTTACAACTTTTCTTAATCTTACCACTCATTACATTTTTTTGGCCAATGAATGAACAAATTTAGTCAACAAATACACATTCCAATAAAATTATCATTATTCACCCCTAATAAAGCACTTTGAAAACCTAAAACAACACATATTATGAAACAAATTTTAAGGGCTAAAACGACACTTATTGTGAAACGGAGGGAGTACTATTTATTAACGATGATGATTGATGATGGGTAGATAATTCATAATTGCTGACTGCCTTCCTCCACCAAGCAACCAGAAACCTCCCCGCGCCCAGGTGTTGAGTACTCACCACCTTCCTCCCCTTTTCTTCGCATTTTTCTTCACACCCCACGCAACAAAAAGTATATAAAAAAAGCAGATTTTATAATACTTTTAATTTTCAAACTTATAAAAGTACACAATCTTTTCCTTCCCCATTAATCATATATATATATATATACAAACCCCCAAACCATTTATCCGGATAGGATCGAAGAGACCGAGTGCTTCTTTCTTCACCCGAAAGCAGAGATCCTTGCAAGCCAAGCGAAAATCTTGAATATTCAACTTTGTTCGAGTTAGGAGTTTGCATTCATATTCTAGACGCCGTCTTCTTCTTCAGCCGTCTTTGGTAAATTAAAGGTCTTCCTTCTTAGATTTCGGCTTTCTATAAATACATACAATTTCTTCGCTTTTGGTTTCTTAATTCCGGAGTTGACCGAAGTGTTTGGGAAATTCCTGCAACTTATCTGAATCTGAGAAGACATTGCCTGGCTTCGTTCATCGATTTAGGGCTTGAATTCTGATTCGGCGGTCTGTTGCGCGCAGATATTTTATTGATAAAAAATGGGTGGAAGCGGTTCCAAGGATTCGGGTTATGGGCAATCTTCATCGTTTGGGTCGAACCCTCCCTCTCAACCGACTCATGTAAATCCACACTACGCTCAGCCTTACTACGCACCAGAGGCTCAGTATAATGCTCCGCCACCACAGCCTACACAAGGCTATGGGAGTTACCCTAATCGGCCTAGTAAGAAGCTTGACAGAAGATATTCCAGGATTGCTGATGATTACACGTCTCTAGACCAGGTGAAATTGGATGTTTTCTAGTAGGATTCATTGCTATGTTATGGAAATCTGTGTTTGTCTGTAGTGGGTGGCTTTTTCTTGAGGAATCTATTTCTCTGTGTTTCTCACATGCTGATTCTATTTGATGTGACAGACAATCTATTTTACCAACTACTGTTGGATTGGTTCTAGGTTCCTCTGGCTTATGTGTTTTCTAACAATGACTTGTGCAATGTAAAGAGCAGTTGGAATGATAAATTTTCTCTAGGCCATGAACTTATGCAATTTGTAGCTCCAAAAGCATCAAACCCGAATAAAAGTCAAGTGAACTTTAATGGCATATTTCTTGGTGCTATGGATGCATTTGGCCAATTCTCTTCTTTGAGGAAACCTGGACTTGGATTAACAGCCTTGGTATTTTAGCACAATGATCATATCCTCCTTGAACTTTGAGTTAGATGCCCAAGTTGTTATTTTGTAAGGTTTCAGAGCTCATGGGAAGCCATGGATAGAATTAAGTTTGATTTTCTTCTGAAGAGGTCACTTGTACAAGAGCCTGAGGAGACCAAGATTGTGTTTGGCATGTTTGATAAAGCTCATGTGTAATGTTCAAGGATGGAGTCATTTTATCAGTTAGGAAATCTTCAATCAGTATAATAATATGTCTCATTTTTGGTTGCTTAGTTGGGTTGTAGGTTTCTTTATATTTTAGGAGTAAAGGAAACCATATTTTCCACCTGCTAAGTCTGAGCTGCATTGTATATCTTGCTCAGAGTAGAGCATCATTGTGAAATTGTTTGATAGTACAAGATTGATGCATTCTTTAGGTGAAAACTTTGAAAATCCTGTGCAAATTTTACTTTGATACTTTGATACTATATGTACATAGTACTGAAGAACACTGATGCATTCTTTAGGTGACTGGGGCTCTTGCACGTGCTGGTCTTGAGTCTTCTAATCTCATCATTGGGGTTGATTTTACAAAGAGCAATGAGTGGACAGGTGGGTGGCTATATCTGTTCGTTAACATTTGATGTGAAACAAAATCATTTGTAACTTGTAAATTTGCTAACAGGTGCCAGGTCATTCAATAGAAAAAGCTTGCATCACATTGGCGACGCTCTCAATCCTTATGAGCAAGCAATATCTATTGTAGGGAAGACATTAGCAGTTTTTGATGAGGATAATTTGATCCCTTGTTATGGATTTGGAGATGGTATGACAATCTTGCTTTGCATTTTCTTTATTGACATACATGATACATCAATTTAATTGGGTTATAACTGAATGTCTGGATTCTTCTGCTAGCATCCACTCATGATCAAGATGTCTTCAGTTTCTACCCTGATGAAAGATACTGTAATGGCTTTGAGGAAGTTTTGGCTCGTTACCGGGAAATTGTCCCTCATTTACGTCTTGCAGGTTTGTGATTCTAAAAGAGTTGCTTCATGTTTCCTGCATATTATCTTGTGATTTTAGTAGCACAATTAATATTTATCACCATCTTATAATAGGACCTACATCATTTGCCCCAGTAGTTGAGATGGCAATGACTATTGTGGAGCAGAGCGGTGGTCAGTACCACGTCCTATTGATTATTGCTGATGGACAGGTACCTTTTTTCAATTGCGGTAGTTATTATGGATAGGGTTATCTTAGGTTAAATACAAGTGGGATGTTTGTTCTTAGAAGCCATGTAAATGGATCCTCACATACTGGATGATAACGATCTAAACTGAACATAGCTCAAATTGTCTAGAGTTGGGTTATAAGAAGGCTACTTGGTTTCACAGGTCACCAGAAGTGTTGATACCCAAGATGGACAGCTAAGCCCTCAGGAGCAGCGGACTATTGATGCAATTGTGGAGGCAAGGTAATTTGATGAGGTTTTTTTTTTGCTAAATTCTGGTGGAAATTGCGTCAAAACTCTAACTTGATTACTGTTATCAGCAAGTATCCTCTTTCAATTATTTTAGTTGGGGTTGGTGATGGACCCTGGGACATGATGAAGGAATTTGATGACAACCTTCCTGCTCGTGAGTTTGATAATTTTCAGGTAGTTATCATCATTTTGTAATGCGAAGGCCTTTATTTTACCTTTATGGTCGCTTTCTATTCCCATTCTTATTGAGAAACTTGTGTGTTTTTCGTTTTTGTCTATAGTTTGTGAATTTCACTGAAATTATGTCGAAGAATGTCAATCCGACACGGAAGGAGACAGAATTTGCTCTCAATGCATTGATGGAAATTCCATCGCAGTACAAAGCAACTATAGAGCTTAACTTATTGGGGTAAATAAGATTTGAAAATTTGTTTCTTGTTGAATAAATTCTGTAAGCTATATAAGTCTTATCCGAGACTTAATTTTAATATTCTAATGAGTGCAGTAGGCGTAGAGGAAGTTCACTACAAAGGGTGGCTCTTCCCCCACCGATGTTTAATGCGCCATCTTTCAAAGGTTCACGTCCCCCAAGCTTTTCACAAACACCAAGCTTTACACAAACACCGAGCTTTCAGAAGAGCTCAGCCCCTTATTATCATGACCCTATTCCTGAACTTGTTACGGCTCCTCCTGCTCCAAGTGCTTCAACTTATGAGCATCAGGTAATTTATCTTCCTTTGAAACCATGCATTGCAAAAGCTCTTCTTGTTTGCCTTGGTGACTTGGAAAAATCATTTTACTCTGCGCTAACTTCACTTCTAGACTACTGAAGTATGTATTGATCTATTAGCTTGACAATTGAAGTACACCAATTATGAGCTTTTGCTGATATATTTGATTACTCCTATAGTCTATACTGCAAGCGTTTTATCGGAATGCACTTGCCTCTTTGAAATTGGATGGAAAGAACATCACTGAAAGTGCATATTGCTATTTGAAATGGATCCTTGCTAAGTTTTTTTTTGAGCCCCCTTGTTAAGTTTTACTTTAAAGCAAGAGTACATTTTTCTTTTTTCTATGGAATTCTGCAAATCAGCATATTTACTAAAATTATTATGGATGCCTCTGTTTATGTAGAAAAGGGAAATTATAGATTCTCAGATAATTAAGGTGTGGCTTATGTGGCTCATTTATACGGAATCGGGAAAGCAAATTGTAGTGAGAAGAGATAAAAGATTTACTTTTCACAACACTGAAGGAGTATGCATTGGTCAGTAGTTGTAGACTTAGCTAGCCTGTCACAGCAACAAAATTGGATTTGTACAAATCTGTTTTGTTGTAACCATTGCAATTGAATTTGTTTGCAAGATGAACACAAATGTAGTTATACTGACATTGTCTTGATCTGCTTAATCTTACGAACAGTTATGCCCCATTTGCCTTTCGAACAACAAGGACATGGCTTTTGGCTGTGGACACCAGGTAAATACAAAGATTGAGATTTCCTACTCAATTATTTTCTTTTCAATAAGGATAAGCTCTTATGCTAACTCATTTCCCGCGCTCTCTTCTTTGGCAGACTTGCTGCGAATGTGGGCAAGACCTTGAGATTTGCCCAATTTGTCGGCGACAGATTGAGACCCGGATCAGGCTCTTCTAACTGTCTAACATCCTGCTTTAGTTTGCAATTCAGATTTGCTTTATGGTTTATTTTTTTTATATATAGTTAAAATATTTTTTCATTCGTTTGAAAAATGCTCAAAATTTGTACATGTCTTATGTTCTGTACATCCCCCCTGCTCTGATGAAACTTGAACCCGTGTGAGATAGATCTCAATTCTTCATCTGTGGAAGGCTTAGTTGGCTTGATTTATCTTTAGGTTTATTCGTCTGTGGCCCAGAATGTTCTTATTCTTGATAATAATGCGTGATTGAAGATTGAAATTTGCAAGTACATACAACTTCAGCGTTGAGCTTTGTCCAATCTTCTTTGTGTGTTATCATAAACGTAGGCTCAGATTCTAGAATCAACTTACACACCCTTGAGAGATGTATAAACTTCCTGTCTAAGTGACTTAGGTCCCGGTTTCGAACAAGTAACGAACCTTAAACGAATTTATAGCCTGTATGTGGTTTTCAACAATGTAAACGGAATAGAAACGAATCAAGCCTATGCCTATATTAGCATTATGATATATAAATCACAAAACTTGAGTCACTTCAATTTTCATATAAAAATCACCGTAAGCTCTTTGTCGTATTCTATGTGCTTCTCTAATCCAAGGTTGTGGTAACAAAATGATGTTATTATTTCAATCCCCAATCTCTAAACACACAAATATTAAAGTCTCAAACTAGAATAAATTTTATTGTCAATTATTGATGACGCATGATGAGACTAGATTCGTTTCCATTTCATTTACATAACAGGCTTTTAGTTTCTAAAAATGGTAGATTATTGTCGGTATAAGTTAGAAAAATCAAATTACTTAGTACTATATCCGATTAATTACAAGATTCGATTGATACAAGATTATAATATGGAGTAATTTTATATCACAAAAGGGCATGCTTTTGAAGTTTAACATAAAAGGGTATAAGCAGAAAATAGTTTAAAGAGCAGGTGTGATTGTAAATACTACTCCCTCCGTTCTCTTAAGATTGTCCAAAAGCATTTTGGGCACAGTTATTTATGCAATAAAGAGATGGAGTGAAAAGGGGATTTATAGTGTCAAATCAGTCAAAAAAGTGTATATTATGGTGTTATTTTGTTGAGGTGGAAGAGAGATAATGTAATAAAGTAGTAAGGAAAGAGAAATGAAGATGAAAGAGGTTGTAAAAGTGGGTAAAATGTGTGGTTGTTTAGGGGTAATAATGTAAATGTGATGTGATATAAATAGAAAGAAATTAAAAGGTGGACAATCTTATGAAAACACCCAAAATGAAAATATGGACAATCTTAAGAGAACAGAGGGAGTGCAAGGCTACAAGCCCTATATTGTACGCTACTATAGGCTTAGCTTTTCTATGGGCAATGACCCATATCTTACTACTCAACCCATCCTTACCTAATATTGTACCCTTCTTGTGGACCGTGACTACTTGACGTGTAATGCCTTTAGGCAATTGAAGATGTTTGATGACATATATTGGTAATTTGGTAATTAGGGTATTCATGAAATCACGTTTTTTACAATTGTGTTACCAAATGATCATTGGCCTAAGTACACATGAAAATATGAAATGAAGCCTCCTCACATGATAGGTCTCATTTCAATTTTAACACAGCTGCTGTATTATACTCCGTAGTCAATTAGGAGTCCTAATTAAAGGGGAAAAAGGTTTGGTCATGCAACGTCACACTCATTTGGTACGTGTTAGTCTGTTAGATTTGTTATGTAATACCACAACTAACTTAATTGCACTGTCATCATTAAGGGAATTAATGGAGGAGTCGCTCGTTCCTTTTTGATTGCATCCACTGATCCACACATGGCAAAGCGGCATTGGAGTAGTGTTTAATCTAGGGTCAAATTGGTCAATATTTACTGGTAGTGGTGTGTATCATATATAAGAGCATTTTTATTTGTAATGTCAAAATATCTTACAATAAAAGAAAAAAGAAGAACCAGATATTATAAAGCTAATATTATGTTCTATTTATAAAGTAATACTATGAAACTTGTACTGAACATTATTTAAGGATTGCTATTGTTTTGGCCAGTTTTTTTTTTTTAAAAAAAGGGTTAGTAAATAATAATACTCCCTCCGTTTCATAATAAGTGTCGTTTTAGCACTTAAAATTTGTTTCATAATATGTGTCGTTTTAGGTTTTCAAAGTGATTAAATAGGGGTGAATGATGATAATTTTTATTGGAATGTGTATTTGTTGACTAAAGTTGTTCATTCATTGGCCAAAAAAATGTAATGAGTGGTAAGATTAAGAAAAAGTTATAAGTTTTAAAGTGAATGATTGCTTTTCTTAAAAACTGTGTTAAGAGCTAAAACGACACTTATTGTGAAATGGAGGGAGTACTATTTAGTACTCCCTCCGTTTCAAAAAACATGGTCTTTTAGACAATTTAGGTTGTTTCAAAATACATGACCATTTTATATTTTTCCCCTCATCTTTCCATTTATACCCCTAATAATTAATTTTATCATAATCATTACACTTCTTCATAGGGCTGAGCATCGAACCGATAAAACCGAAAATTTTAACCGAACCTACCGAACCGAATCGAACCGAACCGAAACCGAGAATAGTCGGTTCGGTTTTCGGTTCAAGGAATTCAAAATTTTCGGTTTCGGTTTCGGTTCGGTTCGGTTAAACCGATTTTTTTTTAAAAAAAATATTGTGCTAAGTGTAGTTGTGGACTGTGTGGGCTGTAGCGGTATTGAGTTAGGCCCATTAGGGTACGGTTCCTCTCATTACACTCCACTCTCTCAAATTCGAAAGACACACTCATCGGTCTTCGGCCAGTCCGCCGCGGCGCTGCCTCCCGACTCCACTTTGACTCCGTCGGATTCGGCGCCACCGTTGTCTTCCTCCAGAGCATCCCCTCCGGCCCTCCCGAAGTCCTATGGTGTCGTCCTCTCTCGCCTCGCCGTTTCGTCTCGCTGTCGAAGACTCGAAGTCGGCGGCCTGTCGTCTCGCCGTTGTCTTGTCGCCTGTCGTCTCGCCTCCTTGGTCTCCGCCTCCTTTGAAGTCTAAGCCTCCTCGGCGACCGGCGTCTCTGCGGGCTCCTCTCCTCTGAACTTGTTTTGCACTGGTTTCGGTTTTTTTTGGTGTAGTGTTACGCACAGAAGTAGAACGCATGCTAGGTTCTTAATTAATTACTCCCTCCGTTTCATAATAAGTGTCGTTTTAGCACTTAAAATTTGTTTCATAATATGTGTCGTTTTAGGTTTTCAAAGTGATTTAATAGGGGTGAATGATGATAATTTTTATTGGAATGTGTATTTGTTGACTAAAGTTGTTCATGCATTGGCCAAAAAAATGTAATGAGTGATTAAGAAAAAGTTGTAAGTTTTAAAGTGAATGATTGCTTTTCTTAAAAACTGTGTTAAGAGCTAAAACGACACTTATTGTGAAACGGAGGGAGTACTAGAATTCATGACCCGTGCTACGCACGGGTTTAAAAACTATTTTGAAGCTCTAATAATCAACTTTAATTGAAAAATTGCATAAAATTGTATGAATGTGAAAAATGGATCAAGGTATGATAATATAAAATATAATAAATTATATTAAGTATAAAATAAATAAATATTTCATAAGAAATAAATCAATTGAAAATATAATTCACTTGCAAGATAAGCACTTGTTATTTGTATCTAAATGCAATTACGTACATATGAAATTTATAGAAAACTATAGAAAGCATATGAAAGATTAAAATAATATTGTTGGTTATTCAAAATATTTTTATATACATGAAAACTATAGAAGTTTAAAGAAAAAATACCCATATATTATGATTAAGGGTATAAATATATTTTGTGATTTTTGTTAAAAAAATACACATATTTTATGATTTATGGTATTCACATATTTTGTGATTTATGTTAATAAATACACATTAAGAAAATATTCATATATACACATAACACAACAAATACCCACATAACACGTTTTAAAAAATACACATATTTTATGATTTAGGGTATGAACATATTTTGTGATTTACGGTAAAAAAATAAATTATTTATTTATATACTTGAACCATTTATACAAATAATTCAACAGATACACACAAAACACATTTAAAAAAATACACATATTTTATGATTTAGGGTATAAATATATTTTGTAATTTACGTTAAAAAAAATACACATTAAGAAAACATGCAAACAACAGAAAAATGTTGCTAGAGAGGTTTGAACCCCAAACCTTTGGGTAATTAGATGAAGGTTTTACTACTATGCTATTGTGGTTGTTTTAATTAAAATTTAAATAGTGTTTATTATATAGGAAAGATTGCAATGTAGACTAAATGGAGCATTTAATTGGGACACAACCTAATAATTTAAACTATATATATATATATAGGTAGTTATATGTTTTAAAAAATATTTGAACAAAAATGTTGCTAGAGAGGATTGAACCTCAAACCAAAGGGTAATTAGAGGAAGGGTTTACCACTATGCTATTGTGATTGTTTTGATTATATTTGCATAGTGTTTATTATATAGGGAAAATTGCAACCAACACTTAATAAGAGCAATTAATGGGGACACCACCTAACTTTTATATATAGATAGATATAGATTAGTCTATTGCTAATGCTAATTACCGATCCTCAGCTGCACACAAGCACATTAGATGAATTGACTTTGGTTTAACGATTCAATTGCTAATTACCCTATTTCGGTTGTTTTTTCTGCACAATTTTTTTCCTTTGCAACTTCGGTTTTTTTTTTCGGTTTAAACTAAACCGAACCGATTTTAACCGAAATCGGACCGAACCGAACCGACGTAGTTCGGTTCAGTTTTCGGTTCAACATATTCCTGAAATCGGTTTTCTGTTCAGTTCGGTTTTTGTCGGTTCGGTTCGGTTTTGAACCGATGCTCAGCCCTACTTCTTCTTATTTCTCTAAACAAATATTTGAGTCTACCTTCTACAGGGGTAATATAGGAATAACATGTTTTTATTAATATATGTGCAATCCTCAAATGGTCATGTATTTTGAAACGGAGGGAGTAGTATTTACTATATTCATGGCTCTTGTTTAGCGGTGTAGAAATTCCCGTGTCAACCTCCTTACACCTAAATCCCTTAATGAAAAACAACTACCGGTGGTGTCCAATTATGCATGCAACATCCCAACAATATACAACGATTTGTGTTGTATGCCTCGTCGGTGTGAAGTCCTAGGAAAAGCTAAGGTCAAGAATAGCTTCATCATGATCGATATGCAATTAAAGAAAACAAAATGAGAGAGGAGACTTTCGCACTCAATAATAGTGGCAACCAATTCCAACCCCACTCTCATTTGATACACGATTAAATGCACAACCACCAACAGTTTCTTTTGTCTACGCAATGAATCACTAGCTTCTCACTTCTCAATCCAAATCCTCTGCCCCAAACCCGGATACACTAAATTGTATACTTCGTCACTTAATGCACTACTACTTCAAGCTAATTACAATACTAAACGGAAGCATGATCTTGTTATAACGTACAGTTTTAGTATCACACGTTATACTTAAAACACTAGTTTGAGATGGACACGGGTTTGGAATAGAGACCATTAATTGACGGCCTACTTCCCCATCTAAGACCATTAAATGCTACTACATGGAGATTGATCAATTGGTGATGTGATATATACACCAAAACTGATCACTACCCTCTTATTTTCTTGCCCAAATCTCATCTGGGTACCCCTCATTTTCACATTTTCATCACTCTCACACACAAAATTCTCACAAAAATGCTCCTAAGCAGCTCAAGACTCTCATACCAGAAGCTGAAGAAAGACCCAACCCTCTATAGAGAGGAAGAAGAGGAGAAACAGAAACAGAAACAGCTGAGTTTGAGCCAATTCAAGCCACAAGAAAGGCCAAGAATTAGCAGAAGAATCAGGGTGAAGAAGAGGTGGAGATTTAGAGTTCCAAGGCTGAGAAGATTGTTCAAGAGGAGACTTGTTTGGGCAGCTTGGGCCAAGATTGTGAGGAGATTGAAGGAAAGCCAGGCCCACTTTGGTGAAATCTTTGCTGGAAATTACCTCTTCTTGCAGGTCACTCCTCAAGCCTTGAAGATGAGACCAAAGCCTCAATCTCTGAATCTTTCTTACTTGCCTTCAGCAAGGGCATCATATTAGTTCCAACCTCTTCCTTCTTTTCCCTGCCCCTTTGTAAAAATTGGGTTTTGGGTTTCAAGCTTTAACTTTAGTATGTGTATGTGGATCTATATATCTTGTACTTTTTATACAGAGTGAATAATGAAAATGAATGCTTTTTGTGTTGTTTGATTGTCCAATATTCTGTTAGCTTCTGATGCACAGCTTGAGAAACTAATAAATAAACCTGAAAGTGTGGGATAAGTTTTACTAACCCTAGTAATCCTTTTCTATGTTTCATACTGTATTTCATTACATTTTTTGGGTAGATTTTTCTCATATTAGTTTGATAGAGTTATTGGAAAAAATATCTTTATATTATTATATTAGGATAGAAATAAAGTTATTAGAGTCATATTATTATCTAATTAATTATCTTTAAGTAGAATATCATCTTTTATATAAAGTTATTTTTAATTATATTTTTTAAATATTTACTTGTTCTCCAATTACTGATAATTTATGTATAAACATCTATTTATAAACATATAAAGTAGAAAAGATCTATGTATTATGATGGCGTTTGACTTCATGGAGTTTCGAGAACTATTGTAAGTGATTGTGACTCCAAATTCGTTGATCATTTTTTGCGCACTCTTTGAGGAAAGCTGGGTACAAAGATCATGTACTCTACCCACTATTATCCTTAGACTGATGATCAAACCGAGGTGAGTAGTAGTTGGCTCGAGGCACTTTTTTGAACTATGTTGAAGGCAAACCCTAAGTGTTGGGAAGACTGACTTTCTTGTGTTGGGTTTAATGGTAATAGGCCTAGGCATTGGACTACGCAGTTGACACTATTTGAGATCGTTTACAACCTCAATCCATTGATGCTAATGGACTTAGAACTGAGACTGCTCGTGGATGGAGAGCATACTACCATAGAAAATCGTGTTGAGCAAATTCGAGAGTTGTACAAGAGGACACGAGATCAACTCAAGTGCTGAGGTCATCAGTATTCATAGCAACACACCTGCGGCCGCTGTAGCGTTTTGTTTGCTCCATGAGACCTTGTGCCGGTTCACCTACGTAAGGAAAGCTTTCTAGCTTGTCGTAAAATGAAGTTGCCCAATCGAGGAGATGAACCATTCAGATTTATGCGTCGTATAAGTGACAACGTCTATTGGATTAATCTTACCGTTGACTATGGTGGGCACCCGTTGTTTAACGTTGCCGACCTTTCTCCATACCTTGCTTTGGAGTATGACGAGTTGGAAGCGGGGAAGCTTCCCACTCAAGGGGGAGGGGTGATGTGACCAATCATTACTCAAGCGGTGAAACTACACCGATGTCCACAGTTGATGAGGAGGAGGCCATGAGTGTACGCTCCACTAGACCTACCTCCGTGTCCGGGTGAGGGCCATTAGCCACGCCACTTCTTGCATCGTCTTGAGAGCCAATCTAGGCCAAATGAATAACCACGATGCCCACACCACGGTGTTGCTTGCTTCCTAGCTTGGTCGAGGCCTTGGCGTCCGACACCGCGTCTCTTGAACAAAGTAAAAGTACTTTTCTAGTAAAAGTGAAATTAGACCTAAATAAAATACACAAAAGTTTAATTTTATCTTTTAGTGCACATTGATATTCATTGTAACAAAAAATTGTAAAGGTCCATGACTTGAAAGAAACTTGAGTTGAAGGGTTTATTTTTTTTTTTTTTTTTTTTGAACCGGTAAAAATTAGGAGGTCCCCTCAAGGGGGGCGTCCTAGAGCGTCCGAATGGACGAGAACTTTCAGTTCTGGATGATTCATAATAGCATTAGTAGGGAGGCTATGGCCCATTTTAGCAATTTTATCGGCCACAGCATTACATGCTCTACTGATGTGGGTAATTCGGACAGTCTCAAACCATCTTAGCGAGACTAGGATATCTGCAATTATTATTTCAATGTCCCACGAGCTTTGTCCTTTTTTGTTAACTGCGTTAATTACTACAAGGTTATCACCTTCTATCTCTAGTTTTCTTATTCCCAATTCTTTGGCCATCCTAATTCCATCTCTTAATGCCAGCGTTTCAATTTTTGGTACTGATATATCTCCATACTGATTCGTTCCTATTTTTATTACCTCCGCGTTTGGATTACGAATTACTATGCCAGAAGCGGTAGACCCGTTAGTTAGTTTAGATCCATCAAAATTCAGTTTGGCAAAACCTAGACTTGGCCTAAGCCAAGTGGTTGTTTTCCTTTGCTGACGTTGTCTTATTGGTCGTGTCTGTAGTTTATCATTTTCTTGTTCCGTCCAATTCTTGGCTTGAGCCCAACTGAGAATCTGGGATTTTGTAAAATGACCTAGGTCAGCTATAAAATCATTATTAGATTGTTGGAAAGCAAGCCTATTTCGTTGATACCAGACTCCCCACCATACAAAAGCCAATTCTGCAAATTCCTTTGTTCCGACTATTTGACTAATTTCTGTCATGATTTGCCTTGGAGATTTATTTAATGAGTTGTAGCTTTGTAAAACATAAGCGGTCTTCGGATTGATCTGTTGTAGTATGTTTCGGGTGTGGTCACACTTAACAAGAAGGTGTTCAATGTTCTCAAGCTGACAAGAGCACATAAGGCATCCTCCTGGAACAACGACATTTTTCTTTCGTAATCTTTCCTTTGCTGGGAGACCATCGTTGTCAATTTTCCATAAAAAATTTTTTACTTTCGGAGAAGTATCTAATCTCCATATCCAAGAGTTTGGTGTACGATTGTAGTTCGTAATTTTAGTGATGTGATCAACTGCTGAGGAAGTTGTGAACCAACCATGCTTACTAGGGGCCCAATACAGTCGATCTGTGATTGCATTTTCCAATATGGGAATGTTCTCTATTTCTTTGACTTTCTCCATAGGTAGATATTGTTTTAGCTCATCAGTTTTCCATTTACCTTCCCTAGAGATAAAGGCATGGACCGTACTGTTCTTATCAATTTCATGGGGTGAAAGTGCATATTTCTCCAACGGCTCAGTATCCACCCATCGATCTGTCCAGAACTTAACTGTTTTGCCATCACCAATTTGCCAAATGAGTCCTTGCTCAAATTCTTTTCTTAAGTTCATTAGTTTTTTCCATTGCCATGATGTGTTGGATTTCAGCTTGTACGAGAAGAGACTGTCTTCTTTTAGGTATTTTTCTTTGATTATTTGAACCCAAATGTTGTAGGGTTCTGCAATGATTTTCCACAACAGTTTTAGTTGAAGTGCTTTGTTCATGTGTTCTGTTTTTCTTATACCTAAGCCTCCATATGCTTTTGGTTTACATATTCTATCCCACCCTATGAGAGGTTTATGGTTTTCACCTTTGTTCCAAAAGAAATTTCTATTTAGTTTATCTAGCTCTTCATATACATTAGATGGCAACATAAAGCTTTGCATTACATAATTTGGTTTGGAAGTCAAATTGGATCTAATGAGGATTGTTCGGCCTTCTTGTGATAGCGCATTTGCTTTCCATTTTGATAGCTGGGCCTTCGATTTTCCGATCGTGTCGCTAAACGTTTCCTTGTTCACTTTCCCGTTTATAATCGGACAACCTAAATACTTTTCCAGGTTAGCCATGGTGGGGATGCATAGAACTTGTTGAATCTGTTGTTTTTGGTGGTTTGTCACGAATTTTGAAGTTTGAAAGGCTGATTTATGATAGTTTACTTTTTGTCCTGAAATGGCGCAATAGTCGCTAACAATACTCTTTACCACAACACATGCGTTGTGGGTGGCCCTAGCGAAAATAATGATGTCCTCTGCAAACGAAAGGAATGGGATTTTTGTTCCATTTCTTGTTAATTCGAAACCAATTGTTTTGGACACGGTGTTAGACTCTTGTTGAAAGCGCCTTGCTAGGATTTCTGCACCTATGATGAACAAATATGGTGAAAGAGGGTCTCCTTGTCTTAGACCCCGTTCAGGGTGAAAAGGATTTGTGGGTCCGTTGTTAACTAGTATTGAATACGAAACTGTCTTCATGCATTCACGTATCCATCCAAGGAATTTGGCATTAAAGCCAAACTTTTCCATTACTGATAATAAAAATTCCCAATCCATTCTATCATATGCTTTTTCCATGTCTAATTTTATTGCTACCCATCCATCTTTATTCTTTCTTCCCCGAAATGAATGTAGAATTTCATGTGCTATAAGAACATTGTCTTGGATGGCTCTCTGGGCTACAAAGGCTCCTTGTAACGGATGGATGATTTTTCCAATTACATTTTTTAGCCTTTCGGTGATTATTTTTGATATTGTTTTGTAAATTGTGGTGCACAAACTAATAGGTCGGTAGTGGTTTGTTGTTCTAGGGTCCTCTTTTTTCGCCAATAGAGATATAAATGTATGATTGGTTTGTTTAAGGAGTCTACCCGAATGAAAAAAACTTTTTACAGCCTTAATTACTGTGGGACCAACAATAGCCCAGTAGTTTTGGTAGAATTCGGCCGTCATTCCATCCGGGCCAGGCGACTTATCTTTTCCAAGGGACATAATTGTTCTTTTGATTTCTTCATTAGTCACGTCTGCGGTAAGGTTATTATTATCATCAATTGTTATTTCATTGGTGATAAGGTTAAGGTACTCTTGTAGAAGCGCGTGGTTGATGGGTTCCTTCATGTATCGTTTCCTAAAGTCCGCTCTAATTTCTTCCCTGATGTTGTTTTCTCCTACAATTTGGGTTCCTTCATCAGTTCGGATTTCTTTTATTACCTTCCTATTTCTACGACCACTAGCCATCTTGTGGAAGTAATTTGAGTTTGAATCTGTTAACTTTATGTGCTTAGTTTTTGCTCTCTGTTTCCAGTAGGTTTTGTGGAAATTTAGTATGCACTCTTTTTTCCGTATTAGCCTAATTTGTTTTTGGATAATACTTGGTTGTGGTGATTGATGGATTTGTCTCTGAAGATTTTGGAGTTCGTCTTCGATATTTTTCAGTTGTTCAAAGGTGTTACCAAAGGTTTTTTTGTTCCACTGTTTTGCTTGAGTTTTAAGTAGCTGAGTTTTTTTAACTAGTTTGTACATGTTCGATCCTTCAAAATTTCCTCTCCAGGCTTGTTTGACTACATTCGTAAAGTCCTTTCTGTGCATCCACATTTTTTCAAATTTGAAAGGTTGGGCTTTAAAAGTTTGGCCATTATCGAGTTCGATTGCTATCTTACAGTGGTCTGAAGAAGAAAATGCATAGTGCTTTGTGCATAGATTTGGGAACCACTGAATCACTTGGTTGCAGACAAGGGTTCTGTCAAGTTTTTCGTAAATATTATCAATTTCCGATTTGTTCTTTCTCCATGTGTATTTATTTCCTATAGTAGGAATGTCTACGAGTTCGCAACTTTCTTTGAACTTATTAAGTCTTTCAAATCTAGAGTTGTTTGGGTGGGCACCACCCTTTTTATCGCTTGGCTCCTGTAACTCGTTTAAGTCCCCCATTACAATTGTTGGCATTTGAAGGTTCTGGACCACCCAAGTGAAATGCTCCCAAAAGGCTCGTTTATGGTTTTCTTGGGGGGGTGCATAAACTAGACATATTGCAATTGTATAATTTGTTGCTAGGTTTGTGTATTTAAGGATTATAATTCTATTCTCGTGGAGGATTAGTTCAATGGTTTCATTGATGAGTTGGTACTCTTTCCAGAGGACACATATTCCACCTGCTCGTCCCGTGGCCGGGGACCAGACAAAGTTGTCAAAGCCAGATCGCCTCCAGGATTGATCTGGTGGCGGTTGCTCAGCTTTCGTTTCAACAATTGCCATTATTTGAATTTTCTCTAATTTACAGAAGGAGTCCACCTCCGGCCAGAAAGAATTCCGACCAATGCCTCTACTATTCCATAGTCTTATCTTCATGATAAAAAGTTTTTGAGATATAATTTGGGCTTTCCTTTCGAATTGCAATAGCGTTTGTATTTTTTCCAATGGTTTTCATTTTCCTTTTGTAAATTTGTACTAAGTGATATAGAGGCCATTTTCCCAATTCCTGGGTCTTACAGCTGCCAGCCATAGCATTTTTATTGTGGGGTTGTGCACTAGAAAGTAAGAAATGCTTAGTCTGTTGTGTTGGCATTCTTTTTTCGTCCGTTGTCCTCTTCATGTAGCCTTTCCACATCGTTTGTGTCATGAGAGAGATCTTATTAACCGATTCTTTCCCAGCACCTGTACAAAGAATGGAGGAATAAACTAGTCTTGGGTTTATTTTCAATATAATTTGGACTTTATCAGAAGAGGCTTTTCCATGTTGATTTTTGTAATATTTACTTGTTTTCCTGGCATTTATGTTATTTACACCACCAGTTGGTTTAGAAGTCCAACCTAGCTGTATTTTAATCAAGTTACATAGTTGAATATCAGTTTTGTTTACACAAACAGACGCCTGCACAAATGGCAGGTATGGCATCAATATTTTGTGATTCAATAAATGAGTTGCCTGCACAGAAGTAAAATACAGGATCACTATTTTGTGATTCAATAAAAGAGCTACCTGCTGTTTACAAAGGGGTGATTTTTTCCTTGATTTTGTTGCTACTCCTGGACTACAAAAAAACCCGTTAACACATTTCAGAATGCTCTTTAATATAAATTTAAATTTGGCATGACTAAATTGACTGTGTAATTTGCTACTTTGCTGAGGTGTTTGCCAAGGGCTCATTATACAGGCCCTATAACTTATAAGGGATTCATAGCCATACTGTTTTTTAGTTGTTTGAGTTAATTCATCATAGGCTTTAAAGTAATAAACAATACCAACCATTGATCTCACAAGCCAGAATTGAGTTTCATAGGACAGAAATGGAAATTTAATTGAAGAGCAATGGCAATTATCAAAAGGTAAGAGATAATAAGGCAATACATAGGATTTCATTACATTAAACCTTTCATACAAAAGTAATATCCTTGAAGGGATATTGATACAAATAACTACTAAGTAGATTCATACTAGGATAATAACTAGAACAAGGGTCTGATTTTTCCACTAGAAATTTCAAAAGACTTAGGGTCATGAGCTTACCACCTAGCTTAACCTTAAACTTAGAGAATAACCACTCCCTACAAACACAAGGTGGTACTTTCATCACGCTTAACAAACATAGCCAAACGGAAATTATTAGTAAGTTGTCGTTTGAACTATCTGCCCACAAAATAAACTTTAGGAGACTCATCATTCGATTCTCTTCTTTTTGGCATCCCCCCCTTCAGCTGAGAGGTTGCAGTATCATAGGCCTCTTCACTCCCCTTTCTTTTGCTTGATTCAGACCTGGACTGCTGGGCCTGAGCCACCTCTATTTTTTCTAATTTCTGCACTACTGAGCTTGGGTTCTCCAAGGACTTGTAGGAGTTAAGGGACTGGGACATCTCCATAGGAATTGTTGGCATCTCCTCATTAGTAATAAGAGCTTCAAGTTCTGCTTGGGTCAGCTCCTCTCCATAGCCTTCGTTTTCATTGTCCATCAGGAATTCATGAAGAAGGTCCAGGCCATCTTCCTTTTCTTCATCATCTTTGCTAAGAGGGGAGTAAACTGGGGATGTAGTCAGGTTTCCCACATTCAGCTCATCATTAGGGGAATTTGGCATCTCAGGTTCCTCCTTATTTCCATCATTGGTGTCCTGTTTAGAGTTCAATTGGTTAGCTTCAGAATTTCTAGCCTCTTGTGAGGTTTCAGAGAACTTAGACAGCTTGCTGCCTTTTGATTCAGAGGAAGAAGAATTTGTTTTGTAAATCACCTGTATTCCAGTGTTAGTTTTCTTAGCAGGCTCCTCCAGGATCCCCTTCCCTTTATCAAAGGTTTGAGGGTTTTGTTTGCCCACTTGCTCCCATTTTTCTTCATTGTTAACATCAGAAGAGCTGCCTTCACCAGCTTTTGTTTTCTTTCCCCCAGAGGGTTTTGACATTGTCACAGTGATGGGAGTGTTTGAGGCAGACCTTCTTGGGCATGAGTTATAGGTGTGGGAAGAATACCCACAATAACCACAACCCTTTGGAAAGTCTTCAAACCATACATTGTAGAAGTGTTCATTTGCTTGCTCATCAGGAACCACAATCTGGTTGTCAGTGATTGTTAACAGGTCTACGTTGATACACAAGCGTGCATAACGTAACATTTTCTTCTTCTCAGTAAAGGAGTCAAGCTTGACCACAGAACCCAGCTGGTTCCACTCAATGATTGTACTTAAGACCTCAAAACTAAGGTACTCAGCTGGGAGTTGGGGAATTCTAATCCAAGTATCAACTTGGGAGATAGATTCAGTAGTTGTATCAAAGTTTGACCGCCATGGTTTCAGCAAAAGGAGTTGCCCAAAAACATGATAAGGGCGCCCATCCCAGACCTGGTTTCTATCAATTGGGTTAGCAAACCTAATTTCAAACCACCCATTGGATCTATCATGGAGAAAGAAATCCCCATTGGGTTTCCAATCATTCCTAAACTTAGTTTTCAGCTTAGCAAAGTCAACAGGGTCACCTAGGATGTATCCAAACAGAGAGGTTTCTTTGAGGTGGATTATGTTTTCTTTAACACCCGAGAGTTTCCCTAGAAAAGCTTTCATATCGATTTTTGGTTTTTCCTTGCCTCTACTTTTCTTGGCGCCAGAAGAACTGGCTCCATTCTTGTTCTTAGGAGCAACACTACTAGAGGTCTCCTCGACCATAGTGTGCTCGGGTTCAGTTGGATCAGGATTGTTCATAAAGGGTGGTTGTTCAGCAAAGGACTTATTTTCTGAGCAGAGAACAGTTTTGAAGGATTTGTTACCTTGTTTTTGGTTCCCCATTGTTGTTCTAGCAAGCTTCCTCCCGCCTGCAGGAGGCCAGAAGATTTTGGAGGAGTACTGAGCTTGATTGAAACCTTTAAGATTAGAACATGAGAAGAGAAGATAGGTAAGAGTGCACTTCATCCACAAACTTCCTCTCCTTTTATAGACAAATTTCAAACCACGTTTAAGAGACAACAGACAATAGAAATTGTTAAAAAAAATCCAGGAGAGAAGCAACCTATTAGCACCAAGAGAGAGAGGAGGAGGCGCCCAAAGCCAGCTGACACCCCCGCCGCCGTCCTGTAGAGCCACGTGGTAGCCCTTCCTGAAAACCCGGCATCCCAAATCCTTCGGAAAATTTTCACTGCCCCAAATTGTCCCCCCGACGAGCCCTCGAGAGACCTCTAGGGCTAGGCTTTCTCCTGTAGTGAATAGTGAGGGCTCCCTTTTGAGGGTTATTTTATGCCGCTTACGCCAATTCCTCCACCACCTAGAGATTTGGCAGATCTTAACCCCATCATCACCATCCTGCTCTTGTTCGGACCACTGAAGATCAGTACGGGTCACGGATCTGACAATCCGGAGCTTCACACGCAGGATTAGGCCTCGTAGGTTCAGATAGAGTTGCGATTTCAGCCGGGGTTGATGAGGAGTGTGAAATCCCCATCGAGATTTGGAGTAATTTGATCGGGGAATTGGTCTGGGAGGTGAAGGAATCAGTTTGGGGTTCTTTGTTCCAGGGGAGAGAGGAATTAATTTGGGGGTTTTCTTTTTTTGAGCCAGACTTTGGGGTTTCTTGTTTCGGACGAGAGAGAGTTTTTTTTGACTAGCCATCTTGAGTTGAAGGGTTTATCTATTTATTCACTTCATATCATAAAAATTTATTAAAAAAAGTTCAAATTTTTTTTTAATAGTTGATTATGACCAATCGACCATGAAAAGTAGAAAAGAGGTTTTTGGTAAAAAAGATCGGGTACTCTCTGTATCACCTAAAATTTGTCTTGTATTTATTTTCCGACGTCTATATTTTTATCTTTTCATTTTGAGTTTTTTCTGGAAATAAATTACCTTTTGATGAAACTTTGATTTTAAGAAATCACCTCTTAGACTTTCTTCTAACTAAAATTACTTTTTATAATGCAAACAGTTAAATTTAACCACCTTAAACTATTTTTCTATGAAATTTTATCATACTTAGAGCAAAAGACCCTTATAAACGTCTCTTTAAAAAAACTATTCGAATATAGATTTTTTTATAGAAATAGTTAATTTAATTATAATATTTTATATAAATGTGTATCTAAAATAGAAATTAAATTAAATATCTATAAATGAGTATTCCGATCCAAATAGAATAAAGTTTCACCAAAAATTAGTTTAAGGTGGTTAAGCTTTGTGTTTATATGGTATTACTCAAATTGTTTTTAATGTGTTTTTTTTTTAAAAGTTTGCTTTAAAAGGTGATTTTTAACAAAAAAACTCATTCATATCATATATTTCTTACAATATTATCCCTATTCAATCTCTTATATTACCCTTATTATAAAAATCTTATTTACTTTAGAAACTTTATACTCTCTCCGTTTCAAAATACATGATTATTTGGACATTGCACATATATTAAGAAAAACATATCACTCCTATATTATCCCTATCAAATGTAGAGTTAATTATTTGCTTAGAGAAATATGAAAAAGTGTAATGATTATGATAAAAATAATTATTAGAGGTATAGATGGAAAGAGATGGAAAAAAATGTAAAATAGTCAAGTATTTTGAAATAAGAAAAAGTTGACATATGGTCATGTATTTTCAAATGGAGGGAGTAACTTTTATCTCTATAAAAGTATAAATTTATCTAAATATAATCTCATATATGACCTCCATTAACATCTTAAGAATTTAAACTTATAAAACTATAAAATCAACCCATTTAGTCACATAAATGATCACCTAATTGTTTTCTAATAACCATGAAAAATGTTACTTTGGACAAAAATTTGGGAAGTAGAACACGTGTGAATTGTTTATATGTGTATGTGGTGTATCGATAATTTTCCGTTGAGAAATTCCGTGAAAATAAAATAACAGGTCAGCGTGTCGTGTTGGTCCTGATTACGTCAGCGCCTTTACCTTTCATCTCCAGAACGGGACGGAGACTTGCTTTTAGCTACCACCACGCATTCCTTCCAATTCCCTTCTTCCTCCTCCTTCCTTCCAACTATCCATCGACCATGTCCTATGACTACCTCTTCAAGTACATAATCATCGGCGATACAGGTTCGAACCTTCAATTCACCAATCGAATTCCTGGAATCCTAATTTCTTGTGTTAACTTGTTCATCTTTTGCTCGGTTAGGCGTGGGGAAGTCCTGCCTGTTGCTCCAATTTACTGATAAGAGGTTCCAGCCCGTCCACGATCTCACAATCGGCGTCGAATTCGGTGCTCGTATGGTCACTATCGATGGTCGCCCTATCAAGCTTCAGATTTGGGATACCGTTAGTTTCTTCACCTATTTTCCTTCTTTTCAATTGCCTTCGTAATTCGAAATCTGTGTGTATGCTAATGACGGAAAGTTAATCAACAAAGAAGAAGATTTGGATTTTCCGAAATTGTAGCTTATTTTCGCAGCTTGACAAAAAAATGTGCAGTAAAGGATAAAATCGATGTATATGTACATGCTAAGCATAACACTATGTAGCTTATTATTCCAAGAAAACGTTCCTCCGATTCCGGCTTTCGATATGTATTGGTCTATATTTTCCCTTTCCGGAAGAACTGGAGATTCTTTTAAAACCGGCCTATTTTTGGGTGGTTTGGAGACATCAATTCTGTAATCTGGGTTCAGGTTGTCTGCATAGATTGCTTAAGTTCTAACTGAGATTTTGTGATTATGTCTATGGCTCACCTATCAATTTTCAGCTAGGTAGTGTAAGATTTTTGCTAATTTGCTAGGAGGACCTTGGTCAATTGTCATAGGTGGTAAAATTGAATAAAAAGTGGTACTTCATCTAGTGCCATTGCAGCTTGTGAATATTCTGGTTAAAAACTGTCTTGCAATGTTGTGGTTTCTGTTCAGAAGACTTTTTTAAAACGCTTTAAACTGCACAGAAAGGATATAGAGGAGTTGAGTATCTTTGTCGTTGGGGGTATTTCATAGTGGTCCACTCATCTAATCTGGTAGACATGTTTTTTACAAATTGCTTTTGCTATGAACTTCTGTTATTTGCTGAATAGCTGGTATGATGATTTTGGCTCAATGATGTATCACTATGGTTGGTTACGCTGTATATTGGACTATTGGTGATATCTTTAGCATGGATTTAAATTTGTTTCAGGCTGGTCAAGAAAACTTCAGATCCATTACTAGATCATACTACAGAGGTGCAGCTGGAGCACTTCTAGTTTATGATATAAGTCGGTAGGTTTCTTAAGTGACAGCTTATGCAGTTGAATGTTATGCATCTCTTTTAATTTTAGTTTTGCTTGACATTAGATTGTTATTTTCCCAGGAGAGAAACTTTCAACCATCTGGCTAGCTGGCTTGAAGATGCCAGGCAACATGCAAATCCCAACATGACAATCATGCTTGTAGGAAATAAATCTGACCTTTCAAATCGAAGGGCTGTAACCAAGGAGGAGGGTGAGCAGTTTGCGAAGGAGCATGGCCTTTTGTTCTTGGAAGCATCTGCTAGAACAGCACAGAATGTTGAAGAGGTATGTATACCGGTTCACACCTAAAGCTATATGCAATTTTGTTAATATTCTTGCAGTTCTTACATTCAGAAACTGGCTAAAACCCCTTTGTTGCAGGCATTTGTAAAGACTGCTGCAAAGATTCTTGAAAAGATCCAGGAAGGTGTATTCGATGTATCTAATGAGGCAAGTACTCTTCTATCCATCTATTCATTGAGTAAAATTACCTATGAAAAACAAGTGTGTTTGATTATTGCACAGTCTCTGGTTTTTGCATCCGATCTATTAGATGAGGGTTCCTATCAAATGTGTAGGTGCATAAATTACGTAGCAGGGGGAAAATGGTGGTTAAAACTTGGATTTATTTTTAAGGTTGAATAAGAACCCTGCTTTGGGAAGGCTGTACTGGATCTTATTGTGTGAAGATTTTTAAGGTTTACTATGTAGGGTTTAGATTTGTCAAATTAGGGTAATAGTTCCCTGAAAACTTGCTTCTTAACCTATGTCTTTAGCAAGACTATACATATAATACAATGCACGACTATGTGTAGATTCCCCAAGTAACATTGCTCCCTTCACCCATGCGTTAGCATAGGCTATCAGTAAAGCAAATCAGAGATTATAGTTCATACTATTTCCAGTACCATGTCGTGAAATTCTGGAATATAGGTACTCAATTATTGTTTTTTGATTCCAATGGGTGCAGACGTCTGGAATTAAGGTTGGATATGGTCGCCCACAAGGTCAGTCAGGAGGAAGGGATGGGGCGGTTGCTCAGAGAAGCGGATGTTGCGGTTGATTGAAAAACTGAAGATATTTGACATTTGACAATCGTGTTGTCCCATCTAATTCCTTGTGGATTTCCTTGCTTGTATACATCTGTGAGTGGCAAACTTCTTTTGCTTCGAACCGTCTTGGAATATGCTGTACATTCTGATATTTTTCTTTTCCATGGATATGATTCATTATGAAATCAAGAATGGATAGTTCTTTCTTCTTGAAATTCTTTGTGAAGTGTTGATACATGTTGGTTGGTTGAATCAAATGGCCTAATTAAGCCTTCTCCTGTATTAGTTTTCTTGGATGAGATGGCTTACTACTTGCGAGCATTTACTTGTTAACAGTGACCTGTTGAAAGGATATGTTTTGTTAATGTTAATTTTATGCGCAACACACATTATTTTCCCTTTTGCATGGGAATTCTGTGACAGGTAGTCTCAATTCCTTAAGCCATTTTTGTATTTCAGTTGTTATAATAAATGTCTAAACGCGTCGTTTGAGTCACATTTCCCTTTCCAGTTGTAAACCCGGACTAGCCTTTCCATTTCTGTCATATCCGGTTAGTTCCGGTTTTGCTTCATATAAGATGTATTGTGTCTTGGGCAGCCATCAATCAAATCATCTTCCCAAATCTCTCTCTCTTTCCCTCAACTTGTCTACAATTCAGCAGATTCCTTCATCTTCGGGTCAATTCTTGGTAAGGTTTTCCCGACATTCTACACGTGTGGTTCTAGTTGGGATTCTTCTGTATTGCTTTAGTGGTATCAGAGAAAGTTCTGGAATCATGGTGCAAACTCGTCACCAGGAAACGCTTCAGGAGCTAGCTAGCTGATCTCAACATCATGATGTCGTTTTAGAAAAGCTCATGACATCGCATGAGGTTCTCATGTCTTCTTAAGAGAAGAGCAAGTCAAAGTTCGAGGAGATGCAAGTTACGAAGAAGGAGATGAAGGACTTCATCGCACTCCTAGCTCAAAAGACTAACGCTTCATTGGTTTCGATTAGATCTCAAGACATCGGTGCTTCATCAACTTCGGGATATGCCCTCACTCGGTTTGGCATGTTGTTTGATGACCCACTTGTTGAACTTGTGAGTCTAAGAGCATGAGCAATGTAGAGGAATCAATATCATCTTAGCTCTCTCTCTCTCTCTCTCTCTCTCTCTCTCTCAAAGTGCATCATCTTTATTGTGAAAAACAAGAGAGGAATACAAATAATCCTACGTGGAAGGAGGAATCAAAACATTGACCCTTATATCCAAATTTTATGTTCATCCAATGACAATATGACATGTGTAATTTACTCTTTTAACTACTTTATTTTGTTTCATTTCAATGTACAAGTAATAAGTTTCTAATAGAAATACCATGAAAAATATCACATATTTTTTACAAAAGTAAATTAATCAATTTCTAGAACTTTTTTATGTATCAACTGAATCCAATATTGTCATAGTTGCACACAAGTCTTTTCCGTTTTTATTAATGTAATAAATTGGTTAGCTAATTATAATTTACTATTACTTAATTTAATAACTAAAATTTCAATAATTGTTCAATGATAAGAATATATGATGAATTATATATGTAAATTAGAAAAAAAGGGAAATGGAAGGGGTTACTCTTGGTTGTGAAGAAATATAGAGTAAGAAGAAGAGGGTGTGGAAAAAAATAGTGAACATGAATGTGTGGATAAAAAAAATGATGCGTTAAATTGAGAAGAAGAGAGAGAAACTTAAGAGAGGATTGGATATCCTCTCCATTGGTTATGCTCTAAGAAAAACAATGAATTTGTACAGGAATTTCTGGAAAAGTTTGAATGTGCTTTTGACACGGGCTGAGACTCTTCTCTAGCCTATGCGGCCCTTACCTAAGTCGAACACCTTCGATGGGCTAACTCAGGCCTTGCTCCAAATGAGTTAGGATGGAGTTTGTGGAAAGAGAGGACTTATATTACACAAGGGTTTATTACAATAGAGCTTTACAAGTGTGCTTTGATGGTGGATTAGTCGATGACCTTTGATGATTTTGGGATGCCCCCCCAAATGAGGGGGAGGCTTATTTATAGTTGAGGCCCCCTCTTACAATGGAGAATTCTAGATACACAAGATCCTAGACCCTTCTAGAGCTTAACTACAAAAGATGGCCCTAGAAATTATGCCCATAGTGAATTCTAGCCCGCGCTAGAAGTTTCTAGCTTGCCCCTGTGGGGGCGTGCCTGGGCACCGGCCTCTAGCAGTGCCTAGAAGGGGCGTGGCCCCTCTGGAACTGTCCGGAAGGGCGCACCTGTGCCTACATACATGCGGCGCCTCTAGAAGGCTCCAGAAGTGCGCGCTTGGGCACGCCTTGCTCCGTTTGGGAAGTGCTTGCCCCTAGAAGGCTCCGTAGCAGCTCATAACGCCCGGGAAGCCTCTAGAATCACCTAGGCTCTGTGCCTAGCTATCTTGTCCTGTGTCTAATATGGCATATGGAACGCGGTGTGTGACATTTTCCCCTATTAGATCTAGCGACGCCCTCATAGCGTTCCTCTCGTTGGCTTCGACCCGGACGTTGAGTGGCCACAGTACCTCGGCTGGCCCTGAATTCCCTTTGTTGTCCGGTTGTCCCGTCTTTGTTGCTTCAAGCAATGCCCTTGTTGCCTCGGTTCCGTCCCCCACGGACTTGTTTCCTTGTGCGCCATTCATGACTTCGACTCTCTTGGATGGTTGTTGTGTCTCCCATTGAGACATACCATCGCTCCCCTTGGTCGTCGCCTCCCTATGGCATCTTGGACCCTCGTCAATATCGGAAGACCCCTTGTTGTGGTCCCTCGCCTCGGACATCGGATCTTCCTTCCTTGGTCGTGTCCCTAGCCGTATCGCGCCCAACCTGAGAACCCCTCGTCTCTCTTCCCTTGGAGATTGTGCTACGTTGCGGACCTCGATGTTCTCTGGACCTTTGGTTGATCGCTCTTGTGGCCCCCTGGAGACCCCTTGTCGCCTCCCGTGTTCCAGCTCAGCACTATTGCCCGAAGTCGATGGTGCATCTCTCGCTCGACCTCCTCGTCCCTCGAGGACACGATCACGTTGAGCTTGCCTCACTTTGGGCAATCCTGCACAAGATGACCCCCATCACAGAGGAAACAAGGTAGTGGCTTCCTCTCCTTGCGCTTACCCCTAGAAGGCTCCGGAGCGGCCCATAACGCCTTAGAAGCCTCTAGCATCACATAGGCTCCGTGCCTAGGTGACTTGTCCCAATATAATTTGGCATTTGGAACGCAGCGCGCGACATTCTACCCCACTTGATCTAGCGACGCCCTCGACCCAGACGTCGAGTACCCAGAGTACCTCGGCTAGCCCTAAAGTCCCCTTGTTGTCCGGTTGTCCCGTCTTGGTTGTTTCAATCAACGGCCTTGTTACCTCGGTTCCATCACCCACAGACTTGTTTCCTTGTGTGCCATTCATGACTTTGACTCTCTTGGATGGTTGTTGTGTCTCCCCTCGAGACATACAATCGCTCCCCTTGGTCGTCGTCTCCCCATGGCGTCTTGGACCGTCATCGATCTCGGAAGACCCCTTCTCATGGCCCCTCACCTCGGACGTCGGATCTTCCTTCCTTGGTCGCGTCCCTAGCCGTATCGCGCCCAACCTGAGCACCCCTCGTCTCTCTTCCCCTGGAGACTGTGCTACGTTGCGGATCCCGGCGTTCTCTGGACCTTGGGTTGATCGCTCTTGTGGCCCTGGCAACCCCTCGTTGCCTCCATTGTTGTAGCTCAACACTATTATCCCAAGTCGATGGTGTGTCTCTCGCTCGACCTCCTCATCCCTCGAGGACACGATCGCGTTAAGCTTGCCTCTTTTTGGGCAATCCCGCACAAGATGACCCCCATCACAGCGGAAACAAGTCAGTGGCTTCCTCTCCTTGCGCTTGCCCTTGTCTTGGTCTTCGGACCTCCATTTTGGTTTAGAACGGCGCCCATCATCATCCCCTGATGACTCGTCCCGACCGGCCCACGTTTTCCTTCGTGGCTTAGATGTGTGCTCGTCGTCGCTACTTGAGTCGCTCCCTTCTTCCTCTCCCCCACTTTTTCCCTTAGTGCGGTGAGAGTCTCGACTCTTGAACCCAATGAGTGACTCGGCGGTGCTCATATCTTCGTTCAAGCTATGCACATTCCTCCTTTGTAGCTCTTGCTTGGCCCATGGTTTGAGACCGTCCATGAATTGGAAGAATGCCTCGGTCTTGGCCAAGTCTGAAACTTGAAGCATGAGCTCAGAGAATTTCTTTGCATACTCACGAACATTGGCCCGCTGCGTGAGTCTGCGGATCTTGGCTCAGACCTCATCGTTTGCGTAGACGGGATATAATTGCATTCTAAACTCCGTATCAAACTCGACACAAGTCTTGATTGGAGACCCCCGGTCTTCTCACAAGTGTGACACCTCCACCAAAGTAAAGCGGTGCCCACAATATAGAGTTTCGCGGTACTCACCTTTCGTTCGTCCTCCGTGATACCCACTCCATCAAAGTATTGCTATAAAAATAAAAATAAAATTCAAACAAAAATCTCAAACCTAATGAAGCGAATGTTATATAATTATGAAAATGGACTTTGTTGGAAAAATACTGCATTAACGTATTTGTGGTGGAACCGGAAACCGTTGGCCTTGGAATAGTAGTTAAATGGCAATTTGGTTGAGTTCTCGGAAAAGTTTTAGAATGAGTGGAGGGCGCTTACCAAAAGCTAATCAAGCGCAAGGGAAGGAAACTTGAAATTAGAGTACTACTGCCCTTGGGTTTTGTCTTTTGTAAAATAAAAGTAAAATGAAACTAGTATAAACTTTAAATAATCGGTGGGAAAAATATTACAATATAAAATTGGATGGCCGAGAAGATAGAATGTTTCTCCACTGTTTGTCTAGATAGAATACCATTCCGTAAACAAAGTTCTCAACGTCCTTCGCCAATCGTTCCCCCTTAAAAACTTTCGGCTTCGGGATTTCTAACTTATGCACATGGGTTGGAGCTATCATGCCCGCCCCCATGGCTTTCCTAAGGAAGACATTCTTCCTGGCTAGCTTGTCTTTAGGTTCGTTAAGTGTGCGCAATAGCTCCTCCTTGAGGGCTTCCATAGGGTACACAAGGTCTTCCCCCTCCTTGGTTAAGTCCTCGATGGAATCTCGCACCTCACCCATCGAGAGCTCCACTCGCTTAAGATGATCCTTAAAGCTATTCACCTGGACTTTCAAGGCGCCCCTATTCTTCTTGACTCCCTTCGTGTACGTAGTGCTAGGATCCCCTGCCTCTGTGACTGCTCCCTCGTGGCTAGACATTGATTTCCCGTTGGATAGCAGCGCTCTGATACCACTTGACACGGGTTGAAACTCTTCTCTAGTCTATGCGGCCCTTAGCTAATTCGAACACCTTCGATTGGCTAACTCAGGCCTTGCCCAAATGAGTTAGGATGGAGTTTGTGGGAAAAGAGGACTTATATTACACAAGGGTATATTACAATAGAGCTTTACAAGTGTGCTTTGATGTTGGATTAGTGAATGGCCTTCGATGATTTTGGGATGCCCTCCCAAATGAGGAGTGAGGCCTATTTATAGTTGAGGCCCCCTCTTAAAAAGGAGAATTCTATGCATGCAAGTCCCTAGGCCCTTCTAGAGCTTAACTATAAAAGATGGCCTGAGTAACTACAGCCCCTAGCGAATTCTAGCCCGCGCTAGAAGTTTCTAGCGTGCCCCAGTGGGTGCGCATCTAGTCGCTAGCCTCTGGTAGCGATTTGAAGGGGTGCGACCCCTTTTGAACTCTCTAGAAGGGTGGGCCTGGGCACGCCCGTGCCCAAAATGTGCGCGATGCCTCTAGAAGGCTCTAGAAGCGCGCACTTTGACGCGCCTTGCTTCGTTTGTGACACACTTGACCCTAGAAGGTTCCGGAGCAGCCTAGAACGCCAAGAAGCCTCTAGAATCACCTAGGCTAGGTGCCTAGGTGACTTGTCCTGTGTCTAATTTGGCATGTGGAATGCGGCGCATGACACTTTGATGATGCTTGAGCTCCCTATTGTACATGCCCTTCACACATTTCTCATTTACTTGAACAACGATATGTTCGAAAGTAGAGCTGTGCAAAATCCGGTCCGGACCGGGACCGGACCGGGAGGTTCCCGGTCCGGTCCCCGGTCCATGATATTGGAGGTTCCCGGTCCCGGTCCGGACCGGATTTTTAAAAAAATTTAATAAAAAATAAATTTAAATAAAAATTATATTAATTTTAAAGTTATATAGTTTATTTTTAATATTTAAGTTTCATATTTATATTATATACTTAATAATAATATATTTTTCATTAATCATATATGATATCTTTAACTATATTATAATTTTTTTATATTAAAAAAATATTTATTTCTTTTTAAATAAGGATCCGGTCCAATCCGGTCCAAGACCGGACCGGACCGGATGTTCCCGGTCCGGTCCCCGGTCCACACTTTTTGGAGTTCCCGGTCCCGGTCCGGTCCTGGACTGGTGCCCAGCCCTATTCGAAAGTTTGACCCCGGTAGCTTGAAGGCAATTCGAATTGCTAAGACATAGTCTTCCCTAGTGGCTGACCCAGTGTTACATTAATTTGTTTCTTACAAAGACATTCTTCGATTCTCCATCTCTTGAAATCGTACAATAACATCTTCAGTTTCAATGCACCTAACTACATCTTTCTCAATATAAGAAAGCAAACAGTCATTATTAACCCATCTTCGAGCCGATTGCATAATGATAGACAAGCTTCATAGTAGAAAAAGCTCTCTCAGCGGTAGTTGTTGCAACAAGTAAAAGCAAAGCTAACCGCACCAAAAGATATACCAGATGATAGACATGATGCTTCTTTGTCTAAACCAATTTCCTTGAGAGCTCACCAATACTTGTAAGGTTGACAACGTGATCATCTAAGCACACATCAGTAATGTAACAATCAAGTTGTTCCTCAAGTGTCAATATATCAACAGTTGAAAAGTCATCTGGATATAATTCTGTAAATCTAATCAGCTTTCCACTATCAAATGTTGAGAAGGCTTCACTTGGATCAAGGGAAGACATGCACAAAAGCAACTCGGTATTCAACTCATTAAAACAACGATTCAGCTCGAAAAGTTGTAGATCAATTACTTCAAAGAATACACCAACACCTTAGTATTCTAGATTGCTAACTTGTTCAACGTTTCGATGAGCTCTTCTTGGAATGACATAAAAATTCATTAATCTCTGGGACCTCAATATTCTGCTTGATATAGAATGCAATAACTCTTTCCCATAATGATTCCCAGCCTCCCTCTCTCATTCGTTCGAGAAGTACTTTGGTTACTTTGACAAGACTCATTGCATTTATAATATCTTGATCTTTTTTTTTTGCAATGTTTGTGATAACTCATATGAAACTCCAAAAACATTCTTCAGCAAGAACAAGCAAAATGCAAATTCAAAGGACATTGTGGAATCCCAAAGGTTACCTACTTGAGCTCTTTGATTCGGATCTGAATCCTTCTGAATAACTATAAGCACATCAATTATTGGGTCATATAAAACAATCAAATTCATCAATGTTCTGTAGTGAGAATATCAACGCGTTCGTCCAGCTCGACCCAAAGATACTTCCTGATTTTGTCCTCTTTTGGACAAAATTTAACCTTCACAATTCCCTTCAACTACCTTCTCAAAAGATTTAGTCCGAAGGATGTCCTTTCTTTTGCATGATGCACTTATAATGATACTCAACATATTGGCTTCATAGAAAAACTTCTCTATTTTTGACAATTCCTGAGCAACAACAACAAGTGTCAATTGCAATTGATGAGCAAAGCAATGAACCTAATAAGCATTGATTCTTCATCATTACCAAACTCTTTAGACCATTAAACTCACCTCACATATTAATTTGTAAATCTGATTTGTTTATTTGTTTGATTTGTATTTTTTTTGCTAGGATTAAGATTAATTTAGGGTTTAGAACATATTTACAAATTGAGAATTGTATTGAGAGAATGAAAAAATTTAATTTATTCTAAAAATTATATTGTTGTTGAATGTTTTTTTTCCAAAGAATGAATAGATTTTTTTCACCTATTGAGAGTTCACAGAATGTAGGTTCTAGTTCTAATCCTGATCCATCAAGTGTTCCGAATTAGCCTATTATTGATCCGCCAAGAATAGAAAATCTGTACGTGTAGTGCTGATGTTGTGGTTAGACTTGATGATTTGCCTATTGATCCAGGATTAAGGAGAAATATATTCGATTATGATGTGAAAGATAGAGAAAGAGTTAGACAAGCTTATTTGCAAAAGGGGCCTTGTCAACCTAGAAACCATGTTTTTCCCGTGACTGTATTCGGAACTCAAAATTGTAGATTTGTTCCTAGTTGATTCAATGATTACAACTCTTGGTTAGAATATAGTATATCAAAAGATGCTGCTTACCTTGCTATATCTTCAAAGCCGATCATGGTAATCAAGGTGGTGGTGATTCATTTGTTGGGACTGGGTTCAGAAACTGGAGAAAAAAAGATCGATTCATGCTTCATGTTGGGGATCATAATAGTGTTCAAAATAAATGTGTGTAAGCTTGTGATGATTTGATGCTTCAAAAATAACACATAGAAGTATGTCTGTCTAATCATTTAGAGCAAAGACAAGTAGATTATCATATTAGGTTAATTGCGTCAATTGATTGTATTGGACAACTTTTGCTGCAAGGATTACCTTTTTGAGGACATAATTAATCTGAAGAGTCGAGTAATCAAGGTAACTTTCTTGAACTTTTGCACTTCCTTGCCGTCCAGAAGGATGAAATTAAGAGAGTCGCATTGGGTAATGCACTTGAGAATTTGAAAATGACATCACCTAAGATTCAAAAAGATATTATCAATGCATTTGCTGTCGAGAGGACAAATGCAATCATTAGAGATATGGGTGATAATCTATTTTCTGTTTTAGTTGATGAAGCTCGTGGTATATATGTGAAAGAAAAAATGGTTGTTGTTCTGCATTTTGTGAATGATAGAGGGTGTGTTGTTGAGCGTGTTCTTGGGATTGCTCATGTTGTTGAAACTTCTACTTTGTCATTCAAGAAGAATATTGAGGCTCTTTTTTCTAAGTATGGGTTGAGTATTTCAAGTTTTGCGGGGACATGGTTATGATGGAGCAAGCAATATGCGAGGCGAGTTTAATGGTCTGAAGAGTTTGGTAATTATGGAGAATCAATCTGCTTAGTAGGTTCATTGCTTTGCTCATCAATTGCAATTGACACTTGTAGTTGTTTCTCATGAATTATCAAATATAGAGAAGTTTTTCTATGAAGGCAATATGTTGAGTAGCATTATTAGTGCATCATGCAAAAGAAAGGACATGCTTCAGACTAAATCTTTTTGAAAAGTAGTTGAAGGGCTTCGTGAAGGTGAAATGTTTTCTGGACGGGGGCAAAAATCACGAAGTATCTTTTGGTGGAGCTGGGCAAACACGTTGGAACTCTCACTACAAAACATTGCTGAATTTTATTATTTTATATGACCCAATAATTGTTGTGCTTATAGCTATTCAGAAGGATTCAGATCCGAATCAAAGAGCCCAAGTAGGTAACCTTTTGGATTCTATGATGTCCTTTGAATTTGCATTTTGCTTGTTCTTTATGAACAATTATCTTGGAGTTTCAAATGAGTTGTCACAATCATTGCAAAAAAAAGATCAAGATATTGTAAATGCAATGAGTCTTGTCAAAGTAAACAAAGTACTTCTCCAACGAATGACTGAGGGAGGTTGGGAATCATTGTGGGAAAGAGTTGTTGCATTCTGTATCAAGAAGAATATTGATGTCCTAGAGATTAATTGATTTTTGTGTCATTCGAGGAAGAGCTCGTTGAAGCCTTGAACAAGTTACCAATCTACAGTACTACCGTAGTGGTTTATTCTTTGAAGTAATTGATCTGTAACTTTCTGAGCTGAATAGTCGCTTTAATGAGATGAATACCGGGTTGCTTTTGTGCATGTATTCTCTTGATCCAAGTGAAGCCTTCTCAACATTTGATAGTGGAAAGTTGATTAGATTTGCAAAATTATATCCAGATGACTTTTCAACTATTGATATATTGACACTTGAGCAACAACTTGACTGTTATATTACTGATGTGTGCTTAGATGATCGCTTTGTCAACCTTACAAGTATTGGTGAGCTCTCAAGAAATTTGGTTCAGACAAAGAAGCATCGTGTCGATCATTTGGTATATCTTTTGGTGTGGTTAGCTTTGTTTTTACTTGTTGCAACAGCTACCATTGAGAGAGCTTTTTCTGCTATGAAGCTTGTCAAAACTTCATTACGCAATCGGCTCAGAGATGGGTTGATGAATGACTGTTTGCTTACTTATATTGAGAAAGATGTAGTTAGGTGCCTAGAAACTAAAGATGATATTGTACGATTTCAAGAGATGGCGAATCAAAGAATGTATATATAAAAAACAAATTGATGTAAGTTCGGTATTTTATATATTTAGCCCCCTCTAGGGTAAATTTTTGGGTCCGCCATTGAAGATTGTTCATATAGTGTTTGTGAAGACAATGATGAAACCGTGACAGAAGAGCCAACGAAAAATTATGAGGATACTTGTCCTCATATATTGGTAAATCCAAATCTTGGAGCCTCTACATTCAATTTATTGAGTGTTTTTAAGTATGGCAAGAGAAATATCCACATATTCCTTTATCCAATTATGTACCCACAACTTCATTGATCTACTAGTCGCCAAGGAATTGGGGTGAAAAATGGAGATTGGCTTAAGCCCATCTTTTTTTTTAAATTGAAGCTCCTAATTGACTGTTGCAAGATGTTGTCCAAGACCCACTTTATTGGAGCGCCGATGTGAACACATACTAATTGTTGGATTAAAGCATCCACAATGCAAAATATAAAATAAAATTTCTTAAATCATCTTTTAGTCTTCTCTCTCTTTTCCAATAGGTAAAAGAATTTTTTGAAAAAGAAATGTATCAGACCACATTTCTTGTATAAGAAATTTTTCTTACAATTAAGAATTGTATCTTTGACAAAAATCTGATTTTTTCTAACTCTCTATTTACTTTTAAAGCTTAAGAAATGTAGCTAATCTTCATTGTGGATGCTCTTATGTTTCTAAAAGTTATGATAGTCACATTGTGAAATTTTATCAATGGGTCTAGGATAGGCACGTGATTATATCCTTGATTGTGAACTAAAGATTATACCTCATTGTTTGCACCGGGCATTGTTTAGAGGGATCCTGCATATTGCTAGTTTAGTGTGGACCATCTTGATAATGAATTAACAAATGATCTCAATAACTAGCATATGTATAAGACAAGATGTGAATAATATTTGAAGCAAACATGCGATAGGGAAATATAAACCAATAACAAATAGTTATTTGTATGACCTAGTGTAAGAAACACAAAATATTATATAAAATCTTCTTTCGAGATGAAGTCTTTATTCGATAATGATTCACATGAGCTTGTCCACAATCTTTGGAATGTCTTACAACGAGGATCAAATTACCCCTTCCTTCAACTTTTTATTTGTCTATCAGTCTGTTGTAGGGCTGCCAATAAGTCGGGTTATGGGTGGGTGGAGTACTTCCACCCATCACACAAACCACCCATCACCCGCTGGTTATATATGACAATGTGGCATTTATCTCATCCCAGGACCAAAAAGCGGATCCCCAAACTCGGGCTTGTCCCAACTCGGATTGAGGGGGCATAGTAATGTAATGGCTACATCATTCTTGTAAGGATAGCTATCCCAATTATAGAATCATCTTATCTAGGACACACTTGTCACTCTATTGTTTGTAGAAACCCTCTATATAAGATGTAATCAATGTGGGGTGAAATCAATGATGAAAAACAAACTTTTCAATCATTATTCTCCTTGTTTCTTTAGTGACTCATTCACCCGTATATAATCATTCTACTTTTATTTTTTCACTATATATATGGGGCAATTTAATACTGATAATTCAGTTTGAAAATAAAATGAAGATAATGATTTAATAAGAAAATTATCAATATACTCAAATAAAATTGCAAATCCATAAGGAATATAAAAATAAAACATCACACAATGTTAATGTACGTTAACATAATATTTAAAATTTTCAACTAACACAAAAGCGAGTGTCCGGATCGACAAGTGTAGTGACAAAGCCTATACGTACGACTTGACCACCAGGACAGTGACTTCACAGGTAGGAGAGCGAGGGCACCGATGGGTGGAGCGTTGTGGGTTGCAGTGGATTATTGAGAACTAGGGATGGACGTTACCGAATATAGATTGAGAACGTGAAAATTGGATAAAAGGGAAAAATAGTTAATTTTCCATATATACTACAATATTATACTATATTAGGGTTAAAAAGAGTTAGGTGGGTGGTTCGGGTGAAATGGATGATGGGTCGGGTGATGGGTGGGTGATGAGTCGGGCTATGTGGGTGACAAACTCGCACCCATATCCGCCTCATCACCACGTTTCACCCGTCGCCCGCTCTGCCCATCACCCACTTTATTCGGGGTTTCACCCATTTATTTTAGATGGGTTAAACGGATAGGTCGATCGTGCCTTACCCATTACTTCCATCTAAAAAGAAAAAAGAAGTGCCATAGGATATAAGACACCACAACACAGTACTCCATATTGGAAGGCAAAGCAAGGAACCAAATCTGAATTCTTTGTTTTTCTTTGTGGTCACTTTTATAACAAGAAAGGTCACGGGTAAATTTGTAACGCTGACCAACAACAAGCGAGGGACGGCATCGAGTAAACTAGCAATGCTAATCATGATACCTTCAAGGCAATCGTGCCTTGTATTATATATATGCCTAAGCTCTTTTGCCTTTTGCTACATCACAATAAAGTTGTGTTCCACCCAACTTTATTGTGTTCCACTCTCTTCCCGTCTTATGGATCACTCACAAACAAAACCCTAGTTGTTACTATTTTTGGGTAATCTTTATGCTCTTGTGTTCTTAACTTGAGAAAAATGCTTCTCCTTTTTCTGGTGCCATTGAGAACGATGAACATTACTGAAGTTTACCCATCAATTTGCTTTGATTTGTGTTTAGTACAATTAATTAATTATATTTCAAATTGATTAAGGATAATAATTTCAACTTTCTTTGAGGAGTATGTGTCTTCAACTAGTCGATCTGCAGTCTCTTTGCACATGCAATCTTAAACATCATTTTCAGTATTGTCTTAATGAATACTTCATCTCAATAGTCCGTGTATCTGATCTTGGCTTCTCACATTCATCAAAGTAGGACCCAAAAACTTGGCCTTGAAGATTTCATGTAACAAAACCTCATATTAGAAGCAAGGAAACAGATTCACCTAATCAAAATTTAATTCCAGAACCTCCATCCACCATCCCTATATATATATATATAAACCCACCACACCCAAATCCGAGATTCACACAACAAAAGCACACAAACAAAAATCCAGTTCCATTGTCGGCCAGAGAAATTAAAATGTCAAGCAACCCGCTTGCTAGGGGGGTCGACGAGGTCACTGGCTCTACGATGCCACCTCAAAGCAGAGGTGACAATACTGCACTCTTCTCCTTCAGCTCCGACGACCGTGTCCTGAGCGAGTTGGTCGAGGAGACCTCGAGCAACGTGCCCGACGATACCCAGACTTTTAAAGTTACGACATTGTTCAAACTTGTCAAGGATCTTCTTGGAAAGATCACAGGGATTGTCCAAGAGCCTGACCCGGTACGTATGCTACTTCTCGCAGTTAAGTTATATATATACATGTGCACGTACTCATGATATATGTTAATGTTAATGCATCATCATATAATTATATGTTGTTCATTTGACATTCATAATTTATAGGATAGTCATACTCGATGCAGGGAACTTCTGAACCAGGAAATGAGTACTCTACCGACTACTTTTCCGATCTTGGGCATATAGTAGACTGCATCGCCTTCGAGTTATCGACAGGGGTGGACCCAGACCTAGTTGAAACGGAGGCCAACTATGTAAGTTGCAGATAGTGACTATATAATGTACTATTAATACCTTTGCTTTGCATTGTAATGTTATGCATTATGCAAATTAAGCTATGAGTGTGTACATCTATAGTAATATAGTATTAAGTTCAATAGAGAATACTTTTTATATATGTCCGATCGATCAGCTGGCTTCCGAGCAATGGGGCAGAGCAGGCAGGGTGAGCGACGCACACAAGACGACCATGTCAATCCTGAAGCTACTCTCATACTATGCATGGGAGGAGAAGGCGGCTTTTACCCTGGCTTCGTTCGCAATGAAATACAGCGAGGCCTTGTTGCTGAACCTCCCGACCAACAGCCTGGCCAGAGCCCTGGCCCGTCTGAAGCATATGCTGAGCTTTCCGGAGCAGATGGAGTCGTTCATGGGCATCGCTAAGCTCACCCAGGCATTGCTGGACGCCACCGAAAGTGTCATCAGGTTCAGTGAGATCGACCTATGCTACGTTCCCCAAGATGATCCCGCTCGCAAGGCTGCTATGACTCTTGGTCGTATTGCCGTCTATTGGATTGTTAGGGGTGTTGTTATCGGCTTTGCTTCTAGGACTCACATCCCTACACTTATTAGCACGAATTATGAGTGAGTTTTTGTTTGTTGATTTATTTAACAATGTTAGTTTCGAGCTGAACATTTTGGACTCAGATTGATGTCATGTTTTGATAATCACTTAAAACAGGACGCGCATGCTGAACACAGTGCACAACCGTTTCGATTTTTTTTTTTTTGAAACGGTGAGAATTAGTATCCTGCCTTAAGGCGGGATTCCTAGGGCATCCTTTCGGATGAGAGCTAAAAGCTCGTGGTGATTCTGGATGGTTTCCCATGAGAGACTGTGGCCCAGAAATGCTATTTTATCGGCCACAGAATTGCACTGTCTATTCTCATGGTAAAAACGGACCGACTCGAATTCCCGAAGGAGTACAAGAATATCTGCAATAATCCTTTCTATTTCCCATGGACAGTGAATCTGTCCAGTTACGGCTTTGATGACTACCATGTTATCCCCTTCTACCTCAAGCCTCCGTATATCCATTTGTTTGGCCTTCTTCACCCCATCCCACAATGCCATGGTCTCCGCCATTAAAACCGACACATTTCCATAAGTTCTAACTATCCCGTCAATTGGGTTCCCATTCTCGTCCCTTATAATCGATCCACCTGAGGCATTCCCATTGTTGATTTTGGATCCGTCAAAGTTAAGTTTCACATACCTCTGATGCGGCTTCTTCCAACCACGTGGTTTATTTCGTGGGGGACCTCTTGGGCAAACGCCCTTGGCCAGGTTCCTTTCTTCGTCCTCCTGCCATTCCTTCGCGTGTTTCCATTGTATCAAGTGGTTGTGGATATAACGGCTAAGGTCTTGTATGATGTCATTGGGTGTTTGTTGGAACACCACCTTATTTCTCTGATGCCAAATTCCCCACCAGGCCACTACTAGCTCAATGATCTCTTTTTTCTTTAGTTGACTATTCAGCTCAGACAACACAGTTCGAGGGTTCATTTGTGATGGGTTATATTCTCTAAGTATACGTTCCGTGTTGACATTAATGCTCTTTATTATTTCCAACGTATGAGGGCAATCAAGCATCAAATGTATCGAATCCTCATGCGTAGCGTTACACATGGGGCACCCTTGAGATATACCAACATGTTTTTCCATAAGCCTTTGTTTAGTGGGCAAACCATTCATGTCAATTTTCCAGAGAAAATTTTTAACTTTTGGGTATGTGTCCAACTTCCAGATCCATGCATTAGGACTTAAGACCATGCTTTCTTCTTTACTTACTAGACTTACTGCTGAATCTGTAGAGTACCATCCATTCCTACTTGGTGCCCAGACTAATTTGTCGTTAATATCATTTATTGGAATTGGGATTCTTATTATTTTCTCTATGGCTTCACTGGGAATGATGTGTTGAAGTTCATTTATTTTCCATTTTTTGTCTGTAGAGATAAAGTGCTCGACTTTGGTTGTCATGCTAACCATTTCATTTGTGGTTGCCCACTCTGCAAGTGGTTCGTTCGTGAGCCATCTATCCTTCCAAAAATTAATAGTCCTGCCATTTCCTACTTGCCATCTCAAGCCTTTCTCAAATTCTGGCTTTGATTTCATCAATTGTTTCCATTGCCATGAGCTAGTCGACCTCATTTTATACTCCGAGAGCGAGCTTCCCCTTAAATACTTTTCTTTGACCACTTTTACCCACACATTGTCTTGTTCAGTAAGGATTTTCCAAAGAAGCTTCATTTGGAGCGCCTTGTTTATATGCTCAGCTTTTCTAATGCCCAATCCCCCAAATGCCTTAGGTTTGCATATTCGATCCCATCCAATTAGCGGCTTATAATTTCTGTCCTTATTCCAGAAAAAAGTTCTATTTATAACATCAATCTCATCATGCACATGTTTTGGCAACATGAAACTTTGCATCAAATAGTTCGGTTTTGTGGAGAGGTTCGACCTGATTAGCACTGTTCTTCCTTCTTGAGATAACGCATTGGCTTTCCATTTTGTTAACTGTCGTTGGGCATTACCTATTGTGTCTTGGAAAGTTTCTTTGTTTACTCTACCGTTAATAATCGGACATCCTAGGTACTTTTCTAAATTTTCCATTGTACTTATCCCTAGTGTTTGTTTGATGCTTTGTTTCTGGTAACTAGCCACTTTCTTGGATGTGTGAAATGCTGACTTGTGATAATTGACCTTTTGCCCCGTAGCAGCACAATATTCTTCAATAATCTTCTTCATTTGATTACAAGCACTCTGGTTTCCTTTTGCAAAGACAATAATATCATCTGCAAATGCTAAGAACGGCACTCTCTTGCCTCCTCTGGCTATTGGAAATCCTATTAAAGGTTTCGGGCACTCACTAACCTTCTGAAGTTTTCGGGCAAGAATTTCCGCTCCAATTACGAACAAATATGGCGATAACGGGTCTCCTTGTCTGATTCCTCGTTCTGGCACAAAAGGCGTCGTAGGTCCGTTATTTACCAAGACTGAGAACGACACCGTACATACACATTCCCGAATCCATCCCACAAACTTGTCGTTAAACCCAAATTGGCGGAGGATAAGAAAGAGGAATTCCCAGTCAACCCGGTCATATGCTTTTTCCATATCCAATTTGACCGCCATCCATCCTTCCTTAGCTTGACTTACTCTGAAGGAGTGAAAAATTTCATGTGCTATGAGCACATTGTCTTGAATTGCCCTTCCGGCCACAAAGGCTCCTTGGAGCGGATGGATAATTTTAGGCATCACCATCTTTAATCTTTCCGTTAAGATTTTCGCTATTATTTTGTATATTGTTGTGCATAAGCTGATAGGCCTATAGTGGTTAGTCGTCGAGGGGTTATCATTTTTCGGCAGTAGCGAGATGAATGTATGGTTACTTTGTCTTAGAATCTTTCCCGAATGGAAGAATCCTTTTACCGCTTTTATTACTGAATGGCTAACTATATCCCAATACTTCTTATAGAACTCTGCTGTCATGCCGTCAGGCCCAGGAGATTTATCAGAACCAATATGGAAAACTGCGTTTTTTATTTCTTCATTCGAAACTGATCTTGTCAGGCTTCTATTATCTTCATCTGTTACTTCCTTATTTATTAGTGTCATATATTCTTCAAGGATAACGGTATTAATCTGTTCCTTTTTATACCGCATCCGGAAGTCATTTCTGATTTCTCGACAGATGTTTTCTTCACCCACGATTTGGGTACCGTCGCTCAACGTGATTGTCTTTATAGTTTTATGGTTCCGCCTTCCCGTTGCTATCTTATGAAAGTAGCCTGAATTCGAGTCTGTCAATTTTACGTGTTTTGTCTTTGCTCTTTGCCTCCAATACGTACTGTGAGATTGTAGAATACACTCCTTTTTCTGTAGGAATCTTTGTTGCTTTTGCACAAGGGCCGGCTGAGGGGAAACAATAATCTGTTGTTGCAAGTTAAGGAGGGTGTCCTCAATTTCCCGTAATTGTTTAAACGTATTCCCAAACGTTTTCTTTTTCCATTGTTTCGTGTGTGCTTTGAGTAATTGGGTCTTTTTCATAAGTTGAAACATAAAGGACCCTTGGAAACACGCCCTCCAAGACTGTTTGACTAAATTCCGATAATCCTTTCTCATTAGCCATATTTTCTCCATTTTAAATGGCGCAGCTTTGCTTAGTGTGTCGTTCGTAATATCAACTGATATTTTACAGTGATCTGAAGTCGTGAAGGCATGGTTGTGGGTTCGAATTCCTGGGAACCATTGTAAAATACTCTCACTAACTAAAACGTGGTCCAATTTTTCATAAATGTTATTAATTTCTGTTTTATTCTTTTTCCAAGTAAACCTGTTTCCTGTGGTGGGAATGTCAAGTAGATCACAAGTATTTTTCAAGTTTTGAATCCGTTCAAATCTACTAGCTATAGGAATACATCCTCCTTTTTTGTCACCAGGTTCTTGTATTTCATTTAAGTCCCCAATTATAACCATGGGGATATCAATTTCGAGTACACAATTGATAAATTCCGTCCAAAAACTATCTTTCTGGGTCTCGTTGGGCGGGGCATACATAAAACATAGCGCGAGCACACATCCCGTTAGAAGGTTCACGTGTTTCATAATGATATATCGCGATTTATGGATTAGAATTTCTACATGTTCACTAGTGAACTGGTATGCTTTCCACATTAAGCATATGCCCCCGGCCCTTCCTTCAGCCGGGGACCATGCTATGTTGTCAAAACCTGCACGTCTCCATACTTGGTCATTTGGAAGCTTGTCCGTTTTTGTCTCCATAATAGCCATGATTTGGATTTGTTCAATTTTACAGAACGAGTCAATCTCAAGCCAAAATGATTTTCTTCCCATTCCTCTGCTATTCCATAAAGCAACTTTCATTTATACCTTATTTTATAACGCCCCGGCTTTTTGCACACTATTTTTTGACTTTTTGCACCACGCCATTTGAAGGCGTCACCATTTAAAGGCGTATGAATATTATATTAATTAAATTGCGGGAAAACAAAAAAGGGAAAAAAAGGAGGCGTCATGGGACGCCGGTCAACGGCGTCGTGCCACGCCGGTCAATGGCGTCGGATCCCCGCCTTTGCGCCTTCCCACTTATAATATATTTTTAATAGAGCCTTAAGAATTCAATAAGTTCAATTAGCCCAATTGGCAATTACTCACTTGGGATTTTAAATTAGTCCCAAGTTCGAATTCTGTTAACTGCATTTGCGTATATTTATTATTATTTTTAATTTTTATTATATGAAAAGAAGTTTTTAATTTCAAAAAAACATGTAGCTATTGAGATTTGAACCTTGAATCTCAAGTATGCACATGTACTTACCAATTGTGCTAATGGGGTTATGTGATATTTAATATCCTATTAAATTTATATACATAGAAAGACCAAAATACCGTTGATGGAAGAGATGGCGTCCCACGACGGTCAACGACGTCATGCCACGCCGGTCAACGGCGTCCCGCCACGCCGGTCAACGGCGTCCCGCCACGCCGGTCAACGGCGTCCCGCCACGCCGGTCAACGGCGTCCCGCCACGCCGGTCAACGGCGTCCCACGACGACTCATAACTTTCCCGACCGAAATTTAGTATTATTATATTCTGACGTCTTTAAACGGCGACGCCTTTAAATGGCGTGGTGCAAAAAGTCTAAGCCTTTTATAAAAGTGGCTCACAACTCCCCTGAGTTGGTTGCAAAACGTGCTCATTAAGCACAATCCTTTTTTATTTTTCTTCCCTAATTTTTCTTTTGGTATTTCATTACAAGCTTGAGCTCTCAAGTGTCTATGTTTTATACTGTTAACTATATGCCAGAGCACGAAAGTTTCCTGATTTATTACACTAAGGGTTATAGTGTCTCTATTGTTCTGTTTACAAACTTGACTCTTGTTTTCTTCTATCAACACAAATCTACGATTTGTTTCGGCATACATCATTTTTATATAAGAAGAACAAACAATTCTCCATGGATATTTAGAGTCTTGGTGATCCTGTAGGGGTTGTAAATATTTCCTACTAAGACAATTTCTTACAATGCTTCCTTGAGTATAGTTCTCCACCAATGTGTGGCTGACTTTTTCATGCAGCTTCATGAATTCGCTTATGTTTAATTGTTGAGTCCAGCTTGCTAATTGCACTGTAACCTGCAATTCAACCAAACACATAGTCCAACCATCTTCATGTATATCTCTACAAAACTGTAGTATTTTCATTTCCTTAGTTTCCTTGCAATAAAATTGCCAGCTGATATAATAAAAACTCCTAGTACTAACTTTGGTCATCAGTAAGTTCATTAGAAAGTTAAAATAGAGTCTATCATGCAATTTATGCACCACCCTTGTGCAAACAGAGGCTAAGTAATTGTAGAAACTTCCAATAAGTGCTAAGTAAGTGACAATACTATAACAGGAATTAGTTTTTGCTCCTTGGCTACATATCTTATAGTCTTTAATAGAGTTCAACAAATATCTTTTATGGGGCAAAATCAGTCTATCCATAATCATGTTGCAAGGTGATCTTATACTCAGATAGTCATTAACATAACCATAAGTTAGCCTGCTCAAGCATTTCCTATCCATCCTCATTGTGGTTAATCTCATATGGCAAATCTCCCCAACCATTCTAACCAAACTAAAATGTAGGCTTAATACATATAAAAGTACCTGAACTTGCGTCAATTAGTCATTTGGGACCCTCAACTTTAAAGTTTGCCAATTTGGTACCTTAACTTAACATTTGAGACCTACTAGGTCCCTAATTGATGATTTGGCAAGGCGCGTGTATATCATACTCTCATGTGCGAGTGAGACTATTACTTTCACAATAATTTTTGCTTACGTGGAAACAATACACTAAAACATACTCCAACTAAACAATAATACATAAATTAACACTAAAATTTTTAATAAATATAAAAAAAAGTTGCAGAAATTCAACTAGAGAATGAGAGAGGTCACGCCCCTATTGTCGTCCATAGCTGCCGCCTGCCGACATCCACCTCTGGCAAATCCAGCCCTTCCAAACTCCCTCTCTCCTCCCCCCACCACCACCGACGCCCCTCGCCTCTGACTCCATCGACGAAGACACCACCATGACCGCTACTCCTACCCCCGCCAGAATCTCCAAACCTCCGCCCCCACGCCAAGTCCTTTGCCCTAACCGACTTCATCACCGCCCAACAGGCTCACCGCAGCCACCGCCTCTCCATCCTCTCCAAGGACCTCGACGTCTAAGGCCTAATCGTCATCTCCGCCGGCATCCCGATCGAATCCCTAACCTAACCGGGGAGGGAGAGGGTCAGGAGGGAAATGAGGGAGGCGAGAGATTGGAGGGGTTTGGGGCCGTGGAAGGAGTTGTCCAGGAGGGAGAGGGCGGTCAGCCTGGAGATTAGAGGGGAGAGGCTGCCGGAGTAGCCCACGGAGTCGAGGGTGACGGCGGTGACACGGGTGGCGGAGGGGTCGCAGGCGAGGCCGCAGAGAAAGTGGGTGTGCCGGGGGAGGCGCAGGGGTCGGCGGCCGCAAAGTCCGAGCTGGCCAGGCATGACCACGAGGGGATGGAGGTTATGGCGACCTTGAACGCCTTGGCACCACCACCGTTCTGACCAGATCTAAACCTACGGTGCTTGAACCACCCGCCTACCACATCGTCTCATCCCAGATCTGAAATTTTTGTGGTTGTTTTGAGCTTGGTTGGAAGATGAATACAAAAATTCTTTAGATTGATTGAGTCAAGAAGAACACCCATGGATGGATGGAAGATGACAGAAAAAGAGATAGAAAATAAAAAATATTCTTTTTTTCTTTTTTTTTTGGGTAATTTTTTTTAATAAAAACAATGATGTGGCATACACATGGCACCACTTGGCGCCACCGTGGCAAAATTTTTATTAAATTAAAGCGCGTGTCATACACAGCCGTATAAAGCAAGTGAAAATCCTCCATCAAGTGTTTAATAGGTCTCAAATGTTAAGTTAAAGTACCAAATTGGCAAACTTTAAAGTTGAGGGTCCTAAATGACTAATTGACGCAAGTTCAGGTACCTGTACATGTATTAAGCCCTAAAATGTATCCTAGTGCCATTTTTCCTCATCTTTCTCATCCAATTCCAACAACCAGCTCCTAAGATTTTTGCAATATTTTCATAAAAGGCATAAGCTTGACGATCTAGCAAATTAACACATTCTATGAGGTTTCTAGTCCCAACATCATACAAATATAAATCTTTAGGGTGCAGCCTGTTCGGTATGATCTCTAGTAGTCTCTCTAAGCAGACTAGCATGTCTATTATGGTCTAAATCTTGCCTCTATCTTTCTTGGTTCTGAAATAGTCAGCCTCAAAAGGCTTCTTATTATCGCCACCCTTTAGGGTCTTATCGACCATGGTGGGAGTTGATTCAGACTTAACATAAGGGTTCATTGGACTTCCAAGTTGTTCTTTAGGGAGTTCCTTTATACGCACAAATTGCCTCCTCAATAGGGGGCTTCTTTTGAGGTTCTTCAAAAACATGGGTTTTAACTTGTCAGATGGACTACGAAAGGGATCAACTCCCCAAAGTTTCGCTTTACAATCAAAGCACCAACACTCATAAATCATAGCATCCCAATCAAAGTAAGCAAGAGAGGAAGAGGATAGAGCCAACCTGATCGAAGCCAATTTTCGATGCCCATCATGGAACATCCAGAGAATCGTTCCATCTTTTGTGAGAGATTGAAACTCCCTCACCTGGTCTGTGGATGGAAAGTGGAGCCGGAAAATCCGCTGAAGAGAAGCCCAGAACGCCTCCCCCAACATTCCCTGAGGGAACAACTTGAAGCAGTACGCTATCGCCTCCAACCCTAGATCCCGATTTGATTTTGGTTTCTTGATAAATAGCCCTAATACTTTCTTGTACAGCCTTCTAGGAGTCGCTTGCTGCAACCCAGCAACCTTAATCACCCTTGGAGATGAAGGTTGAACCAATCGTCGTTCTTCGAACCTTCGATTTCTTCGCTGGTAGCCGGAAACTCGGGGTGCCATGTCTTCAATTGAAGACTTTGGAGTTCTTCGGGCTTCATTCGGAACAGATTGGCCAAGAAAAATCCTCACGATTAAGCCAAAGAAAGCACTCAATCGGGATCTAGGGTTCTTAGTTTGGGGCTTTTGGTACTGTAGATGGAGGGGGCTTTGGGGGAAAAGTTTCATCGGGAGCGTTTCTAGTACTGCCGTTTCGATTTGATACTGAACAAGTTAAAGGAGCACATCGGTAACGAACCCACACGAAATAATTAAGAAATTAACTTGATTGTATTGTAGGTGTATATTACAATTCCTTGATCAATATGCAGATGAGGAAGTGGAGAATGAAGCGTATAGGACGCTAGAGAAGGTGGTCGACAACCCGAAAGTAGCCGACAACATGCCTTTTCTTACTCGTATCTTTGACGTCGGCCATGGTGGCTTGCATAACCTCTACGACTGCAAAAACAGAACAAGGGTTTGTAAAATCTTCTTTTCCTGGTAATTTTAGTGAATGATCAGCCATATATTCATGCATTTTGTTGATGATGTGTGTGTGTGTATATATATATATAGGTTGACCATCACTCCCTGAGGAGGAAGAACGTTCTACTTCTCATATCAGACCTAGAGATCTCCTTGGAGGAGCTCTCCGTCTTTAAGAAAATCTATGACCGCTCCAAGAACGACTCGTGCGAGGTCCTATGGCTGCCTATCGTGGACCGCTCGGTCCCATGGACCGGGTCAATGCAGGCTCAGTTCGAGCAGCTACGAAGCAGGATGCGATGGTACTCGGTCCACCAGCCTTTGGATGTCAAGAAAGCGTTTGTTAAGTTCGCGAGGACCCGCTGGCACTTCAGGAGCAAGCCCTTGCTGGCGGTGTTGGACCCGTGGGGCAGGGTTTTGCGCTCGAATGCAGTGCACATGATGCTGGTATGGGGAAGCAATGCATTCCCTTTTACTACTCAACAGGAGGAGATGTTGTGGGAGGGTCAGACTTGGTGCCTTGATCTTCTCGTTTATGACATTGACACAACTGTTATCGATTGGGTAAATCTATATCTTAAATCTACCTTATATGTATTTTTTGTAATAAGAAATGGTCCTAGGAATGCTACTTAGCTAGGTGAGAAGTATACTTATTGCTAAGCTCTTAACCATTATTGTTATTGCGTATGCAACAACGATGGCGATCAGATCGCAGAGGATAAGTACATCTTCATCTACGGAGGAGACGACATAAACCTGATCCGCCGATTCACAAAGGAGGCGCGCGCGGTGGCCCAAACTGGAAGAACACGATCCCGCCCCTTGCGTTTCCGGAGGCGTTTAGGCAGCAGGTGGCGAGTGTTCATGTGGAGGACCTGCCGTGCTGTAAGTTCGAGTTTCCGGCCATCGAGGATCCGGGTGGGATGCTGTGCCCCGAGTGCCCCAATGCCATGGACAAGTACACGACGTTCACATGCTGCCACGAGGGGCCTGCGCACAAGCACTTTGGTTCGGGTGTCGAGAGTGTGGCGCGCCCAGCTTGAGATCTTGAATACATATATATTGGTGACCAACTAAGTACGTACTTACGTGGTGGTTTGATCATGTGTGGGTGGTGGTGCTGCTGGTGTTTGGAAGCTTGGCCTCTCAGCCCTCTCTTGGTCCTTGTAGCTCAGGACATAATTAAGATGATTTGGATTTTTTAATCTTCTTTGGTTGATCGATTTTGTTGTTTGATTTTTGCTTTTCCTGCAATGGAAATAGCTCATCATGATAGTGTTTCCATATGTGATGTGTATTATATATCTTTATGGCTCTAAAAGTTCTCCCCTATTAAATGGGGGAACACATGGCGAAAATCCAAAAGGGGAGAAGGGGGGAAACACATTCGCCTGTCTCGCATTGGATTTAGACAGACTACTTACAGTATATTCAAATCCAAGCTGAATGAGAGCATTTGGAAAGTACAACATCAAGGACTCAGAATGGTGTGTTCGAATCTAATGTTGAAATTTTGGTCATCAAAGAACTCAGTATCCTCAGAAATGGAAGGAGACAACCAATGATCAGATTCCCACAGGAAAAGAAATCATCCAAGCACATCTAGATTTAGAAGAAGGATTTGGGCATTGGATGATTGGATGATTGGTTCAAGGAATTATAGAAAAGGAAACCCATTTGGTGACAACTAGAGAACAGCAAGAGGAGGGGAATGTGTTCATCGGAAAACATGCCGGAAAGGAGGAACAAGGCGTTGGAGAGGACAAGTCTACAAAACTGAAGGAGATAGGAGCTGAACCAGGTCATACCAGTTCACACGATGGAAGCCAAGATACCAAATCCTAGCATGAACATTGTTCTAATCAATACTGAAGTTGGTCATTTTCCCCCATAATTCTTTATTTTCTAAGACTACAAAGGTATTTGGTTTGGGATACAACAATGAGCTTTTGACGTGATCAACCAAATGGTCCAGGATTTACATTATCCACTCCTTGTCAAGAACAAGGCCTCTTCTCCACATTATCAAGGCTTTACTTACGATCAAAGTTCAAAATGCACCAGTAAAACCCAAATCTCAAGCATTTATTCCTTGTATTAAAACTGAAGCCCTCTTGAGATAGCATGAGTCAGTCCATCATGAGCCTTTCCATGATCAATTGGACTACTTTTGGAGCATCCACAGTGACCGCCACCTTAACTGAAGGCTTGTCACACCACTCTGTTACTTCCCCAAACCTATTTTCATTTTCAACATGGTGTTTTAGTAGTATTTCAACTAAGTACACTCAAATTTTACATGCAAAACTAGCCATAAATGGAGTGGACTTCAAAATTTTCAGAATACTTGAGGTATTCCTTTTTTAAAAAACTTTTATATTGTTCATGTCTCTTGATTAAACAGTTTCAGAAGCAGCTTGATTCTTTAAGATTTGTCATCTCAAAGAGCCAAACACCACATTTCTCCTAAACATACCCGTGATCCCAGGCACGCTAACTTTGAAGACAAGGCACTCTCAGTTCAACTAACCAAAACCTAATTCTTTTCCTACAATTACCATCAAATTGAAACTGGGACGTCGTCCAGAAAAATGTGTCCAGCAACAAGATTCATCATATATGAAAAAAGAGCACACCTTTTCTGTTTGTTGTATAATATAGTGAGCCCCCTTGAGATGCCGCTAGTTTGAACTCTTATAGCACCTTCTGTGCATGTGACGAGTGATGGGTCTATGGCTGCAAGGAGAGCTGTTGGATCATGAAGATAAACACCTGCAGTGTCCAGAGACTGAAAATCAGAGAAACAATTGAAAGCAAACCATTTCCTGGAAAGAATTTCACCCACTGAAGTTTTTAGAAACCAACCTTTGGTGGCATAGGCATCATAGTGGTAGTTGAAATAGACACCTAAGATTTTGCAGAGGTACTGGCAAAATTTTCCACTGTGTTGTGCCAACTTATCTCGATGAGCATCTACATTAAGGATACAAGATCAAGTCATACCAGAAGCTATGTTTAACAGTTTCATACTTTTCCGAAAATCCACACAGGCTTCGAATTGCAGATATTTTCTAAGCTAGCTCACACAAAAGGACCCTTGTTTCATCCTTGGATTTTAGACAAAGATGAAAATTGGTAGAAGCCACAAAATCTAACAGTGGATGACCTAAAAAACGAGTGAGGTTTTCCACATCCAATCCAATCCAAGTTTTAAAGTAGTATATCCCACAAATATAAGGAAACAGGGGAAATGTAACAAAAATCTAAACTTAAGGACTTACTAAAACAAAAGAAACTAGCATAAAAAAAATCAATTTGCTCACATATTGAAACAACGATGAGACAGACAGGACATGGGTACAAAAAAAATATGTATGTGAAATCTGATTTTAGTGTACAGAGGAGCAAATCAATAATATCTCAATTACCGCACTAGGCTAAAAATGATTTAAGATGGACGGTAAGAATTCAAATGTTTGTTTCCATAAGTCTATGTCTGGTTGGTAAAGCTCCACATCTAAGAAAAAGTGCCTAAAGTTACCAGTCAATACAACTTCGTAGGAATGTGATGGGCATGTTAAATATGAATATTTCGATTGTAAATTATATGGTAACGTAGTCCTCATGGACCACAGGAGAGAGCATAAAGTTACCAGTCAATACAACTTGGTGGGTCACATTGATCCCTACAGCCATCATATTAGCTCCACTTGTGAAGACAATATCTGCAGCATCTGGATCACCAAAAATCTGGTAACCCAGTAAAGATGGCAAAATATTTCAATGATGTAGAGCTTGCCAGCAGAACTTGCCAGAACAACCTATGGGCAGATGTAGAGCTTTTTAGACTCTAGAGTGACAAAAGTAACTCACATTGGCTTCAGCAGCAGGATTGACATTGCCATTAACAAAAAATGCACCACCAAGAACAACAATTTGCCCAATATTTTTGACAAATGCAGGACCCCTTTGTACGGCCTGGCCATGGCATCAACTAATCAACCGGCTGGAACTCTTGCTCAAACAAATTCATACGATACCATCTAAAGAATAGTTACCAAAGCTATATTGGTAAGAGGACCTAATGCCACGACAGTTATTTGTCCAGGGAAAAGGTTAGCTTGCTCAACTAGAAATTCAACTGCTGTTTGCTCAATTTGCTTTCCTTTTGGTGGAGGAAAGTTCTGGTTGCCTAGCCCATCCGCACCATGGACAAAGTCAGCTATACGAAGCTTTGTATCATTCTTCACAACGAATATGTGTGTTGGTTGCAAGATGGATTCGCCAAAAGTCAGATAATACAATATAGACAAGCAATCAGACGGAAATAATTGATCATAGACTGTATAAAAAGAGCAATAATGAGACTTGGATACATGCATGCCCGTGCAAAAACTTACATTAATTGTTACATGAGATCCTTCAGCAACTGGGATGTCAGTCCTCCCTGCTATCTCCAACTGCATCAGAAACAAATAACAACTCCAGCGAATCATTATCAAGTTTGTATTTGTACTCGATACACCAACAACACCTCTTTTTCATACATGTCATATTCTTATGTAATCATCATTAGGTTCCAGAGGTCAAACTAATATCATTTATTTTGTTATGCAATGAACATATACAAGATTCATCTGACTTATATGATGGTTTTAACTTCAAAGCTTCAATAAGCCATCAGGTACATGAATACAAGTGTAGCAATTAGGGTGATCTAGTACAACATGCATTAAGAATTCAGCTAAACAACTATAGGATTCAACAAGGATACTGGTGTAATTCTAACAGTTTATAGGGAATGACACCCATAAATAATGGCTGAGAAATAAAGAAAAGATTACCAAGTGAAGAGCATTTCTCGTGGCTAGTGTCGTGTAAACATTTCCAAAGATTGTAGTAAGACCAATCACCTCCACGCCAGGCGATCTTAAAGCCACAAAAATAGCCATGGCATCATCTGCATCCATGGACAGAAACAAAATAAATTCCTCAATGGTCAGCTTGTAATTGTAGTCAATCTCAACATATCGGCATTCCACCGTTGCACATATCATTCTGTATCCTTCAAGTGACATTGCTTAAATAACCAAATGGATGTGATTTGTCTCAGTTGTAAGAATTGTGTGTACAAATATAAAGAGGCCTGACAGCTCTGCCTAGGCACAACACATACTATCAAATCTATCAAATGCAACATGGTGCCTACTGGCTACAATTGGCGTGAAAAATAAATGAGCCTTATAAATTCATCATTTCTCATGTGATTAATAATAAACGGAACCGTTCAAGGAACTTTCAATTCATAAATCCCTAAATATAGAAAGAAGATATGAATACAGGGCAGAGCTTGAAGAATGGATAAACTTTGTGGTGGGAAAGAACGTAGAAGCGTTACCGATTCCGGGATCGGTGTCGATGATGAGCTTCTTGGGGGATATTGGATCCGCCATGTCGATCCTTCGATTGGGATTGGTGTGTGGACGTGATCTAGCAGAATACACAAGTCAATTCAAGAAACAACTCACTTTCGATTTTTATACTCCGTAGCAAGTTTTAAATAAAAAATGGAGTTTGCTATGCTTCTCGCAAAATTAGCGAGAAAACATCTCGCGCCCACGTGTAAGTGGAATAATGTGAGGAGAGGGGGAGACGAGTTACATAGAGGAGCTTGTCTGCGTGCAATTCGGCCCGGAATCCGAGATCGGTGGCAGCAGGATCGAAGGAGGATGGCGGTGGCGGCGCAAAGCGAGGCCGGCGGAAGGGCGAGCGGAGGCCGGAGAGGAAGGGCGAGCGGAGGCCGGAGCGAGCGCCAAGCGGAGGGGGCGGAACGGAGGCGGAGCGAGGGCCGAGCGAGGTCGTCGGAGCCGAGGGTAGAGCAGGAGGGCCGAACGAGGGCGTCGAGCGGGAGGGCGGAGCGAGGCCGTCGAAGTTGGGAAGTGGAGTCGTTGAAGAAAGGCCGTCGAGACCCAAATCTGGGGAAAGGTTTTGATTTATTTTGGAAATTATTTTCTTATTTGTGAAAAGTTGCTGGAAAATGCTACAATATTTGCGAGAAAAGATCTCGCGGCCTCGGCCGTTGGTTCCCTCCTTGTTCGCTGGAGCGAGCAGGCGGGTTTGCAGCTTCTTGACCGTGTTTCTACAGTGCCAAATGCAGGGACCAAGTGCCCTGTAGGGTAACCTTTTTTATCACTTCATCTTCGCCCCGGCTTTTTGCACACTATTTTCTGACTTTTTGCACCACGCTATTTAAAGGCGGCGTCATTTAAAGGCGTCCGAATATTATATTAATTAAATTATGGAAAAACAAAAGCGGCAAAAAATGGGGGCGTGACGGGACGCCGTTGACCAGCGTGGTGGGGCGCCGTTGACCGGCGTGCAGTGGTTCCCCATTAATACGATTTAACTTTCTACTTTCTACCCCAATTTTGTACTGCTCTTTTCTCGTTTGAAAATTTATTTCCATTAACACGTTTATTGGCTGTACAATACTAGGCTAAATAACGAAAGTAATGGGGGAAGGTGTGTGCTTAAATGAATGGAAACAAATAATAGCACAGCTGCACAGAGATAATTAAGGCATATTATCTTCTAGGGGAAAAGAGACGTTGGACTTATACTGTTGCCTTTCTTTTTTTTTTTGAGCTCTGTTGCCTTTCTTGTATTGCTGTCATAGGAAAGAGATTATATTCCAATATCTTCATCGCCAGAACGCAGTATAAAGTTAAATCAGAACGGCTCCTGGCCGCCGCCACGCCGGTCAACGGCGGGACGCCACGCCGGTCAACAGCGTCCGCCGACGACACGGAATTTTTCCGACCGAAATTTAGTAATACTATATTCTGACGCCTTTAAACGGCGACGACTTTAAATGGCGTGGTGCAAAAAGTCAAAAACGTTGTGTGCAAAAAGTCTGTGCCCTTCATATTTGTATTTAAATTTGTTCTCTCAACTTTTGAATAAAAAAGGGTATGATGGCTAATTGATTCTGCAGGCTACAATAGCCAACCTTAATTGAGAGGTTCTATGATCCACTTTATGATCCACTTCAGGAAAAGATTTTGCTAAATGGAGTCCCCCTTGTTGAGATATCTCATGAATTTCTACTCAAAAAAAGGTAAATACTCCAACTTATTTTTTGTTTGCTCTAATATTCACTAGCAGTGCCCATCACTATGCTCCCTTATCTTATACTCCCTCAGTCTTATATCTTTTGTCCATAAAGGGGATTTGGCACTATATTTTATACAGTTTTGCTTTTGAGAAAAGTAGGTATTGAAGTAGGTAGAAGTGGAGTGTTTTTTTGGAGGGATCAATTGAGGAGTTTTTTAACCAATCAGGTTATAGAATTGATTTTGTAGGGACCAATCAAAACACAACATTTATGTCCCTTGGATTACTCCCTAAAAGGGACCTTTTCTGCTCTTTAAATACACACCCACACGCATATAACCAAACACAAACACCATTAAAGCTTACAAACCAAAGAGAATGTTCTCTGCTCAAAATAAAATTACAGTCCAGGAATAAAATTCAAAATACATTTTCGCATCATTGCTTTTAACTTCATGGCTTCACTTCTTGACTTGAATGATGATCCGCCTCCAGACGTTCCAGAACCAACAGAAGAAAGGCAACACAACTTTGATCTCAATCAGCCAGCATGGGAGATGACAGAGGAGGGAGAACATCAAACACAGACTCAAGACACACAGGCAGCAAGTTCACATCATCAGCCAAAGAAGTCAAAGCTCAGCACACAACAAAGGTTCCACATTCTTATGAAACTGCACCAAATACCAACAGAAAGGGGACGTCTTATGCGAGGACAAATGCAAGAAGTTGCACATGAATTTAATGTCACAACAAGGACCATATCCAGAATCTGGAACATGGCTTAACATCAAGCACAAGCAGGGCAAGTGCCAAATTTGAGCACAAAATTCCACAATGGAGGTAGGAAGAGGATAGAGATTGACATAGCAAAAATATCAGCACTAAGCATGGGGGATAGAACTTGCATAAGAGATTTGGCAAGCAAGCTAGAGATGTCAAAGAGTTCTACACACATGTTACTCAAAAGAGGCATAATAAGACCACACACAAATGCCCTGAAGCCAGAACTCAAGGATGCAAACAAGCTGACAAGGTTAGAGTGGATTCTAAGTCTATTAAATGGAGCCACAGCAGCAAGTAAGACACAGTATTTTCCAATGTTTGATTTCATGCACATTGATGAAAAGTGGTTCAACTTACGCAAGAAAACTCAGCGTGTCTATCTAGCACAACATGAGAAAGGGCAATACAGATCAGCAAGCTCAAGCAAATTCATACCAAAGGTAATGTTCACTGCAGCAGTGGCTAGACCTAGGTTTGATGCAGGGGGGGCAGTGCATATTTAATGGCAAAATTGGCATTTTTCCATTCATATACAAGGAGCCAGCAAGGAGGAATTCAAAGAACAGAGTGAAGGGAACAATGGTGACTAAACTAGTTGAATCTATCAATCAAAAGGTCACAAGGAAAATGGTAATTGAGAAAATAGTCCCAACAATTAAAGCAAAGTGGCCAGAAGATGGGGCAGGGCATAGAGTCATATTTATTCAACAAGATAATGCAAAGGCTCACATAACTCAGCAAGATTCAGAATGGCAAAAGGTATACAAGCAAGATGGATTCACTTTTATTGTGCTACAACAACCACCTAATAGCCCAGACTAACATTTTAGACCTAGGGTTTTTTAGGTCTATTCAATCCTTAAAGCATAAACAAAATGCCCAAGGACATAGATGGGATGCTAGATGCAGTTCATGACGCATTCAATGAGCTAGATCCTAAGACTTTAAGCAATATATGGATGACACTTCAATATGTCGTGAGTGAAATCATGAAAGTGAAGGGAGGGAATGATTATGAAATTCCACATGTGAACAAAAGAAGGTTGGAAAATCAGGGAAATCTGCCAAGTGAAGTATCAACACCAATGTGGGCAGTACAACAAGCTTGGAATATGGTTCATGAAAACAGAAGTCAAAACAGAGCTGAAAACAGAACTGAAAACAGAGCTAAAAACAGAACTAAAAACAGAACTAAAAACAGAAGTGAACTGCAAGAGGAAGAAGCAATGGAAGAAAACACTCAAGCAAGTCAAGAGGATCCATTTGAAGAGCATGATTTCATGGAGGGATAGCAAGCTGATTTCATGGAGGGAAAGCATGCTTGCTATCCCTCCATGAAATCAAGTTAAAACTATCTTTTGGTCACTTTTTGTGTAAAGATATGTAAGTAAGAAGCAAGAAAACAGAAGTGCAAAATGACTTTTGTAAACTGACTTTTGTAATGCAACAATATGAATCTAGTATGCAAGCATTTAGCACAGATAGCACAACATGAAAACAGATGCAAGAAGCTTGGAGGATGTTAGAAAAAAAATCTCAGATATTCCCCTGCCATCATTGATGCATGTTCAACCACTCAACCAATGCATCTTTGTGCATGCCAGAGCCATATAAATGACTAGCTTCACAAGCATGTCAATGGGAGTTAGCCCACCTATAAACATGCATCTAAGCTTACAAGGCATCATCATTGATAAAAAAAAAAAGGAAAAAAATAATCTCAAACTATCCCTTTTCATCATTGATGCATGATCAACTACACAACCCATGCAGCTTTGTGCATGCCAAAGCCATACAAATGATTGGCTTCACAAAAATGTCAATGGGAGTGAAACACTCAAAGATCATGCATCTCAGCTCAAGAGGTATCATCATTGATACAAGAGAAAGTTGAAAACACAAACAAAAGCACAGGCACAAACAAAAGCACAACCAGAGAAACAGATTTCTGTAAACATACAAACATGCTCAATAAACAAATGCTCAACAGATTCAATAAACATAAAAACATGCTCAGCATACACATGATCAACATACACAAACAAAAAAACACACATACAAACTGAATTCTGTAAACATTGCAAATTCATGCATCTCAACAAACATTGCAGATTCATACACAAACAAAAGTACAAACACAACAGAATCATGCATCTCAGCTCAAATATGCAAAAACATACACATGCTCAAGAAACATAAACGAAAACATTGCAGAAACATACACATGAGCATAGGTTTTAGGGGACTTAGCTCTGTTGACTATCATCCTCAGAATCAGGGGCGAATTCCCCATCAAGAGAGTCCAAACCAGCATAGCTCTCTTCAGAATTCTCAGCTATTTCAGCATTAGGGGATTTAATTGGACCCTCTTTCTCAATTGTTTCCTTTGGTTTCTTTTTGGGGGGTTCTATCTCTAGCCTTAGACGTCACTGACTAAAGGAGTGCACCCCCTTACAGTCAGCGCCCCAGTCACACTCTGGTTCAGAGCAGTATGGATCCACGGATTGATATGATAGGGGACTATCATCACGAAATATCTCATCAGGATCCAACTCAGGTTGAGCAGGGGGAACTATGAACCTGCAAATCAAATAGAGGCAATAGTTAGAAACAAAAACAAAAACAAAAAAATTACAGAAACAAGGTTAAAGTTCAACTCACCAGAGGATGAGATGGAGGGGAAAGGGAACAGAGGCGCCAACCAGATATGAACAAGAGAGGCGCAAACGATATGCATAAAACATCAAAACATTATAAGTATGAGAATAGAGGAAACAAGTGACAAATATATGCTCAACAACATAGTTCAACAACAAATTGAAGGGCCATATGGACTCACCATTGTTAGAAGGTGGATCCATCTCAACACAATGCAACATGCAAGAACCAGAGTACACAAGTGAGCAACAGAAAGTACAAAAAACAACAAGCCAATATGCAACAGAAGTAAACACGAAGACAAGTAAGTCAAGTAAAGCTCACCACGAAGAACACCTAGTCTGGATCGAGAGGAGGCAGGGCAAGAACAAGAACATAGCACCAAACACCACACCAAAAACACAAGGAAAACACCAGAGAACTGAGATTCCAAGGATCCAAGGGAAACACCACACCAGAAACAACATAAAAACTAGAAGCAGAAACAAGATCGCATGTGACAACCACCAGAAACCACGGATCCAAGCATCCAAGTGAGAATCGATGGATCCAAGTTGCAAAAACCAGAAACCAAAACCTCAAAGAACCAAATACGAGATCCAAGCTTCAAAAACCAAAAAACAAAGCATGCAAGTCAGAATTTGTAACATGCAAGCTAACCTGAACCAAAAATGGACAAAAGCAAGGATGACACTCCAACAATAAAAGCAGAAAGGAGAGATCGGAGCAAGAGACCTCACAGGCCAGATGGAAGCCAAAAACTAAAACCGAGAACGAGAAACACAAGATCGAAGCCCCAAATACACAACAACGAAGCCCCAAAAACACAAGCAAGATCGAGGTGAGATCCAAGCCCCTAAAACAGAAGCGAGATCCAAGCAAAAACGAAGCCCCAAAAACAAGATCAAAGAACACAAGAACGAGATCCAAGGCAGGAGAAAAGCAAGATCCAAGCAAGAACAAAATGAAGATCGAAGAACATAAACGAAAAACAAGCAACAACAAAATCGGCTCCAAAACAAAAGCAAGATCCAAGCCACAAAATCGGCTCCAACAAAATCAAGCAAGATCGAAAACGAAATCAAGGCAAAAGATCGGACACGAAATGAAGCCAAAGATCAAACACGAAATCAAGCCGATGGAATCGGCTCCAAAACAAAAGCAACAACAAAAGCCACAACAGAAGCAAGGAAAAGCGAGATCCAAGACACAAAATTGAAGAACGAATCAAGCCAAAATGAAGAGACGAAGGCCCAAAAATCAGAAGACAAGGGAGAGGTAGGGTTTTGTGTTAGGGGAGAGTGAGAGGATTTGAGAACGGCGCACAAATGAACAAGAGAGAGGTAGAGTTTGGTGTCTCCCTCAGCCTTAAGTACCATCACAAGTGGATCACACATTGGGAAGCCCATAAATGCCCATCAACCAACAAATTCCACACGCCCATTAATGGAGCTCGGCTTTAGTCCAAATTTCGGCCCAAATTTTTATCCCCAAACCATATCAACTTGGATGTTGTTAGATTCAAAAAAAAAAATTGGTATGAAAATTTTAATGCACTTTCGTGTATATTTTGGCAATTTTGCCATATGATTTGTTTATTTGTAATGTTTTGGTTGATTTAATTAGGTTGAGAGAAGTTAGTTGGGTGGAAGAAGAAGATATGTTAGGTAAGAGAAGTGATATGATTGGGATAAAAGTGTAAATGATTGGGATAAAAATGGAAAGACATAAAGGTGGACGAAAATTTCGGGGCGCCTGTTTTGGAAAGACGAACAATAGATATGGGACGGAGGGAGTATATGAATACAATTCTTATCGGAATAATGGAATCTAGTAGAGAGATTCTCATAAGATCATACTGCACAAACACCTCTCTAGCTATTTGTCGATCAATTCTGGTGCAATTTGTTCACGGCAAAAGTAGGAGTTTTATAAAAATGATCGTAGTGGATCTTGTGTTTTGGGGGAAAAATCCTATACATCAGTTTTGATATCCAGATCAATATTGTAACTTTTGTAAGCCAGGAGCCAGTCTTATTCAACTGCTCAATCCAAGAAAACATAGCGTATTTGATAACATTTAAAGTAAAATCTTGAATCATACCATTAATATTAGAATTTGAATCAAATGAAAATTATTAGAAAATTGATCAACACTAGTGTGCATAGCCCCATCCACTGGACGGGTAACAGTGTATAAGAAACGCACAAATTTTTTTTTTTCGTATGGTTATGTATTAGTATTACATGTTAGTGTTTCAGAATATGTTATTGAAACGTTGTGTTTGTAATGTTTGGTGTTGGATCCATATGGTACATGTAGAGTCATTTGGGTTTGTTTAGTCATGTTCGAGATGAGTGGACAAATTGAATGCGTAATATGGCCTTATATAGTGCTTTTAAAGTTGATATGAGTATTTAATCGGTTAGAAAGTTAGAAAGAAGAAAGAATATGCGTTCATAACGTGGCTGCACTATATATACACTGACATGAGTAGAGATGAAAATTATCCATGGGTGTCCGATTTACCCGATCACCCGACCCGAATATATGGACGAAGACCCGAAAAAAGGTGGATGAAATGCGGGTGTGCGGGTGTGTGGGTGTGTAGATGGGTCGGGTTTGGGTGGAGAGCCATCCGAACCGTCACCCGATCCATGACCCGTTCATCCATCCGACCCATTTAATTAACCCGAATGCATACTTCTTTTGAATTTGAGAATGTATTCCAATTTAAACGTTTTTAATCTTGCAATTGGGATCATATAATGCACTTTTTTTTGTATTATACTATTAGTTTTGTTGATTTTTATTAGACCTTATAAATTAGTAAGTTTTTATTTAGTTTATACATAATAATTATGTGAAATTTAAATTTAGCTTAGAATCTTGGTTGGTTTCGCGGGGACCCAACCCACCTGATTACCCAACGGATGCCGGTGGATGTGGGTGATGAATTTTAATGGGTGGTGGATGGATCGGGTGGAGTATTTTTTTCATGGATCGGGTGATGGAAATGGCTCATCCACCCATAACCCGATCCATTTCCATTCCTAGACATGAGAATGCGTATCGAGGAATTAAAGAGTTTAAATGTGTAATAAAGTTAAGATCAATGTTTAGACGTTCAAGGGGTGGAATATCAATAGTTGATTTTACATGGGTTGAAGTGCATAATAAAATTATGGTTAATGGTTAAAATTCCAATAGGCGAAATATTAAAAAATGATTTTGTATGTATTATCCTTCTAAAAAAGCAAATCTAATATTTATGTTTTAGTTTTAATTTGTGAACATTTCAATATTTGTGTAGGAGTTGAGGTGGTGTAACAATTCCAAAAATGTGTATTTTAATTCTGTATCAAATAGATGGTGTAATTTATAATATGTGGTGCGTGTAAAAATATAATTTCTCCAATGTAAAAAGTCTATAATGTCATCATTCTCAAGTATTATGTCATCATTCTCAATGTAAAAAGTCTATAATGTTGATAAAATTGAGCTTTTCTGGCCTGTGGAGGATCCTAGAAGTTTAGTGGAGGGTGTTTTCCCGTCGAACATCTCTCGTCCTCGTAGCGGCATCAAACTGCTTGGGGGTTCGGTCAGCTTGGATGTGAGTTACAGTCGGGACTTGGCCTTGAAGAGAGTTTCTAAATCCATTGCTTTAATGGAGGCGGTCAATCGGCTTAATGACCCCCAGTGTGAGCTCCTTCTCCTTCGTAATTGTGTTGGGGTTGCGAAGCTGTCATATGCTTTGAGAACTTGTTCTCCCGTGTCTTTCAGAGATGCACAAGTTCAGTTTGATCACGCTTTGCGCCTCTCCTTGGAGAAGGTTGTCGCTGCGTCAGGGGCGGGTTTTGGAGACTGGCAATGGCGGTTGGCCACTCTCCCCATCAAAGATGGTGGTCTTGACATCTTTGCTGCTGGGATGTTATCCATTATGCTTTCCTTTCTTTTCGGCTTCAGACGTCCACCTTGCAGGCCAAGATTCTGTTCAATACGGGTATAGCTTCTCTTGGCTCTTCCTTTCAGCATGCTCTTGATGATTTCAATACCTTCTGCAACGTTGATGCTTTCTCTTTCACCACTGTCTCTCCTGCCCCCCCAAATGATGAAAACCCTGGCAAGGTGTTACTTTAGTGTCATTGAAAAGGGTCTCGTTGATAGGTACAGTTTGGGCTCGAGAGAGGTTGCCATTCTTAGCAGTGTTTGGGCTCCTCATGCACAAGATTTTTTGTTCACTATCCCTATTGACGGCTTGGGACAGCGGATGAACCATCGTCAGTTTCGTTCTGTCTTGAGCTACAGACTTATGATACCTCTATTTGTTGATGGTAGTATTTGCCCAAGTTGCAATGCCCCTAGGATGGACAAATGGGGGGATCATGCTGTCCACTGTTCCAGTGAGGTGGGGGTAAAGTTCAGACATAATTTGGTGCGTGATATTCTAGTTGACATTTGCTCCAAGGTTGGGATCGCGGTGCGGAAAGAGGCTCCCATGGGTTTCCTCTCTGATAATGGGCAGGATCTTAGGCCCGCAGACTTATTACTCTTTAATTGGCATCAGGGCAAGGATGCTTGTGTGGATGTGACCGGTGTCTCTCCCTTTGCTGGTGGAGGTGCGAGTGCTTGGGCGCCTGGAGTGGCCTTGCACAATGCCGTGGAGAGGAAAAGGAAGAAGTATTTGTCCAAATGTGAGGAGAATGGATATAAGTTTATTCATTTTGCTTTCTCTACATTTGGGGAGCTTGATAAGGAGGCCTTGGACTTGCTTTCACGTATTAAGTCCCTCTCTATTAGTCACTCTAACAATGCCAAGAGTGGGGTTTTTTTATTTCATAGGTTGAGTTTTTGCATTCAGAAAGGTGTAGGAGCTCAACTTGTTTCTAGACTCCCATCTAGCTTCATGTAATAAGTTTTCAGAATTTTAATAATATTTGCTAATTATATTAAAAATATTTATCATATAGATTTTTCATTTATATTTAGATATTTATATTTTAAGGTAATTTTGTTGTGATATTCTTATACACACGACACAGTTGAATGAAATTAGGAACTAAATTTGTTTTTTAGTCCATGAATGAATATTACATTAAACTATATGTTGTATTAACACAATTGTATGTTGTAGTTACTGATTAGTACCGTACACTTCCTTCTTTAATAAATAAAATTAATATAGTAAATTTTTTATGTAATTTTTTCAATGAAAATGTCTTATATCTTTTCTCTTACATAGAAAACTAGTGTAACCCTGTACCATGTACGGGTAATGTGATTATAAACCCAATTTAATATAGATTTATCATGCCAATGGTCACGTTAAAATTACAGGATCATATATATTTATCTTCGTATTGTGATTAGTGTTTTTTTAAGGGAAATTTCTGTTGGTACGCCTCTATTCTTGACAATTCATTTTGGTGTCCTAACAAAAATGTTTTTCCTTTTGGTACCCCTATGGTTTATATATTTTCCTTTTTGTAACCAAAACTCTATTTAAACCCACTTTTCATCCAAACAAATATATTTTCAGTTTGAAATTTAAATAAAAACTCATTTAGAAAATAAAATTATGGTTTTTTTATTTTACTTGATTTTTATAGATTTTAAACGGAAATTGTAGTGGAAAAATGTAGCCATATAACATATTTCACTCAATTGTTTTTAATATTGGTCAAACTTTTTTATTGTACAACTTTTTTGCCTAAGATCTTTTGTTTGTTTTTTGTTTTTTATGTTCTAAATTATTTTTATTTGAATTTTAGACGGAAATTGTATTTTTTTAGGATGAAATAAAGTTTTGGTTACAAAAAGGAAAATGTACGAACCACATGGGTACCAAAAGGAAAAACGTTTTTGTTAGGTCACCAAGAGGAATTGGCAAGAACAGAGGGGTACCAAAAAGAATTTCCTTTTTTTTAACCAATGATAGTAAATCAACTCATATTATAAATAAGTTGGATTTGTTCAAAAATTACTTTACGATAAAGAAAACGTTTTATTAAACAATAATGTTTATTAGAAGATTATAACTAATTCTTGGTTAGGGATAATTCATAATTTTCGAGATAATTCATAATTTTCGGTAATTTTAAAGCAATTGTTACTGGATAAGATTATATGAGATGTTAACCACTTAATTTGTATAAAGGACCTAACTGATCATTTTATTGTAGAAATGTCACATGACGCAAATTTTGTGAAAATATTGACTCCGCTTTATACTATAGTAGTATAGATTTGATATTATTTTTATCCCCTAAAAGGAGAATTTGAATAAACATTAAAACAAAAAATATCAATAATACAAAAAAAAAAAGGAAAACAAAAAATAAAACAAATTGATAGAGAATTTGAATAGACACTAAAATAAAAAGATATCAATAATACAAAAGAAAAACATAACAAAAAACAAAATTAATTGAAGGTCATTTATTTGACCCTCATGAACAATCTTTAAAGGGATATAAATTACTATTATGTGGTACATAGTTCGTAGTAATACACTTGAGTCTCTATATAATCAATAGCATTATAGCAATAATACTAGTGTGAGTGAGATGCCAAATGCGCCCTCGCTAACCTAATCCTAACTCAAAGTCTTGTAATAAGCTCTTGAGTCTTCTTCACTCCACACGAAGCAAAGAATGAGATGATTCTCAACCAAGATAAACGTGAGTCACGCCAGTTTTCTGCCCCCTAGCAAACTACAAAACTAAGACAATTAATATCCAGCAGATCAACAGTCTATATATGGAATATTGAAGGGAAAAGCAAGGAACCAAATCTATGTATGCTATGTGGTCACTTTTGCAGCAAGAAAGGCAAAGGGTAAATTTGTGAGGCCTGACCAACAAGGGAGGGACAGTATCAAGTAAAGTAGCAAATGTAGAGCTTCAAGTACACCTTTAACCCAATCTTGCCTTGTATTATATGCCTTAACTTTTACCCTTTTTTGGTTGATTATTGTTCACTCTCTTCCCATAACTTATCACTCACAAAAAACCCTAGTGTTTTCCATTTTTAGGCGATCTCTATCCTCTAGTGTACGTACTTATTTCTGACTCATACCAATTTGGTCTTTTGAAAGGTTGATACGTATGCCCAAAAATGTTCTTCCTTTTATGATATTATTGAGAAAAATGAACATTACTTTAACTTCACCAATCAATGCACATTGCGTATCTCTTATGTGTTCGACTAGGCCGAGGTTTAGAAAGGAACTTGTGGTTGTATAGTTAATTAGTATTAGAGCTAAACAGTCCTCTTGCTTTACACATAGTAAAGACAGGATCATACAAGAAGATACCAAAATCTTACTCATAGTTGTAAACTTTAATACATATTTAATTAGTTGTTCATCTAAAAAAGTGAAGGATTTCATCACAATACTGCCTCTGATCTTGGCTTCTCATATTCATCAAAGTAGAATCGGGTACATTATAGTGGGGCCACAAAAGAACTCAACAACTTCCTCTTCAATGTTTCATTTAACAAAACCTCATACGGGAAGCAAAGAAGTAGATTCATCCAAAACCTTTATTCCAACTTCCATCCCTATATAAATCCACCACACCCAAACCCCTTCATTCGCAGATCAAACACAACAACACAAACCAAAACCCAGTTCCATATCATCAGCTTTCGCCCCTCGAAAATGTCGAGCGACCGGCTCTCATCAGCGCCACTTCACCCGTTCCAACCCAAGCCCTTTGAGAGGAGCATGCCACCACAACCACCAAGCCAAGTCCAGGACCCTGCATTGACCAACATGGGACCCTCCGGAGCCCCTATCCAGCCCATTGGGCCTGACCCCATGGGCCCCTCCAGCCTCCCCCCAAGGGCACCCGTCCAGCCCATTGGGCCTGACCCAATGGCCGCAATGGGCCAACTGCCAACTAACCCTTCGTCGGGCCAGTTGGTCCCTTATGGGCCTACTCCCCCCATGACCATGGCTCCACTACCACCACCACCACCTCCAACTAGGAGGGGCATGGTGCCCCTTAACAGGCTCACCGGCGCTATGATGCCTTATCAAAACAGAGGTGACAATGCACTCTACTTCAGCTCCGACGATCGCGTCCTTAGCAAGCACGTCGAGGAGACCCACGTGCCCGACGATAGCCGGATCGATGAAGTTAGGCCATTGTTCTACCTTGTCAAGGATCTTCTTGCACAGACCACACAAACCGTCCATGAGTCCATCCCGGTATACACTATCTCTTAGTTATCACAAGCTATATTATATTATGATACGCTAATAAGTAATAATGCATGGTGATGGTTTTGTACATGATTTTGACAATCTTAATTAACTAACTTGTAGGGTACTCATGTTCGCAAGGAGTTTGTGTTGGAATCAAGAAATGGGCACGCCACCGTCAACATACCAAACCTCGCGCTTATTGTAGAGCGCATCTCCTATGAGGTAAATATAACACATATATAACGACACTAGCTAGCTATAGTGATATAAATAATCTAGTCCATAATGTCCTCTGATGACAACGTTGATTGTACAAATATGCAACAGTTATCTGCAAGGCGATGGGGCGGAATGACAAGCGACGCACACGAGACGACAATGTCGATCCTGAAGCTCCTCTCGCACTTCACGTGGGAGGCGAAGGCGGTGCTGACCCTGGCGGCCTTCGCCATGGGCTACGGCGAGTTCTGGCTGCTGGCCCAGATCTTCAACTCCAACAACCTGGCCAAGTCCATGGCCATGCTGAAGCAGCTGCCCATGGTGATGGAGCACACGGGCTCGTTCAGGAGCGTTTTTGAGGCCATTGACGAGCTCATCCAAGAAATGCTCGGGGTCACCGACTGCGTCATCAGGATCAGGGAGCTCCCCCCGATCTATGTCCCCGAGGACGACCCTGCCGTCAAGGCTGCTAGGACTCAGATCCCTATCGCCGTGTATTGGATCGTTCGGAGCGCTGTCACTGCTGCTACTCAGATCACTGCTCTCACTAACACCGGCTATGAGTATGTTTTCTTGTTTATATCATGCATACATGTTTTTAACTAATTTTTGGATAGTGACTTAATTGGTTAAATCTGTTGGAATTGCAGCTACATGGCGTCATCAACAGATGTGTATGAGCTGCAAAACAGAACGCACAAGCTGAGCACGATTCATAACCATTTCAATTCGATACTGAAGAAGCTCTTGGAGCGGATTGGTAACGAACCCGAAACAAAGAAACTTGATTGTATTGTGCACGTTGTTAGATGATCAAATCCTAAAGCTGCTACCATTTGTGACTTATTTTCCTTGATGTAGATGAGAAGCGGGAGAATGAGGCGTACGAGATGCTGGTGAATGCGATCTACAAGATGATTCATGTCGACAACATGCCCGTTCTGACTCGGATTATCATCCACGACGACATGCCTAACCTCTATGACTGCTCCAACCGAACAAGGGTCCGGACCATCTTTACTTTTCTATTTGTCTTTGTTGGTGATTTTAGCGAATCATCTTACCATTTAGTGTGATCGGGGTTCATACAAAATCTTCTGAAATAGATTATGATCGATGTTTCTTCTACATATATAGGTTCACCATGACTCCCTGAGGAGGAAGAATGTTCTTCTTCTCATATCCGACCTAGAGATCTCCATGGAGGAGCTCTCCATTCTGGAGCAAATCTACAACGATTCCAAGATCCACTCGTACGAGATCCTATGGGTCCCTATCGTGGACCGCTCGGTCCCATGGACGGAGTCTATGCAGGCTCAGTTCGAGAGGCTACGGAGCACGATGCCTTGGTACTCGGCCCACCACCCTGCGGTCGTCACCAATGCGTTCATTAAGTTCTCAAGGAACCACTGGAACTTCAGGAGCAAGCCCGTGCTTGCCGTGTTGGACCAGAGGGGCCGGGTTTTGAGCCCGAATGCAATGCACATGATGCTGGTGTGGGGAAGCAATGCATTCCCTTTTACTACTGAGAGGGAGGAGATGCTCTGGAAGGATGAGACTTGGTGCCTTGATCTCCTAATTGATGGCATAGACACAACTGTTCTCAATTGGGTAACCAAACTCTCTTAAAAATATACTGTGTTTTATAGTACCATACAAGCCTCATCGTACAACACAATACTGTAGTATATATAAGAATCTAACCTCTTAAATATTAAATAAATAAGCTATAGGTAAAATGGATTCTTATATATCCTAAGACTCTACATCTTAAATGGCCACCTTCTGTTTTACCTGCAAACTACATACTACATACTAGTAGCCAAGAAATGACAAATATTACTCATGTACGTAAGACATTAAGGTACAGATGTTCAATTTACACAAAAGAGGAGTAACCACTGTGTTGTTATTGTGTATGAAACAACATTGATGGTGATCAGATCCGAGACGACAAGTACATCTTCATCTACGGAGGAGACGACATAAGCCTGATCCGCCGATTCGTCAAGGAGGCGCGAGCGGTGGCACAAACCGCGGGAATCAAGCTGGAGATGATCTACGTGGGCAAGAGCGGCAAGAAAGAAGTGGTCCGAAAGATCTGCTCGGCAATCGACGCGGATCCCGAGATCAACAGCAGCTTCTGGCACGACCCGCCGATGGTGTGGTTCTTCTGGCGCCGCATCGAGAGCATGCTCTTCTCGAAGATCGAGCTCAAGAAAGCCGATGACCACTCCGACATCATCATCCAGAACGTCAAGAAGCTGCTCAGCTACGACAGGTTCCCGGGGGGGTGGGCCCTGCTGAGCCGGGGCTCGGAGGTCATACTCCACGGCCAGATGACCACCGTGCTGACCGCCTTGGCTAGGTACGAGCGCGAGACGCCCTACTGGAAGAACACGATCCCGCCCCTCACGTTCCCCGAGGCGTTCAGGCAGCAGACGGCGAGCATCCATGTGGAGGATCTGCCGTGCTGTAGGTTCGAGTTCCCCGCGGTGGCGGACCCGGTTGGGCTCTTGTGCCCCGAGTGCCACCGGGCCATGGAGAAGCACACGACGTTCGTGTGCTGTCACGAGGGCCCCGCGCACGAGCGCTATGACTTGGCTGCTGCTAATGCTGCGGGGGGTGCGGTGGAGAATGTGGTGCGCCCTTGAATGGACTAAGTACGTAGCTCCTACGTTGGTGGTTTGATTATGGTGTTTGGAAGCCCGGCCTATCATGCATGGCCCTTGGAGCTGAGGAAATAAGATGATGATATATTGTTTTTGCTTGGTTGATTTATGTATGTTGTTTGTTTTCGAATTTTCTTGCCATGTAATAAGGTCATCACAGGAGGGTTTCTTCTGTGATTGTTTTGCTTTGTAATATTATTATCAATGAGTACTAGTTCCCCTTTTGTGGTGTTACATCCTACTGCAAGAAGTGATTCATGAAATAGTTCAATGCTTCATGTTCAGCTCTGCAAAGAGAGTTTAGTTAGCAGAATAGAAGTAATTCTATACAAATACAAAAATTAACATCCTGTTATGAATAAATTAGAGCAGGATATTTGACTCATGCTCAAACAGATACAAAAATTTACCATTAGCATACAAAAATAGACAAAATCTTACATGAGTTTTGTACAACACACGCAGCAAGGTCATTTGATACTTCTGGAAACCTACCCTCCATTGTTGCATCCTAATTCACAAGTAGAATCACATGACAGTAATTACAGACCCTCAGTTTTTGTCCGATCCCGCAACTCGGGAGAGTTCTGTTTGAGAAACTGAAGGTCCTTCATCTGCAAATCTACTGCTTCCTTAGGCAAGGGCTTCTCAGGGGCGAATTGGTCTTCCCAATCGACCCCGCCTTCTGCAGCCTTGGTCCTCATAGCATTCACAATCCCCTTCATCTCTGACTCCCCAACCGAGGGGAATACCGCATTCATCATGATGTTCAGCAGCCTCTCGTCTTCCTCCTCAATCACACCTCCCTTCCCAAAGCAGCACACGTAGACTGCTTCCAGGGCTTTCTCAACTCGGACCCCCATTGGGATTTTCGGGACCGTACCCCTCATTCTCGCTCGTTTCTGCACATGTAAACACCACCACTTGACTACTATAGTGTTCTCATCACCTCATTAGGCATTCAAGACTTTTCAAGCCCACGGATGCACTACTTAACTGTCTATAAATGCTTATTGCAAAAGACTTTTCATGTAACAAACTGACAGAGCATGTAGGTAGATGATGAAAATGATGCAAAAAAACTGCTAGCAAGACATACACAACACAAGTGCAAAGGCTGAATCTAACTCACCTCTCTTGCTTCGTTCATCATAGCAATGAAGTTCTGTTCCTCGAATTCGATATCATTCGAGAGCCGAAGCCTTGCAACTCCCTCAAGGATTTCTTCAGATTTAAGCAGCCCACCACCAACAGCTGCTAGCCAACAGCATATCAGAACATACAGAGGGTCTCCTGTCTACAAAATCAAACGAAACCACACTCTCAGCAAAGCACTAATTAGGGTTTTCACGAAAATTAGGGTTTTGGGTGATATGAGTAGAAACAGGCCCTAAGCTGGCAAATATCAATCAAAATCTGCAATTGAAAAAGAATTGAGTATAAGAAGGAGACGAGTACCTTTCCCCTACGATCTTGGAACTCATAGAAAGCTCTGGAGTCAGTGATAGTACAGTTCTTGCCGACTCTTCTCCTGAACTCTGCGAAATCGATCATATCGCCACCAACTCCACCTTCGTCGCTCACAATCCTGGCGATTAGGCCTATCACGGGCAAAGACCCAATCACTTTGCTAGCGAATCCGGAAATCGAATCGTTTGGCTCCAGGTAGGATCGAATGGATAAGGCCCCGTTTCTGGAGCGACGAGACGATTTTAGAGAGGGGAAGGTGGTGTGAAGAATGAGGTGGCAGGAATTGAGATGTGTGTGGGGAGAACAGAGGCATTGCGCTGAGAGATGGAAGCGGGGGGAAGAGGACGAAGAAGAAGATAGGGAAGGGGGTGTCGTCGCCATACCCACCATGGCCATGACTGGTGAGAGGTGGTCAGTTTTGGCTTACCTTCCCTTTTTCTTTTGTTTTCAACTCTACACAACACCATGTTATCAAAAAAAAAAAAAGAATTTTCTAAAAAAGGGTACACTGTAAACGAATAATAATGGGATAATCGGTAAATTTTAAGTTTCTGGTTTTTAATTTTTTTACGACAGATTTACTATTTCTATTTCTGGGTTTTAATTTCTGTTTTTTTTATGTTTTATCATATATAAAAACTCAAACTTGTATTCAATCCGAACTCAAAGGGACCATTATATTGAACTTACCATGTAAATAGGTTTATTCTCCAAATATAATAATCCAAACTTATACTCAATCCAACTCAACATGACCAACCTATAAAACAAATCCTCATTAAATGGTTTATTCTTCGTGCATAATGCTCCAAATTTTTACTCAGTTCGAATTCAAGTTGACCATCCTATCGAATCGACCCCCTCAAAAAAAAAATAGGAGATGCTATACTTTGATCACACTATATTACTAAGCTTCACACCAATAAATTACAATAATATCCTTATTTCAAGATATATTCACGAAAATTAAAGAAAGAATGTATTTTAAGATGTTTTATGTTTATATGGTTTGTTATATATAAGATGTATTTAGATCTCAAGAAAATCTTAGAAGTTAAGTAGAAATTTTCACTCCATTTGATTTTTAAAACATAATCCTAATTTCTCACTATTACTTTAATTTTCAGAATTTTCATTCATATGTATTTGTTTTTGGTTGAATTCGTTCATATGTATTGGCCGACGTAGAAAAACACAGATAAAATAAAATACAACTTTATAGTATGTACACAAGAGAATAAATGTACGAAATAGAATTATTGGAAAAAAAAATAGAAGATAAGCATATAATTAATAATTTGCAGGCATCACACACCCCACCATAGAATTAGTAGTTACTAGTGGCAGGGCCCGTGCGATGCACGGGTTTTGCGCACTATAGAGACTGTATCGTTAATGACCATATACGATTGTTTTATACTGAGCAAATTGTTTGCAACTTGTTTAAGATAGAAAGGATAAATAAAGTAACAAGAGCAAGTCTAAGGTTTTTTTTACCACAACTGTCTCACTCTCTCCCCGACCTCCTGTCGTTCCCATCACAAACGGCATACCAACTTTAAGAGTACAACTTAGAATTGCCTGCTGTCGTACCATCCATCAAAAAACAATTGTAAGAAAGAATTGAATAAAAGTATCAACAATAACATAAAGATTTCCATAACAAACGAAGTATGAACTGATGTTCTTTGCAGATCAAATGTCCAAATAAGTATGTTTTCAAATATCACAGGCAGTTAGCTATCCCTTCTTAAGAAGATAAAGGGATCTTTTGTTTACCATTAACAGTTGCAGGAGCAGAGTAGTCCAGCACAATCAGATTTGGGTATTCATCAGCTATAGAAGCAAGAGTCTTTTCTCTATTGTCATGGCTAAGAAGCTCAATTTCTTATTTTCTTGCCTCTTCTCCTCCACGTGGTACAGAGGAAGCATTTGCCTGTTCTCCTCCACTTGGTACAGGGGAAGCATTTGCCTCTTCTTCTATACTTCGTACACATGGCCACCAAATTGTGTTGTCCTTGTCCACATCCATCAATGCAATGCCCAAAGTTGCTAAATCGCTCCGGATTTGATCACTCCTTTGTACTCCTTGTTTTCCCTTGCTTCTGCTCTCTCCCTTATCTGTTGCAAGACATACTCTTCGGTTTTCCCTGCCATAATTAATGCCTTTTCTTTCAGCTGCTGTAGAGCCTGCACCATTGGCACTGATGGGGTTACAAACTCAAAAAGATGAAAACATATACTCTGATGATTTAGAAAAGAAAATAGAGCAATATAATAGCTGAAATTTATACCTCTGTGTAAGGCAAGGCAGATAGCAACCCTAGGACCTCCAACACTACCTTGACCTGCTCCACTACTTCAGTAAGGCCCTTAACAATGGGCAGTTGCTGCTGCTTTTGCTTTAACTTCTGAAACCCTCAAAAAATACCATATGTCAATGAATGTAAGCATGTGCCAAAGGTAGAAGAGGATAGCAAGCTTCATACCTTAAGCTTGGTGATAGACGCATTTATGAACCTAAACGCGTCCTGAAGAGAAGCATTAAGAAAGAAAGGGGTATGCAGGTCATCAGACATTCCACTGCAGAAATCCTTCTTCAAGTTTTCGATGCACTTCTTAGCATCATCAGGAAGCTGGATTGGTTTTTTTGGCTTGTCATCTGAATTGCCTTTTTGAAGTGGCAACAAAGCTTCCTCGCACTCTTGCAATGTCTGGAGACAAATTAATCTAAGTTGACAAATGAAGGAGCCAAAATCCAATATAAGATCATCACATATAATCTACCAGTCTACCCATTGTTTGTCAAACGAATTAAGGCCAGAGCATATCACATAAATTAAGATCATCACATATAATTTACCAGTCTGCCTTAATAATCATGCAGTCGGAAATCAATATAGCAACATCATTTTATTGTTAAAATAGTTCTAAAACCATCATGCAGCCTTAATTTTCATTTATCAGCCCTGAAATGGCTTTAATAAATCCAACATACTAGATATACACTGCATAGAGTTGATGCAACCAACAATACTCCATTGATCATTTGAAAGCAGTAAGATCATATTGGGAGTGATGTTTGGCATGATGATGACTTATGATCAAAGCATGCAAGAGAAATTCAGGTTTCATCTATTTGTCTCCACTTGTTTTTGTAAGGCTAGAACCGGGCTATATGTAAGTGCAGGGACACCCAGCCATTCACCAGGTCCAACCACACACAAATGCTAAAAAATCTAATTCGTTTTGAGATCTCTCAACAATAAATAACACATTACTTCCCAGAATTAATAATATCTTGTTGATGGTCAAAAAAGAAGAAGAGTGACTTCAGTGAATAAGAAATTCTAATAAAGTAACAATCTAGATTCATCTGCCAACCTGATAAATGTAGTAGACTGCATCTGATGCAATTTTTAGTTGATCAAGGGAGTAGTTGACTGGAGATCGGTAGTTCATACTTACCAAAAAGTACCTCAAAGCCAAAGGGTGGTATCTTTCAAACACCTAGAGAAAAGGAGATTGGAGCCATATAGAAACTTAGGAAGGGAATCTGAAAGCAGCAGGAGTCATAAGCTCATAATAAAAAAATACAGAGGTATAAAAAATTAGCATAAAGATATTAAGAATAGCAATGCGTTATACCGTACGGATTGTGAAGAAGTTTCCCAGTGATTTTGACATTTTCTCATTATTGACATTTACAAATCCATTATGTACCCAGTAGCTTATGTGTGTTTCTGAGCAAGCAGCACTGCATTCTATATGCCACCCAGGTCTTCCAATTCCCCATGGACTGCCCCAACTTGGCTCGCCTGGTTTGGCAGCCTACAAAGCAAAGTTCACATCAGCAGCACGCATAAATAACAACATTTTCAGATCTGGAAAAATAGAATACAGATTGCGCTTTCTGGAATCAACAGCAACACGTTCACCAGCTCGATTGTCTACCAGATAAGTCCCCATAATTTGGAAAATTATCAATAGAAAACTAAGAAAAGTACACATCTCCATCAACTGCATATGCAAAATCATTTTCTATAATCTGCAGAAACCAAAAAAAAAAAAGGAATGAAGAAAGGGTTTAATAGCTATTTAACTTTCAGAAACAGTGTGTTATAATATTTAGAAAGGAGGCATAACATACATAGATAACAAAATTCTACAAAATCGGTAAATATATTTTTAAGCTCATAGCATAAGAGGGTTCATTGATGGTTTCTCTGCATTCAAACGTTTATACAGCAGATCATTAGATTCCCTTTTGTCATGAAAATAAGGCCATTATGTTTCTTCTCAACAGGAACTTGTAGAAAGTGGACTGAACTTAACCACAAAAAAATCTACCAGCTGAAGCAATGGAAAGGCCATAACTACACAGAAGATGAAAGAAACAGAAGCCTTCCTCTCATAAGAAGTCGAGAATCCGGTGAGTTATTTTTCAGTCCCAACATGTAGCAGAGTGACTTCAGTGAATAAGAAATTCTAATAAAGTAACAATCTAGATTCATCTGCCAACCTGATAAATGTAGTAGACTGCATCTGATAACCAGGCCAAGAAAAGTTCAATATTCCAATTCAATTGATGACGGAGAACCTGATTCTCTTATTCAAGATTGATATGCTTCTCTTCTAACTTGATATGAAGCTACAAATATTGCATCATATCCAATCATATGGGAAACAAAAGTTGTTTTCTAGAAACATTATTAAGTAAGTTCTAATGTGTTTGTACGGAGAATAACTCACCGGATTCTAGCAACGGGACCCGCGCGTTGCGCGGGCAAATGGTTTTATGGTACATGAGCGGAATTGGAGCTGGAAATTGTGATAGAATGGCCAGATAAATTCCCCAAGAAGCCGAAACTTAAGAGCTGTAACTTCTCTTGTGGTCAATGTGAGGTGGCTTGAAATCTAGTTTTCTCAAAGAGAAGCAGAGAGTTTGGTAACCTATTATGTGATTTTACTGTTGTTGTTGTGAAGATTAGAATTACCAAATATTAACCACTGCTTTTACTCATTTTGCTGGCTTGGTAGCATACTGAGTTATAAATCCATTTAAATCCCCTAGAGCTCATTTTCTGAAACTATTTTTGCTAATTTTCTGAAGCTAAACGATAGAGCATGTTGCAAATTGGGTCTATTGACTCTATTCGCAAGCATTCTCATTGACAGAACCATACAATTCTACTCAATAGAATTGACACATTGTACAACTTAAAGAGTTGAAATAAAGCACTGATTTTGAATTAAAATAAACAGGATCTAACAAACAAACAGCATGATGATGATGTATGCAGGACTGTGAACTCCACAAGTTGGAATCCTTAAAACAAGGTGGTTGTGCATCCAAGCTGCAAGAAGAAAATCAAACAGCAAAAGTAAGAAAAGTGTTACGCAGCAAGCCGGTGCACAGACCCCCTAATACGAAGAAGGACAAGAGTTACATGTCGGTCGGACACCAGGAAGTCTGTGCTAAGATACTTGCCATACGAATTTACGGCATCCCAGACCTGGCAGACCATGACCTCATGCAGTGAGCCCTTGTTAAGCTTATTCAGGCCAAGCGAAATGGGTCCTCCTTGCGTCACCTGTCCATGAACGGCGCTCTCATTGTTCGACTCCATTTGATCACCAGGGGAAAAGGGAATTGTGAAGAAAGATAGGGCAATTAGGGAACCTAACGGCTGTATATATAGGCCAAGGAGGCGGCGATCGGTGTACCTGTGCATCAATTCGTGAAATAATGGGTGTAGGCCAACAATCAGAAACTCCTGCAGCCTCATGCTGGCAGACTAAACGACCATATGACCAAGCTGGCCCAAACCCGGTTTAAGTAAATAACTATACCTCTTGTGTTGTTTTGGAGGTTCCTTGTCGGATTTCTTAGCAGTAGGATCAGCTCTGATAGCAGCATGAACCTTCTTGTACATCTCCTCAAGAGTGTCAGCTTCGATTCCCTTCTTGATGTACTCAGTAAACTGAGACTGGTATTTTTCAGGCTCATCTTCCATCAAGGTCTGCCAATATTTAAGAAATGTAAAATGTTATGAACAAAATCAAATCATGGGACTGGCCCCAAGAGTCCGACCACAAGTATCCTCAAATTTTATATGTTCGTTCAAAAGACTAACTAAAATCGGATAGTCATATATCACAACTTATTATGACATTGAAAGATTACTCACCCTCATGTAGTCAGCAACATGTCCTCCGTAGATGTACTTACGATGGATCTCAACATCAAGTTGATTGTTGTCCTTGCCAAATCCAGCAAGACGCCTATCACTGTGTGGGATATCAAGTCCACCATCAAGTGCACCCTAATAAGAGTGTGAATTCAGTTGTTAGCAAAAGCAAAACAAATTTGGAATGTGTGAAAAGGCAAAACGTATAGCATCTTAGTTCAGTAAATAGGGAGAGAGAATGCAATGTGGTATGAGTACCTTCAGCACCAAAAACCCTGCTGCTGGTAGTGGTTCTCAAAAGTCCAACATCAAGAAGAGCACGGAATGGCCTCCTGCTTTCCCCAGGTTCAACAGAGTAATCTTCACCAGTGGCTTCAACATTGCCCTCGTATTCATCATCCATTTCGAGCATTTTCAGCACACGGCGAGCCAAAAAAAGGCCAGTACAGTAAGCTGAGGTCAAATAATGATTGTTAGAAGAAAAAAAAAAAAAAAAAGTGGCTAATTGGCAAAAAAGGTCATGAAACCCACCAGCTGCATAGTTGGTAAGTCCAACTTCGAGTCCATAGCGTGGCAATTAATGGGCATAAGCAGCTGCAAGGATCATGTCTCCAGCTATGGTAGTAGAAATTACTTGAGCGATCACATCCTTGTTGGTCTATTAGTAATTGAGTCAAGGTGGACAATAGTGCGTAACAAAGATGGGAAATTTTAGCATATATATAGCAACCCTTCAATCCCATGTTAAAATTTAAAAATATCAAAAAGTTCAATTATCTATCACTTGAGCAACAATCAAAAGCCATTGCCAATTTGCCATTACATATATGGGTGCAATCTATGGCTCTGATCCGCACTGAAAATCAACATTAACAATAGAATGAGAACAATAGCTCAACCAAGTTTAACATGCAAAGAAATCAGAACAATATGAAATAAAGTAGCTAAGACCAGGATACAAATCACACAACAATTCTATAGTTGGGAGTGTTGTACGTACTTGTTCTTGTCCTGATTGATCAGGCGAATTCTGGCACGGTAGTTCAGGTAATTTGCCGCCGCCGCCGTATTTGTCGCCGTCTTCGCCCTAATCAAGCCGGCTTCGCGGGTCAAACTCCCAATTGAGCTAAGAAGGAATTGAATAATTGGAAATCGATGAGCTGATTTGAGAGGGAAATGGAGTTAATTAGAGCGGAAATCTTACCCGGAGTGAAATCATCAGTTGCAGAAGCCAACTCAGAGTACTCGAAATTTCTCCAAGACCGCTTCGTCTCCGGTAGATGGCGACAATCAATGGTGTCTTTTGCGCTCCTGATCCTGGCAAGCTTCCGGCGATTCCTCTTCTTCAAGAGCTCGGATCCGCCGGTGAGGAGCGCGATCGTCGACGTCGACAGCTTCTTCACCGACGACTTCCTCACGGCTTCGATGAAGCCTTTGAACAGGAATCCGTACCTGTCCGCGCTCAGAACCTTCTAGACCGCCATCGACGACGACGACGACGATGCGGAAGCTTTTCGCTTCTAATGTCCTCGTTTCTGGCTTGCAAGGGCTTGGTACTGAAATCGGTAGGGTTTTCTACCACTCTTGCAGTCTGTTTCGTGTTTGATTGTGCCGTACTACCTTTTCTTCAGGCAGAAGAGGATGAAAGGTATCTTACTGTCTCACGAGATTGGAGGGTCAGGATAAATTGAATTCAACACGTGCAAATGGGAATTGCGGAATTGGAAGGGATGGAAAACGAAGAGACGGAAGGGGGTTAAGAGGTCCGAACAAAACACTGTAATTTGGGGTTAATTAATATAAATTGGGGTTAATTAACAATATTTAAGCCTTATGGATGTGTTGCATTTTTAAAGTTGTAAAGATGATTACTACTAGCGTGATGGAGCATATTTTATTTTTTATATTTTAATTATCATTTATTTAATTTATAGACAATAATCTTCAAACCTTCTATCATTTCGGTTAATATTATTATATAAGAGATATAATGTATTTTATAAATTAAGAAATATATGAATTTTTTTGGTCATCGATGAAGAATTCTAATCTTTTTTACCTATCATCTTTTTAGTTTTCAATTATTAACTAACAAATTTAGTATGCAAACTGTCATCTTATATGAATGCATATGTATATAAATGAAATTTCTCCAATTTTTATTTATACTTGCATTATTATTAGTTCTAAATTTTTCATCTAATTGATAATGTTGATCAAATATAGTAAATATCTTGATTAGAGATTAATAGTATTTAACATACTTGTATGACATATCTTAGGGACCTATAATGATAAAAAGTATCTTATTAAAATATTATATAATAAGAATATAGTAATAAATACTAAAAATGAATATAGATATTCAATGTATCTTCTTAATACATTTATACAGATGAGTCAAAAAATTTCATTATATATTAGCCTTACTTTATTATTGATAAATTAATTTTAGATCATTTCAAGACACTAATTAAGATTTACTAAAGTGGGAAAAAAATCAAAAATTGTTTTTTGAAGGAGAGTTAAACACAAAACATATGGATCGATGGGTCAAAAAATTTCATTATAAATTAACCTTACTATATTATTGGTAAATTAGTTTTAGATCATTTTAAGACATTAATTAAGTTTTCTATAGTGGGAAAGAAAATCAAAAAAAATTGTTTCAAGGAGACTGGAACACATAACATATGGACTAATGAAGACAGTTAAAAATTGCTACAGTAGAGATTTGACATTGAATGAGAAAACCTCCTAAAGGATTAATGAAGACAAGACTACAATTATAAAGTACCACTATGTTACTGGTGTCAATTTGATTACATATTGCTTAAACTACCACTATGTTCTAGTGGTGGGTGATGTCCGCGTTTTAGGTAGGATTTCTAGGGTCTAGATAGGTTAGATTTAGTGGTGTTTCGTGCTTGAGTCTTGTGTTTTTGAGTCTTTTTGCATAAGTTTTCGTATTTCCTTGAGATTCGGAAACTACGCATATTTGTGTCGTTTTGTAGGTGTTTTGAAGTTTGAAGAAGAGTTTGGAGCAATGCTAAGAGAGGATGGACAATCTAGGAGGAAGATCTCGAGAGGACAAGCTAAGGAGAAGAGCTAAGAGGAGCTAAATCAAGAGGAAAAGTGAAGGAATCGACCCCGGGATCGAGCTAGGAAGGGTCGAGCTCGAGCCAAGTGAAGAAGTTAGAAGAAGCTGAAAAAAGAGCTCTCAGGATCGACCCTGAGGGGGGTCTAGATCGACCTTTAGGGGGTCGATCCTAGGCACCGACTTCACCTATTCCGGATATATTGTAGAGTTTCCAAATCTGTATTTTAGGAAGGTTGTTTCTTTGTGTTTCCTAGTTAGATTAGGACTCCTTTTCTTCTATAAAAGGAGGTTGAACTTATAGTTTTTAGGAATTCAATCAATTAATCATCAAGACTTGGAGGGCTAGGAAGAAGACTTGGAGAGCAAGTTTGAGATTTGTAAGATTGATCTTTTGTTTAATTCGAATTCTAGTTTTGGTTTTGATCATGTCTTCTTCTTCTTCTTCCTTGTTTCTCTTTGCTATGTGTGAGTACTCTTCTTAAGTTCTAGGGTTGGGCAAAAACCCAACACAATCATGCATGTTTAAAACTTGAATTCATGACTTGAATGCTTAAGGATCATATCTAACCTATCTTGTGCTTAATCCTTGGTGAAAATTGAGGCATGTCTTGTAATTAACCTTAGCGAAAGTGAAAAGTTAGTTGCTTGATTATATCTAATAGGATTATTTGCGAAAGTTGATATTCCTAGGTTGAAGGATAGGTAGAAAGTTGTTTGATTTGCGAAAGTTGATTGAATAGCTTGAATTGTTTGCGAAAGTTAACTTTTCTATGATCTAGATTGCATGATAGTTGTGAATTCTTGTCAAAAGCATGTATGGTTGTTGTTGTGGTAGCCCTAGCCCTAGGATTTGCCCTTTTTATTGATTGAAATTCGTGTTTCTGCTTTGATCCCGACTCCCTAAGTCGTGCTCGAACCGTTGCTTGTGTGATTGTGTGTGTTTCATGCTTGTTTGCCCTCAGGACCGACCCACCTAGGGTCGAGATCGACCCTCTTCAGGTCGATCCTGAGTAGATTTGCTCTGCCCATGTTTCCTTTGTTTTCGTAGTTTTCGACTAAACTTAGCACTACTCTTACTCCCGTGGACGATCCTGACTTCGCTATACTCAGCGGGGTCTTGACTATAAATTTATTTGTTCAAGAAACCCTTCAACAGTGGGACAACCAGAGCAACCGTTGCAATTGACCCAAAAGAAGTCACTTCCGATGTCAACTTGGATATAGAATTCTTGTGAAGGAGACCCTATTTTAACTCTGTGTAGTATAATCTGCTCAATCCAACAAATGCATGCATACATGTAAGTTATACAGTTAGAGTAAAATAAACTAAATATCTAGCATAAAAAAATATTAATTTGAAAGTTCATGTGACACCAAAATGTGCGTGGATTTTTTACCCGAAGAAACTGGGATCAAAGCTATCGAAACTCCATTCTGCGAATAACCATACACAAAACATGGCGCTTCATGCTCTACAACCAAATAATTTACCCTATCGATCAAGATCAACTCAGACAGCATATAAGTTAAAAAGATATAATAATTAAGTTGACTTGGCAGGAAGACTTACAATGTAGAAAGGTTGCAAATATAAATAGTCTTGGAGTTCAAGCACCAGTGATGTACCGCCCTTAAAGTTAAGATTTAGTATTGAAAAAGATTGGTCAATACTACACACAAAAAGAACTTAGAGATTGGGGTAAACAAAAGGAAACATTATATATGTCTATCTATCCAAAACAACTAATTACAAGACATGAATTGAGACCTCACTTAGATGTTGTATTATAGAATTGGTTTTCCTTTGTAGACTCAAGACGTACTCACTTAGAAGTGGCACCATTAATTTAAAAAGGGACGACCTATGTACAATAAATTTTGCGGTTGTTGGTTGTTTTTAACATACATAGAAATGTATCATTTTAATCTGACAACATCGATGAACAGAGCATAAGCCGCTTCAAGAAGATAAGAAACGGTCGTCCCAGAGTCGAACATAGTCCTGACCATGTTTCTCGATGTTGCGAAAGTAGAAGGGTCTATCGGCAAAACTCGGCCGTTCACCGAAATATTGTCCATGTACACATTGTAATGTGGATTGTGTTACGTTCGGTGGAATCATAATTAAAATTTATTAGATAATACCAAAATGACGCACACATATTTACAACTATGGTATAAACAACCTCGATTTATGTTTAAAAGAACTTATTGATAAGGGAACAAAGGCATGTAGACATGGCAGGATCAAGGATCTCACCAAACACCAAGACTCTGAAAATAGAACCTCCGCTCAAACAATGGGAGAACATTGGTGACGTCATCCTTCGCGAAGAAAGTTGAGATAAAAGTGACATTGGCTATTGTCCCTGATTCATGATAACCTGGAGGGAACACTCCTCTTCACTTACCATTAACATTAAATAGAATGTATATCCCCCTTCAACAAAAGTGATGTTAAATAAAAGAGTATACTAATTAAAAGTATTTTTGTAATAAATTACCCTATAGGAATTCCCCCTTCTTATTACCATAATAGCGAACTACACCCTTTATTTCACAAAATATAACTAAATTATACCTTTTTAAAATATATATGGATTAGGATAGACTGCAAATAGATAAATTTATTTTGAAAAGGAATTTGACCTTTGGGCCTTATCGTCCGGTGTCAACCCTATTTTAACACTCCGTAGTATAATCTGTTTAATCAAGCTAATGCATGCATACATGCAAGTCATAAAATTAGAGTTAAATAAATTCAATATCTAGCAAAAAAAGATATTAATTTAAAAGTTCATGTGAACACAAAAGGTACGTAGAATTTTTTACACGAAGAGACTGGGGGCAAAGCTATTGAAACTCCATTCTGCGAATACCCATACACAAAAAATGGTGCTTCGCCCCCTACAACAAAATAATTTACCCTCTCGCTCAAGATAAACTCAGACAACATATAAGTTAAAAAGATATAATAATTAAGTTTTTGGGCTGGAAGACTTACGATATGGAATGGCTGCAAATATAAATAGTCTTGGGGTTCAAGCACCATTGATGCACTGCCCTTAAAGCTAAGGTTTACTATTTGAAAAGATTAATGGTCTTAATACTACACATAGAAAAAACTTATTAGAACTTGGGCTAAACAAAAGGAAACACTATATATATATAACCAAGCAATTAATTACAAGTTAAAACTAAACAGGACATGAAATAAGACCTCACTTGGATGTTTTATTGTAGCATTGGTTTTCCTTTGTAGAGTCAAGGCATACTGACTCAGAAATGGCACCATTCATCTGAACAGAGACGACATATATAAACATTAAATTTTGCGGATTTTAGTTGGTTTTTAACATACATAGAAATATATAATTTCAATCTCACAGCATCGATGAACAGAGCATAACCCGCTTCAAGAAGATAAGACGGGTCGTTCCGGAGTCTAACATAGTCCCGGTCATATTTCTTTATGTTGCGAAAGTAGAAGGGTCTGTCGGCAAAACTCGGTCGTTCACCGAAATGTTGTCCATGTACACATTGTCATGTGGATTGTGTTACGTCCGGTGGAATCATAGTTAAACTTTCTTAGATAATGTCAAAATGACGCATACATATTTATAACTATGTTATAAACAACCTCGATTTATGTTTAAGAGAACTTACTAATCAGGGAACAGAGGCATGTAGACCATGGAGGGATCAAGGATCGATCTCACCAAACACCAAGACTCTGAAAATAGAATCTCCGCTCAAACAATGGGAGAACATTGGCGGCATCATCCTTCACGAAGAAAGTTGAGATAAAAGTGACATTGACTATTGTCTCTAATTCATGACAACCTGGAGGGAACACTCTTCTTCACTTACCATTAACATTAAATAGAATGTTTATCCCCCTTCAACAAAAAAGATGCTAAATAAAAGAGTATACTAATTAAAAGTATTTTTGTAATAAATGACCCTATAGGAATTCCCCCTTCTTATTACCATAATCGCGAACTACACCCTTTATTTTAAAAAACATACCAAACTATAACTTTTCTTAATATATATGGATTAGGATAGACTGAAATTAAATAAAGTTAGTTTGAAAAAGAATTTGACCTCTAGGCCTATCGTTCGGGTTTTTTCCATGGAATTTGAACTTTGGGCTCAAGTGTATTGTTCGATTTAAAATATTGTAAAGATTTTATATGCATGATTTGTTGAAAGTCCTCATCCAAATACAAGTGTGGCGGCATAGCTAGTGTTTTGGGTGGCAAAACCACTAGAAATCGCGTCCAGCTGCATCAGATCCTTGAAATAATTATCCTCTGTGCTACTACAGTTCTCGTACTTGAGCTTGTAAATACATACATTGATTAGTCCACTTGTCACAACGAGCCTCTGATGTTGTCCAAGCTTCCGATTTGCATTTCTTATCAGAACACAAGACGACCGGAACCATGCTCAACCTTGATGGGCCAAAAAAGTTAAGGTAAAAAACCTATACCATCAAAATCAAATAAGGAAATATATTATCATTTCCATTAACGTACGTACATAAAACCCTCTAAATCAGAATAAAGAAGATCATATCGACTAACTTACTTGTACTGATCCGCTAATGGTGGGACAGCCTGAGCAACCGTTGTAATTAACTACAAGATGTCACTTCTTGTGTCAACTTGGATGTGAAATTCTTGCAGAGGAGTCCCTATTTTAACTCTGTGTAGTATTATCTGCTCAATCAAACAAATGCATGCATGCAATTTATAAATTAGAGTAAAATAAATTAAATATCTTCCATAAAAAGATATTAATATAAAAGATCATTTGAAACCAAAAGGTACGTAGATTTTTCACCCAATGAGAATGGGGTCAAACCTACTTTCTAGGGTGAAACCAATGGTGACTCTAGGTTGCAAGATATGCTTGTGCCAGGCACAGTCGTGCGCCACAAGCTGACTCATGCTTGCATCCTTATTTAGCAGAGTAGCCCTCCAACTTCAATGGCAAGAGGTGATAATCGCTCATAGCCGGTGTGGCCCCTAGTACGAATACGGCGGTAGCGACGGCTGATACACAGACATAAACTTGATATGCAATTGTATTGCTCGCCATCACAGGAAATCTCTCTTACTAATGCCTATGTAGCTACATTTAATTTGGACGAAGAGTTGAGTTTAAACGAAGAGTGACATTCATCTTCAGCTTTATAGCTGAGATGAATGGAATTTGGACGGTTATAGGTAGTTAGCTATTATTGGTTTTGTGTTCCGAATTAGGCAATTAAATGCATTATGCAAAGCACTAATGCAAAAGGAGGAGTGAATATCAGGCTCAACAAAGAACAAAGCACAAACATTATTGTTTGGGAGCACACGTATCTATATCCCTCTAAAGATTGTCACTTAAGGTTTAAAGTTTCATAAATGATCATTCATTTGTTTTGTTTTTTATTTTAATTTTTCTTTTATCTTATTTTGTGTTTTATTTTAATGTCTATTCAGATACTCCCTTTCTAATAATAAATATTTTACCAATAAATGCCACAAAATGAAAGAGGAAGATATTGATTTTAGAAGATCATGAGACTTACTTTTATTATAACTAGGAAGCTTGGCCCGTCCGATAGACGGGCAAATTTTTTCGTCGTGTTTTTTTGATGGTAAGTATTATAATGCTCGTCATGATCTAGTATTTGTTTTGATCAAAAAATTAAGTGGGTATTTTGTATTGAATTATGAAAAAAATAGTACATGTATAAAATATGAAATAATATGATGAAATATTTTTTATAAAAAAAGGAGGATATCAATTAAGTGGGGGTGGGGATTTGAAGTGGCATACAAAATTAAGTGAAGAAGAGTTGGAATGGGGTGGGAGGAGCATTTATGTTTTAAGGAGGAAGCTAATTTTTATAGTTTTATAGATATAGATGAATGATAATACAAAAGATACATAGAAGACATAATATTTATACTTGATTACCTTTTTTTATCAGAAATTGATGGTCATTTATTTCCACGTCTGATTTTGTCATTCGTGTCTGGTGGTGTGTCCTCGCTGCTTTTCCTTCATGTTTTTGTGGTGGTGTGGTCTATTTGTATGTCTACATGTGGTGCGTTTTCCTTGCCCTTTTGTGGGACTTTGTGGCTGTCAACATGGTGGGGGAAGTGATCTAACTAAGACTTCCCTAATCAGTGATCACGCATCTTCAAGATCGTCATTGTTCCAGTTATGTATTTTCTGTTTTTGAGGTTGTTCTCTGATCAAGCAGCAAGGACACACTGCTTTATAGAGTGACGTTGTTTTTTAAGTTGGCATAACTAAAAAATACATAGAAGACGTAATATTTATACTTGATTACATTTTTTTTCTAAAACCTTATAATAAGAATCTAAACTGATATACCTCATATTTAAAAACTTCATTTTTATCAACATTTATTGTTATCGACTATTATTATGTTTAAAATTAGCCTATATGTTACCACTGTTAAATTATTAAGATATTATCTTAATGTGTTTATTTAAGTAAATCAAATAATATCTTTTTGATATCTTTATATGGTATGATATTTGGTAATATCTTTATACCTCACAATATCTTAATAAAATTATTCTAATATCTTAATAATATCTTTATCTACTATAATACAATATAAAGCGGAACCTAAATCTTTGTTAAAATTTGCACTACATCATCGAGACAGAATAAAATAATGATTTTACTTTTTAAATTATCTCCTACAAGAATAATCTTTATTCCCACCTGATATCTTATCCATTTTTTTTTGATATCATTAATATCTTACCCTAAAACATTTTTCATTTTAGATAAAAGAGAGTTTTTAAAGTATTGTTATAAAGATTCTAGATAATTAGTTAAAATAATGGATTCTATAATTGAACTGATTGTATTTTTTTATACATAAGAAAATACAAATAGCTATATTATTAAATATAATTTAAAATCTTAACAAAATAATACAAAATTATATTTCAATAAATGTTACTTGGGAAAGTAATCTTACATAATAGTCTTAATTAATTGATTGAATTTACTTATTTTTAAGATAAAACATAAAAAGATATATTATCAAATACACTAAGATGGGTTGAAGAAATGAATCAAGAATTGGAGGCCCTCGAAAGAAATCAGACCTAGATCATCACTAATTTACCTCCACAAAAGAAGGCGATAGGATGCAAATGGGTGTACAAAATCAAGCACAGACCCGATGGCACAATAAAGAGATACAAGGCTAGGCTTGTCGCAAAGGGGTACAATCAGAACAGGAAAAAATTACAAACACACGTTTTCTCTAGTGGCCAAATTCACAATTATCAGAGTTCTTCATGCTTTGGCTACTATCCAGAATTGGTCTTGACATCAATTCGGCGTTAACATTGCCTTTTTACATGGGCATTGGGCATCTTGATGAAGAGGTGTATATGGAAATACCTGAAGGGTACAATGCAGCTCCGCCTAGGAAAGTCTATAGGCTCAAAAGATCGTTATATGGGCTCAAGCAAGCTTCAAGACAATGGAACATTGCTCTCAATCAATTTCTTTTCACTTTTGGCTTTGTTCATTCTAAGCAAGACTACTCCTTGTTTGTAAAAAAGGTTCCTACATGGGCTGTGACCACTCTGCTCTACGTGGATGATTTGTTGATAACCGGAGATTACCAGAAGTTTATCTCCAAGCTGAAATCGGCTCTTCGTCACACTTTCACCATCAAAGACCTAGGCATCGCTAGCTACTTTCTTGGGCTGGAAATTTGCTAAAGTAAGTAATGAACATTGCTTCATCAACGGAAGTACATTCTTGATATTATAGAAGATTGCAAGATGCAGGATAGCAAACCAAGCTTATTTCCTTTGCCGAGAGGAATCAAGTTATCTAATGATCAAGGCATTCCTCTAGATGAACCCGAGCAGTACAGACGGTTAATAGGGAGACTATTATTTCTCAATCTCTTGAGACCATACCTCTCATATGCAGTGCAACACTTAAGTCAATTCATGGCAAACCCCAGGCAACCACATATGGACGCTGCAAAGCACGTCGTCAAATACTTGAAAGGCACTTTGCAGTTAGGTCTGCTTTTCTCATATGATTCGTCTCTCAAGCTATCATTCTATAGTGACACGGATTGGGGCACTTACGCTTTCAGTGCTCGATCTCTGACTAGTTATTGCAACTTTTTTGGATCATCCTTAGTCTCATGGAAGACAAAGAAAGACTGTCTCAAAGTCCTCTACGGAATCTGAATATAGAAGCATGTCGATGGCATCTAGTGAGATTATATGGCTGCACGGATTATTGGCTGATCTTCAAGTGTCAATACCCATTCCAATTGTTCTCCACTTTGACAATGAAGTAGCTCAATGTATAACTACAAATCTATTGTTTCACGAACGAATTAAGCACTTGAGGATTGATTGTCATTTGGTCAGAGATCTAGTTCAAGAAGGCTTCATTCAAACTGCACATATCTCCTCTACTGATCATCGAGTGGCTAATATAATGACAAAAGCACTTGGAGGACAACAACATGCTTATCTCATATTCAAGTTAGGACTTGTTCTTATCAACCAAGTCCAACTTGAAGGGGGGATGTGAAGAATAATGAAAGAATGAAATTGATTATTACTTTTGTATGTTGAGTCATTGTCCACATCTTTGTCCTACATGTTAAGGTCTTTTAGGTCTTTTCATTTGCTTTCTATCCCTATTAACTGCAGTATAAATATTCCTTATGGCACTTTTGATAGATTAAAGTATTTAGGAAACATCAAAAGAACTCCCAACCGTCATGTAAAAGTGTTTTCATGTCATTCAATGAAATGTGGCATTTTTCAGTAGTTTCCAGTTGAGTAATTGCTCAAGCTTACATTTGCATAAAGAGTTGGAAGCTTTCATTGAAAAGGAGCTATATCCTATTGGTCCTATGAATTCCAAAAAATCCATGCAGTCTTTCGACTCCATGGATACTACCAACATTGTCTTAGCCAAGATCGGGGAAATGCAAGTGATGAATCAAACCTCCTCACCAACCGAATCCACCAAGCGTAAGGATGGAGAGAAGTAAACATTTAGCGGATACTACCAACGTTCTATTTTTATGCTTAAATGAGAAGCATATGATTCTTGAATTTATATTCTTTGCAAGAACATCATTACATGAAAAACCGAAAAAAAGATATAGAAACTCCACCAAATAATATCGATCTTTATGCTCCAAGATATATTGTATATATAGAAAGATATAAAAACTCCCTCCATATATATATATGCATATATAGCAATTTTCTTTTAAGAAAATAATAGTAGTTGTTCTAAATAATTTTCAAATCATGAATAGTTGGATATAAATCCTTGATGATTATCTATTAAAATCTTTTATAAATTATTTTTCCACTACAAAATCTTTTTGCATTTTTTTTTAAATCAAAGACATCACTGTAGATTCTATTCAAACGAATTCGTTAGTGAGAGATTTTTGAATAAGCACCATCATCGATCAATACATATATGTATGTATAAGAAAATAGTAAGAATCACTCAAGCGATATTAAGAAATCGAATGAGTTTAGCGGACTAGGTCAATGAGATGATAATGAAGGAGTTCAATCTCTATCCACGACAACAATCCTACATTCGCTAGTTTGATATTAGCAATAAAGAAAGTGAAGAAGTTCAACCAACCCCTGTTGAGTTGATGGTGAAGGTGTCTGACATTTGTTTGGAGAGTTCTATATGTATTTAGCTTCTTGATAATATGATGGTGAAGGAGATGTAAATATCCTTTTGTAATGCTCCGACTGCACAACTTAGATATGGTGGAGGAGATTGAAACTCGTCTAAATATAAGAGAGAAGGTGATAAATGGTATTGAAATTTGATGGTGTAAAATCGTAAAAGTAGGGGATAAAAATTGACATTCTGATGTATGAAAAAATATATTAGTGATGTTGTGAAAATTGACACATGCCATATAAATGATATTGAATATAATTTTATGACGCGTAAATGAAATGTCAAATTTTACTAATATAAGAGCATCCACAATGGAGAATAGGAATGGATTTTTCTATTGTAGATGCTCTAAATTTTTAAATAACGGCTCTTCGATTTAGCGCACCTCCAAATCTCGTTATAGTGCACCCCCTTTGTCTATTAAAAAGGGATGGACGGTTCATACATGACCACAGAAAACCGGTGGACAAGTTAATATTGTCCATACATTTTTAACGACCGAGTGTTACAATCTTAGTTCAAGAACCTTGTCCAACATTTTTTAATGGACATTAGATTTTCGTTCATGACAAACATGTGGACCTTTAAACGTTGTCCATGGTATTTTTATGGAGATATCGCGTTTCTCCATTTATTTATAATGGACGATTTGTCAAAACGTGGAGTTCGCCATTCGCAAATCCGAAAATCAAATCGAACTTAGGGTTTATACTTGGAGGAGGTGGGCCGGCGGCTGGTTGGTGGCTAGTGTTGGTGCGCGCGGATCGGAGTTGGAGGAAGAGGCATCGGTGCTCTCTAGAGAGGGCGGAATTGGAGCTCGGCGGCTGCTGGTTCGTTGTTCGCCATTCTTGAGTTGAGTTGAAAGAGGAGTGCAGAGAGGAGGGTATGTCTGTAAAAATAAGTGTTTTTATACCCTGCGCTATAACGGATTCAGCCCTGCGCTAAAAAGTAACACCCTTTAAATAATCACTTAAAAATTTGAGATGGATTAACATGTTAGGTGGTGACACGAGATGAAATCCTACATGACATACTATATAAGTGATATATAAAAGAGTCTTAGACGATGTAACGAAGTGGATTTAACCCTTAGTGATTTCAAACATATAAAATAAATTATATAGGCCAACACACCCTTCAATCCTTAGTATTAGACCGAATAGTTTTTTAACACCCCTATCTCTCACTTTACACTATAGTGTCGACAAACTATTCAAGTATCTAAAAAGGCCTAATAACATGGGATTAGTTAATTACAAAAATATTTTAAAATATTGCCCCCCCCCGGTTTATGAGCCTAAAAATTGGAGTTTGCCGCAGACCCCACCGACCCTAATTCTATCCAATAATAAAAAAACAACAAAACAATTCAAAAACCCTCAAGAAACCCAAGTAACTAAACGTCACACCTGCAATAAAAAGGGGAATGGCACACTTTGAAAATTAACAACCCAATTCTTCAACTCCAAATTCCATCCATCGATCGTTCGATCCCCTCGCTCTCAACACCCTCAATTATCCACACACAACACCCCATTCCATTTCTTCGCTCGTTTCAAAAAAGCGGAAGGCCCCACCCACCATTAGACACTGCTCCCTCCTCCCATTTGCATTTCCATTTCCATGGTGTAAAGCAAAAGCCTCTTTCTCTCTCTTCCAGGAATCGCAGTCTCAAAACAAGGAGCTACCTTTCCCACTCTCTCACCACTACACAGGGAAGAAGATCAGTCGTGGTAGCACACACACTAGTAGCTTTCCAGAGCACTGTTTTTTTTCATCATCTTCTTGCGATGGGAGGGGTGACGTCATCAATGGCGGCCAAGTTCGCCTTCTTCCCGCCGAGCCCGCCTTCGTACAAGGTGGTCACCGACGAGCTGACGGGGCTGCTGCTCCTGAGCCCCTTTCCGCACAGGGAAAACGTGGAGGTCATGAAGCTCCAGACCAGGAGAGGCACTGAGATCGTGGCCGTCTATGTCCGGAATCCCATGGCTTCCTCCAGTCTCCTCTACTCCCATGGCAACGCCGCCGATTTGGGCCAGATGTACGAGCTCTTCCTCGAACTGTGCATCCATTTGCGAGTTAATGTTCTCGCGTAAGTCCTCTTTCCCCCGGACCTTCACTTTTTTCCTGAATTTCAGCTCACCTTGTTCTAGGGTTTACAATTTCCAGATAGCTCCGTTTTTGGAATTATTTTATTCGTGTGTGTGCTTTTATGGTTTGTTTATATGGTGATGATGTGATTGCCACTTCTTTGATTGTTGGATTTCTTCTAAGCTTTTTAGGCTGCGTTTGGTTGACTAGTTCCATCCAAATGATTTTAGTCTAATGGGCCTAAATGATTTTAGTTTTTTGAGTTTGTTGATTCTTTGTTGGAATTGTGAGTTTGTTCAGCATTGATTTTAATCTTCTAAGTGCCTGTATTGAAACTGCATTTTTGCGAATTCAGCTCAATCGGCTAAATACCATTTTGTTGCTTGATCCAACATTCCCTTGTTAAGTATTACTATATGGTAAATTGTTAAAATAGAATAAATAAGTAGTTCTTGATATTTCGTCTTGGATCCTGGAATTAGGTCCGTTGATCTTACCAAGAATTCACTAGCTGTTATTCTTGTACAGCTGGTATGGCAGCAAAAGAATGGTAGTCGTACCTTGAAGCTTACTTCATTGATGTCACATTTTACCAAGCAATAGTCCTTCTCCATTAATTTTGTCATTTTCAGGTGACATGGAATGAGTTCTTCGATTATATTATGATTCGTGTGGTGAAGCGTTTCAATCACTTCATTACTATGGCATCTGATTACTTTGACATTATAATTCAGCTGGATCCTTGAGCTGCTAATCATTTTTTTTTGTCACTAAATCTGTTCTTACAAGGGGTTCAATTTCGCATTGATCAGTATGCCAAAGAAGTAATTTTTTCTTTAGAAAAGAGTATTAATGATGTATGGCAAAAGAAGCTTAAAAAACCAGCTCTAGCTAGGTTTCTCGCCAAAAAAAGCCAGGTTCTTAAATGGCTAACAATATTTGTTAGGATACAGTGGCACGTCCTATACAATCAGATCTTAGTACTTCTGCAAAGCATTCAGACTGGTTGTTGCTTCTTTAATTATTATGTTTATTAACTGACTTATTTAAAGTCACAAGTTTCTCTTACGTACCTTCCAGTTTTAGATTCCATTTTAAATATAAGGAAAAAAAATCAAGTTCAATATACCAGCCAGAACTTGGAAAATGGTTCTGTTATGGTAATAAAACCAGTTAATCAGATCATTTGAGTTAAGATATTCAGTAATGGAAACTACTAGGATTGACGATGGATTGGTGGGACTCATGACTAACAAAATCTCTCAACTTCTAACCTGAAGTTCAACCGAAAATGTTCCTGACAAAAACGATATTGTTGTTGCAGGTATGATTACTCTGGATACGGGCAGTCTACTGGGAAGGTACTTTTGGATCCAATATTTCTTCTCCATGAACAAATTCTGCATATTGAAATAAGCATTGAATTTTCAGTGTTATGTAAAGTTTCCTCCCCATTGACAGCCATCGGAGCAAAACACGTACGCAGACATAGAAGCTGCATATAAATGCCTTGAAGAGAGCTATGGTGCTAAGCAAGAAGACATTATTCTTTATGGCCAATCGGTTGGAAGCGGTCCAACTCTTGATCTAGCTTCTCGTCTCCCTAACTTGAGAGCCGTTGTTTTGCATAGCCCTATACTCTCAGGCTTAAGAGTCATGTATTCCGTAAAACGAACATATTGGTTTGACATTTACAAGGTAACAGAGGCCTATCTCTTCATGTGACCTTTGCCCACTTTCCTTCTCGTTTTCATTTACTTTTTTACCCTTTTTTCAATTCTGACCAATATACTTTATTTGCATTGTTTACAGAACATTGACAAAATTCCACTTGTCAACTGCCCTGTATTAGTCATCCATGTGAGTATACATTCAAAACAATCTTATTTTCTTGAAGTAGATTTAGAACAATCCTGTTTGCAGGAGTACAGTACATCACTATGTGATCAAAGCATACATTCATCCATGTCTTTCCTTGAAAAACTTACCGTTGTTGCTTCATTTCATGCTCGAAGTTTTATTCTTCAGTGCAAGTTACCTTGTTTCTCCTCATACATGATATCAGCTTCAGTTTTCACTCCACTTTTATTCAATCTTGTTTCTCCAGGGAACTTCAGATGAAGTAGTGGATTTTTCCCATGGAAAACAACTATATGAAATGTGCAAAGAAAAGTATGAGCCACTGTGGCTCAAAGGAGGGAACCACTGCAACCTAGAGCTCTATCCAGAGTATGTAAGGCATTTAAAGAAGTTTGTTTCCAGTGTTGAAAGGCCGCCTTCTCACCGCCATAGCTCTAGAAAAAGCTTTGACCAAGTTGACCAGACTCGTAAGAGCACAGCCGATGTGCACGAGCTTTCCCGTAAGAGCACGGGTCGAAGAGACAAGCCGCCAAAGCCAAATGCTGACAAGAAGGAGAAGCTAAAGAGCCAGCTGGGTAACCTGGAAAAGGTTGCTGAGAAGTTTCGGATTTCGTTTGACCAAACGTCACGGAGGAGCGTTGATTGCCATGAGAAGACGAGGATTAGCGTGGACCATGGTCAGCTCGAACACGCTCGGAAGAGTGTTGATCAGTTGGAAAGAATCCGAACAGTCTAGTATATGTACATTGTACATCTTTAATCCTTTGCTGTGTTGTGTGCTTGTGAGAATGATCATACGAGTCCTCTCTCACTTTTCTTTTGTTATATGCTATTTATGGTGTTCATCTACGTAGAGGGTTTTTTTTCATAAATGAGAAGATATTTGATGTTGAAAGTGATGATCAGTGGATCTGCTTAGTTGATGCAATTGCTGATCATTGACCGTTTCTTGCTTAAGATTTAGGGATTGAGGTAATATTATGTATTTATGAGATGCATAGTTTTGTTACATATATGTTCTTTGGAGAAGCTAGTTTCAAGTATTTTTGCCTCCATGTAGACTTGTAATATCAAAAGGCATGGGAAATAACAAGAGTACAAAACATGAAAGTGCACATTCCACATGTGATGTCTAGCCCTACACAAGTACACATCAAGTTAATATTGGGTGGAATGGTCTCTCATGCCCTTAGTAGGTCCATTTAGCTAAGCAGCAAAACTTGACAGCATGCCATTGAATAATTAAGTTTTGCTAACAAAGTCTAAGTACTCACATTCAAAAGAAGCAAGGCGTTACATACATAAACATACTCTTCAATTGAATTTTAACACATGCAATACAATTGAACTTTGATGAATCTATTTACAATCGAGTGTACAACAAAATCTAGTGAGGAAATTTCAGCAATTTTAGTAAGCCAGCATTTAATTAATTGCTTAGTATCTAAAATGAATTTCATTCAGAAACAACATTAAAAAGATAGAACCAGCAATAGATGGAATGACTAATGATAGAAACATTGACAATGACCTGCCAAATCATTAAGCGATCTAGACACCAAAATGTTCCCACTTCCCACCTAATAAATGCGCAAGGTTAAGTCCAACAAAATGCAGCCTAACAAAAAAAACATGGATTGATTAATGATTACAAAGAGCACATGGCTAGTTGCAGAGCAGTTACAAATACCTTATCTTTGGCCTGCAACATTATGTTCAGCTTAAATCTCATACTTTTAACCAGCAAACCTCTGCAATATGCCTCAAACAACACAAGGAATAAACACAAGTCCAAAACTGGACAGTACAGAGTTACATATCATTTCATACTAATCGATCTATAGCGTTGACAAGTATTCTCTCAGTAGTAGGAGAGCTCAAGAATCGTCATCCTATATCTTCTTCACCGGTTTCAAACATAAACGCCTTGTCTTCTTAAGATAAGCAAGTAGTGTAAGATCTAACATCGAAAAAGATTTTCATGGAGAGTCTGGGAGGGAACCGGGGAAGGAGAGCTCTTTATATTGAACAATGGCTTCCGGTGGTACATGACCGACACAGATCTCATGCACTGTCTTAAAAAGAGGGAATGAGTCCAGCCAGCCATTGTTCGTCAAGACCTCATAAACCTCGTTTGCTGTTGAAACGCCCTTTAAAAACAAGTAAGCTTCATTAAGAAGGCCAATAATGCAAGGAAAATTGACCCTTGTATATGTTAAGATATAGAATTTCCATTGAATAAAGAAAGTGGTTAACAGATTGAATGTATGAAGCAAATCACCAGATCTAGAATCTCCAGAAGACCTGCCAAGATTGTTTTCAGATCACAGCTTGGATCTTTTAGTTTGGCAACATGGTATTTTGGAAATATGTATATTATTACAAGTGTGCACCCTTTCATTAAGGAAAATATCATCTGGATACCATAATGTTTCAAATTTGAATATTCAAGTAACAACTCACAATCGCTAAATTCTTTAAGATTCCAGTATGTTTAATATTATTTTTCTGTAATCCATTAGATTTTAGTATATAACATGTGGTGTTTATGTAAGATTTATTTATTCATCCATAACAGAATCTAGTAAATTAGCAATTACCGGTTTATGACAAGGTGTTTAAGTTGATCTTTTCCCCAAGCATTTTCAATTCTTAGCAACAAGAAATCCTCGTCCCATTTTCAAAATTAGACCTTACCTGTAACTTTTGACCCTGCAGCATTTCTGTTTCAAGTTCCTCAAATGACCTGAAAAGTATCATAATAAGAGTAAGGTTAGTGTCCATGAAATCCCATATTCTTCCGACCCAATAAAGGCGGAGAAGCATGGAAAGCACCAAACCTCTTTCCACCATGCCTAGCAAAGGCCTCTGCAACTCTTCGGTTTCTGCCTCCCACTATAAGAATCAACAAAACCATCAGCAAGAAAGACCACTTGAGCATGTAAAATTATGAAATCTATAAAATTCTTACAGCATGTTGCAATGAGGTCCGCCACGCCACAACTCTCCAAGAAGGTGCCATCTCTAACAGTTGGGAACAGGCGCTTAGACAAGGCCCTCATTTCCTTCAAGCCAATTCTCATGATTGCAGCCTAAAATGAATAAAAATATATGTATTTGAAATTCTAGCTATGTGCTAAAATGAATTGAGCTCATCTGAAAGAGAAAGTTTGCGTTACTTTTGTGTTATTCCCCATCTCCATGCCGTCCACAAGACCTGCAAAAAATAATTTCCTTTCTTAACATAGTTCTGTTGATCAATGTTTCATTTTACGGCTTTTTTAATTGCTTAAAGAGGTGAAGAAAAAGAGAAGGAACCTGCAGCTACAGCCACTACATTTTTCAGAGTCCCACAAAGTTCAACTCCTTCAACATCTTGAACCTAAAGCCTTGCACAAAATGTCCAATATTACAAGGACATTTTCTACACGTTTAAATTTGAGCCAACATAGAACACTGAAGGCAAAGAAATAGGAACTACCCATAATAGCAGCTGCTGCAGTTATATAAAAGTGACTAGAAGTCAATTAGCATAGAATGTGAAACTCACAAACGAGACAACAAAATAAGGCGTATTGAACAGCAAAGCCCATCTTTCTGCAGCATTTTTGTCCTCCTTGTAACCAATTGTGGCTTCGCTAAATTTCTCCATAGCAATCTGCAGAAGCAAAGGTCAGAATGAAACATCTTCAACGTTTACCCTACACAATTGAGCATACATCGGTTCCCCATGGTACCAATATATTACGTATAGTATGACCTCATTAGCAATATTGGCACCCATTAGAACACAGCAGCTGATCCCGAGTTCTTGAGAGATGATGCTTGAGATCATGCAGGGACCATCCGCCTTGACCTGCATCCCTTTGATCAATGAGATAGCCTCCGCATCCTTCCTTATCTTACCAGCCAGCACCTTGCAGATATTCCCAAGAAATTGATGTGGGGTCACAAAAACCAGCATGTTGGCATCCTTCACTGCAGAAAATTTATACAACTCAAAATTCTAAATCCCATATCCAGACCACATACTCAAAAGAATGTTTCTCATCATGATAGAATGAGAAAGCTGCAGAAACCCACTCTTTAAAGATTGTTTTCAAAACGCTATATCTTACATGCAATATAAAAAAAAAAAAAACACCCAGTAAGATAATGGTCACTTTGAGCCCTTTTACCATCATTAAGCCTCATATACACAACCTAATGATAAAAGCATGTTATAGTCTTTTCATAAAGTTTCAAACAGGTCATTCACATAATTATGAGCCTAGGTGGTATTTGGCAAAGAACATGTATGTAATCTATTTTCTTTTTTCATTTCACTTAAACCAGGTAATGCTTTGCAAATTGTCCTACTCAACAAGATTGCCTTCTGTAATATCCATTACAATATCCTTCATAAACCTACTGAATTTGATCATGAACAACCAATCAGCCCTGAGATAATCATAAACCAGACACCAACCTGCAGTTTCAAGGTCAGGCTGAGCAACAACATTACTACCAAGCTTTACCCCGGGAAGATACTGCACATTTTCCTGCCAAAAGAAGAAGAAGAAGACCATAAAAATGAGCGCCCTAGAAACAGAGCAATACCAAATTAGCCAAATTGAAGACACCAAAAGAAAAAGGTTCCAAATGCCTTCTGCTCACATTCGTGTGATTGATAATTTCTGTGAGTTTCCGTCCATCTGGGAAGGTCTCTTCGTACACCCACATGGTAACTTCATCTGAATTTCAAACATACACGAGTAAAATTGGGATTGCAAACTAGGTTAGCTCAAAATTTCCCAATTCGACGGAGATAAAATTGAATTGAAATGGGACACTGAGAGGAATTGCAATGCATTACCATGGAAGTCGGCGAGAGCGGGAGTGTTGGTGGCGATGAGCTTGGCAGCAACGCTTCCCCAATTTCCGCTGCCGATTACGGCGACTTTGTATCTCGGAGAAGCTCCTCCATTATCCATGGCTTCCGGCGATGGAGGAGCTCAGAAAGAGGGGAAGATTTTCCTGATGAGATGAGGGCTGAGAAGGATCCTTTACTGAGAGGAACGTTGTAGAAGAAGAAGATTTTATAGTAAGAAATTGGAAGTGTTGTTAACAAGGAGAATCCATCTGCATGTGAAGAAAGGTGCAATCTTCGACGGTTTCAATGAAAATTATGGGTTTTTGGGTAAAACTTGTTACTTTCCCATAAGTGTAATTAAAGCACGTTTCTTGATTACAAATTACACAATAGGTGTTAGAAATCAGTGGGTAAAACTTGTTATTTTATGGGGTAATAACAACTCGACTCCATTTGCCTGTAACAGCTCATTATCATTTATTGGTTACTTGTCAAGACAAATGAGTCGTTCACATTTATTATATGATAAACCGATGTCTACCTTCTATTACCCCCTATTACCTATCTATTACTTCCTCTGTCTAGAAATATAAGATCCATTTGAATCCGGACACAATTTTTAATGGAAAAAAGTGGTTCCATTTCCAGATAAAAATGAGGTGAAGAAGAAGTGGAACCAATCAGATTCATGCAATGTAAGTATACATGGATTGCTAAGCTCTAAAGGGATCACGATTAAATTTTCAACAACCAATTAGAGAACAACATTAAAGTCCCTCATAGCCACTTTTTAGTGGTCAAATTTAACCATATGAACACCCTTTCACATTCCTATTTACATACACCATTTTCATATGCCACAGGAAGTTTCTCACATAGAGAAGTACAGAAAACAAAAAGGAAGTAAAAAAAAATACATCATTGTCAGTTTCTAGAGCCATCACAATTTAATTTAAACGAGTCTTCAAATATCCGCATCGATCTTAACCCGCCAACAGGTGGGGACCATGGAGAAAACCAACTTCTCTTTAATCTCAACGAAGCCCCAAAACTAGAAGGAAAAATGACTTGGAATAATCCTAAGTATCAACCTTCTACCAAAAATAATTTCTATGTTTTAATATTGGCCTAAAACATGCGCGGCCCCCTGAACTTGTACACATTAGTCATTTTAGCACCTCAATTCATCGGGTATTCATTTTGACACCTGAACTCAACGTTTTGTAACTGATCATACACATGAGTCCTTTTTTTGCAAATGAACCCTCTTTTTTCATCGGGTATTCATTTTGTACACATTAGTCATATATCCGTAGACCCTCCAACTTGTCACTTTTTTGCAAATGGACCCCCAACTTTGAATATTTCCTATTGAACCCCTAAAATTTACTTTTTTTTGCCTATTGAGTCCTTTTTTTGCAAATGAACCCTCTTTTTTCGTAGTGTGAATAACTCGCGCTAACAGGGGCCATTTTCATTCCACTCAACAGCGACGTGACATCCCAGATCTGAAAATGGGGGGATTGTGGATAGGAAGAAGATGAAGAAGAAGATAGGGTTTGGGACTCCACATGGCATATTGTTTTTTGCCATATAAGTAATTTTGGGGAACTTTTACAGCCAGCTGGAGGAGTGACTTGCACGCGCCCCGTTAGGTCAGCAAAAGGGGCTCAATAGGAATAAAATGTTAAGTTTGGGGGTTTGATAGGTAATGTTCAAAGTTGGAGGGTCTATTTGCATAAAAGTTACAAGTTGAGGGGTCTAAATATGTATTCTGCCCAAAAAAAATTGCCAAGAAAATGCCACACAGGCGTTCAATTTAATGACATGTTCATTTTTAATGCCACCTAGGAAGTCAATTGAACAATAATTATAATAAATGATATTTTGACCATAAAAAAAAACCCCAAATTTTCCTCTTCTTCCTCCATCAACCCCAAATCCCCCAAATGCAACAAATTTCATCCCACCTTCTAGCTCCACAACTTCAAATGCAAGTCCAAGGTCAAGCTCAGTCTTCCTGCCTCCTCCACTTCCCCTTCTCCGATGTGGACTCCGCCATCCCCGACTCCAGCGCCCTCATTGCCGCCGTGAAGCCCTCCACCCACGGCGTCCTCTAGGGCCTCGCCAACCTCATAGGCAACGGTGTGGACCACCCACCGCTCACCTGGCCCGCCTCAGCCTCCACGTGGCTTGGGCCGTCGCCGCCCTCCATGCCGTCGACCCACCTGTCATCCACTGGGGGAAGAACCGGTTGGAGGAGGAAGACGAAGGTGAAAATTGATGGATTCCGGCGGAGGAAAATTGCTTGGATTTGGGTGGAGGAGGAAGATCCGGTTGGATATGGATGGAAGAAATTTGGGATTGGAGGAGGAAGACGAAGGGGAAGGGGGGAATTTGGAGTTTTTTGTTTCTTTTTTCTTTTTTGTTTTAATTATGGATTTTTTTGTTTCTTTTTTCTTATTTCTTTTAATTAGGGGGTTAATTGATTTTTTTATTTAATAACATAATGACGTGGCATGTGATATGGCACTCTAATGGCCATTTTTTTTGCCACATCAGCGCTCAGGTGTTTGATCGGTTACAAAACGTTGAGTTCAGGTGTTAAAGTGAATACCCGATGAATTGAGGTGCTAAAATGACTAATGTTTGCAAGTTCAGGGGGGCGCATATGCTTTAAGCCTTTTAATATTACCTTTAGCAATCTAAACTATGTTAATATTAACCAAAATCGATTTTCCGATATACTTTCCGGCGGATTTAATGACATGGCGGTCGGAAATGTGATGTGGCGAAGAATCCATTTTATTTAAAATTTTTATAATCCATGTCACACCTACCACCATACTGTCACAAAAAAATAAAACACATATTAACAATTGGGAAAAAAAAAATTAAAACCTGCAATCAAGAACAGAAAAACACATAACTGGGTAATCATCCATTCATCTACAATAAATCAGATCTGGAGATGATATTGGACCATACCAAAAAATCAGATTTGTAGAGTTTGTTCTTCAATCGGGCATTTTAAATGGAAAATAGAAGAGCGTAGACAGCCCACTTCCTACCGGTGGATTTGTAGACAACCAATTAATTTCCCGGAGATGTGGACGGTGAGCACCACGTAATCGCAATTGGATTCAGGCAAACAAGCAACTTTCTCCATGTACAGGTTGCTATAATGACCGCCCAAGGTATGCTTAGCGAACTGAAGAGCGTATTCCTACCCTAGTTCCCGAACCCTAATGTTGGACAGATTGATCAAATTGGGGATATCCGCATGGAGGGGCTTGATGTGGGACCGATACATCGGATTGAATAGGCGGAGGGATCCAGCTCTGCCCGACTCCTTTTTGATCAACCAAGAAGGGGAATCTAGGGTTCGGTGGGGCGAATTGGGATCGGAATGATACGATGGATTTGGGGAAGATGGATACGAGAGGTGGAATACGGTGCGTTTGGAGAGGAAGAAGCCACCTAATTCGGCGGAGAAGCCGTCTTGGGAGAGGTCCGGGAAGGGGTTGTAGAGGGCGTCGGCTTTGGGGGAGGCGGTCGAACACTAGACGGAGCGGAATCGGACGGTGTCCATTGAAGATTCCAAACGGCTAGAAATCATGTGTAGCAGATCGGCCGGAAGATGGTTCCATTCCGCCATAGTTGCAGGTTGAGAGACCTCTGTTTTCCAACAAGCGAGAGGGAGAAGAATGGATGACATGGCAAGTGATAATATGGTGGCAGGTGTGACATGGATTATAAAAATTTAAAATAAAAAGAATTTATCGCCACATCACATTTCCGGCCGCCATGTCATTAAACTCGTCGGAAAGTATACCGGAAAATCTTTTGATATCGATTTTGGTTAATATTAACATAGTTCGGATTGCTAAAAGTAATATTAAAACATGGGATTACTTTTGGTAGAAGGTTGATACTTGGGATTATTCCAAGTTATTTTTCCAAACTAGAAATAGGGACAAAGTCATCGATGCAACAGGAGACAGAGGACACGTTTACAATAGAGGCAGCCATTCATCATCAAGTAGTTAGGAACTGACTTAGCACGAGTGCAAGAATGCACATTATGGCTCCGTTCGGGACCCCGCTTGTTAAGTAGCGGAAGCGGAAGCTTTTTGGAGACGCTAGGTTTTTGGGGTGTTCGGCGCCGAGGCTTGTGGAGTAGCGGGAGCGGAACTGGTGGCGGAATTCTACTGGTTTTTGTACCCTGGTCCCCCCAGATGGCAGCGGAATTCCATAGCGTTTCTCCATTTATGTCCGCTACCGCCATTGCAAAATTCCACCCGATACCCTTTTGCTTTCACTTGCAAACCAGATCTGGGGAGAGGAGGCGAGGCGATTTTGGGGGCGAATCTTCGACGAGCACAGAGGTATGCAGTTCATGGGCGATTTCTCCTATCTCACTATCGTTCTCCCATTATCCCATCTATGGGTTCTCGCTTTGCTAATGTTTTGTTCGTGTGCATCCATTTGCTAGGGTTGGTGGTCACCAAAATCAGATTTGGAGGTACACCATTTCACAATCCCTATATTCAGATGTGCTAGGGTTATCGATTTGCTGATTTTCTTGTTCGTTCCCTATCTCATATTCGATTTGCTAGGGTTTTGCTACGGCCGGGGAGTCATCGGCAACTCAACATACTACTGATTCTTCTTCTCCTCCGTAACATTGTAAGGATCTCTTCATTTCTCTCATTCCCTACAATTGGGCGATTTGAAGCCGATTGAATCTGTTTATCCTAAGATTTGTTGAATAGAATTGGACTTGGTTGATTCCTTTTCCCGCTGAATTGGTTAATCTAGGGTTTGGTGGTAGGTTCGGTCGATTTTGGTTCATTTCTTGACTTGATTAGGTAATTTAATTTGTTTGTATAAATGGTTAATGTGCATATGATGAATGTCTCTGTCGAATACTTGGAAGTCGCTGAGATGCTCCAATTGATTTTTTTTTTCTATGATTTCAAGGTAATGCATAACCCCTCAAATTGGGTTACATGCAAGACGGCTAAAGTCTGGTGATTGTGGTTTCAATTTGTTGTTGTTTATTGGATGTTTGGCTGAATTGTGATGACATAACATAGCTTTGCATAGTACAATAAGCCTCCCTTCGGTGCATTTACTCCATTAATGAGTTAGGATATGGTACATTCAGTAGAGGCTTTGGTTGTTTGATTCTGTGAATTTCAGTGCTAAAGCTTATATGAAGTATGCAACTGAATTGTTGTTGAAAAAGTACTAGAGTCTTTGTCCTTGCTGAACTTCACATATTGTGTGTAGTTGAACAACAATGGTATCTCAAGACTCCTTCTCCGATGATGAAGATGAAGTCACATCATCACTTTTGGGGTTTGACTAACCATTCCCATCTGAGGTTAATTTTTTGATTTACTTATCTATGCTCTTCTATGATTAACATATAAATTATTGTGTGAATTTTTTAATTGCTAAATGTTCTTAAAGATCTATAATATGACGATTTGCATATTTTGTAATGTCAATAACCTGAGATTTAGAAAGTTAGCTTCTGATATGTGCACAGTGGAAATAAGTAATTATTATGGTATCCTCATTTCCGTACTTTGGTGTTACAGGATGAACCAGAGGAGCACCATCAAGAGTTGGACATCACATTCTGGCAGCGACGTGTGCAACAGTTGGAGGAAGCAATAGACGCCGTTCAAGTTGAGCATATGAAATTGGAGGAAGAACTAATCAGAGACAGGGCAGTCATTGAGATGTGGGAGGTAGTCCACGAGGAAGATGCTTCTACCATTGGTGATCTATGCGACCGCAACAGGGAAATTATTCTACAGCGTGATGCAGCATTGAAAAAGGCGAATAGATGGTATATATGCTCGTGTGCTCTATGTGTTATCACAGTTGCTTGCATTGTTTTTCCATGGGCATCTCTTCACTTTTGATTGTGCTACATGCATGATGTTTGTAGTTCTGAATATTAACTGCTTGCCCTATAACAATGACTTTCGTAGTTGGACATGTTGACTAAGTATGTATGAACTTCGTAATTTATTAACGTATTGACTTGCATTGTGTGTATGACTGTTATTGGTGTATGACTTGCGTTCTGTTGTTAATACATAGGTCCATTTAGTGTGAGTACATAGGCTGATTTATTAGTAGAGGTTATTTTACCACAGGTGCATTTATTGTTATGTTTTTTATGATTTATTATGGTTTTGGTGTATACTATTTGGGGGTGCTTTTGGCTTGAGGCCACTATATATACACCACATCACAATGCAAACTTGACAATCAGGAGCTTGACATTGTGGGTACTACGTCAATACCGATGTATGTGCAAAACACAACATTTGTATTTTATGTTGCAGTACATTATGTGTTATAAAGAAACGGTAACACTTGCATCTGATTTTGGCCTATTTTCCTGTGATCAGATGGCTGCACATGTGTGGACAATGGAGAGGAACAAGGACTTGCTAACGGTCTTCCGCGATCAACGTAGGGAGTATAGCCCTGATACCCACAACAACTGGGATCGGATAGCTGTCGCGTATCAGTTGAGGACAGGGAAAGAGGTCAACAAAAGAGCGCTGAAGCATAGGGTGGACTACAACAAGCTCCAATGGCGTATGTTCGATCTTCTGAAGAGAGGTGGCCTTGAGTTTGTTTGGTACACGAATACGGGTACGCTTGTAGCCGATGAAATGCGGTGGGAATGTGCTATCCAGGTATGTTTATAGTGCTTAAGTTTTCATCCTCAAGTACTCTTTGGCTGCATAAAATTGGTAAGGGTGTTGCTACCAACATTCGATGCACAGGTTGGAGGAGATAGAGCAAGGAGATTGAAGGGGGATGGGTATGATAAGGACACCACCATCCTTTGGCAAGAGGCGTTTGGAGATCATATAGATGAATTCTTCCGTATGGCCAGTAACTATGCTGCTACCGTAATCGATGATGTCGGGCCTGTTGGAGACGACAACTCCGACTAATGTCATTTCATCCTATCATCTAAGGACTCATGTTCTGGTTTTATTTTAATGTGGTTGTTAGGAGTTCAGTTGTATCCGATGTTGTAATCTAGTTTGGGCATTGTTGAAGCAAGTTTAATAAAAGAATTTTGTATTATTAGGATGTACCCGGGTTTAATGCTATTATGAATGGTTATGCTACTGATTAATTGTTATGGTTTCCCTAAACTTTGCCTCGACTATCTTGGGCTTAATGGTTGTGCTAATTTGTGGTCTAGTTTGACTGATAAGCAACTCTTGTTTGCTAATGTGTGCAGGTTATACCTGCTTGCTTCATGAAGTCACCTTATGGCCTTGCAACAGGTGACTTCTCCTAAAAACGAGCTTGTGTACGAATTTTTTAGTTTGCTCCTTGGTTCATTAATTTTTAGTTTGGTCCTTAGTTTGGTCTTTATGTTTTAATTTTATAGTTTGTTGTCTTCCGATTAGCCGTTGGATTTCAAGGTTTTTAGGGGTATAGATAAGGCTTCAATCTGATTTTCTATAGCTGTCATGGAAAGCAAGATAAGGCTTGCATCTAGTTTTGATTTGACCTTACAATGTGCAGTCCATGCGGAAAACAACAGTAAATTGGGAATCTGTGCATGGGTGCAGGCCTTGGGGGGGAACCAATAGTTTAGGCTTGCTTTTGATTTTATATGCTTGTGAATTGAGGACAAAAGATGCTTGGTCAAAGCTGCATGGGTGCAGTCCACGGGGGAAAAAATCAGAAACTTTTTTTCACTTTTTATGTTTTGGAACAATACCAAGATTTGACCTCACCATGCGTTTTTTGTTTTGCATTCAATTGAGATGTTAGGCCTGCTATGTAACTTTTGTCTTCATTCATGGTGTGGTAGGTTAGTCTTGAACTTTTGACCAAATTGAATGTGTCATTTATGGTGTGGTAGGTTTGTATTCAACATATGCTAATATATAAAGGGTGTCCCTTTTTCACCCAACACAAACCTTAACTTTGATTCCACAACTAGAAACATTTGTCAAATATATCCCTACAGCAACATACCAAGAATGGCTAACTCAAGTGAAAGCGAGGGCTCGTCGGCCTCCACTGTGGGCAGCCGGATCGACCTTGTCGTCGTCGGTCAGGTAGTAACAAACACGCGCATGTACCTTTATTCACCTTACATCGCTGTGTTTAATCTCAGTTTACTAATCAAATTCTTACTACATTTTAGGACGGGGGAAGACACACTTTCGCTTAGGCTCGGACACGACCTTGGACAAGATGTTCAAAGCTCTACCACGAGAAGTTTGGCCTTGAGGATAGCACTTTAGAGTTCTTCTATAATGGAGAGCGTCTGACCCATCGCAGCCGCACTGCAACACCTCGTTCCGTGAATTCTCCCGATATCCAAACATTTGTACTTCTGTTTTGACGTGAATGAAGAATTTCCATTGTGTTTTCCCGCAGCTGCGCATGGCGAGTGGCGATGAGATTGATGCTATGATGCATACCATTGGGGGCATCAAGAACATGACCACTGCGTAGGCGCGTATGCGTGGAGTCCTTAGGTGTCGTCCTCAAATAAACATGTCTTAGGTTACACAAGGATGTCTGCTATGTTATGTCTGCTATTTTATTTCCGCCTTTGTTATTTCCGTGTCAAGTTTAAAGTATGTCGAATCGCATTATGAGTTATGAACCTAAGTATTGCCATGGTCAGCTGTTATTAGTTATGTACTACCTCAAGTATGTTTGCTATTGATCAGGATTATGTGTTTTCTTCATGGATGTGTTTTGTTCATGTATGTATTTTCTTCATGGATGACTGTTTGCATATATAGACATCACCAAGGTCACATTTTAGTTTAAGTACAAAACACATCAAAACAAAAGTTATGTAACACAAGAACCGGTTACATAAAAACACATCAGTTGTTCACATAGACCTACATTCCGACCACATAAAAACATAAGCGTCGAGGACAAAAGATGGCAGCCCATACAAACCCACAACATTATAACACCGGAATGCTAAAATCCGACCATCAACACACATAAAAATTTCACCAGAACCTCCTAGAGCTCCAAATCTCATTTGCTATAGCGTCCCTAACTTGCTTCATACCACCACGTGCATTATCTCTTTGTGGAAGTCTCGGTGGAGGTAGGTCCGGGTCATCGTACTCGTCCTCTAGGTAGTTATCTTGCACTCGATTACGCAGAATTAAGTTGTGGATTGCGAAGCAAACTATGATGAGGTCGATTTGCGTCTCGCTGTCGTAGCTTGCCATATAGGTAAGCATGCGAAATCTTTTCTTCAAGACACCGAAACACCTCTCAATGCAACCCCTTAGTGATGAGTGTACCTTGTTGAATGCTTGTTTTGCGTTCTTCGGCACTGCGTTCTGAAACTGAGATTGATGATACTTCACCCTATTGTACGGCACCATATATCCGACCCTATCCGGGTAGCCCTTATCCACAAGATAGTACCTACCTAAGGTTCAAAAAAAAACGGAGGTCAGTTTCGATTATAAGCTTTAGTGCCATGATGATATGATATTGGACACAAGTGATTACAATACCCGGCGGTGGGTGCGGGAAGTTCATAACCGGTGTCTTAAGGGCATGGTCGAAAACCCTCGCGTCGTGGGCGCTCCCTTCCCATCCAGCTGATATGAAGGTGAATTGCATATCAAAGTCGCACACTGCCATGACGTTGAACGAGCATACCCCTTTCCGATTCCAGTATGGCATTTGTTCGGCTCTAGGAGCGGTGCAACTTATGTGAGTCCCGTCGATGCAACCTATCGCGCCCTGCATTGTTGAGAAAAGCACATACAATGCCAATGTATGAGTCCTCATAAACCGCCGAGTGATAGGCCAAAAAATTAACATTTCTAAATGAATCGGCAAACCTTAAAAAGGGTGTATCGATCATCCTTCAAGACCCTATCTGGAATGGCGGAGAAATTTGGGTCCCGTGTCCTCAAGAGGGTTGCCGCTAGCCCTTTAAACCCCCTCTTACGGCCGGTCATCGCATCAAGGACGTCGTGAAGGGCACGACTAATTGTGTCGCCTGAGCGTTAAAATCTCTCACAAACAGCCCTGTTAGAAACACCCAGCGAAATGGTATACAGTAGGATGCCGACCTTTTCTAAGACGCTCATCTCCTTCGATGGTCGGAGGCCATAGTTGGCTTCAAGATCATCGCAAAGTCGTCGCACAACGTCTTTCTCCATCCGGAAGGCATTAAAGCACCTCACTTCGGATTCAGATTCCATTATTTCCATCATCCACCTATACCCTGTCATCGGAGAAGTGTAGCATGGGATCTTCTTGACATACTTGAGGTAGTACCCAAAGATTATAGTTGCTTGTGTCTCAATAATGTTTGTAGAAGGGCTAAAAGACCTCGTCGCCTTCTCCTGCGAATCAATGGCGCCCTACTCATACTTCTACACCATGTTGAAAACACCAAACAAGTTTTCAGCTAATCATTAACCGATTCATTTTCATAGCACCACCAACAAGCCTAGTATAGGACTGCATATATCAACAACGTCAAACATTTGACACAAGAAGCATACATTGTACATAACACAGAAACACATCCAATCCATTCATATAATGTCATATGAAAACCATCAAACACACAACAAAGCCATACTACTGTCATAACAACCACAACCTTCAACATAAAAAGGAACTAAAGTATTCATTCATAAAACACAAACAAGTTCATAAATGAAAACAGCAACATATCCTCAAACAGGGAACAACTTCATACAGCACAGACGTCGGTAAACAACTTCATGAAGATGACATTCATTCCACGATTGTGTTCGCAGTTGATAAATCATTTCCCTCAACTTTCCCGTACTTGTAGCGCAACCATGCAATCCGAGTAGAATCTGACTTCAACGTCAGAAATAGACGCCGGTTATGTTCTCCATTCACTTCGTCAACAGCGTAGCACCACAAGGTGGACATCTTAGTAAGAGAACCCGTCGCCACCATCCTATCTATCACAACTATCGCATCCTCCAACTCGAACTCCTTCGCGGTCGAGCTCACATTACAATTGTTGTCAACATCTGCTTCATATAAGCTCAAAAGACGTGAAGTGTTTGACTCGCAGTTTGTCAACTTCTGCTCAAGAAACGCAGCGTCCTTCTTCTTATTCAGTTTCTGGGGTCGAAGGCTGGATTCACTCTGGGTCACTCTGTGAGTGATATTTGTTGTGTTTTGCGAAACACCATCATTTTCAACCACCTGAGGCTCCCTAGCAGTAGCAGTCAGATCCATGAGCAATTCATTCTCATCCAAGTCATCATTCATGTGAATGAGGTCCTCATAAGTGTACGGGGCTGGATGACACGTTTGACTGACAACAACAATATTGGCGGAAGGGCCCGTTTGATCCATGCAGGGGGACACACATTGCTGCCCTGTAGCCACAATGCTTCCGTAAATTGTGTCCCACAGTTCGCTCAACTCAGCGTCAGGTGGATTGTTCTTGAATCGCCTGAAACCCTTATCTTCCTGCGACATGTCACAACCAAAATTTAGATTTCAAAATCCTTATAACTTCACAATAGCAGTTGGCAGAATTACACAGCAAATCTTTCGACCAAGCTCCAATACCTTTCGCCCACCACTCGGGAGTAGCCCGTATTGTGCCCTCTGCAGGGTTCCATCCCAAGCCGGTCTCATCCAAGCGCAATTTGGTCTAGAGCTTCCAAAGCTTTTTCATGTAATCGAACTTGTTCTTCGCTATTCCCCATTTGTACTTCTTCCTAAATTCCCTGCCCATCTTCTCAGCGATTTCAGACCAGTTGAAGTGCGTGTCCACACCATTTTGTTTATGATACTCTTGGCATATACTCAAAAGTGCCTTTGACTCGTCTAGATCCCAAAGACCACTCTTGTCGTCCATTGCCTCTAGGTCAACCTCTTTGTCCTTTCCCTACCCCTTGCCAGACATTTCAAACCCCCCTTCTCCATGGAATTTCAGACATAGGTTACGCAACAACGTTCTAACAACAAGTACATTGCAGCAAACACACACCACACCCTCATAAACATCACACAACAACAATACCAACAGAGGATAACACAATATGAAAGCTAAGACATGATAACATGCATCATTTGCGATCTCAGTGCACATACATCATTGTTTTAGACATACTCATACAAAAAATGCGAACACATTCCACATCAGGAAAGAAACATACGACAACAAACAATTCCACAACAAACAATTCCACCACACCATGAAATTCAACAATTACTGCAAACTATCAATTGATGAAGCAAGTATGCAGTAGCTAATGCAATCGAGAATACATTCAAATCAACCGAACAAGTAGATCAAAGAAGAGGCCAACAGATCTGTCTACCACAGGAATAAGAAGAGCGAATAAGAAAAGTCCAATTGCTTACCTTGTCTACAATGGCCGAACACAAGGGCAACAACTTCGTTTCGACCTCCGCCAACAGATCTGAAATTGGTACCCGAGAATACATTCAAATCTACCCATGAATAGATTCAAAGCGAAAGTGAAATATGTATGTATACCTACAAGAGATTGAAAGCGTACTGGAGAAGAACGGGCCACCGTGGCGCCGGCGCACAAAGGCACGAACGGCGGCAAATGTTCGCCTGTTGCGGGTTTGGGAGAGCTGCGTGGGTGGGAGAGCTGCAAATGGCTGCGTTGGGGGCGTAATGCCTCATATCAATTGCCCAAAACATGATCACGTGTAGCTCACGTGTTTCGGTTCAAACTTGATTTTTTAAATTAGATTTGGGGGTATTATGGTCATTAACAACACCCTTTTTCCGATTCAGCTCCTTGTCAACCGAACACTCATTTTTACATTTTCCCTGATTTAGCTACTGAATTCAGTTTCATCTTTCATCTTCAGTTGTGCCAAACGGAGCCTATGTTGTGACTTGTGGAGAGGTCAATAGAAGGTAAGTTTCATCATGGAGTTGTGAATGAAGTTGAACATGTATTCAAAGTATCAAGGAGGACCATAGGCAGACTTTGGACAGTAGTAAAAAGACATAGGGAACAAAGTCAAGGCTATAATGTCACAACAATGAATCACAAGTCAAGCAGAAGAGAGTATAAGTGTCAAAATATCGATGCCATTATAGCTCTACATATGGGACAAAGATTATATATAAGGAGCTTATCCAAAAACATATCAATAAGCACCAAAGTGTCAAAAAGCACAATTCACAGAAATATAAAGAGATGAGCCATCAAATCACATACCAACTCAATGCATCTAGGTTTGAAACCAGCAAACAAGGTCACGTGACTACAATGGATATTGAGCCTGTTAACAGGGGACATATGATACACTATATTTAGGATATGATAACCATTGTGTTTTAGAGCTTTATTGAGTATGTTTAGGTTAGTATTTGAGTGTAATTGTAATTTTAAGACCGAAGACACAAGGATTCAAGTTTCAAGAGTTTTCAAGACGAGTTTATGAAGAAGAGTTGAATCTGCACAAGGACCATAAGTGTGGTGGCATTCCAGAGAGTTCAAGATTACAGAAGCAAAGGTAACATGCGTGGATCCATAAGGGTGTGCACGTACAGTAGAAGGCGATGAGCGAAGTGCGAAGGATTTTAGATCGCCATAGAGCGCGTGGGCGATTGTCGGCTCGCGTGCATGGTGCACTACAGACCCGAGAAAGCTTCATTTTTATCTTCTTTCCTTTTTGTTGTCTTTTGTTTTTGGATAACTTTTCTTCTGAGCACTATTAAAGTTTTGAGTTTTTTAGGTTTTTAGTATCTCTTATTCAATTTTCTCTTCATTCAAGACTTGTTCTTTCAATTGTTATGGAGAATCATTTCCCATTGGAGGTTGATTAAATTATCTTTGTTTTATAGTTCCAATAGATTTAATTCATGTCTATGTGATCTTTTCTATTTTGTAAAAACAACTTAATTTCTAGGACCGTGTACTAGGATTGAGAAAGATAATTGATTGCTTAATCTTGCAATTGACTCTTAGCTTGATTGTCTGATTTAATATCCTGCATATTCTTGTTTGTATTGCTAATTCTAGGTTAAGCGTCCTTACCTAGTGTTAAGTATTGCCTAGACCGTGGACAAACGATCAAATAAAATCGGAATAGGGAAGATAAGAAACTGGATAAACTAATGATCATATGACTCTCTTAAGTGGATCTGATTGAATAACCTTCGCTTCTCTTTATTGATTGGTTTAAAAGTTTGCTTTGTTTGTTCGTTGCTCAAACCTTCCAAAACCCATGTTTGTCTTCTTTGCTAATTTGACCGAAAAACCAAGACCACTTAATTATTTTTGTATTCAACCCCTTGCTTGCATGCTATACTTGTCTTGTTGGTTAGGGTAATTATATTTGATATATTGTTGCATAATGACCTTTGCAGCGAGTCAAATTTTGGCGCATGCGTGATCAAGGCGACAACGAACTCGAACACCAACTATGAACACGATCTCGATCACGAACGAACTCCCAAATTTCGTCTCAAGCACCAATAAGGTAGCATGAGTGACAATGTGGAACAAATAGGAAGACAAAGACCCTCATACTTGAAGATCACCACAACCGGCAAGAACAACTCCGAAGAAGGTGGAGGAAAGATGGATGAATTGAAGGGGGGAAGTCAGAAGAATAGAAAAAACACACTTAATGCTACCAGGGGAAATACAATGAATATTGAGCATGCTTCCAAGGGATATGCCACAAGCAAAGATACATTACCAACCACTGTATGATTATGTTCATATAGATGAGGAATGGTTCAATCTCAGCATGGAGACACATAGAGTATATTTATCTCGAGTTGAGAAGGGAAAATATATATTTGCAAACTCATCAAAGTTCACCAAATGTGATGTTTACAACTGTAGTTGCTAGGCCAAGATAAAATGCAATGGGAGAGTGTACTTTTGATGAAAAGATAGGGATTTTCCCATATACATACAAAGAGCCAACAAAGAGATCATCCAAAAACAGGCAAAAGGGGACAATGGTCACCAAGTTGGTGGAATTATTAATAATAATAAAAAATTATAAGAAACATGTTGATCAATGACATTGTTCCGGCAAATAAGGCAAAATGACCACAAGATGGGCATCACAAGATCATATTCATACAACAGGTTAATGCAAAGGCTCATATCACACAAAACGATGTAGAATGACAATAAGTTTATGAACAAGAAGGTTTTACTTTCATTTTAGACTTGAAATTTTTTAGGAGCATTCAATCCTTAATGCATAAAAAATACCAAAATATGTTGAAGATATGTTAGGTGTTGTGTATGAGGCATATTTTGCGTTGGATCGTATACATTAGCAATCAGCCAAGGACATCGTTAGGGACGACATCCTTGGGCAGCAGAATATAGATTAAAACGTCAGTGTAGGAAAGAACAACTAGGGACACAATCAATTATAGAGGAACCTCATTTCGACCAACTAGTGTAATGAGTAAACTTCTACCTCCTTGGAGGATTTATGAATGACTCTCAATTTCTTGATATAGACCTATCCCTACCTAAAAAATGATGTCTCCCCACGGAGTGCACGCCCCCTCATACAAATCCTTGATAATTATGTTATACGTGCAAAAGCATCAGATGAAGTTCTTAGTGGGATTTGAATCCAGATGAAGTTCTGGCCATCATCTATCAGAGAAAACAGAACGAATGAATCTGGTAGGATTCCTACGAAGTTGTTCGATTTTTTTGGAAGCCAACGATTATTCATCTACTTCTCATTGTTTGTGAATAGGCGAGACATTGAGAAATATTCATAAAGGCATTTTGATAATCAGTCTGATCCTATTTCGTGTCTTCCATTTGAAGAAAGGAAGGATCCCAAGGAATCGGTCTTTCTATTTGTTGTTGAATCTCCCTTTGATTGAGAGATGTGTGATATTCCGAATCCGCATTCCTGATAGAATCCAAGCGATGAACTTATGTGCTTACTTTCTACACTTTTGTGTTTTCGGAAGATGAAGAGCTTTGAATGAAAGTAAACTGATCCTTTTTTGGAGCTTTTAAAGCATAAAGTGGATTATTTAGTGTGCAATTCTAAAGGGTAATTTGACAAAATCCGTGTGCTTGAAATGTTGTAGTCTTATTGGTCTCCACAATTTTAAGAAGGAATGGTATTGGCGGTATATTTAATAAGGGTCCGGATCCGGTAGGAATGATTATTATAGTAGGAAATAGAATTGAATCTCGGCCGTTCATCATGCAGGGGGAAAACAAGCATAAAAACACACACGGGCGAATAATACGCGAATTAAACGCGTTGATACAAGAATGATAGAGAGGATCATGAACCGACAAGCTAGGCCAAGACCGTTCCACAAGTCGCGAGCATTCAAGTTCAAGAAGGATGAATCCATTCAAGTCGAGCTAAGAAGTCAAGCCAAGAAGACCTGACGCCTAGCCAATGTCAACCAAGACATGGTCTATGCTCTCAGGACCGACCCTCCTAGGGTCGTGCACGACCCTCCCAGGGTCATGCCAGGATTGAGTTTTACACTCTCTCTCAGGACCGACCCTAATAGGGTCGTGCACGACCCCCCATAGGTCGATCTTGAGACGCGGACGATCCGGAACGACGGGCTTTCCTTATTTCTTTGTTTTGGAAACTCTTATCTTGTGTTACCTAATTAGTTTGGATATTATTTTATTTTTAGGATAGATATTTGAGAACCCTAGATGCTATAAATTGCATTATCTCTGCCTCTTTTATTTTTAGCGTATTTTGAGAAGAGAATCTTGTTTCTCTTCCTGCGCCCTTTGAAATCTTTGTTGATTGGATTGATTTGATCAAGAGTGTGCTACTTTGATTTGCAATTATTCTCGAGTCCTTGTTCGTGTGCTTGTTCATTGGTGTGTGTGTTCGAATTGATGCACGACAACCCGGGTAGATCGTCGGCCTCGGAAGCGATTGTAGGATCTAGACTTTGGACAAGGCTCGTCTTCTTCAATCCTTGTTGATTCTCACACCAATTCGAACACACACACCAATCAACAAGCACACGAACAAGGACTCGAGAATAATTGCAAATCAAAGTAGCACACTCTTGATTCAAATCAATCCAATCAACAAAGGTTTCAAAGGGCGCAGGAAGAGAAACAAGGTTCTCTTCTCAAAATACGCTAAAAATAAAAGAGGCAGAGATAATGCAATTTATAGCATCTAGGGTTCTCAAATATCTATCCTAAAAATAAAATAATATCCAAACTAATTAGGTAACACAAGATAAGAGTTTCCAAAACAAAGAAATAAGGAAAGCCCGTCATTCCGGATCGTCCGCGTCTCAGGATCGACCTATGGGGGGTCGTACACGACCCTATTAGGGTCGGTCCTGAGAGAGAGTGTAAAACTCAATCCTGGTACGACCCTGGGAGGGTCGTGCACGACCCTAGGAGGGTCGGTCCTGAGAGCATAGACTAAGTCTTGGTTGACATTGGCTAGGCGTCGGGTCTTCTTGGCTTGACTTCTTAGCTCGACTTGAATGGCTTCATCCTTCTTGAACTTGAATGCTCGCGACTTGTGGAACGGTCTTGGCCTAGCTTATCGGTTCATGATCCTCTCTATCATTCTTGTATCACGCGTATTATACGCGAATTAAACACGTATTATACCCGAATTATTCGCGTATAATACGCGTATTATTCACGTTTTTTTCCGATTTTTTTTCATTTTTTATTAGCGCACGTACAAAATTTGTTCAACTATATGGACGATTTGTTCAACTCTATGACCGATTTGTTCAACTCTATGGTCAATTTGTTCATCAATATTTGTTCAACTCAATGGTCAAATTTGTTCAACTCAATGGTCAATTTGTGCACCTATGTCATATTTTATAGCAATTGAAGTTTGTATAATTTGTTTCGCTTTGGAAATTTGTTCACCTTTATGGTTAATTTGTTGCCAATTTGTTCAACTCTATGGTCAATTTGTTCATCACTATTTATTCAACTCTATGGTCAGTTTGTTCACCTCTAAGGTCAATGTGTTAATCCATATTTGTACAACTCTATTGCCAATTTGTTCAACTCTATGGTCAATTTGTTCAACTCTATTGTCTATGTATTCATCAAAATTTGTTCACCTCTAAGGTCAATTTGCTCATCCGTATTTGTTCAACTCTATGGTCAATTTGTTCATCAATATTTGTTCAACTCAATGGTCAAATTTGTACCACTCTATGGTCAATTTGTTCAACTCAATGATCAAATTTGTACAACTCTATGGTCAATTTGTTCATTCATATTTGTTCAACTCTATTGCCAATGTGTTGAATTCTAATGTCAATTTGTTCATCAATATTTGTTCAACTCAATGGTCAAATTTGTTCAACTCAATGGTCAAATTTGTGTACAACTCTATGGTCAATTTGTTTGCGTGGAGCAACATCCATGTGAAAAGTTTGCATATCTGGATGGGTTCAATAGATAAATTTCTAGCCAGAACGACTAACAAAACTGTTCTTTTTCATTGGAAGTAGTCAAATCCATGTCTTAATTGAAAAAAAGTCATATTACTATGACCACTCATTTTGAAGGTCTCGATGGGAACTACAGTGCCTATTCGCCACACAGACCTATAGAATGAGCCATGATGAGCCCAGATGCATGGAAAGCTCCAAAACGGGACCTAACTACGCCGTTTGGGACACTCAAACGCGGTTTTGAAGCCTTAAACGGCTTTTTTTGCGAGAACCCCCAACACACAGGCCCTCCGGTCTTGCCTATAGCCCCGTCTTGAAGAGACCTTCGAAACGACATAAAATACGCCCCAGTCCGATAACCGAGCGCAAAGTTACGCCCCTTTTCTCCCCGGACTCCCCGACGCCTGTCTGCTCCCTCCCAGATTCTGGTCTTATTCTGGCTCGGAAACCGCTAACCCAAGACTCCACCTCGTGGCTTACGTCGAGACCTTCGAAACGACTGCTCACACACCTCGAACGGATCACCGAGCCAAAAGTTATTCATTTCACACCTATGTTCCAATCATGTTCACCTTTATGGTTAATTTGTTCATCAATATTTGTTCAACTCAATGGTCAAACTTGTTTAACTCTATGGTCAATTTGTTCAACTCAATGGTCAAATTTGTAAAACTCTATGGTCAATTTATTCATTCATATTTGTTCTACTCTATTGCCAATGTGTTGAATTCTATGGTCAATTTGTTCATCAATATTTGTTTAACTCAATGGTCAAGTTTGTTCAACTCAATGGTCAAGTTTTACAACTCTATGGTCAATTTGTTCATTAATATTTGTTCAACTCTATTGCCAATGTGTTGAATTTTATGGTCAATTTGTTCATCAATATTTGTTCAACTCAATGGTCAAATTTGTTCAACTCAATGGTCAAATTTGCACAACTCTATGGTCAATTTGTTCATTAATATTTGTTCAGCTTTATGGTCAATTTGTTCAACTCTATGGTTAATTTGTTCAACTTTATGGTCAATTTGTCCAATTGTATTGCCGATTTGTTCAACTCTAGTGCCCCTAAATAATTATGCAATGAACTATATGGAAACACTTGCACGTAGATGATAAAACATGACCTATATACAGATTCACTGAATTCTCAAGTTGTAAACTTTATCCATCATCTATTTGCATTTTAGAGCTTCTAAGAAAAATCATGACCTCTAATAAAGAATTCACAGGAGCAAAATCAGTTCATGTCCAATTGAACAATAAAAATTTTGTAGCAAGTGAGTGACATTCACATGGATTCAACTTGAACCAAGATACAAACCTCCAACCATCCCATATACAAGCGATAATCATCTCAAACAATGATTGTTCTCATCTGGTTTTGTTCACAATTCACAATAAACGACAACAATTATTTAGAAACCTTCAAATTCGAACTCATCTGAGCCTTCAAATTACAACCTTAACTAACACACATTTGCACAAACAAGAAAAGAGAGTTTCAGAAACAAACCTCATCACGGTCCCTCATACCATGAAATCTTGTCAGGTTCATTGCTCGCATTACGTTTGAGCTCTGCAATTCTGCCACATTGAAAATGATAACCAATTACACACCATCCAGAGTATCAATCCGGTGAGAAACGAGAGTATCCATGAAGCCAATTCATTGAAGATGAACACTCATCTCATATACAACAATCAACAAATTCAGCAAACAATCAAGAGATCCCGGCGGGCGGCGCCGGCGGAGGACGGCTTCCAGAAATTGTAACATGGCTCGAAGGAGGTAACATCTCGGTGCAAATAGGCGTACTTCATCTTGCCAGTGCTCGATCCGATCGTGTGGTTGGCCGAGATCTTGTTGGACGGATCACTTCACCAGAAACAAATTCAGCAAAAAATCACACAAATACTCAAAGCACTCAACCAGATCAATCTCCAACCAGAGGAACAAGAGAAAACGTACCTAGGTATAGTCAGTCTGGAGATAATCTTCTCCAATTCGTTCGAAGGAATCCACTCCATTAACCAGATCAGCAACAAACAACAACAAGCTCCTCTTTCCGTCAATGGCGGCGGCCGGAGAGATTCTCAAATCAACGATTTCTCTTCGTCTTCTTCCAATCTTCCTCTGAAAGTTTCTTCGAAACCACGCAATTTCTCTGGATCCAGTTCTCGATCTTCCGCCTGTAATCGCCTGCTCTCCATTTCACCAGATCCATCATTGAACTGAACAAGCGACGATTTCTCTTCGTCGGAGGCGTCCGCTCACGCCGAGAGATGGCGACGGAGAAGAGGCGAAGGCGGGCAGAGTTTCAGGATTCGACCGGAGAGGCGATTGGGGTTCGGAGGAAGACGCGTACGGAGCAAGTCGAGCAACGCTTTTTGTTTTTTAATTTAGTAAGCGTTATTTTTTTTAGAAACGCGTGTATACGTGAGCCGTTGGATGAAGATAATCAAAGGTCCCAAATTCATTCCTATTTCCTACACTAAGACTCTTTATTACATGAATTTTTCATATTTAATAAAGAGTTTTTTATCTTCTCAAGATTACTTTTTTCATTCTCCTAAATTCCTATGGCTATATTATATTAATGTCCTCTCTGCCCGGTATACGCAAACGGTCAAGGTCGGGTGAGACAGCCCGAAAATACAATCAAGTCGAGCGGGTGAGCCCAGATTTGACCAGATCTAAAATTTCATAGCCAAACAGCCCACGTAATGCTTCAAATTTTCGATGCTGTTTCTCAAAGTACAAAAGAATTGCATTATACGGAACAATCATACTACGATTTACAAGAGTTTTTCAAATCAATGCATATAGGCACAGACTATTAGACTAGTCCATTTCTAAATCGGCTCTCGCTCTCTAATACTCCATTCTTGAACCTGTGTGTATCAGTAGCCTCAGCTGGAGCTGGATGGCTACTTGCAAAAACCGCATGACACCACCAACAATGTCAACAACTATCAATTGATACAGACGATTCCAAATGATAGACACAATTTCGTAGAGGTTAAAGACGATAGAATAGCAGCGGACCTCAGCTGGATTTTCATCGTGGTTTTCCAATTGAGTGCAGATATATCGACACAGAAAGAACACTGCAGGGAAATATAAAATCAAGGAAACAAAATCAAGGAAAAAGGAAATAAAATCACGGCAAAAGAATAAGTCTGACTTACACTGAACCGAGGAAAAACGCAAGGGACAAATGAAATCCAAACAGGAAAACAGAGACCACTGCTGTAAGAACCATTGCCACTGATGTGGCGTAAACCTGCACATCAAATGTAATACACAGCTCATTCAGCACCTTACTAATTCAATGCGGGCAATCAAAGTATCGTTTACTCTCTGATTCAACCTTCTAACAATCCATATCTATTTGTGATCAAAGACAGCCAAAGAAACAGTAATTGAGAGAAGGCTGCTTCACATACCTTAACAATGTTGTCAGCATACTTCATCACCATAGACACAGCAAGCCCACTGTAGAAAGTATCCAGAAAGTGATTATTGTTTTGAACAAATTAAGCACCCCTTCATTGTAAAACTTAATTATTTACCAAGCCTACCCAGGCATTCCCAACCCATCAGAAAATATTATGTGATGCTTGTAACTAGAAAATATTAATGGAAAATTTATTCAGTAGAAATAAGTTAGTCTAGAGCTGAATTTATGAATACTCAGTGCCCCCAGAATAAGCAGTATAAGAAAGATTTATTTCATACAGATCATAAAAGCTTCTTAGTCTGTTCTACAATAATCTACTTCGTGATCTACAGCAGTTTTTCTAAACAAAAATCAGTAAGCATAGTTCCTCAAGGTCCTAATGAGAAAGTCCCATACATACCTGAGTGCATGGTTGATTATCATGACAACCGTTATGAATGAATATCCATGGAAGAAGCCCCTGTATACCATAAGGAAGAGAATTAAACGAAGTGCAGATAAGATTAAAAGGCTAAAGAAACAGGTAATCATAAAACAATAAAATGTTCTGAAGAATTATATCAGCTGAATATGATGCCCTGTGAAAATCCAGACAAGGAAATCCCAGTAAATTGAACTTTACATGGAAGACTACATGTAAGCTGAGCAGAGGATGCAGCTAGCTTAAGGAAATGACATATTACTTGTTCATGACAGCATCAAAATCTTGAATCAGTATTGCTACTGCATTGAAGGCCATCCCAAATACATATAGCCAGAAGTTTTGGACATTAATGTTCCGCTGAGGGCGCTTCTTAATTATAGCCTGAAAGGACAGACATTAACCGAAAAAAGGAGAGACATTTATCACCGTAGTTAGGAGAATGGTGTAAGAAAAAAACATCATTTGATCAAAAAAATCCAATCACAATAGAAAGAGCAAAGGAAACAATCAATCAATTCAATACTGATTGACATATAAACTTACCTCTGTATAAACACCAGCGAACCCACTAAGAAGAGCCATAACCTGCGAAAGACAAGGTGGTCAAAGTACTAACAAATACCTACCGGCTAGTGATGTTCTAATTCTTCCAAGATATTAGTCAAATTTTGGATACAGCTTTGTTGAAAAACTTACCACAGCCATCACCCAACCTTGAAATGGAGTTTGGAGAACATGGTCAGAGCTGCATACACAGTCAAAATTTGAAGTGAATGAATTAGTTGTATACAGAAGAGAAACATAATAATTTTTGCTACATAAGTTGTGCATGGAAATGCAAACAGACATGATATTAATCCCATGGGAATGCTTCATTTTCAGATATGAGTGCCCCTCTATATCCAGTCTTAGAAAGTGACCAGGATAGGCCAATAGAATGTAAAAAAAGTGGAAGCAATCACGTTAAACACATCTAGGAATGTCTTTGCGTCAAAGTTGATTTGTGTGTTTTTATGATAAAGCTTAATTGGTTGAGAAAATGGTAGCAGATGAAACTTTGAAACTGAGTGTAGGGTGTGGACATATAATGAAGTGTAGTTAGCATTTCGTTTTAAATACGAACCCAAGACTTTACATCATCACTTATTCACATGGCTGGAAAGTGGAAACCAAAGGAAATAGTCAAAGCATAACTCTTACTTGGAAGTCAGTTGTGCAGTTGTGCACCCTGCACATAATAGAATAAATGCAGCCCACTGGATCTCGCTCAACCTGAGAAATAAGTAGTGTTTGAGTAAGGCTTAGTTGCTTTAGTATTTAATGCCTTCTGTTATTGAAGTCTCTGCAATGAATGTTTAAAACCATATATGACATTCCTATGCAGTCAAATTTGGATATATTTCGCAAATATAACTTTCCCTTACCCTAAGATCCTCTTCCTCTTACATAAGATAACAGCTAAGCATAATGAAAAGGATTGACCTTGCAGTATAAAAGGATCTCAACAAAATGAATGAAGAATTATTGTTCTCTACCTAAAGTAACAAAAAGTGTATATTCTTCTTAAAAATGCAATATGAGGTTTCCATGAGTATCTACACGGATAAATATTCAAAAGCAAGTGGAGGGACATTACCGTTTCTTAAGAATGATCCTGTACAATACACCAGTGCTGATAATGTTTAGATTCTTCAATATTTGATATCCCGGAGCATCCACATATGCAAAGATGTAGTACTTCCAAAAAGAAAAGTGGAAAAATGAAGTAAAAGTTAGCAGCTACACTACAATTTTGCTTATTTGTTCAAGGAAATAGGTAGCTCTACAAAGTTGTACCTGGAGTAGGTTCTTGACAAGATAAAGAGCAGCTGGAATTGGGTAAACACTAACTTCATCCAGTGTAGTGCTTAGCCTAATCAAAGCAACCATTGAAAGGACATGAAATTAAGAAAAAAAATTAAAGTTCACACATTGCAAAAGAACAATATGCCGCAGATAACTGCACTGGATAAACTTTTTACAACTTAAACTGTTTCAAAACTGGGCACGGGCTAGCAATTCCACATACATATCAAGAAAATACACAGCTCACAGACCTGTTATCTTCAGTAACACCTTCCCTTTTCCAAATCCTTGTCAGAGCCAAAAGTGAAAGAGCACACTTCAAAGTTTCCACCTATACAAAAAAAAGGGATATTCATTAGACACACATTTCAAAATCAATAACCAAGCAACATTACTTATATGGTCAAATCAAAAGGGAATTCATTAGTGGGCATGGATAAACATTATATTGCTTTCTCGGTAATACATTCTGATCAGAGACTGAGTTCATTACCAGAAAATTTGCAGTTGTAACACTGTATTCATACTTCCCTGCTCTCTTTGACCAGACTATCAGAATAGCCTGTGAACTTGTAAGGATGGTCAATGCAAGGGTAACAATTGACCTACATACAGCAAAAAAAAATTAATTGGAATTTAACGGACAATTAGCTATCCTGTATAATGTTTCATTCATCCATTACAATGCTCTTACTTGCGCTTCCACTGTGATTTGTTACTAGTGATGTTGCTCAGTACGGGCAGAGTGTTAGCCAAAGCTGCATAACTAGACCATACTTACGTAAGATCAATGAATAGTAGAGCCCTAGATGGTGCAGGAGCTTAATCCATGAACTGAAACACTTCAGAAAACTCAAAAGCTTTGGAAAGAAATGAACCTGACTGAGCTTTCCCTCTCTCCTCATCATCACCTGGTATATCTTCATCCTTGTCCTGAAAAAACAATATGCATAATCATGACATTATGTGTAAACACAAACTCTCCAGAATAACAACGGACAAAAGGGAACAAGCAAACTAATTGACAGAAACTAGTTACACTTAGAGCTTGAACAAGAAGAGCAATATTATAGTCTATCTAATGCCCTTGTGTATAGCACATTTGTAAGTGCTAGCATCCGACCGCAGCTAAAATCTTATTAATGTAATTCCAAACACAAACAAACTGAATTCGTGGCAGTGAGAATCAAAGATCGGATAATTTCCCTGGAGAAGCAAAAACAGATTCATATCCCTAGAAATCAACCAGATTTCCGAACAATTAATGCATCCCTAAGAAGAGCTCAGCTGTCTAAAATTGATATACGAACAATGAAGGATTTGCATATAAAACTCCACAATAGAGACAAATCGAAAGATTCAGATTAGAACTTGTATGAAGGAATGCAAACGATAACTATATAGCAATCAGAAGGGGATCGAGAGAGCTAACCTGGTCTTTGATTTTGCGATACTCTACTGTAGACATGAAGATCGAGAAGATATTGCGAAGAAACTTGTGACGGTGGAAATCAGGTTGATGCTTGAGCTTTTCAGTCTAGGAGTTTACTTGGAGTGTGAATGGAAGGCGATCCCAAATCCTCCCTCAAATCTGTCTTCCCCAAATGGAATATGAAAAACAAGTAAAATTTAAAAGGAAATTACTTCAAGGGTGTGTTTGATAGATTTTGATTTTTTTTTAATTTTAAATGTTGATTTTAATGTTTGATGTTCCATTTGGGGTTTAATAGACTTTTATGGAAGAGAGAATAATGCAATTACAAACTTCTTTAGATATGGATATTTTTTAAAATTCTAAAATATGCGTAAAGTTTGTACAATCGATTCTTAAGCAAAGAAAAGAAAAATTCATAAGAAATTAAGATGATAAAAGTTTTGGTATATGACGGACCATATATGCTCTAAGGTCATAACACAAACCTTCCGTCTTCTATACATGTCCCACTTTCATGTCCCCTGAATTCTAATTGGTTCATGTATTTAATCTAGCCTAGAATTTATAATTTCATATTTACTATTTTTTACATGTGGATCATTTATAATCTGGGAACCTGGAAGTGGAACGTATGCTAGCATAACAAATTTGGTTCGGACCATCCACAATGGTCAGTGTAGAGGAAGCGCGCACAATTTGCAAAATAAAAAAAAAATGGTACATGTCCCCATTTTTCTAGGTGCGAAAAATGCTCTCTAAGAGCATCTACAACGGGGGTGTATTCCAATGGTGTCAGATTTCACGATAAAAATAAAGTGGGGGATGTCCCAATAAAAACAAGATGCAAAACATGCAACTGTAGTATGTGGGAAGAAATAGCAAGTATCTCGTATGCGGTTTGTTGTGTGTTTTGGTGCGTTGTTTTTTTTTATCTTAAGATGTACATTTTTGTTTGGGTACGCAAAACAACTTTTAATTTGCATGGTTTTGTTGCCTATGGTTTCCGTGCCCATGGTTTTGGCGGTCTGGTTTTGGGTGTATAAAAACCTTATTTGTGGTTATATATAGATAGTTACTCCTATCTCCATTTGCATATCTCACTCTATCTGTTCCTCATCAATTTTGAATATGAATCACTCCCAAAATTCTTCCCAAAATCCTTCGCAAAATCCCTTTCAAGTTCCTTTCCAAATAAATTCTCAAGCTGGTGCGGATTATATCCAACAATTGCTCTCCTATTATTATGGTGATCCATTTGCGCAAGTTGTTATGCCTTTCTCGTCTAACTTTGTTCATAATCCAAATGTGCAATTTCTCTAGTCTTTCTCTCCCAACTTTGTTAGTCACCTAAATATGCAATTTGTTCACACTTAACCATTACCAACGCCTATAAGATCAGATGGAAGTGTTGTCATCCTAGCCTATAGCACCCAACCAGAAGGTGATAGTGGTCATGGATCTCATGCTCGTGGTGGGTCTTGCGGTGGTGGCTCTCGTGGTGGTCATTCTCATGGATCTGGTGGAAGTGCTAGCGTCGAAGCAAGAGTTCCACTAGCAAAAAATCATTGGGAGAAAAAGACGTCACACTTCTCATTAACTCTTGGGTCAATGTAAGCAATGACTCAATCAGCGACAACGGCCAAAAATGCTAAAGCATTTTGGGGCCGAATTGTGGTGTTCTATTATTTTCACACAAGAAGCCACCAAGTTAGGAGATACAAAAGCATGTTGAAGACGAAGTGACAAAGAATTAAAAAGGCCATTTAGTTGTTCGATAATTGTCTCGATAGAGCTAAGGCTTCTCATGCTAGTAAAGAATCAAATCAAGATGTTATGGATAAGGCTAAGGAAGACTATCGTTAAAGGCACCCAAAGGGTGAAAGTTTTGAAGATGTGGAGGCATGGGAGATCATGAAAAAGCAACCAAGGGGGAATAAAGACTACATGTTGTAGATGAATCGAAAAAATGTAAGCTTTGGAAGTAGTGGCATGAAGAGACCAAGGGGCGACGCTGAGGACGATTCAAGTAAGCTTGATTCCGATACCCCGGTAAGTGCATGGAATGCTTCACCAATCCAACGTCCAACGGGGATAAAGGCTACAAAGGCGGCAAGAGGGGAAAAAAAGATGTATGACAAGCCAAATGACGAATTTGAGGAGCGAAGGTTGAAGATAGGGGAGCAACTTTATGATCATACTATCAACTATGTGGAAGAGGAAAACTCTTCCCACGTTGGAAATCAAAAGAGAAACCACCCACCATATAAGTATATGGGTTACTCCCCTATTGCCAATTGGTTTTAGGGTAGAACCCCATGTACTATGTGGTGGGCATATCGTGCATGTGCGCACGAACCGACGTGTGAACCCCCACGTCATATATGGCCCACCAAGATTTAACATGGTATCAAAGTCTGTTCGGTCTGGGTCCCGACTTCCTGGTCTATTGGGTTGGCTAGTCTTAAGGCATGAAACGTCAAACGCAACTGGCATACTGTGGGGCTAGGTAGTTGCACTTGAGGGGGCGTCTAGAAGAGGAAAACTCTTCCCACATTGGAAATCAAAAGAGATGTCACCCACCATATAAGTACATTGGCTACTCTCCCTATTGTCTATTGGTTTTAAGGTGGAACCCCATGGGCTTATGTGTTAGGCCTATCGCACATGTGCGCACGAACCGACGTGTGAACCCCCCACGTCATATATGGCTCACCGAGTCACCGAGATTTTAACAAGATGTAATCATTCAAGATGGAGGAGCTTCGGATTAGGGAGAAAGAGACTGAAATGGAGCTTAAGGAAAAGAACTGGAGCCGATTGGTGGAAATTATCAAGATGCAATCGGTGTCACAACTCCCTCTTTCAATTCAAATGGTGAAGAAGCGATTGATGGATGATCTTGGCATAGAAAATTGAACGGTTTCAATTGTTCAACTCCACGATCTTTAGTGGTTTTTTGTATTGTTGGTTGTTCTAGTTTGCTTGATCCAACTTATGTTTTTCTGGTTTGCTTTCCAATTTGCTTGTTGTACTGTTTGGTGATCTTGGTTGCTTGATCTAGTATGTGTTTGTTGCTTTGCTTTCGAATTTTCTTATCCAGTGTAACTCTTGTTAAATGTAATCCGAGTTTAATGTAATTCTTGTTTAAAGTGACTTGTCATTTGTGTGTTTCTGCCATGTTTAGACATTATGTGGTTTTTCCATGTTCAGAAATTATGTGGCTTTGCAACGTTCAAAGATTGTGTCGTTCTTCCATGTTTAGAGATTGTTTGGTTCTTCCATGTTCAAAGATTGTGTGGTTCTTCCACATCTAGAGAATCTGTGGTTCTGCCACGTCTAGAGATTATATGGCTCTACAACATCTATAATTCAAATTTTGAAATATAGCTATATAAAAAATAGTTTACCGCCACAAAAATATCACTCTTCTTGATCCCTACTCTCTTCATATTTTCTATCAATCTTTTAGAAATGCGAACACACTTGTCAAACTCCTTTCCCAATATTCAATCCATAGATGATGTGCTAGAAGAGTTTTTGAGAGACATGCGAACTGTGTATAAGTATCTCCAACAAGTTGCCCAAAATCGTAGGGAGGCCGGACAAACTAAAAGATCAAAAAGAGGACGCAGTCGACCCTACATCGAAAGAGGAAGGGAATCTGGGCACAATCGACTATACATTGATTACTTCTTTGACAATTCAACTTATCCTCCCCATATGTCCCGACGTAGGTTTCAAATGTACAAGCACATTTTCGAGCATATTGTCAATCGCCTCTCAACCGAAATGGAGTTCTTTCAACAAAGGCCAGATGCGACCGGAAGGCTTAGCTAGCTTATCGACCTTAGTAAAATGTACAACTGCATTGTAGTTGTAAAATGTACAACTACAATGTCTTTTATAGTTTTTGATAATTTATACATATTTAAAATTTTTACCATGATTCATAACTTTTGTTATCTACCCAGTAACATTAATATTGTACATGTTTGATTAAATTTAAAATTAATTGTGCATAATAGGGTTAATTGTTAAATATGTGGAAAGCGGGCATTTTAAGTCAGAATAACTAGTGTTATACCTCTCTGGGTAGGAAATTGCGCCGGTTACAGAAAGCTGGCATGAGGGGCAGTTGGGTGAGAAGACGGAAGGAGTTGGAGGATCAGGAGCGTGATTTACTTGCAAAAGAAGAAATAATGTGGTACCAAAGAGCTAAGGCTAATGAGTTGAGGTGGGGTGATAGGAATTCGAGCTATTTTCATCGCAAGGCTAACGGTAGAAAGAAGCGGAATGCAATCAAGAGGTTGGTTGATGATTGTGGCCTTGAGTGGAGGAGTCGTGAGGGCATGACTCGGGTGGCTGTCAACTATTTCTTGGAGCTCTTTAAAACTGATCCAAACACACACACACATTGTCGGTTCCTCAAGGACTCTCGCCTTTATTGACGGATTCAGATAACCTGATGCTCCTTCGCCCGTTCACCGGTGACGAGGTTCGTAATGCTCTATTCTCTATGCACCCTACAAAGTCGCCGGGCCCGGATGGTATGCCAGCGTTGTTCTTTCAACAACACTGGGATATCATTGGGCAGGAAGTTACTTCCTTTGTGCTCGGTATCCTTGATGGGGCTCCTTTTCCTGAGCGTTTCAATTTTACCTACATCTCCCTTATCCCGAAGGTGTCTAACCCTTTTCGTATGAAGGATCTTCGACCTATAAGTTTGTGTAATGTGCTTTACAAGATAGTGTCAAAGGTCCTGGCGAACAGGTTGAAGACGGTGCTTAATAAGGTGGTTTCGAAGACCCAGAGTGCCTTCGTGCCGGGACGACTCATGACCGACAACGTCATCTCAGCGTTTGAGCTTTTCCACTATATGAAGAATAAAAGAACGGGGAGGAAGGGGTACATGGCGGTCAAGCTCGACATGGCGAAGGCATATGACAGGGTAGAGTGGCATTTCTTGGAGGGCTGTATGAGGCGGCTGGGCTTTGCGGAGGGGTGGATCACGCTGATTATGAGATGTGTGACGAGTGTATCGTTCTCGGTGTTGCTGGATGGGCGCCCCACGAATGAGTTTGTGCCGGAGCGAGGTTTGAGGCAGGGGGATCCTTTATCCCCGTACCTCTTTTTGCTTGTGGCGGAAGGCTTCTCAGCTTTGTTGAGGGAGAGAGAGTTGGATGGAAGGTTACGGGGTATTCGGATTGCAAGGACTGCCCCGGTAATTTCACACTTATTCTTTGCTGACGATAGTATTCTTTTTACGCAAGCTTCTTGTCAACAGGCTACGGAAATTGTTCAAATCCTCCAACGATATGGAGCTGCTTCTGGTCAACAAGTGAACTTGGGTAAATCCGAAGTGTCGTTCAGCAAGAATGTTGGTGAGAATTTGCGTGAGTCTTTGCAGGCGACTCTGAACTTCCCGGAGGTGGATAAACACGAGAAGTGCCTTGGATTGCCTACAATGATTGGGCGGTCTAAGAAACTGATTTTTCCTCATATTAAGGAGAGGGTTTGGAAGAAGCTGAAGGGATGGAAGTCTTGTTCGTTGTCTCGGGCCGGAAAAAAAGTTCTGCTTAAGTCGGTTATTCAGGCAATCCCGTCGTATGCGATGTCGTGCTTTCTCTTACCGTCTGGAATTTGTGATGATATTGAGCGGCTCATGGCTGATTTTCTGTGGGGAAACGGGGAGAACTCAAAAGGTGTTCACTGGATGTGTTGGAAGAGGCTCTGCAAACCGAAGTCTCAAGGTGGGTTAGGCTTTAGAGATCTAAGGAATTTCAATCTTGCGCTGTTAGCAAGGCAGGGCTGGCGCTTGATTCAGGAGCCGGACTCTATTGCTGCTCGTCTCTTGAAAGCTCGTTATTTTCCTCGTTCGAGTTTTCTGGAAGCGAGGCTCGGTTTTAACCCAAGCTATGTGTGGTCTAGTCTCTTTAAGGCCCAGGACGTTCTGTTGAAAGGCAGTTTTTGGAAGGTGGGGAATGGCTCAAGTTTAAATGTTTGGAAGGACCGGTGGTTGCCTCGGCCCTATTCTTTTCGTCCTCTAGGTAATTTTTCTGGTGGTGATGAGACTCTAAGAGTACTAGATTTGATCGACTGGGAGAGAAAGGAGTGGAAGGCAGATTTTGTTCGCTCTCTGCTGATTCCCTATGATGCTGAGTTAGTTCTTGGGATTCATCTTGTGGATTCTCGGCTGGATGACAAGCTGGTTTGGTTTTATGCTGCTGATGGAAACTACACTGTCAAGTCGGCTTGCCGTCTTTTGGAGCAGGATGGGGCGTCGTCGTCGAAGTTAGGAGAGCAAGCAGATCCTTCCCGAGCGAGTAGAGTTTGGAAGGTTATCTGGAAGTTGGACGTGGCTCCGAGGGTTCGCTCGTTTATTTGGAGGGCGTGCAAACAAATTTTGCCTTGCAAGCAAAATCTGTTGGCGCGTCATGTGGTGTCTGAGCCGTGGTGTGAGAGGTGTGGGAGGGAGGAGACCGTTCTTCATGCTTTAAGGGATTTCTATCTTCCTGCTGAGGTATGGAGTTTCTTTCCGCAGATCGAGCAGCTGGGCGGCCATGCTTGGTCTTTCCTTGATTGAGCAGAGCTAATTTTTCAACGCCCGATGAAGGAGAGGTGCTGCTGGGCGCTAGTGTGCTGGTCCGTTTGGAGGGCGAGAAATGGAGCGATTTTTCAGGGATCGAGCACCACTGTTGTAGAGCTTATTGAGGGTTGTAAGGCCTTGCAAGAGGAGTTCAGCAGGATGGGGGTTTATTCCGTGCGAAGCTCTGCTCCCGGGAGGCACTTTGAGGAGTTTTGGAGTAGACCTTCGCCGGGGTGGGTGAAGATAAATTCCGACGCGTCGGTGTGTGGTTCCAAATGTGGTATTGGCGTCATCTGTCGGGATGAATCGGGGGCTGTCATGTTCGCTGGTGCAAGGCGAATTCAGGATGGGTCGTCGGTGGAAGAGGCAGAGATGGAGGCGGTGCTGTGGGGGGTTGAGAAAGGGGCTGAACTTGGGCTCGACAAGGTGGTGATCGAAAGCGATTCCCTTACTGTGATTCAGAGGGCTAAGGCGATGAATATCCCTACTTCTGCATTTGGAGACCTCCTGGCGATTGCTCTGGAGAAGTGCAATTCTTTTTCAAAGTGTGAATGGCAGTTTGTTAGAAGGAAGGCTAATGGGGCTGCTCACTGGCTTAGCAAGTGGAGACCTCCTAGCTCTTTCTTTGTTAGCAGCAATTTTTCTTTCCCTTTGGAGTTTTATGATGTACTCTGTCAGGACTTGGGTTCCACTTAATTAATTGTGTTTTCTATCAAAAAAAAGGTGTTTTTCAGGTGTTAAAGGGCTAAAACCCACATTTTTGTGTTTTTTGGGTTTATATTTTATTCAAAATTTAAAATCGGCATTGCTTAGGGTTTGAGACTTTGAGTCCATTATTTTCGTTGGTTATTTTTTTGTGTTGTGATCTTGAGTTAAAAACCCTAAAGCTTACAATATATATATATATATATATATAACTTCATCTCTTCTTCCATCTCATCTTCCTCATTAACCTTTATTATGAGTTTTTCACATAATCCCTCACAAAATTCATCCAAAGTCCCTTCCAATTTAATTCTCAAAACGATTTAAACTACTACACACAATTCTTTTCACAATCTTATGGTAATCCAAATCGGAATTTCTTATGTATCTTTCACCCAATTTTGTTCATCCAAATATGCAATTTGCTATGTTTTTCCTATCCAACTTTGTTCATCATCCAAATGCACAGTTTGTTATAAGTACCTTCGTCATCCAACTTTGTCTAGATTTAACCATCACCAAAATCCATTAGCTCAAACGAAAGTATAGAGCTATTGTTCAACCTAACCTATATCACCCAACCAAGTGGTGGTGGCTCCCGTGGTGTTCGATCTCATGGTGGTCAATCTTGTGGTGGTCGGTCTCGTGGATCTAGTGAGAGTACTAGTACTGAACCAAGAGCTCCCATGGAAAAATATCCTTACGGGAAAAAAGTCGTCGAGCTCCTCATTTGCTCTTGGGTCAACATTAGCAACGACGAAATCACCAACAACAACCAAAAGGGTGAAAGGCTTTCGAATAACTTGTAGAGTTATACTCTACTCACAAAAGTAGTAGACAACCATACAAAAATGTATCCATGTTGAAGACAAGGTAAGGAAAAGTTAACAATACAGTCAGTATGTTTGTGTATTGCCATAAAATGGCTCAGAATACTCAAGCTAGTGGGGAATCTGATCAAGATGTGCTTGAGAGAGAAAAAAATGACTATCATGAAAATCATCCAAGGGATAAAATTTTTCAAGATGCGGAGGCATGGAAGATCATGCACAAGCAACTAAGGTGGAATGATGAGTACATGTTGCAAATGAATAAAAAAACATAAGTTCGGGAAGCAGTGACTCAAAAGAGCGAGGGGCAAGATGAAGATGATTCTAGACAGCTGAGTAAGCGCATGGAATGCAGTACCAATCCAACATTAGTCAGGGATAAAGGACACAAAGATGGTAAGAGGAAAAAAGAAAATCTCGTATACCAAACCAATTGACAAGTTTAAAGAACGAGTGATGAGGATGGGAGAATCGTCATTAACATACTTGCCACATGGAAGCATTGAAGATAGAGGAGCTTAGGAAAATGGAGGAGCTTCGAATTAGGTAGAATGAGATTGATATGATGTAGAAAGCAAAAGAAGAGGTTAGGGGAAAAAAACTAGTTATGACCGATGGAAATGATCAAGATGTAATAGGTATCACAACTCCCTCCTTCAATTGAAATGGTGAATAAGCAATTGATGGATGGTCATGGATTATCAAATTGACGGGTCTCTAGTGTAAGTTTTCCTAGCTTGATTTCGAGTTTCCTTGTTGTACTGTTTTGATTAAAAGTTTAGTCAAAATAAAAAACACACACACACTTAATTCAAATAATACCTTGTATGTGGATGGACCCCATAGTCATCCCTCTCCCACCACAATCTAACCAAGTTAAAAGTGGATGGGCCCTACATTTACCATGCAATTGTGTTTGCTGATGCGGATCGCTCACCGCTCCCCTTCCATGCGTATCACCCCCATTTCCTTTTCTTGTTTTTACATAAATTATCTTGATCCCTTGTATGATACCCCAATATTCATGGCCTAAGTTGCTTGATCCTATGTGTGCTTTCATGGTTTGCTCTCGACTTCGCTCATTCTAGTGTAATTTTTCTAAAATGTAATTCAAGGTTTATATCATTCTTGTTGGAAGTAATCCTTCTTGATAAGTAGAAGTTGTTTAAGATATAATAATTTTTTTCAAATTGTTATCATCTATACTAAATAGGAAAATGTGGGAAGTGACAAGTCTATGCTTGATCAGAATGTTTGTTGTGTGCTAAAGGTACATATTGCCAAGTGATTTATGTGAATCTGCCCCATGGAAAATTTTTGTAGTTCTAATAGTGTGCAAATATTATGTGGTTATGACACATTTAACATCCAAAACTCGAATTTTATAAAACTGTTATATAAATCATAGTCTAGCAACATAAAAAATATTAATCTTCATATCTCTACTCTCTTTAAATTCTTCAAAATGTCTGATGACTCTTCAAACTCAACAAACTCTCTTTAAACTCTTCTTAAAATATTCCAAACATAGATGATGAGCTAGAGAATTCTTTGAGCCCAATGCGAGTTGTGTACGAGTACCTCCAACAAGTTGCCTAACGTCGTAGGGAGGCACAAGCAAGAAGAACGAGAAGATGAGGCACTCTAACCGATATAGAAGGAGGAGGGGAAGTTGGGCACCAATGATTATACGATGGTTACTTCTGCTACAACTTAGTATATCCACCCCCAACATGTTCCAACGTAGGTTTCGAATACACAAGCACGTTTTTGAGCGGATTGTTAATACTCTCAACCGAGATGACTCTTTTCCAACAAAGACCGTACCAGATGCGACCGGTAGGCTTTGCTTATCGGCCTTACAAAAATGTACATTTGCAATGTGAATCTTGGCATTCAGAACGAGTAAAAATGCTTATGATGTCCTAGAGACTCCACTACAAGAGAATGTTTTTCCCACTTTGTTAAAGGTATTATAACTTTCTTTGGTGATCAATACATGAGGTGACCAACCTCCAAAGACATACATCGACTATTGCGCGTAGGAGAGGCTTGTGGATTCCCTAGCAATGTTGGATCGCATTAATTGCATTCATTGAAAGTGAAAAAATTGCGCAATTGCATTTAAATGTCAACTTTAGCATGAACATCCTGAGGTGTTTTGTTTGGTATGCCGTCGGAATCAGTGACTCGTCCAAATAGGCATAACGACATCACATAAAAATGAAAATCAACTGGCAAATTATCCCAAACAATATGTACATACAACCTACAATGGGGATCACATTGAAAAGAAAATTGAAAATTCAATCCAAGCACAAAGTACATATATCAGGTATATGAAAATATAGTAGGTATCAAATTGAAAAGAAAATCAAATAAAAATTCAAGGCTATAGGTCATATACTACGCATAAGCAAAAGTAAATGAATCAATAAACATGTCAGATCTAGATCTACAACATTTTTGGGTTTTAATATCTACAACTTTCTACACCAAGAGGTTTAGATCCGAGAAATTTTAAGTAACTTACCTATGGGAGGACGAGAAAGAAGGTAGCAGGGCGGTGCCGGAAAGACGCGAGAGAAGACGTCGGGGACGCTAGTCACAATTGGACTTGAGCGGTGGAATGAAAGGATTGTCAGATGAAATGGTTGTAGTTGGAGCGTGGCAGAGATATATAAACTTTAATTGGAATGGGTCATACCCTAGCTTTTTTGTTGGAATCAAGTTGCTCTTTGGGTTTGTAATGACCCAATCTATGGAATGAATATGATTTCAATTTTTTCAATAACCAAACACAAAACTTGGAATGATCCATTCCGATTCTGATTCCTCATTCCGTAGGAATGGAACCAAACAAGGCCTTAGTCTTATCAAATTACCTTCTACCAAAAAACTCTTGCCTATTTACCCATCTCTCTTTTCCAACGTGGATTATCCTAAATCAACGGGTTAGGCAAATGGTAAGCTCAATACACTTTTTTCAATTTAACTTTTCTGTACGGCTGTACCTATCAAATAGAATCCAGTTGTCATATAAATATACCTTCTACCAAAAAAAAAAAAAGTTGTCATATAAATATACCAAGAGTTAATACTTTGGCTCATAAATAAATACTGTACAAAGGGGTAACGACTAATTAGATATTTGTTTGTTCAGCCCAACGTAAATAGATGGCATGTGTTAAATGAGAACTACCACGGAGACAAGCCCGATCAACACTCGCCTATTCTTATCACATCGGAGATTGTCAACGTCTCAAATTTACTGAATTGATTATCACTTATCAGGGGTAATTCTCCCGAAAACACTGGTTTAATTCATGGCTAGGCAAGTAGAAGATCAAGAAAATGAAACCCTGTGAAAAGAGTGGCGTATATCATTAAATCAGGCACCTTAAACTTACAAAATTTGTTAAGATCCCCTTGTGCATTGCAATCAGAAGTTTTGGGGATATGATCAATGCTTATTAAACCTGAAATCGAAACGATTAGCCCTGAACCCTGAAAGAGAGGGCTATGATCTACTATTGTCAATATCTAGATTCAGGGAGGACCAGCTGGTTGTTGCTGTGTGATGCAGTGTATATTACCACCTCCTAGAACAATTTCTCTTGCTCCTTCGATTCTCACTACCTGTATAAGAGTCCAGATGTCGTTAGAGGTCATGACATGAGAGTAGTAACTTCAAGCAATCATGGCTCCATAAGAATAATTCATCATCAACAACATGTCGGTAGATAAAACAGTACTCCCTCGGTATGAATATACTTCGTCACTTTTAAGGAACTAAAAAAGCTAGTAGCCTAGAAAATTTTGTTTAAAAACCTTTTAGTTTCAGTTGAAATCAACATGTGTTAAAGAGGTACGCTGGTTTATGTACAAGAACAACTAGTGTATCCACTCATTTCCCCTTGATTGGATAAAAGTGACTAATTAAGCTAAAACGACAAGTGTTTCTAAGCAAAAAAGTAAGGCTAGAGTGATGGAAAAAAGTTCATTCAGTCAGACAGAGTATAGCTCAATGATGTTTTTTTGGTAAAATCTAAGGTACCGTTAGGTAAGTATGGATTTGGAACTTAATTCCTCATGTTCGTTGTTTGGTGCTTCTCCTAGAATGGGTTTGTTTGACAGACCTCTAGACGGGTTTGGAAGAGGTAAACCCTCATTTAATATTTTAATAACAGAGGGTCAGAAATTGGGTAGGCATTTCATATCATGATTCATAATTTCCCCAAACCTGGTAATAAGCACCTTAATCTGGAGTAATTCAAAGCTTGAACAGAGTTCACATTGCAAGCAACTTGCTTTGAAAAAAAATATGACTCAAGACAGATGAGAAGAGTTCATTAAAATAGAGACATGAGACTATGAGAGCAGCAAGCAAACAAATTCAGTTACAGTCTTGGAAATTACCTCGTGATCAGGAAATGTTTTTGATAGAACACGAACAGCTTCCTCATCCCATTTTGGATCTCCAAATTGTGGGACTATGATGCCACCATTAGCAATATAGAAGTTTACATAAGAAGCAGCTAGTCTTGTATCAGGCAGTCTCGGTTTTGCCTCACCATCCTACCACAGTGCATCAAGTATTTTACATAAGGATCCACTGTATTCAGTGTCATTCTGCAATTCTCGAGAATCGAGACCGTACTACGTAAAAATAGACTGAGAAAAGGACCAAATGAAGGCAACTCTAGTTTTCTTTCCTAGTCAATGGATATAGAAATATGTAGTATAAAAACTAAATAGTATAAATCTTGAGGAAATAATTCAAATTGAAGAATATAAGGTCACAGCACAAAGGACCAACTATAAATTTGCATTCCAATACAATCCCCTACACAAACAACTTTGAAGGTCACAAAGGCCCACCTATAAGTTTTGCTAAAGAACAGAATCACATATCTTCATGTTGAACAAGCACGGCCCACGAAGACTCTTTATGGGTAGTGTTAATACGAATTTACCACTGAGTTAACACACGGTAATAATAACAAAAAAGATAAGACTACACAGATTGGCCTGGTAGTGATTACAACTCACAGCTAGACAGTTATTAGCTTAGCATCTCAGCATATCTTGAAATGGCACATGGAACCTAATTAAAATTCATAACAAACTTACTTGAAGGACACCAGCTGCCTCCTCAGATGTCATGTATAATGGACCCGGGACATGAAGTTTAATCACTTCCAATTGTCTACCATTAGCATCTGTTGAGTTGGAAAGAACAGACCAGGCTTCCACAGCTCGTTCATAATGAGGGTCTGATGCATCATCTGTCCAGGATAAAAGCACCACACCGGGCTTTGCAAAACAGCACATATTGTCGATATGTCCATTTGTATCATCATCACCTGCAATTTATTCAGAACTGTCTCAACTTCAGCAAATAAAATATGAATGGTAATCATCCACAAAATTTTCTACTAGAGCTAAAAAAGCCCTGCTCCAATAAGATTGTAAGAAGCTGGGACATCATAATGTAGAACTATACCAGAAATGTTCAACAAAAATATACAGTACCCTAACATATATAAGTAACTAATAATATTTAAAACCGGACGGTGTCTGCTTTACTGTCCTAGCAAATTCATGTTGAAGTATAAAGCAAGCAGACAACGTGGGATTTGAGCATCATAATTACCATATAATCCACGAGGCAACCAAATAACCTTCCTCACACCGAGGTAAGCCTTCAGATTATCCTCAATTTGGTCCTTTGTCATATGAGGGTTCCTGTTTGGGTTAAGAAGGCACTCCTCAGTAGTAAGACAAGTCCCTGAAAGGACACAAGGCACAGGTATAACTCGTCTGTCAAATCAGAAAATTTCAGTTTCTAGTCTGCAACAGCAACATTCATTGAATCTAAGGTCTGTAAGAAACAGAGGTCCAGGAGATCATATAAGCAGTGATCAGTGGTTTTATTAAAACACAAATGAGAGATCATATACCTTCTCCGTCTACGTGAATGCTGCCACCTTCTAGGATCATGGAATGAGGAAACCTTGGTACCCTTTCAACACCCAAAATCTAAAGATGAAAGCAGCAGTGAAAAATCATTAGACTTTGTTAAATCTGCCTATATGATGAGTGATCAAAATCACTTACCTTCCTTGCAACAAGAAGGTCAAGGCTCCAATCACTATAACAGCCCTCTTCAGAACCTAGATATTAACTTCCAAAATTAGTAATAATACCATATAGAACGTAACAGCTATACTACATTTATCTGAGCCACAAATCCAAGCCAATAGTACCAAATTGAAACACAAGTAATAGTTTTTCTAACTTTAAAGATTAAGCCTTACCTCCCCAACTGTTGAAAGTCCAGTCAATACCAGCAACATTTTGCTCTGAAGCACTTGAATCAGGTTTGGTGTTCCTCACAACAAACTAGTTTAACAGAACCACAATTTCAGAAGGCGTCTAATAATATCATATATTGAATCCAATTGTACAAGAAAAGACGAGATAAATCAAACTCACAGTTGGCCCAGAGTCACGGAACCAAGAATCATTCATACTCATCTCTAAAACCCTAATGTTAGGGGGTAACTGATTCCGGGCATTAGCCCACTGAAAACAAACAGAAGCAAAATGCAGTCAGAGCACTGCTAGATTACTCCTCATCAGTAACAGCAAACAATAGTATGAGCAACCTGAGGAGTCGTAGCACAAACGGTAACAGGCTCAAATCTAGAAATCGCCCTTGCCACTTGAGCAAATACACGCTGAGCAGGCATAGCCTTCTCCCTCCAGTTATCCGGCCGTTCCTTTAAACATCGAAGTAAGCACAATTGCAAACAGGTAGAAAACAAAGGAAACAACATTCATTCATCCATGATCCATCCATCTAGGTACTGCTACAATACTACTAGGAAGTGAAGTGACTGTGTGAGAAGGCTTTGACCAAAGCCAATCTGGAAGCTATAGGTATCGATCAGCGCAAAATCAAAGAATGGAGCTGAATTGAGCTTACCGGCCAACCGATCCAGCACTGGGAATGGGGCTCCCACTCCGCAGGCATGCGAAAGCCCTGGGATGCAGGATTGCCTTCGAATTCCATTGATGGTCGCTGGTTCTCAGAACGAAAATGAAAGAAGCCCCAATTTGTATCAGCGTTTAGCAGAGAGTTGGTAGTGGACTAGTGGTACACTGGTAGTACGCGGAATCAAACTTTGGGAATGGCGTAACTTGATTCGATTGGTGAAAGGGCGTTACCGTCCTCCGTTTCGTTTATATGGGCCAAACGTTAAAAATGGGACTGGGTCATCCACGCTTCACGAGTTTAAGACTTTTTTTTTTTTTTTTTTTTGTACAACAAGAACAAGAGGAAAACACTAGGCCTCCTAATCAGGGTAGGACCAGCCTAAATCATCCGTCTGGATGATCTTTAAAAAGTCTCTAGCTTCACGGATTCTTCCATCACTTAATCCAAGATTTGTCTTCAACCATATCTCCCAATGTTGCGCATCACACGTTGCGGACATGCTGGCGAGTAAGAGATCTGGGTCAGCGTTTCTGGCCGCTAAGTAGTCTGCTGCTCTGTTGCTTTCCCTATAGCAATGAAAGACACGGACCTCCTCGAAAAGAGACAAGAGGCCTTTTATATCACCAATAATTGTCTGTATTTCCCATGGGCATCTCCATGCCCCCGTAATGCTGTTGATTACGCTTAAATTATCACCCTCAACCACTAACCTTCTTATATTGAGGGATCTGGCCCTCCGAACCCCGTCCAAGGCTGCCAACGCTTCAGCCTGGAGGATGGACGGGGCAACCAAATTCCGTCTATCCAGGGCTAGAATATTTGAATTTTCATCTCTCAAAATGTATCCCCCATGCGTGGAAGAGTTGGATCGCCGAGATCCGTCAAAGTTCAGCTTGATCCACCCTTTATCCGGTTTTCTCCATGTTGAGAGTGTTGGTCTCTGCCGTTTAACTGATTGCTTTTGGTCCATCTTTTCCGCCATCTGCCATTGCGAGTAGATTGTGAATGCCGTGTCAGAGGGCTTATCATCCCGCAATGCCTTGTCTACATTAAAGAGTCGGTTGTTACGGTGCATCCAAATGGTCCACCAAAGGTAGAGCAAGATGGTGTCACCATTGTTACCCTTGAGCGTCTGTAGTATGCTATGGCTTAGTTCACCTTCCTCTTTTAGCACAATTTGGATTCCAGTTCGTTGTTCAAGATGTCGAAGCATTTTATTAGTGAACTCACATTCAAAGAATAGATGATTGGTAGATTCATCTCGTGTTTCACACAACGAACACATACTGGGTACTCTGGAATAATACCTATTTAATCTTTCAGTTGTTGGGAGGCAGTCCGCACAAGCTTTTCAGATGAAATTTTGCACCTTTGGGGGAACCTTTAACTTCCAAATCCAGTCCATGTTTTTATTAGGGAGATTTCTCATGTCTTCACACAACTGGGCCGCTGTCTTAACAGAGAAGTTCCCATCAGGGGAAGGTGTCCAAATTATTCTATCCTCCTGATCGATGACCGGGATTCGAATTTGTAGAATTCGAGACACTAAAGGTTGCGGAAGATAAAATTGCAGTTTTTGGGTATCCCAAGTTTTGTACGCCAGTGGTGGTATAAGACTTAAAGAGATCGAATTTCGCACTAGTCCCCATTTTCTACGCCAGTGGTGGTATATCGTGTACTACCCCATCCATCTCATTGGTCTACATGTCCAACTTTTCTTTTCCTTTTTTAAATTAAAATTTAAAAGTCTATTAGATAAAAGGTAATTAATGCCTTTCATCCCAAAGCAATAAAATGGGTAACTTTGTTTCTTGTTTTTTCTTTGACACACTTCATCTCTTTCACTCAACCTTCACAATAATTCCTCAATCCACTATTCTCACCAGACCCTCTTTGCTACCGGAGGAAGGCATCGAAACCACATATTTATCCACGACGCGATGCGGACTCGCTCTCGCCCGCATAGTCCCTCGATTTGACTAATCGTCGTGCATCTTCGCCCGTTCTTCGTCGCACAACCTTTCGGTCGCCGGCGAGTTCATTTCCGGTGACATGGACTCCGGCAGCGAGAGACGCTAGAGGAGGATGCGAGTACGCGAATAGGCGAATATTCGAAGATCAGAAGCCGTAATGAGAAGAAGCGGGAGGCTCGACAAGTTGTTCGATGGGGAATGGATCTTGCCTCATTCCCCAAATCTCAAACTAAAGATTTTTTTATGAGAAGAGTAGCTGGAAGATGAAACGTTATTAAGCAAAACTAATATACTTGATTTTACTATTTAAATTAATTAGATAATTGCTTTTGGGTAAAAGTATCGTATCAGATTCAATCTATACTATATATTAAAGCCGGAGGATTTCGAGCCTCCACGTTAATTCTGGCCCCACTTGATTAACAATTTTATAGTATGTTTTATTTTTCCTATTTATCTAATCTTTAACTTTATCTTTTTTCTTACCCATCAAATATCTATCTTTAAAGGCATATTATTTATCTTTAAAATTTCTGTAATTATCTAACCTTTAATTTTATCCTTTTTCTTACTCATCTAATATCTATCTTTGAAACAATATTATCTATTTTTAAAATTTTCTTCTATAAAAGATACATATTAATTAACTTAACTTTTCAATTCCCATTTTAATCTATTTATATATAAGTATTAATATATAGTATAGGTTATATAGTAGATACACAAATTAACGAAAAAAATGATCATTACCCGTACATGGTACGGGTCTTCAACTAGTTTGGATATAAAGTGTTTACTCTCAAACTAGCTAGAAAAGATTAGACACATGGACCAATGAGATGGATGGAGCAGTACATGATATACACTCACTGGTGTAGAAGATCCGGGTTGGGTAGCACCCGGTCCGGACAGAATTTAGCTTCCAACCCTAGTCACCTTTGAGCCAAACGTAGATTAGATCCGGCTAATCGAACCGGACGAAAGATTAAAAAAAGGGAAATTCCTTTTGGTACCCTTGTGGTTTTGACAATTCCTTTTGGTGTCCTAGGAATAAATTTATTACTTTTGGTACCCCTATGGTTTATACATTTTCCTTTTCATAGCCAAAACCCTATTTAAACCCATTTTTCATCCAAAAAAATTAGTTTTCATTTAAATTTTAAATAAAAACGGATTTTCTATGAAAATATTTGAATATTTAAATTTTAAATAAAATATTTTCCATCAAAAAATTAACTTGAACTTTGAATATTTAAAACTAATGAGTTATGAGATTTGTAATTTATTAATATCACATATAAACATTATCAAAAATATTTTGAGAAAGGTCCAAAAATATATTGAGTTTTGGGATTTGTGAATTTGCTTAGTAGTATTTTTTATGATTTAGTAAATTGAGAAAATTCTAAATTAATCCCCAAAAATTAAGGTTGTTGAACATTTTCATTTAAAATTTTCATCCAATTGTATACTATATAGTCTAGAAATTGTATATTTTGCAAGCAAAAGTAAATTAGTTTTTATTTAAATTTTAAATGAAAAATATTTTTTTTGGATGAAAAATGAGTTTAAATAGAGTTTTGGCTATGAAAAGGAAAATATATAAACCATAGGGGTACCAAAAGGAATAACTTTTTTCTTAGGACACCACAAAGAATTGTCAAAACCACAAAAGATCCTTTCATGAACGCATTTAAGTCTATTTCCCAAGTCCAAATGCTTTTGGGTTGATTTTCGTTCTACCCATTTTAATACCTGATTTCGTATAAAGTTCTTCCATATATTTTTGTTGATTTGAGAGAACATATTCAGGGTTCCCTCGGTTTTGGGCATCTGATGCGAGATCTCTTTGACCTATGGTTTTTTTTTCTTCTTGATTCTCTAATTCAAAAGATTTATTTTCTTTTTCATTTGATAGTATAAGATCCCCCTTTTTATTTTTAGTGATTTTTTTATTTTGACTAACATCAATCAATATATATATTATAAAAGCCGACCGTTTTCGAGTCACCACGTTGATTCTGGCCCCGCTTGATTTTAATTTTACTTTTCCAACTCAAATAGATAATAGAAACTATATATCTTTTATTTTCCTTAATTTTCAAATCCTCAATTTTATCTTTAAAGCCATATTAACTATCTTCATTTTATTTTCCTCAAATAATTTTATCTTTAATTATTAGTATGATTAAATATTTTAAGAATCTCATTAACGTGGATACATAAATACACAAGATAATAAGAAATATACATAAACTAATTAAACTATAAAACCTACCGTGATAAGTTGCATTCTTACAGTGGTGATTTGCATTCTTAACGTGCTAAGTTAATAATAGAAAATATAAAAAATATGCTACGGCAAATCTCAATTTTTCCATAAGTAGTTAATGATGTTATTACAACTAATTAGATATGATTGATATGCACATACATCTTTTCCATAAGTAGTTAAATAGTATAATTTTAAGGTTGATTCAAATCTCCATTTTCATATTCTAACAAAATAATTTATTTTTACCAGCAAGAAAAAACAATTACGTTGAATATTTATTATTTTCACCCTTCAATCAATCAATCATCTAATTTAATTCTCGCCCCATCTCATAATCGATTAAAAATGGTTTTTTATTTATGTTATTTCAATTAATTTGATTAAATTTTTTATTACCTATTTATGTACAAGATATAATCAAACTTTTTAATTTCGGTAAAATATTCTATCTTTGTTTAATATATTACTTATATTAACATTGATTCTGACCCCACATCATATTTATAGAAAGTAATTGATTTTGTCACTTTGTTATTTTGCTTTACTTAAATAAATTAACCTCTTTATACCCATTTTATTATCAAATTTTACTATAAAGATATTAGAAAAATATTATCCGATCTTCTTTGATTTACTAAGGTATTATCTTAGTAAAATTGTTAGATATTATTTTTGATTAAATCAAATAAAGATATTTTTAGATATTAGAATAATTTTATTAAGATATCTTCGGGTATAGAGATATTAGCAAACATCATAAGTCATAACACATAAAGAGTTTAGAAATCTGTTATTTTATTTACTTAAATAAATACATTAAGATAATATCTTAATAATTAAATAGTGGTAACACATAGGATACTTTGAGAAATAATTTTAGTTGATAACAATAAATGCGAATGATAAAAATGATCTTTTTTAAATATAAGCTATATCAATTTACATGTAGAATAAGGTTTAAAAAAATATGTATTCAAGTATAATTATTATATCTTTTATTTATTTTTTGAGTTATACGAATTTCAAAAACAACGTCATTCTTTTTTTCTAAACAAGTTCATACATTAAAGCTTATAATTTATTTTTATATATCAATATTAGATTATAAAATATCTAATTATGATTTAATCTTTTAAAGTCAAATTGTCGTACATGGCGCGACAGGTAAAACTAGTTTTCATTATAATGAAAAAGAAGCGAATGAATTGATATAAATCTGGGTTTCATTTTTTTTATCAAAAAAAAATAAAATCTGGGTTTCATTTTAGATACATTTAAAAACAACTCAAATTGTGGGAATGGCCACCAAAAGGAATTTCCCATAAAAAAAAAAAAAGTTTTACATATTGTAAACAATCTTGTAAATTAAACATACTGTAGTTGTAATAGGCCCAAGGCCGTTATCAAAAAAAAAAGGCCCAAGGCCGAAGTAGTACGTTAAGTTTCCGCTTCAGAAGAGACTCTGAGACTGGCTGAATTTGGAGAGACGACTGAACGTCATCTTCTATGCTCCAAGCCGTGGCTCTCGCAATTGAACGGTGAACTCAACCCGCTGTCTGTAATGTTGTTTCAAAATTCCTCCTCAACCTTAAATCCGATCTTTTGATCATTTGCACGTCCCTGAATGTGCCAGTTTCTATCACTTTGTGGTTTGGAACGGTTGACAGATTCCTTGACTTTGTAAGACAACAATGGAAGCAGTTTTGTTTCCAAAGACGACTCTGATCCATAGAACCCAGATATTCTTGCCCAACGCCGCAACTTCCCGCTATAATGTCCAGACCAGGAGGTTCCGGGTGCTTAAATCTGAACAATTGGCATTGACCCACCAAGTGTTCGACAAAATGCCCACCTCAGATTCCTTGCCTTGGAACAACCTAATAAGTTTCCATCTTGGCAGCGGCGAGCTGCATCACGTGGTATCCGTTTACCAAGAGATGCTTTTGCGAGGTGTTCGTCCTGATAAGCACACTCTCCCCCGAGTTTTAGCAGCTTCTCGCCTCTTGAACTCTTTATCCTTAGGGAAGCAGGTTCATGGTCATGCTGTTAAGCTTGGCCTTTCCTCCAAGGACTATGTGATCACTGCTTTGATGGAATTGTATGACCAGCTTGATTGTTTGGTTGCTGTAAAATCTCTGTTCAGTAACCCAGAGGCTCAGAGGAGTTGTGTGCCCTGGACTTTGCTCATTAGAATGCATATGAAGAATGGGAATCCCAGGTTGGCCATTGATGTATTTTATCAAATGGTGGGTTTAGGAGTTAAAGTGGATTCTCTGGCTTTGATGACTGCTATTGGAGCCTGCGCTATGCTGCGATCTCTGCAAGAAGGAAGGATGTTGCATGATATTGCTCACGTTTGTGGATTGGATTCTGATGTTTTGGTAATCAATTCTTTATTGAAAATGTATCTTGGTTGTGGAAGTGTGGAAGATGCTCGGAAGGTATTTGATCAAATGCTGGCTAAAGATGTGATATCGTGGACTGAAATGATTCATGGGTATGTGAAGAATGGTGGTTTCAATGAGGGTCTGAAGCTGTTTAGGACGATGGTGTTGGAGGGCATTCTGCCTGACAACCATGCTCTCTCGAGCATACTGCCTGCTTGTGCAAGAATGACAGCTCACAAGCAGGGGAAGCAGATTCATGGGTTCTTGATAAGGAATAATTTTGATATGAACCTCACTTTGAAAAATGCTTTGATGGACATGTATGTGAAATCAGGCTTCCTAGTGTATGCTTCCAGAATATTCACTCGAATGACCTTTAAGGATGCTGTGTCCTGGACAATCATGATACACGGCTACAGCATGCATGGTCAAGGAGCCCGGGGAGTAGAGTTGTTCCGTGAAATGCAAGAGATGGGTAAGACAGAAATTGATCAAGGCACATTTTTTTCTCTGATTCATGCTTGTAAGTCAGCTAATATGGTTGAGGAAGGCCAGTTTTACCTTGGCTCTATCAAGGAGCATGAAGCTAGGCACTCTGCTTTGATGGTTTCGCTTCTAGCTCGAGCTGGCCGTTTTAACGAGGCAAAGGACTTTATCAAAGAAAAACAGATTGGAAATAACACAGAGGTGCTTAGAGGTCTTTTAGATGGCTGCAGGGTTCACAAGGAGACAGAAATGGGCAAGCTAGTAATTGAGCAGCTCTACAATTTACAAGTCAATAACCAGAGTGCGGGTTTGAGTCCAAAGAAAGCCTACAGTTGGATAGAGTTCCATAATAAAGTTCATGTCTTTGGAACTGGGGATGCATCCCATCCGAGATCAGAAATGATACACAAGGAATTGCAAAAATTAATGAAGAGAATTGAGGACATGGAAGGATTTGTTCCTCAACAAGATTTCAGTTTGCACGAGGTAGATGAAGAGAGGGTGTGTCCTGCCATGAGACATAGTGAAATGCTTGCTATATCATTTGGACTAATTAGCAGCCAAGGAGCAACTGTCCGGATCACCAAAAACCTGCATATTTGTATTGGCTGTCATGAGATGGCAAAGGCAATATCTAAATTAGTAAAGCGTGAGATAATCATCAGGGATCCGAATTGCTTTCACCATTTCAAGGATGGGAGCTGCTCTTGTGGAGACTTATGGTAACATCCCATTCAAGGCTGCCTTTCTGATGGTGATCCACCGGGTTGTTTCTTCCGTTGCTTAGATTTCTCCCTTTTTGTGTCCTAATCAGAGCTGTAGGATCATTATCAAATTAGCAGAGCCTGTGGAAAGGCAGATAATTGGTTGTGGTTGCTCTGAAGATGCATTGCGGGATGAAAATACATGTACAGAAAGCCTCATTGTCCATGCCCCTCTCCTACTGTGGTCTGCTTCGATTAGGTTCTGCTACTCGATATTGAAATAGAGCCCTATGGTGGAAGATTCTTCCATTGCAGACTCTGATGCGAAGTTCTTGAGCTGAGCCTTGATTGATTTTTGTTCCCTCCTTAGCATTAGTTTAAAATTTTCCAGTTTACCTATTTGGTGGAATCTATTAATACTTCTAGTTATAAATGAGAATCTTTGTCAGATCAATGGAGGTAATAGAATGTGCGTAGACAGTAGCTGTGTTTGTGTAGAAGGGCCTCAACTCTGACAGAAAATTGAAATTTTGGTCTCCATTGATGTATTTTTGCTGGATTAGATGGAATTTCATACATTTATGTTGAAATTTTGCATTTATTGTTCAACGGTATCTAGTTTAGTTCATATGCGGGGTGACTATGTGTGTGCTTTTCAGGGTACGTAAATGAACTTTCATTCATTTTATAATTAATTCAAGCTTCATCAATGTCTGTGATGAGTTTGAAGCTAGTGAGGTAACTTCTTGGAAGCAACTCCACATTTGCTATTGTCTGGGGAAGGAGCCACTATGGGTAAACTTTCATGAAATGGAGAACCTTCTATCCAATGGCTTCTAGTGGTTTGCTTTTCATTGTGCTTCAGTTTAGTCATCACTTGATTGATGAAGGAGTACTTGGTCTTTCTGCTCAAAGATTCACCATGAGAAGGAGTGAAGGAGACATTCAGGGAGAAGGATTTGAAGCTTCTGTCTAGCCATTCCATTCACAAAATCGGTTGAAGTAAATGGACACCAAAGGTAAAATGCTCAGCCTTTTTACTATTTGCATAGAAATCATAATAATTTCTGGAATGCACAAAATCTTTGTTCTACTTTTGAATATTTTGTCTGGAATGCATTTTACGGCCACATTGTCAAGACATTTATGATGGTATGAGGATTTGCTGGAAAGACGAACATTAACCTCTTGTAAATAAAAATGTTTATAACTGAATAAATAGAACAAAGCCTAATAGCTTTACCATTTGGCTCATGTGTAGAGGTTAATGTTTAGAACAAAGCCTAATAGCTTTACCATTTGGCTCATATGTAGAACAAAGCCTAATAGCTTTACCATTTGAAGAACTAATGTTGGAGCTTTTTCCATCTGATACAGCCTCTGGAGTATGGAGTATAATCCCCGTTTTTAGTTATGCAGTACCCTAGTGAGAGGATCATCAATATGATTCTTTTGGACCATATTTTTAAATAAACTTGAAACTGAAATGGTAAAATAATCTGCTTTAAGAAATCCTAATTTTTAATTCCTGACTTTCTGTATGTGTTGTCAGCCTCAGTTACTTCAATTGCTTGATTTGTATCAGATTAGGGCCCGGTTGGTTGCAAATTGTGAAAATGCAAATACAAAGGATTTCATTTTTAGCAATATGATGCATCAACTGAAAATTCCATTTAAGCTTGCAACCTTACTAGTTCAGTCCACACCATGTCATACAGTAAGGTGATATAAAAACATAATAGGACACCGTTTACTAAGTCATGAGCTGTAAAATGTGCGAGGAATAGGATCATTTATTACATATATAATAATTTCAAAATAAATCTTTAACTTCCCATCATGGAAAGAATCCATTGTAAGTGTTTTGAATGGTGATACTTATGACCAAATCCATGCTATGTTTTATATAAAAATTTATGCCCTCATGTCATTTTATAACTAGATATATGTTCTGCTATTTACTTTTTTAATTTTCTCTCACAATTTTGTTTATTTATATTGAAGATGAATTAAAAAAAATCCAAACAATGACCCGGCCGGTCTTAATTACAATCCAGGAATTTCTAACAAATTACTTTAAACTCTCTATATATCTCATTATTTATGTGATTGCTAGACCACATTTGCCCCACGAAATTAAAAGAAGCAAGCCCCTGTGCAGGTTAGTTAAAACAATCTCATGCTCAGTTCACTATTGGATTAATTCTTCTCGTTTGATTTCTTTCCCTTATGGTGGTTACTACCTTTTATCAATATGCAAATCCAAATTCTGAGTAACAGGCATGGAATCTGTATTTTTCTATTTTCCTGATCAAGAATGAAATTAAGACTTACTTAGCTTGGTACTTTGGTAATGGCTGACTCACTCCCTGAGATTTTGTTCGAGTTCAAACTTTGGAAACAAAGCTTTTTTTTAGCCGTGAAACTAAACTTATTCTTTGTAAAATAGGTATATGTTTTTCTTCTTCTTCTTCTTCTTCATTTTTTTGAGGTATGTTCAATACATATAGCTATTTTTTTTTCCTGCCAATGGTAAACATTATAGAAGAAAGATGAGAGATTTACATATAGCTATATTTTGCTAGAATATACATATTGATATTACAAGCACAGAGATTTAAAGCAATAAAGCCAAGTGAGAACATATTAATAGAGACAAGAGTTTGGTATTCAAAGTAACTTTCTTTGTATTTATTTTGGTTGAAGTTCAAAGCAATTATGTTATGTTGTCTAATTAGTGATTGTTTTGGTTATTATGATTAGGCCAATTCGATAACCAACACTTCTTCAAATCAAGTAATGGATCAACAATCAAAGAAAGAGGAAGGAAGCTCGAAGGCTCAATGTAGCGACTTGATGAATGCTAATGCATCAAACTCTAATCGGTTGGAGAATTTGCCAATTGTAGTCGCCGAAAAAATACTCGATAAGTTGTCTTTCCCTTGTCTCTTCCGTTGCAAATTCCTTAGCAAATCCTTCTCCACAACCATGAACTATATGTCGTTTTCACTCAAAGATCATTTCCTTTACTTCAAGCTCCAAAAATCTCTTTACTATTTAAATCTTGATTCAGCTAATCAGATTTCTGAACACAAAATTGCATATAGACCCATACAAGTTAACATCCACTTGTCTAATTTTCACATAATCGGATCATGTAACGGATACTTGTGCTTGTCATCCACTTCATCTTCATCACCTAGCAATCCAAAAGGACGAAACTATACATTAATCTTCAATCCATTTATGCCACGCGCCATCAAAAACTTACCCTCAGAATCCACGGAGCTTTCTTGGGCATCCGGGTTTGGGTTCAATCAAAAGACCAATGAGCACAAGGTTGTTAGAATATACCCTATGAAAGGACTACTACATGATTCCCTCAAACAACATGTCCAAATTTCAAGGGTCGGGACAAATCATTCGAGAAGTTTGAGTACACCTTGTGGAATCTATGTTCGTTCAAGGACGGCTACTTGTGCAAGAGGTGTCTATTTGGATAATGGATGCATATATTGGTTGGGCGAACGACAACGGGAGAAACTGTTTGTCATAGTTGAACTTAACATCGACAAAGAGGAGTTTTAGGCAATCCCACCTCCGGATGATAAGGCTATTTTGAAAGGCTGGGATTTTTACTTGGTTAAAAGAAGGGGACAGCTTGTTTTGGTGGTGATCAACTATGCTAAGGATAAACTTCAGATATGGGTCATGGAAGATCAATTCTCATGGAGAAAGGTAGAATCTGAGAGGTTGAAAATAATTGATAGGCTTCTCAAAGATGTGGAGCGAGAGTCACTTTTAAGTGGATTATACAATAGTACACTCTATGATGTCATATGGGTTGAACATGACAATCTGTTGTTACAGTTTGAGAGAGTCATTCTTTGCTATGATCTCACAAGAAAAAGATTTCTTGATTTTACAGTTGAAGGGTTATCAAATCTTGGAGGAGAGCACAAGGAGTTTGAGAAGGTTGTTGGAAATGGAAGTGTACTGGGAATTGAAAGATGTACGTAGCACGCTATTTGGAAATCGTATCTCGTTTGTGATTGTGTGTGTGTATAACTGAGTTTCACTTGTATGCATTACGAAGCTTATGTCTAGTTAATTATTCATGTGTATAACGTATGTAACACTTATTGCGTATTTGTTGTAATCCAAAACAGCTGACAATTGTATACACTTTTTTTTATCAAAATAAAGTGCTGAAAATATGAAGCATTATAGAGGAACCCAATTTCCCAATATCAACATATATGTGAAAACATAAGCTTTAAAAATGACAAAAATGGTGTCAAATAGGCGAATATTATATACAACACCTGCTAATATGTGAATTTTGGCAAAGAAAAGTGTGAGCACCAAGCGAATAGTAGACATGTTCCATTGGACGCCATCATGACACTAACAATATAGTAATAGTAAAGGAACTTAGAAGTAAGAGATATGTCCTATCTATAATTATACCACAATTTTCTCAGGTGACATACATAACTGAGTAGTACAAGCCCACAGAAAACGAGTAAAATGGAGAGCAACCCAGGTAGTGTCATAGTAAGCCATTATACATATGTCACATAAATCATAGAACAGGCTCCCAAAAGTCAGAACACCAGGATCATAATCAGAAAAAGGGTAGATGAGAGACCTTAACCAGTGAAGTTGGCATTGTTCTTCTGCAACTCACGACGAAGTTGTCCTAGGAAGTCCATCTGCGGTCCTGAGATTAGCTGAAACAGGCGTTCCGGGAGGGTGGATGGGATCATTAGAACACGACGGAAGAGTATGAGTGGAACTCGATTCAAAGAATTGAGTTGATTGACTGGTGTACCTGATGAGGTAGCCGGAAGTTTGTCCAAGCTGATGCAGGGCTGCTGGTGTACATGACCGGTCTTTCTACAATAGCACACATCGGGATTTATCAAGTTCATAAACATAAATGGAACCATCATCTATTCTCAAGTATCTAGAATACATCAAGATTTGTGTGCTCAGGTTGGCCCTAGAATTCTCATGCCAGATTATGAGCTGAGGAAGCTTTGACATGTCCAACCCCAGATTATTTTGAGTCAGATTAAGGGTTAGAAAATGGTTGTTAAACCCAAAACTCACAAACGACAAACAATAACATCAGTATAGTTGAATCTCCGACAGTTAAGTGCATCTTGCTGGGCCTGATCCAGCAATACAGTTACAGGATGAAAAGTACAATACAATTAGTAGAAATACTTGTAAGGGTCAGAACTAGTTTGGTTGTAATGAAAGACTGAAAAGACATAATCGGCTTTCTTTCAAGGCTCAGACATAACTTTGTCCTAAATCTTTTAACTTTAATGGAAAATTCAAAAAAAAATCTAGCTAAAGCAGAGCTTTGCTCATGAAATTTGAAGTCATTTCAAGCTCGTTGACTTCTTCGCACGCTCAAAATGGCTCATTGAATTTCTCAAGCAACTTTTTGTCCACCTTTGATCAAAATCAAGAGAGCTCAAATTTGTAGGAAGAAGATCATTTTTCTGCCATGGAATAATCTAAACATTGGTACTCTCACAAGTTATTCCTCAAAATGCTAACAAGCAATTTCTTGAAATTACAGGAAACTAGCATGAAAATCTGCTCACCAGATAGATCTATTGCCGGGTCATTGTAGCAGTTGATAGTAGCTTCCCAGCCTGCAACATGAAATGAACAAGATAAATATTTGTCAAATCAGACATCAATCTTGTAATTAAAAAAAATAATCCATAGGACAGTAAGGTATGTACGGTCATGCAAAAGCTGGCCAGCTTCACTTCTAGCACATCCATTCAGAGCTATCATCCTTCTATTAAGGGCTTCGTTGTTGCCAGGTGCACTTCTGAAAGCCGCTGCTGTTATGCTTCTATCCACATCACTTCCATGGAGAGCATTTGTTTTTTCCGTTCGATCTGCATAACATGAAAAGAAACTTCATATCGCAGCTGAGTCCTTAATTCAGGCATAACTTTTTCGCAAATAACACAAGCAGTTCACTCTTAAAGAGCTGAATTCCCTTCATTATGAAACTGAAGAACACCAAAACTAGGCAATATGCTGAATCAAACTTCCCAAGTTATTGCCGATAATTTTGTAGTCTTCTTCCCGAGTTATTTATTGCAGATAATCCGCTGAATCAAACTTCGTGCAAGAGAAGTCAGGTGACAAAACAAATTAACAAACAAGTCTTCTAGCTTTTCCTATAGAAAGCATGTCTGCAACTTAGTGCATCTGAAATCATCAATGTTTTTCACTACATATAGACCACACGTTTCAACAATCAATCGAAGGGACGAAGATAGCTTAAGGGTAAAACAAATTTACATTAAAGAGAGAACATCCTCAATTTCTCTCAGAAGACTGAAGTTAAACACAGCAAGAACTTCACCATTCAAATTACTAAGGGCACTTCATACATTTAAACCATCATCCTCTTACAACAATGTTAATGTACTCTAACTTTGAAAAGCCCGTCTGTAACAGATCCTCCAAAAGTAAGACAAACAGAAACACAGAATCCTCATATACAGAAAATCTTTTCAAAGAGAATGACTCAGTTCTCCACTCAAACTTCAAGATCCAAGTTATAAGGCCACTTAATTCAGACAAAACCCACAAATCCACTAACTTAATTTACCAACACTAACAGACCCACATACGCAGAAAAACTCAAATCAGTAAAAAATAAAGAAAGGCAGAAAAAGGGCTGGTTTTAGTTGTAGTCAAAAGCTCACCCACCGCCAGATTTACGCCTGTTGAGACCGCGGCTTCTGCATTCCAAAACCCAGAACCAGTTTGCAAGGAACAGATTAGAGCTATAGAAGGAGAAGAAGAAGAAACCAGTTTGGAAGATTCGAGTGATTAAGCCAAAGGGGGATGGGATACCTTTGATTGGGGGGAGCGTAGCGCTTGACGGGGGCAGATGCAGGATCAGATTGGGATGGGTTCTCCAGCATTCTTTTTGTTCTTCGAGCAATTTGAATTTGAATAGGAGTATGAAAATGGAACCCCCACCAAGGATCTTCCGTTTTCTGCGCCGCTCTAGCACAGAAATGGATGCAATGGTTGCATCCAGACCAGGGGCAGTAAAATTGGGGGAAGAGGGGGTAGAGGGGGTAGAGGGATGATAAGCGTGAGTGAGGTGAGGAGCCCTTTTTTTTTTTTTTTAAGGAAAGGAGCCCTTTTTTAAGAAATGGGCCTTTTCTATTTCTTTCTTAGGAAATAGCCAAAATGCTCAAATTCAAAAAAACAAAAATACTACAAATTTGGTTAAGTTTTGTCATATATTATGCGTCCTCCGTCTATAATCTATCAGAGTACATATACTGAAGGTGGTGGAAGGAAATCGTGACATACCAATGACCACTTAAGAAAAAATATCAAGTTTATCTACCTTTAACTAATATCAGTGTTAAGACTACCATAGATCTTATGAGACCTTCGTACTAATGTTATAGATTTATGTAATAAAAAAAATATCTATCATGTATCTTTTTTTACTAGTTCTTGTACTTTTTTTTCCCTGTTTTTTTGTTATGTTCAATTAGATGTGTAATCTACACTTTTTGTATTCAAATAAAACTAAGTGTGCTTTTGTTATCTCAAAGTACTGTATCATAAATATTTCATGCTCTTCTTGTTTTTCAACTATACCAAATGTACATATAATTTATTGATTTTTTTTGTGTTTTTTAAGGAAATGTGAAAATATTGTTCACTTTACGCAAAAACTGGTGTAAAATACAAAAAACAAAAAAAACACAAAGAATTGCCGAGACATAATTTTTCATTAAACAAGGACATGTGAACTGATGTAAATATTGTTCACTTTACCCAGTTTCATTTTTGCCCCATGAATTTTGACGAGGGATAGACTCGATTGCCATGGATGAGGGGGTTTCGAGGTGTGGTAGGTGAGGGAGATGGAGTGTTGTTTGTGCACTCATGGGAACCGATTTGAGTTTTTTTTTTCCGGTAAGAGTAATGCAACGTAATGTATGTATTGTAACTGATGGGTAAAAGAAACGGTTGGGTTTTTGGAGAGTGCCCGTTTAATTGGCTTTAATTTTTATTTTTTTTTGTGCACAATTGGCTTTAATTTTCATCAATAAAGAAAGAGGTGATTAAATAGGTTGAAATTGTAATCACATAAAAAACATTGTTATTTGTATAAAATGTAGGTATTTATTGCAACAAAAAACTTTCTTTATAGTATTGTAGATGTTTAATTCCAAACACACAGTGTATGTATATCTTGTTCAGGCAATAGAATCAATTAAATCATAGATGTAGGGTTGAGAGTCACCGGACCCAAGCCTCATAGGGCAATAATGGCTCAAGTATACTACAAAAGATCTTATATTTGTTGAGGGGATCCCACTCCCAAGGGCAGTACCCTTGGTAGATCCCCTCTAAAACATGATCTTTAGGGCGGAGCTTACCTCTATTAATACAATACCCATTCCTCCAGACGAAGATGGTGAAGCACCTCTCTCCTGAGAAGTGTTCGTATGCCTTGAGTTCCGCCTCAGTGAAGTCCTCCACCTCTATAGGTAGAGGCAGTTGGAGTTGGCTTCTTGTAATTTTGCTTACAACCTGCTCAAATCCAACATCTCGAGTCATCACCCGCTCTACAGCCTAATCCACCGGATTCAAGGCTTCACTAGTAGGGATTAGGATATCCAATTCCGACATATATTCAGAGAAGCCAATATGGTGGGGGATAAGCTCGCCAGCCTCGCTCACTCTCTCCAGCCTGGTATCCATGTCATTGATGCTCCTCCTCTGAAGGTTAACGTATTGGTGTCTTTTGATGTTAGTGGGATTGGCCATCCTAGAAACATTTTGGCTAACGGTTTGAATAAATAACAAGGGCTTGGCCCCTTTTGATCGAAAAAAAATATCCAGCTCGAAGTTTGAAAATATATGTACCAATAATAGAGCAGACCATTAAATAAGATTATATTATATAATTAAGTTTGGCTCATTAGTTCGATGTAGGTCCATTGTAATTTTTGCGAGCAAATTTATACGAATTTTGTGGGTGAAATGTTAGTTTTTAGAAGAATGAATTAAGTATATGGCAATGGGAAAATGCCATATAGCAAGAAAAAACAACAAGATGCCATATTTACACACATGGCATAATCTATCAACAACTTTCTCTCTCCACTATTTGACCAACCGTTGACCGGTGTTGATCAGTCATTGACCGACGTTGACCAGCCGTTGACCGGCATTGACCAATCGTTGACCGTTATCCCTCGATTGTCACCACTCGATAAAGGGCCCAAAAGATAGCCGCCTGACCCAATTCCCTCTTTTTGGAACTCATCCTATTTTGTAAAAATAAGTATTTGATTAATTTGTTAAAATCCATTATGAAATTTTGTTTCTGTCCATACAAAACATAAACTACCTACAAAGTAGCATTTGAAATTGAAACGAATACAAATTTTGCTTAGAATTGCGATAAATTTTGTTTAGTACATCTAGGTATCCTAAGGTTCGTGGTCTCGATCATATATATGCTCACCAACGAATTCGTCGCCCATTTTTAGCATTAAACTTTGTTCCTAACTACAGTTTGAACAAGTTGTAATTTAAATTATTTCTTCAACCACCACATTTTCGTATATAAGAGGCCATAATTCTCACCCATTCTTATCTATAATTGAATAATTCAATACTAATATGCTGGCCCCTGCGTACCGCAGGGGGCAATATTCTTTTTATGCGTACTTCTTCTAGCTTGATTTAAATGTAGAAATATATGTACAATTAGTAAAAATAGCTTGATTTACATGTAGAAGTATATGTAAAATTAATAAACACTGTAAGTTAATATTCTTCTCCGGTCCTAACTTGGGCTAGTGTAAAACTTGGCGATTTACGATTAAATAATAAGATAATAAATCACCGAAAGATCACCATATAAATATAAGGTCTCGGTAAAAGTATGAATTACTCCCTTTGTCCCTTAATGTTTGTCTCAACTCCATTCTTTCGTCCCGAAATGTTTGTCGTACCGCCCCTTATTTTCTTTTCTATCAACTACTTTTTCACTTTTAAAAACCATACTTTATCACTTTTTATTCTAGCTATCTACTTTTTCATCATTCTTTTTTCTCTTTCCTCATTTCATCCATTATCTTCTTACACTCATCAATCTTTTTACACTCACGATTTATCTCATTCTTTCTTTATTTCTTTTACTTCCTTTCACCCATCAACCTTTTCTTACACAAAAAAAAACTTTTTCCTTTCCTTAATCTACGCGTGAATAATGTCATTAGACAAATATATCGGGACAAAGGGAGTAATATAATGCGAAAAACTACATAAATATAACTAAGGGAATTTTCGAAACCCAGTAAAATATGATCTTATTGTTGATTGTTTTTTATTAAAACTTAAATCTACTTAAAGCATATCTCTAACTTATATATAAAAGAATGTGCAATAATACCCATCATCTAAAATTTAGCCGGGAATTTGGTATTATTTTGAGTTTGGCTATGCTTTTACGAATTTTGCACTTTGAATTATTTTTGGTTCGATGACAACAATTGATATTATTTTGAGTAAATAAATTTAATTTAGCCACAAAAGATAATATTGAATTGGAAATATTCCTATCCTTAAAATCTCTATAAATTAATAAAACATTAATTACTCGCTGATTAATATCTTTACAAAGTAATAAAATACTCCGATCCCGATACTATTAATTTATAGAGGCTTAACTACATATATTACTATTCATGGCATATTGACATCCCTTTAGAACATTAGTCAAGTATAAAAGGTTTAAATATAAGGTAAGACATGGACAGGGTAAGGCAACTGAATATATTATATTAATGAGTATGGGTGTTGTGTTAAATAAGAAAGGTAGGTTAATCGGTTCTCTGATCATAGGACGTGTATAATAGGTAAACGTATGACTGGCCCCGATATAGAATGAGAATATTCGTATCTACTATATATAATAATTGATGGTGAATCTTGTGCGATGCACGGGCCCGTATTGACATTTTTTCATTCGAGTTATTTGTATTTTGTGAAGTTTCAGATTACCTCCTTTATATGGACTTCACCAATAGATTATTTTTTTATTATAGATTTTTAGAAATAAATTATGTATATGTATATATTAGTAAGAGAATAATCTTTAAAATATTTATCTTAAACATATTATTTTCTATATTATTCAATTTGATTTGTATGTGTTAAATGATTTTGTTTATACATACTATGGATGTGTGAATATCAATATATAATATAAGACTAAAATTTCAGAATATTCAATACTCACCATTAGTGAGAATCTATATATATATATACCATTTTGTGTTCGATGTACCTCATTAGTGAGAATTGTGTGTCATTAAGTTGTGGAATTCGGGCTCAAAAAAAAAGTTGTGGAATTCTATATAAATATATTGTTTATTGTAATATATTAGTGTCATATTATGTTCGATGTACCTCATTAGTGATAATTGATAGGTGTTATAATATGTATTAGTTTCATGGTTATACATTATCCAAAAACCTAATATATAACTTTAAACTTTTGATTTGATCTTTGTATTGATATAAAATTTCTCAAATCATATAGATAAATGGATGTTTATTGATTTTATGTAAATATATTTATATTGAATTTTTTTTTTCTCTCAAAAGTTGATTCAATTCCAGTATCAGGACAATGGACGTGTTATCGCTTCAGATATCATAGGATGCCAAAACTTGAGAGGCAAAAACTTTGACATGGTTAATTTCCTCCCCTTTGTTATATGCACCACACATATATATTTGTTTCATTTTTCTTTTGATTTATGTGTGGATTGATCTAATTAAGCAGATCACATTCAAAGACCTGCTCGAATTCATCACCAAAGTGGATGGAATCACATACTACAATAGGGGTTACGGGTCTTACTCCATTGGTAACTAACAATACATACAAACAAAAGTTCGTATGACATATTTGAGGCCAAGATAATGACGTTATCTAATGTTGGTTGTCCAAGTAGCTTTAGCTACAACTTTGGAGAGGCGAATCAGTTTGGTGGATTTTATGGAACCTACTATTCTTGAGAGGTAACTTCCGTTGGATTCTACTTCAACCACCTCACAGCTCCGCCCTCCTCTGAGGCTAAGTTAGACTCAAAAACGATTGTGGAATCACTTCTTTCAGCTCGATGTTGGATGATTTCTTTGTTGATCTTATCATATCAGCCACCGACAACTCGATGTTGGATGATTTCTTTGTTGATCTTATCATGAATGTCACTTCTTTCAACACTTGTGAAGAGTATGAGCTCACTTTCAGGCATTCCTCTTCTACCATTTTTCTCAAGAACTCTAGAGCCTACAATTATATATGAACACAGATCGATTAAGTACTGGTATATCACAATATATGATGGTTTGTTTCAATTCCTAATCAACAGAAATGTAAATGCACATATATGGTTCTTGTTTTGTATTTTCACCTAAACTTCATAGTTTGAGCAGATGTTGAGGCTGTCAATGCAATAAGCAAGGTTCCTGGATGCGGCGCCAATCTTCCTGTATGCTTTCCATGGATGTCCAAAGCTGAACTTTCCATGTGCTGGCTCCCATCTAGCAAAGTTTGCCTATATATAATATAGTACGTGGCATTCAAGAGCCCCTTTTCCACTATTTAAATAGTACGGGCATTGTAACTCACCGATACTCCATTAGCCCATTCCACTATCTAGCATCACTGTCCATCTCTTTGCCTGTTCAACAAAACCAAAAATGACCAGCGGTGAGAAACAATCGGGGGTTGAATGCATCAATATTAGTAAGTTGAGAGAAGGAATGGATGCTCAGTTGAAAGTAATGTTATGCAGGACTTGGGATGAGGTAACATTGAAGGGAACCTATTTAAGCACGGACTAATCTATGGCAAAACAATTATTAAATGGTAAACCCTTATCCTCCAGTGCATAAACTGATACATATTATTAAATGGTAAACCCTTAAATTACCCTTATTTTATTATTTTGTTTTAAAACTACACTCTTGAACGGTTGAATTGATCGAAAAGGCAATGTAATTGCTGCCATTTTTGCCCCATTAATGCTATGTATTAGTGCATTACATTCCTCAACGGCTGAATATACTGAAAAGGCAATGCAATTGTTGCCATTTTAAGGGGGATAGATTCGATTGCCATGGATGAGGGGGTTTCGAGGTGTTGTAGGTGAGGGAGATGGAGTGTTGTTTGTGCACCTATGATCAAGTCGTTTTATGACACATACACTTTGCTAGTTTAAGTGGTCAAATTTTGTTTGATCTAGAGTTTCATCTCAGGGTTCTTTGAATTGGATGTACTTGGATGATAAGTGTAGAATTTTTGTTGGTGATAATCTATGGTGTCCTTGTAAACCCTTTTTTGCTGGTTATAATCATCAAGGGGTTAGTCTAGTGGAGTAAGATATGGTAGCAATCTGATAGGTTCAATCGATCACCCGTTACACTTTGGCTAGTTTCATCATACTGGTGAGTTACCCATCTTATCCTCCTAGCAGTCAGACCCTTGTATACGCATGAGTTCATATTATAATCAAAGTTTATATATAGAATTTTCGAATTATTTGTTTTATTAAACATAACTTAGGCATATTGAATTATTTTACATATATGACTGATATTAGTTTTCATATGCAAATCATTATTGGATACTTACCAATCAAAGTTGTTTTATTGGTATAGGTGACATCCTCAAGTGAGACCAACTGAAAAGGATGTCTGACAAAGCCTTCAGGTGAGCTGTCTATTTTTTTCAAGACTGTAGAGCCTTCCAATTCAATCATATATTCAGTGCTATTGATGATTCGATATTGATCTTTATTTGGGACGACCTTGAATTTCCTTAAGTTGTATATTGCACCTTCTTCAAGCTTTTTAATAAAGCAATGTGCTATATTGCTTTTGGCAGAACAATGAATCACAAATCCCTACAAAAATACAGCAGGAATAAATTTAGAAAAATGTAGCAGAAACATATGATGCATTGGTAAATACGAAAACTGTACCTGGTCATCGGAGACGATAAAGTCCATGCTTAAATAGGTTCCCTTCAATGTTACCTCATCCCAAGTCCTGCATAACATTACTTTCAACTGAGCATCCATTCCTTCTCTCAACTTACTAATACTGATGCATTCAGTAATATAATCTATTAAGTTAGGTGGTGCCCTTCATTAATATAATCTATTATATTTTATATTATTATAGATTGGTCCATTTTTCACATTCATGCAATTTTATGCAATATATATATATATATAAAAGTTAGGTGGTGTCCCCATTAAATGTTCCATTTAGTGTTGGTTGTAATCTTGCCTATATAATCATCATTATAAATAACTAAATCCAAGAAACATCATTAGCTTAGTGGTAGTGGTGTTGCCTAATAACCCATAGGTCTAAGGTTTAAAACTCTATGACAACAATGTTTTGAAACAGATACCAATAATAAATTTTTTGATTCTTTTTTTTTCACTATAGAAAATCTTAATTAATGTCTTAAAATGATCTAAAATTAATTTACCAATAATAAAATAAGGCTAATTTATAATAACTTTTTTCATCCATCACTATAAATATATTAAGAAGATACATTGTCTATTTGTATTCATTAGTATTTATCATTTCATTTTTATTATATAATATTATAGTAAGATATTTTGTTATCATAGGTTCATAAAGTATGTCATACCAGTATGTTAGATACTATTAATTTGTGATCATGATATTTATTATATTTGATCATCATTTAATTTATGTGTTACGATCTAGAGTATGATGCCTGTGCTACGCACGGGCTCACTCTTTTAATTGTCAAACTATATATGACATTAAATTTTATGTATATCACATCTAATATGGTCTAAATCATTTACTTAATATACTGAACTTAGATTTACATTAGTAATTTTTTGAATGATCTATATTTTTTTATAAACATGTCAGTTTTTAGCCTTATAAAGTAAATTGAATTCACTTGTATATTACATTATTAAAACTTTGAGCAGTCAAATAATTAAGGTGAATAAGTTAAAGGTGAATTTATTTCATAAATCATTTATTAGGGAAGTCATAAATTATTTTTGTAGTACATTTACTTTAATTTCACATTTCGATACATCAAAGAAGGATATTGGTCCTCATTGTACTCAATTATTTTGTAGAGAATCCTATATATATATATATTACTTTTTTTTTTGATGTCATAGATGATATTATTCTTATAACTTATTTATTACATTTAATCACAATGATCTATATTGTTATGTATCTTTCGAATTTAATTATATAAGTTAATTAATCTATATTAAACTCACATGTATGTTACATTCTTAGAAATTTGAATAGTCAAGCAATTACAATGAATAAGTTAAAGATGAATTTATTTCTTAATTATCTATAGGTCAGTTATAAATGAATTTAATGACATATTTGTTTTCCTTTAATTAGCAATATAACTCACTATTGTAATATCTAGGTTTTTCGAGTAGCCATAAATTTCAAATCTATCCATATTACTATTTTTAAGTTGAGAATTAACATCAGCTTTTTTATGTTTAACATATATCTCTATTCATTTATGCATAATATGAAGGAACAACCATCATAAACAGACAATCGCATAATATGAACTCTTTTAAATTCTCAAATATTGTTAACCATAGCATAATATGACCCACTAATATGAAGGCTTACCCATGTATAAAATTTTCAATCAACTATTGTTGATTCACTAAACAAACAAATTACAATTTTATATTCCGTGCATAAGATATCGTAACTTGAGCTCATAATATTTAATAAATAATAATTTCCTTCCTAAAAGAGATTTGTGATGGAGATTCCTCATGATGTATCAATTTAGTATAATATTTGTCCTGGGATTTTTATATATTAGCATTCACTTTATTTTGTTAATGAGTTTATATATTATTAACACTTAATCATAGGTAAAGTGTGATATTCCATGCTCAAATATTGATAATTATAGCATAATATGACCCACTAATATGAAGACTTACCCATGTATTAAATTATAGCCTGGATGATATTAACCAAAAATGATAAATTATTCCGACCAGGACCCACTATATATTATTATTCTAATTTATTGTTGACTAATTTGAATGCATATACTCAACGGTTCAACGGGTCTTGGGCGTAGAAATTTATGAATTCAAAAATTAATTAAATAATTTACAGGCGTAACAGTAAGGCAAATTACAATAAATGGGTTAATTGCAATATTGAATGATATGAAGGAACAAAGTTTAGGAGATTTGATTAGTCAAGGAGTAACAGTTGTCAAGGCAAATTACACCCGTTACACTCAAGGCAAATTACACCCGTCCATCTGACCAGCAATATTTGAATATCAATTACACCCGTTACACTTTAGCCTCACATTCTAATTTGAATGCATATATCATACATAGACATATTATTCCCTTAAATCCTCCTAAAAATCTGCCATAAACTTAATGCAACCTGCATTCAAGAGCCCCTTTTCCACTATTTAAATAGTAGTGGCATTGTAACTCACCGTTACTTCATTAGTCCATTCCACTATCTAGCATCACTGTCCATCTATATGCCTGTTCAACAAAACCAAAAATGACCAGCGGTGAGAAACAATCGGGAGCTGAATGCATCAATATTAGTAAGCTAAGAGAAGGAATGGATGCTCAGTTGAAAGTAATGTTATGCAAGACTTGGGATGAGGTAACATTGAAGGGAACCTATTTAAACACGGACTTTATCGTCTCCGATGACCAGGTACAGTTTTCGTATTTACCGCATCCGTTATCACATTCCATGGCCTTAGTGCTAATATTGTAAACGTTATACACTACGTCTAAAGACTTATTAACTTATTCATTAACTCAATGTACTTTTCATATTTATTAAATAACGTTTACAATAAAACAAAGTTACTACTACAAATTACGACGACAATGTTCTACCCGAAGATAAGTGTTTTTTTTAATATAGATCCATGATTTAAAAAAGTGTTTTTTTTCACTAAGAGGAAAAACAATCACTTTGGTTACGTGGCATATGCGCATGCCACCATTGGTTCATATCATCATATAGATAAGGTGAGATATCCACTCAGCTAATTGTAGCAAGATCAAACTGAGCAAGATATTATCTTTAGTGTTTTCTTTTTTCATCCTTCCACCTCATGCTCTCTTTCTCATTAATTTTTACCGCCTTTCCCCTCGTTGTTATCTGTATCTTCGAAGTCTATAGAGGCCAGAAAGAAAAACATGGCCTGCTCAGTCAACACCTTCATTTGGTTTTTTGTCGTTTCTTCAACCATCCCTCTACCGCCTTAGATCTACGATTAGAACAAAGCAATCTCCTCAAACTTCTCAAATCAATCTGGATTTTTGTTGTCTTTTCAAGCGACTCTCCATCACCTTCAAATCACTGCCATAGATACAAGAAGTTTCTCTACTGCCCCTGTTTTTCAAGAATCATACACCGGACTCCGAGTACGAGTAACCGCCGAGAAACCTACCTTTGGCCGTGTCAACGCTCCACCACGCCTACACCCACAAGCATTGTGCCATCGCTCCAGGTTTGTTTCTACTTCCTCAAATTAGTTTGTTTCAACATCTACAGACTTTGATTTGCTTCAATGATTAATATCAGTTTTATAGATTCGTTTTTAATTCCAAAATTATTGTACTTTTACATGAATCTTATACATTTATCTTCTTTGAGATTGTGACAATTTAGAATATTTGTCATATGCTTAACCATTTATCCTCGTACATGTTTTCAAAAATGTTATGACTGTCTTAAAACATTGATTTTTTTTAGCATGTAAGATATAGTATATAATTTACGGTTGCTTCTTTTATATGGATCTCTTTTAGTGATTAACTGATTTTCTAACTTCTAGACAATGGGTTAAGGAAGATTAGTGCTTCGAATTTATATGTATGAACTTTGAAACAATGAGGTTTACAGGGGTTATACCTTGTATGTATTTACAACAATCTTCATTTTTATTACACACTATATATTCATCAAATTCTAACTACATATCATAATATTTATTCCATATGCAGGGTCAATAGAGCTGAAATGCATACACCGTATATTTCAGATTATATCTTATGCATGATATTTTGTCATTTATGTGTTAAAGATCTAATTAGATTCCAATGTGTTTGCAAGCATTGGAGAAATTTGATCATGACTTCCGAATTTGTGCGGCTTCATCTTGTGACCTTTGTCAAAAACGCATATGAATTAGAATTATTAATAGTCCAAGGGCTCGATCAGCAATGTGGACTTCGTTCTGCTATAACTTTTGATCAGATATCACAACCCGTTACAATCTTGGGTCAGATAAATGCACGAGGCAGTTGGAATGTGCATCATTCATGTGACGGTATTGTTCTATTGAAACAAACATCTGGTACACCATACATTAGTCTTCTTCGTGCTTGGAATCCTTCAATTAGAAAACATCTAGATTTACCATGTGTGCCTGCTTTTGTGATGCATCCAACATATCCCATATGTCATCTTGATGTCGGAATTGGATATGCCCCTTTAGCAAAAGAGTATAGATTGATAAAACTGCTTTTTTATAATAACATGGTACATTCGATAGCATTTTGCAGCGTTCTAGCTAACTTTTATCTGGGTAATCATACCGATTGAGGATCTGCAAATTCAGTGGTCACCATGTCATGCAACCACAAATGGTGTTTTATACATAGGGAAGCTTTGCTTTCTACATCTAAAGCAACAAGAACTATCATCTTTGGTAGTCGTATGTGGTTTGGATCATTTAACAGTCACAACAATGGCATGTCCTGCTTTTGTGTACACAACATCGCGCTTCCATGACAACTACAATCTTATTGTCATCGACAACAATTAGACCTTAGCTTTGTGTGATTTCACTTCTGATTTGTGGGTATTGAACTCAGGCATTTCTTCTTCAACGGCTGATAGACACATGTTAGGTAGTGTTTTAGAGCATGTTTAGTTAGGATTTTCATGGTTTTTGATTTAGTTTTAGTTAGTTTTGTTAGTTTGTAGAAAGATTCGGATATCTACACCTTGCTGTGGTTTTTTATTGTAGATGTGAAGACAACAAGTGTAGAGGAGGTGAAGCCGAAGCATTGGAGGATGCAAGAAGGGAACCAAGCCACGAGATTAACCCCAAGAGGTGATGGGAAAAGCATACTTGGGTCCGGACTATGTATTGGAGTTGTTGTTTCGACACCTCTTTCTTGCAAGGGCCGGATCTGGAGCTACATTGGTTGGATTGAGCTGATTTTGGTAACATTGGAAAGCTAACTCGAAGAGCTACAATTCATATTTTTACTCCGAGTCCAAATTCCAACTCGAAGTGTGTCAAAATAGCCTCTAAAGTGTCACTCGATGGCCAATGTTAGAAACTCCGGATGAGGCAGCGAAAACTCGGGCGAGTTTTGGAGGAACATCCCGAGTTTTGGGACCTGAGTCTCTGTCTTAGAAACTCGGGGTGTGCAGTGAAAACTCGGGAGAGTTTCTGGGTGTTACCCCGAGTTTTCGCCCGTGTCAGCTTGAAGCGAGATTTTTGTACGGGCTTTTGGGTTAAAACATCTTTTAGGTAGTATTTTTAGAAATTCTAAGATATATAGTTAGATTTTATTTTCTAGGTTTTATTATCTTGATATCTTTATCTTTGGCATTGGTTATTGGAGACTTGGAGAACAAGAACCATTGGGGAAACTTTGTAAGCTTTTCAATGTCTTTCAGTAGCTAAATTCTTTTTGCTTAACTAGTTAATTGAAGTTGTGAACGAAGTACTATTGTGAGGTTTGATTGTTCTTAATTTTCCTTGACTAGATTGTTTTCTCTGTGCTTAATTGAATAAGTCTGATCTAGGGTTTTATTAGCTTGATCACCTAATATGATTTCTAGGTTGAATTACAACTAGATCTTTCTAATTACCGATCGGTGTTAATTAGATTATAAGTAGAACCTTTAATCAATCTAGGACTGGTAGGACTAATTGATTAGAGAAGAGATTTCAATCGCATGTTATTTGGATGTCTGGTTGCTCTGAATGCATGTTTCTATTGATGCTTGAATCTTAATGTTGTTGTCAAGTTGAATATAGGAGGTCTCCTAAGTTATTTGATAATTGGGGTTGTTAGTACCGGTCGGGCTAATAACTAGAATTGAAGTAGGATTAATAATTCCATGAAGGTGGGTTATTAACATTCCGCAATAGATTAGTCAAGGTAAAAAGAGAATTTTGATAATTAATGATCAATAATCAAGTTGACAATGGATATTAACTGGTTGAGCATATCTCTCTCATATTTTACAAATCATACTTAGTTTTACATTTTTAATTAGTTTATCTATTAGAACAATTTCAAAAAACCCCCTCTTTACTTTGAGTAATACAACAATGAACATTGAAAACCCGAGTCTCTGTGGGATCGACCCTTACTTCTCTACTACATTAGTGGGTTGTTTGGATTATTTTGATAGGTATTAAGGCGACTAAAATACCGCTATCAACAACGTCAACCTAGTCAATAAGATACAAATTTGCACTTCCTCCTTCAAACGTACGTTATATGAAATCAAATAACGAGATCATATTACAGCGCTGCAACAAAATGGATATGTATACTATTATGGAAAATGGTGTACCAGTCTATAAGTTTGAACTTGTACTTTGTCATAATCTAACAACAGCAAGCAACAAGCAGATATTAACATCTATAGAAGATCTTGCTTTCTTTACGCACATATGTCATTATAAAGAAAGTGTGTTGTTATATGCGAGGTAAACCATCTTTTGTCTAATCTAATTTTATTTCGTCTGTATATAATTATTTTCATATGCCCTCTAATCAATTTTGTTTGTACATATTTTCAAGTGTTCATTCCTTTTATGTTAACATATGCAACAACTCATATATAAAATAGTAATGCACGATCAAAACTATGTTGTTATTCATCATAAATGTGCTCACACTAAATTTGCACCCTTTTATTTGTAACCATAACTTTTCATTGTACACACAATACCAATCCATTATATATCAAAACAGAAAATTTAACATATATCATCCACCATAGACAGATGACTATTCAACATAAAAATTTGTTGTCACAATATAAAAATAAATCAAACAAAAACATATAGCTTAAACATTAAAAATTTGTAAAAACGTAGACTTCTCATGACGTTGTGGCAGCGTATTAATAAAATCAAACCTTCATAAATACTTTATGCCTATTCAACATTCCATCATACTTTCTTCTTAACAACTCACCTATTTCAGATATATATATATATATATATAAATATTGAATTTACCTAAACCCGTATTCAAACTTAAATTAATAAAATATTAATTATTAAAGATCTATTGTTAGATAGGTGAAATAGGAATTAATGACTATATAAGTATTGTTACAAATCATATCTTTTAAAGAAGATGTGATATCTTCAACCAAAAAAAAAAAGAAGATGTGATATTGGATTAGATAAAAAGATTTGTATTAATTAGATAAGATGATAAATTATTTATAGGTAGAAAATTTATATGAAATATTTGTAAACAAAAATAAGGTGGGTGGGATATAAAAATTTAATACCAAAACTGCCTTGATTGATTCAGGTTTAGCACTATATTGATTAACTTTAAATCATCGGTTATATAATCCTTTTAGAGATTATATTTTGAAACTTATTTAAATTATATTTTTTATTATAATTGATTTTTTAAACTTAGTAAGTATAAAAATATTTTTTCTTACAAAAAATAAACAAATTTTACTATAATCTAAGATAAATTACAAATAAGGATACAATTATAACAATAGTGCGGAAATATTTCCAGGAATAAACTTTTTACTACGACGCCATTCAAAAATCCAAAAACTCAAATTACCAAATGGAATCAAATTTGTGCAACAAATTTCCAACGAGTTTAAAGAATGGATATAGCAGGAGCAAAATTAGGAAACAAAAACGGAAATTTCACGTGTATACCATGAACCATGTATAAATTGATGCCGATTTCGATTTGAGTTTGGAGACCCTCCTCCCAATCCTCCGGCCTCCCCCTTCTGTTCTTCTCTCTCCCTCGCTCCTCGTCCGCCATAGCAGGTTAGCAGGAGAGCTTTCATCCCCTTCTCCGACACTTCTCGCCTAACGCTCCATTTCCAGCGTTTGAAGCCTTGAACAAAGAGAGCAAGTTCAGAGCACTGATCCCCGATCAAAGCTCTCGACGACCTCATTGACATTCCTGCTCGCAATACAGGATTTCGCTTTCTCCGTCACCGCCGAAGACAAATAGGAGGCTTTTCCCGCCGAAGAATTTCGTTAATTCGAGATTGAGAAGGAAAAATCCTTGTCGGTGGAAAGCTTCCGAGGAAAATCAACCTTGTAAGTTATTGGCAGGTGATTTTATTACTCTTAACAGTGTTTGCTTTGATTTTTTCTGCTAGTTTATGACGGATTTGGTGGAACTGATGATAATGATAATAATTGGCGGAAGTGATGATAATAATAACAATTGGTTGATGATGCGAAGGGAAGGTCGCTAGAATTGAGGTGGTTGCGGAGATCTTAGCGGGTGGAGTGATGATAAGATGATAAGTACAATCGTAGAGGTGCAACAGCTTGTTACTATACACAGACTTCTTCCTAATTTCTCGCCCCTGCCTCCATGGCCACTCAGCCTGCTTATAAGCTACGTATCCTTCTTGGCAGCAGTATTTTCTGTGTCTAGTTTGATCTGAATTTCGCTTACATATTTGTTTCTGCCTGCAATTTATGCTACCGCTGTTTTGTGGGAAGAGGAATTTGTACGTTTGTTGTTCTTGACTGGTTATGATTTAAGAGGAGTTTGTAGCCCATACTTCTACAGTTAACTGCCTTAAAATTGGTAGGAAGTCCTCCAGGGTTCTGGTCACTGGAGGAGAAGATCACAAAGTGAACATTTGGGCAATTGGAAAGCCCAATGCAATAGTGGTGAGTAAATTTGCTCAGTTAGCCTGTCTTTTGCTGGCTTTAGCCATTAGCAATTGCAGTACATTCTAAATGTGCACGTTCATTTGATTGTGTTTCCAAAATGTTTTAACATCTTTTGTGTATATGTATCTTTGGGCTATATTTGTCCAATTTCCTCATTCTTTTGATGAATATAATCAAAATGGTTTGTAGTTAAGCCTTACCTGTCTACTTATCATGCAGAATATAGGCGTAGATGATGGAAAGTATCCTCCAATTGGTCCTTGAGGAAATTGTAGGTTTTGCAAACAATATTTTTGCAGTAAGCAACTGAGTGACACAACTCCATAAAAGTACCAAATTGGATATGCTAGCTGAGGAGAAAAGGAAAAAATCATCATTTTGATGTTAGACGTAATAAAAATTGCATCATCTCCCGTTTATGTTTAAGTTTAACTAATGGTATTGTCGACTGAAAGAGTGTGAAAGGTCTTGATTTTCAAAATTGTACCATTGCTCTTGGACATTGATCGATCAAACATGCTTGAGGGCTCGCTACACTTCAAGCTAAAAACTACTTTCTACATAAAAGTACTCCTTTTTTTATCTTGAAATTTGTACCATCTTCCTACTCTTTTGGCAAATCAAAAGTACTTTCTTTAAAAAAGTACTTTCAAACACAAACTATAGCAGCCCCTGAGTTAAAGCTACTTTGGTTCTTTTGTATTTACTGTAGAAAAATCTGAAGTAGGTCTACTCATTAGTTTTCATTGGAAATGTAGATGTATCTGCTTCCTTAATGATAATAGATGTATCATGCAGAGTTTGTCAGGTCACTCTAGCGGGATTGATTCCGTGAGTTTTGATTCCTCAGAAGTGCTGGTAGCTGCTGGGGCAGCAAGTGGTAGTATTAAGCTTTGGGATCTAGAAGAGTCGAAGAGTATGCCAGACCATTTTCAAATACATTTCTTTCTGACTATCCTGTTGAGGCTTTAGGTTATACTTCCTTAACGTTGGGATTTTAAATTTTGCTTGTAGTTGTTCGCACATTCACTGGACATCGATCTAATTGCATTTCTGTAGATTTTCATCCATTTGGGGAATTATTTGCATCTGGATCTTTGGATACAGATCTTAAGATATGGGATATACGGAAAAAGGGCTGTATTCAAACATATAAAGGTCATACGCGTGGGGTAAATGCAACTAGATTTACCCCTGATGGGCGTTGGATTGTGTCAGCTGGTGGAGACAATACTGTCAAGGTATGAAAATTACGCTGTTGTGGTGCCTATAACCATCTATGTTGGAGAAAATGTCATTCTTTGTACACAGAGAGGTTCAAACATGTACATCTTGTATCAAATAAACATGCAACTACTTTTCCCTGAAATCAATAATAAACATGCATCTAAATGAGCTACATGCTAGCAAAACAACACTTTTATTGTAGTTATTTAGCTTCTGGATTTCTTTCTAAGTAGCTTAGTGGTAGTATGATTTCTTCCATGCCCTCTGACATTTAAGAGGTGATAGAATAAATCATTGTATGCAAACTCACATGAATCTTCCAACATGACCTGCATCCAGCTGTGGGACTTGACTGCAGGAAAGATGCTGCATGATTTTAAGTGCCATGAGGGACGAGTTCGATGTATAGATTTTCATCCACATGAATTCATGTTGGCAACAGGTTAGAAATCTTACAAATAGCAGAAATTTTGCATTTCTAGTATTTTTTACTTGAAACAAGCAGTTCTAACGAAATCATTGTGTGATGCTTCCCAAATTTAGTTTAATTTTCTTTTTTTTTTCTTGTTTGCTACTAATTGAGCAGACCGTAATATTTCCTTTTGAAACAAAAGCATACTTGAAAATGAGGAAATCTATTTATCCAATGGTGAAAACCTGAACTATCTTATGACAATAGTGAAAGCTTGAACTATCTTATGCATTTGATAATACTGGCATATCTCATTATTTATAGATAAAGTAGTGAAGAACTTGCATGTGAATAAAGGAACAAAATCAGAATAGATTAGAGATGAGTTAGGCAAAGAAGTCTCAAAGTATTTTGTGATGCATCCCAGCTTACTGAATTTTCTTTTTGTAGACTCCTCAAATAGACCTCAATATTTCTTTTGTCATCCAATAACCTTTTTTTTTTAATGATCTCATAATGAGAACCTGAGTTATATTATGCTTTTGTAATACTAGTGTTTCTCATTATTTATAGGTAAATTAGTGAGGGAGTCAATTGTCTGAATAAAGAAATGAAGTGAAATCAAATGGAAATGAACTAGAAATGAGCTAGGCAAAGCAGTGGAATGGCTTGTCAAATTATCTAAAAATTTGAACTAAACACAATAAATAAATTCACGAATTACATTATCTGTTCAAAAATCAAAAAGTAGCAAAATAAATAAAATGAAATAAACAAGTTGTGATGGATGTTATGAGTCTAGGCAAAGTGTAGGCGGATGAGAAGCACTAAAAGAGGTGATTACTGTGAAATCAAGCTGTTATGTTATGGCCATTCCTTATTTGCTAGAAATGAGTTTTACTGTATATTTTTGCATGGGTAGCTCTTTTGTAATGTTAACATCGCCTTGGTTCATTTTCTTTCTTAATTCATGGAACCTTACCTTAAGAGGCGTTCTCTAATCCGTATAATTGCTGGGCAAATAGTTACTTACTGTTTATTTGCTGATATATCTTCTCTGTATGATTGTCCTGACTTGTGTTGTTAAAGGGGATGGATAAATCAGGATGTTTGAGCTGTAGATTGTCTTGTACTTCTTGGTCCCTGCTATATCTCTTTCCCTCTTTTGCTGCTTCTTCCTTTCCCTTTAGCTTGAAGAATGAAAACTGGCCTTCCCTAGAGGACATGTTGAAACCCATGTGAGTAATAGATTTGCTAATACAAACCACATTAGTTCTCTAAGCCACTGGCACCATTCATCAATCACTCAGGTCATACACCCACCCTGCAGACTCTAGAATACATCCCTGTTACCATCAACAATGCCACTGCTTCCATTTCTTTGTTGGCATGTGGCTTATCATATGATATTAGACAGGCTGCTATTGGGCATCCCTGATGGGTAATGACATTTCACTGATGAAATGACATTGAAATGAGTGTTTTAGTCAAGTATCAGAGATGGAGTGGAACAATCAGAGGGAAAATGAGAACTTGGTGCTTTATTTGAACATTGTTGGAACATATCTCCACTTGAAAAGTGTATTTCATAAATCGTGGTTTCTGCAAGCTCCCTACTACTGCTCCATCTTTGCCAAAGCCACACCACGTGCATCATTTCTTGTATCTTTGCTTTTTGCATATCCTTCATGCTTTTGAGTTTTTGACATGCATACCTTGGTGGATCCTGGTGTGCTGTCTTGAGCTTACACTTTCCTGCTCATACACAGGTTCCTCAGACAGGACTGTTAAATTTTGGGATCTTGAAACTTTTGAGCTAATGGGTAGTGCTGGAACTGAGGTAATAATTTAGATGTATTGATGTATTTTAGAGTGCAATACTTAGTGTGTGTGTTGGCTCACATTTCCTTGCCTGCTTAGATGTATCTTAACTTTTTCTTGTTTTAACTAGTCCTCTGGAGTGCGTTGCTTGACCTTCAATACAGATGGTAGGACTCTACTTTGTGGATTGCATGAAAGTTTAAAGGTAAATTAATATACATATGTTCTGCAAAAGCAATTAAAAAGTATCTGTTCAATTGTTGGTTTCCAGTTTTTATTTAGTATTTCATGTATTGCAGGTTCAAACTTAAATTATATTTTTTATTTAGGTCTTTTCTTGGGAGCCAATTGTTTGTCATGATACAGTAGATGTTGGATGGTCCACATTATCAGATATTAATGTTCATGAGGGGAAGCTTCTTGGTTGCTCACATAATCAGAGTTGTGTTGGTATATGGGTTGTGGACATCTCGGTATGTGCTGCTGTCAGGGGATTCAGAGCTACTAATGCTTGTTGATCGGTTGACTTTTATAATGCTAAATTCACTTCTCTTTTTCCCCTAATCCTTTTGCTCAATACCTGCACACAGAGAATCGAACCATACGTTGTTCGCACACATTCAAATGTTCCTTCAGAAACAAAGTGTGATTCCTCTAGGAACTCATCAGTGCTGACTGAAAGCACTGTTAAGGTTGGTATAGGGAGATTATCAAGGTCGAATTCAGATTCATTCAACGAAGAGGCAAATCATCCTCTAACTCCAGCAAACCCACTTACTGTAAATAACAATTCTGTTGCTGTGACAAGTAAGTGACACATTGGATCTTGCTTTAATTTCTTCTACTATTGGATTTTTGTGTTCTAGGCTCAAAGGTTGTTAGGAATTTATATTCTAAGTGGTGTGATTGTCTCTGGTGTAGCTACTGCTAGTGTACCTGCTACCCGTCACAGGATAAGTTCAAGAACTGGTCCAAAGAATAAAGCTATTTCACCTGCAATTTCCAGAACAGTATCTCAGACTCGAAATGCTGTGAGGTCACAGTTAGCACAAAATTTTACAGCCTACAGTAAGTCTGATATGGTACCTGTTATTGGGCCAAGAAACGATTCGAGATTGAACAAGGCTGGTGAAATGAGAAGAGAAAATTTTGCGGGAAGACCAATCCCGCTTTCTTCACTGTCCAAATCATCTAGTCTTAGAAGGCTTTCAAATGCTAACAAACAGTCGGATGGATCTGTCTTGACCAGTCTGCCTGACTCTAGGGCTGTGAAACCACTGGAGCTAGGAGGCAGTGTTACAAATAAGAACATCTTGTCCTCAGTCAGGAGCCTGAGCATTAATCTTCCTGCTTCTGAACATATCCAGAAGGAAGACAGGCCTATTGGCTTGAAACATGAAAGTACATCTATCCTAGAGCCAATTTCTCGCCATCCACAAGAAAGCTGTATGTAACGTACCTAAATATTAAATTATTTTTCTTTTGAGCCAATTTCTCGCCATCCACAAGTGCTCATTATCATCCCTCTGTTGATAGCCTTACATCCAAGGTAGGATTAGGCTGAATTCTGGTGCTTATCTAAGCTTGAAGCCTAATGGTTACATTATGGATGGATAATGAGCTAGGTTTGTTCTTCAAGTACATCTATGATTGTGCTGGTTAAAAACTGTCGAAAATTAAGGGAGATTACAATTTTTGTCTTTTTAGATATGATGTTGATCTGGGTTTGAGCAAACAGGAGTCATGACAAAAGAAGATCTACCCCCATGCATTCAATCGCATTTGCACTTTCAGTTGCCACGCATGAATTGGCATCATCCTCTCTACTTCACACAAATTTATAATCTCTCAAAAGCTAACATTTCTTTATTTTTTTCTTCTCAGATAGATTTCAGATGCATCAAATAACCAAGGATGAAAGTTCGTATAGAGTTCAAAAGACAGGTGTATAACATCACTTTAATCTTTATTGGGTATTGCATAATAGTTAAGAACATGGCATTCACTGATCTTGTTATATTAAGGCTGACTTGCTGTTCCAAAAACACATTTAGGAAAAACACATTCACTGGCTGCTAATTTGGAGAGGAAAGAGGAATCTCCCGGTTATGAATGTTCTGCTGCAGTCATCGGCAATGAATCTCAACCTACCACTAACTTGGTACAATTGCTTCCATCCATTACTGTCTCTCTTTTATCTATTCTTACTATCCATTTTTTTGGCACATGTCTCTTAATACACTTTTCCTTGTAATTTATCAGATTGGTGCTTGCCTGCTTGTTACTTACTAAATATATGCACATTTAAGAGAACTTGCCTTTATAGACTGTCTCATCTTCCAAGTGATTTCTGAAGTGCCCAACCTGTGTGATATCATATTCATCCTTGCTATTCCCATTTTGGAGTGAAAGTCAGGATCTTTCATTATCTTCCCTTTTCAGTGAAGTTCTCTGCAATCTTCAGGATTGGGAGAGTTTGGGTGCATAATTAGAAGAATTGTATCACATAATAATATGACTGGAATAATCTTTTTGGACCATTTCTGTATATTCTTTATAAGAAGGTCAATATGGTTAGATGCCGAAGACCTTTTGATGAATTTGATAGACTGTGCTGTATAGAAAGCCTATATATAGTATCACGGTTTTACTATCTCTGAAACTTTTTGAAATTTAAATGCCAATTTTCTTACATACTTTGTGATGATGGAATATTCTTAACAAGAAGCATCAAGATCAAAAGCCTTGATCTATCAACTCGAAGTGTTTGTAAGCAGCTAATCACAATCTTGTTCTAGCCGAAAAAATGGAGAAAGTTTGAAGTAGCTGGGAATATTTGAAACCGTCTTACCCTGTCAGAGACAATGAACTTGATGGTACCTTGATCTTCGATCAAGTGGTGGAAAATTCACCCTGAATCTGTATATATTGAGCATATTTGGGCCGGCTGAGGTATAGGGTTTGTTTTGGCTGTGTATGTAGTTTAAGTGGTGGTGTATGCTAATATACTGAGTGTTTATTTTCAGAGAATGGTAGAACTGGTTTCATTTTGATTTACATTTGGGTCAGAGTAAGGTTTAGGAAACCTCCACTTCAAGCAACCTGAAATCATGAGATTCTACTCCTAGAGGCTTAAACTAATTGGTTTGAATTTGTGAGTCAGTTCCTCCTGAAAAATAGTCAAAGTTCGCTGCTGTCTGGTATTCTCAGTTGCTATTAGAAGTCTAACATTTCACCCAATGACTTGTACACATTTGCCTAAGTTTCTGTAATCAACATATTATTGAGTTTTCCGCTTCTCTTCTTTTCTCATCCTCAGAAATCTAGATGTGGATCTCCCTCAACTTCTGAAAAGGAAACGTGCTCTTTAAGTGATGAGGATGTTGTAGCAGACATATTGCAGAAACATGATCAATTCATGAGCACCATACAAACTCGTTTGGCCAAATTGCAGGTAAACAAAATTTTCGTTGCATTTACTATTTATTTGTATTTGAAGGCATTACTGTTACTTACTCTAACAAGAAGCACCAGAGAGCAAGGGTTTCCCCCCATTCTCAAAGTAGCATTGAACATTAAGTTGAAAGTAGCATTAATAAAGCTTGCTAGTTGAAAGATATCTTGCTGAAAAATATCATGTGCAATTTCTTTTCTTACCTTTAACACAGGCTTACCGTCCTCATAACATTCCTGGCCTAGATGCAACTTTTTTTTTTTACTGACCTTTCCCTCTTTAAATTATTTAATGCCCTATCAGCAAAATTTTGTCATGTCAAGCTGTCAACCTTATCAACCTCTTAACTAGGCCCTATAAGCTGAAAGTACCATATCAGCCAGTATCCTTCATAGAGAAGTATATAAGCCTAGAGATAGCAATTTGCGCGATCCCAAATACGCGGAGTTTGAATTGGTTGAACACAGCCTCTATTGCCTATTGAAGCTCTTGTCTGGAGTTGAAGTTGACTTATCAGCATTGTTGATGACTCGCCTTTCTATGTGATGTGTTTGCAGATCGTCCAAAGATATTGGAAAAGAAACGATATCAAAATAGGAATAGAAGCACTTGAAAAGATGGGTGATCATGGTGTAAGTATATTCTCCAACATGTTCTCGAGGACATTTTTTCATGTCATTCTGTCAGTACTCTTCCCATGTAGTACACTGTCTCAGCTTCTCTTGTGTCCCTACAGGTCATTGCAGACGTAGTCAGTTTATTAACAGAAAGAGTTGATGTTGTTACATTGGAAATCTGTGCAGTCCTCTTGCCTCTTCTCGCTAGCCTTCTTGAGAGTGACGTTGACAGGTTTATTGCATTACCACTTCCATATGTATTAACTTCAGGTGATTAGATTCAAGACTCCCCTCTTTAGCTTGTGCTTCTATTTGCAGGCATTTAGAAGTTTCATTGGAAATGCTCAATAAGGTCATGAGAGTATTTGGTCCAGTCATATATTCAGCGGTATCAGCATCAACACCTATTGTTGGTGTGGATATCGAGGCAGAACAAAGGTTTGGGATCTCTGAGCAACCTGTGTAATATATGTTCACTTCTAACCTTTCTGATCATTCTTGCTTTCTTTCCTTTTCACCCACTTGGAACACATCCATTGCAACATGTATCTAGGCTGGAGCGATACAACGTCTGCTTTGTTGAATTGGAAAGAGCAAAACGCTACCTACCCTCCCTCACGAGGTTTGAACCTGTAACTTCCAAGTCAAAAAGTGAATTCACCTTATAAGCTTATGATCAAAGAGTATCAAGACACTACAAAAACGGCCGACACCTTATGCCTTCATTTTGTCTATTCTGTCGGGACAAAATCTGATATCAATAAAGGATTCTCATATTTCTATTTTTCTAAAATCTGACATTTTTGCTATCTTGCAGAAGAGGAAGGTTGGTTGCGAAATTGGCACAGGAACTCACCTTAACTATGTCTTCTGCAGCCAGTGAATGACGATAAAATCTGTTTATACTATGAATCATTTCTCGCACCAACCGTGATAGAGTGGAGAATGACACTATACAACAGTCATAACCCATAAGAAAGTATTGACTGATCGTCTCCCCACCCGGCAGACTTGTAACATGTTGGCATCAGCCTTGATTGCTGATCCAGTATCCGCCAGTGCAAATCGAAGCAGGTGATACTTGCATTAATCCTCTGCCATAATTTAAAACGTTCGAAACTCTGTTTGTCAATATATGTATAGAGCATCATGGGGGATGTGTGCTGAATTGTACATTTGGCTTTCTCCTTTGCTAACGAAGGGGCATTGCTCATCCCTTCGTATTTTGTTCAATATAAGATGGCTGGCACAGGCTGTGTGGTGATACGATAGGGTCCATCAGTTAGACGGTTTTTCTACATCATTTCTTGAGCTATATGTGTAGTTATGATTTTTTTTCCATAGGTGTGAATCTATATATTGGTTTTTTGAGATGTGAGTTGAAAGTTATTTAACAAAACAAATGAAGATCTTAATTGAGCAGGATTCTATTTTAGCAGCATTAGTTGAGTTCGTTCACACCGGGAGCATTTTCCATTTTCGAACCAACAAATTACTCACTTACATCTAGCTGTATAGACGTCTATTGGCTATTGCCCTTTGTTTTTTGAAAGAGAGTTTGCATAATTGCTTTGATTATATTCTCTTTTGAACATTGTGATAAGTGTACGTGTATGTATATTTGTTCATGGTCTGCTTCATTAATGAATTGAATTTCAATATTTTATTGATAGTGAGGTTTTATTACAATTTCCCTTCAATTTTTTAAAAATAGTTAGTGGTAGAGGAGAAGTTTAACATTTTTGGGTATTGGGAGAATTTTGTATAGAACACAGGGTTATCATGCCAAATACGTCAAATTTCAGGCCGCGTAAGCCTTTGGGTTATAAATGTTGTCAAAATCTGTCCATTTCATTAAGCGGATTGGGTGGGTGAAAGACCGGCCCTTGTTTGCTGCAACCCTTTGAAAAAGAAATTTGATATGGTGTTTAAGGGAAGGAGTCATGTTCAAAAGTTGCTGGGGAAACTTTGTGGATTGGCAATCTGTTCCCTCGGACGGTGCCAGATGTTAGTGCAAAAAAATTCCTTATGTACTAATTAATGCTCCTTTAAGACTTCTTCTTCACTCGAATGTTGTATCGTGTTCCTAAGAGCATCAACAATGGTGGGCTTATCCAAAAATTCTCTCTCATTCTCTCATTTGTCCACCTCACTTTCACTTTCTTTCAACTCATATTTCATTATTAACCTTCCCAATTTATCTAACACTTCCCACAATGGTAGGTTGTCCAACTCTATTTTTTAATAACTATTGTTTATTTTGTGTCCGAAAACCATGTGCATTCCATTGGATGCACATTTTAGAATTAAATTGTGTGTAATTTATAAAACGTGTCTATTTTAACTATATTTATACCCTGTATTTTCTTTTATTAATTGATATGTAAATATAATATACTTTATAAAAAAATTGTTAAACTTGATATTAAATATAATATAATAGTTTCTATTATTATAATATTTGATAATATCAAAAAATTACATTATATGATATGAAAAATACATTTTACATTGAATCTCTATTACAATATACATCACATCCATCACAATTAGTAATTTCGGAAATAAAATTTGAAATTAGAAAGGATAGAAATGAGTATATACTTTGGTGTGAAGAAACATTAGCAATATTGGGTTCATTTTATAGAGGGGACAAAAATATAATAACTACAATATTTATTTATTTCTAAAAATTTAGAAGTAGATTCATAATAAAAAAATAGGCATTGCACGTTATATTAGTCATTGTAAATATATCACAATAAACATGACACATGTCATTTGATGAGAGCATTTTCAATTTGGGAAGGTGCTCTAAAACCAAGGGGCCTCCAAAAATTGAACATCTTTCGACAATGGTGAGCTTGTCCATCTGAGGAGAGAGAGTGTGTTTGGGCAAGCGAGTTCCCCACCGTTGCCGATGCTCTAACCTGTAAAAACAACTAACACATGAGGTGACAGTCACCTTAATCTACGTCCGATGTCTAAGTGAATAAGGGTAATGTCAAAAAACATTCAAGGTAAAGCGAAGATTTAAGCATACCTACACATGAAGAGGACACGTTTATTGATAATAAAAGAAATGAAGTGGATCAAAAAGTCCACCCCGACCTAGGGACGATGATTGAACAACGTATTTTAGATTTTACCACAATTTCATTAGTAGTCGTGTGAGAGGCTGAGAGGGAGGGGTATCATTTTGAGTCAAAAACCAAACAAGACAGTAAAAGCCATTCTTCCACTAACCTTAATTTAATTTGAAAAACAAATCAGTAGGTTATCATGGTCAAATGATAAAAAAAACAGTAAAAATCAGTACCCAAGTTCATTAACTTGCACTTTTATTCCTTTGAAACTTGCTAACTTTACTTTTGTCTTTGATCAATTGTGGTGTGTGATTCTTCCATCTCCAACAATGGGCCATGGTGTTTGATCAATTGTGGTGTGGGATCAATTGTGGTGTGTGAAACTTGCTAATGCATGATGTTTTTTCTATTTTTTATTCTACCTACTTCAAACAATATCGTTTCTACTTTCCAATATTTCAGAATTCATTATTGTGTTCCCACATTTTTTTTAGCTTAGAGTATAGTTAATGGTAGGACAAAAAATTTAGCCATCCTTATATTTGTTTTTTACATTTTTTAAAAGTGAAATGAGTTTTAATGATAAATGGTACATGTGGCATGCTCTCCTTCAAAGACCAAAATGAAGTTTGGCCATCACCAAAGTCGGTCATCACCATATAAATGCTCTTTATTATTAGTTTATTATCTCTCTCTTTGGTAGACCAAGAATTGGCCAACCGATGTGTTTGCTCTTAGGGCTGTGCTCGGTGCCACACATATTATTATAAATAAGCTATTATAATATATTCAATTGTATAATACATGTTAGGCTGTTTTTCTCCATCTAGTTGGCACCCTCATGATTTTTTTAAAAGTCATTTTCCCCTTCTACCCATTTTCATTCCTTCGTTCTTCGTTCTACCCATTCATCTTCCTTCTACCCGTTCATCTTTTACCCATTGTCATTGAGATGACTCAATCAACTATTGCTCTTCAAATCCACTAACTTGGAGTGAGACCACAAAGGTCGGCAACAACAAAGGCTAGATCTGACATTCTCATGGGTGGATCATTGCCCCGTTCAAATTGAGGAAAAACCCTAGGTTTCGAGGGAGATGATTGGTTAAGAAATTAGGGCTCGAATGGCGTTATTACCTTCACCATGATGTAGTCATCGCCGGATCTACGCTTGCCCAAAACCTAGGTTTCGTCATTCTTTGAAGGAGAGCCGATGGCGATTGTAAGGGTATCGGATCTACCCTCCCGCTAGGCTCTCCACTATGCCACCAAACACAACAATTGATAGTGGACTGCCTCCAATTCCGCTTCCTCTACCACCATAACGCCGGTATAGAACGAACCATAAGAGAAGGGAAGGGTATGCGGAGGGGAAGGAAGTGGAATAAAAGAAGGGAAGAATGTTGCAACCGAATGTAGCTTATACCAATAATTCATTTTATGTTAAGCTGTTTTTAAACAAATAAAGCATAATCATAAAAGAAGCACTTATTTACAATGATCTAGGTGCACCGAACACAACCTAGGTTCATTCAATGATAAGGTGCTTATCGATACTTGGTGCTGAAATTAGGTGCTTATAAATAAGCTATGTGGTGTTTGGTAAATCCTTGTTTATACATGCAGAAATCTAGCATTTTTTACACAAGAAACAATACAACAACAACAACAACATACCCAGTGAATCCCGCGCATGCCGGGTCGAGGGGGTCAAGATGGGGACACCCCTGGCTAGATGCAGAGGGGGTGTGTCCAAAAGACCCAACGGAACTCGAAACTCTCAAAACACACAGAACAAAGTAAAAGACACAACAACATAAAAGCAAAACCAAAAAAAACAAACAAAAAAAACAAAAACCAAAACAAGACAAAACCAAACGAAACACAGCCAGGCAGAAACTAAAAACCAAAACTAGACAGTCTTATCCGGGTCTAGCCATCCACCATGCGAATCTTCTCTCTCCAGCTGTCCCTGCAAACCGCCAACTCTGACGAAATTCCCAAGTGGCTGACATCCTGCCTTATACTGTCCTTCCAGCGCTTCCTCGGTCGACCTCTCCCTCTGCGAATAACACCCAAGTCCAGACTCTCACATCTACGAACTGGCTCCTCGGGGCCTCTCCTTTGGATATGCCCAAACCACCGCAATCTCGATTCGCGAAGCTTGTCCTCTATGCTGGCCACTCCCACCCTACTCCTGATCACTTCATTCCTGATTTTGTCGAACATTGTGTGCCCGCTCATCCATCTCAGCATCCTCATCTCTGCTACTAGAAGTCTCTGTTCCTGGGCCTTTGTGGTGGCCCAACACTCTGCCCCATAGAGCATGGCTGGTCTGATCACCGTTCTGTAAAACTTTCCTTTCAGCTTCAGCGGAATCTTTTTATCGCACAGAACCCCTGATGCCGCCCTCCACTTCTGCCAACCCCGTTGGATCTGATGCGAAACATCCTCGCCGAAACCACCATCACTCTGTAAAACTGATCCCAAATATCTAAAACTCTCTTGCCTTGGAACAATCTCCCCTCCTAGCAACACATCTTCACTTTGGTCTACTTCTTGTCCGAACCTAAACTCGACATATTCTGTCTTGGATCTGCTTAATCTGAAACCCCTAGACTCCAACTTCTCCCTCCAAGCTTCAAGTCTGATGTTGACGCCAGTTCTGGACTCATCTACCAAAACAATATCGTCTGCAAACAGCATGCACCACGGTATCTCCCCCTGAATATCCTTCGTCAACACGTCCATCACCAACGTAAAAAGGAAAGGGCTCAAAGCTGACCCCTGATGCAAGCCTACCTCCACCTTAAAGTACTCAGTATCGCCGCCTGGTGAGCACACACTCGTCATAGAGCCCGCGTACATGTCTCTGACTACTTTTGTGAACGTGCTTGCCACTTCCTTAGCTGCGAGAGAATCCCAAATCAGTTCTCTCGGAACTCTGTCATACGCTTTCTCCAAGTCGATGAAGACCATGTGCAAATTTTTCTTCCTTTCTCTGAACTCCTCTATCAGCCTCCTTAACAAATGAATAGCCTCCATAGACGACCTTCCGGGCATGAATCCAAATTGATTCTCCGACACCTTCACTACCCTCCTCAATCTCAGCTCGATCACTTTTTCCCACAACTTCATTGTATGACTAAGCAGTTTAATACCTCTGTAATTGCCGCACTGTTGCACATCTCCCTTGTTCTTATAAACCGGAATCAACTTACTAAGCCTCCACTCTTCTGGCATTTTGGCTGACTGAAAGATAACATTAAACAGGGTTGCTAGCCACTCTAGTCCTCTTGCTCCCAGACACTTCCACACCTCTATCGGGATTTCATCCGGCCCAACTGCTCTCTTGTTACCCATATGGCGGATCACAACCCTTAGTTCCTCTGAAGAGAAACTTCTGTGAACACCCAATAAACTTTCTTGGCTTTCGCTGGCCGAAAGATCCGCTCGACTCTCCTCCTCCACACAACCCTCATTTAGCAACTGACGGAAATAACTCTCCCACCGTTGTCTGATTTGAATGTCGTCCACTAACACCCGACCATCCTCATCCTTAACGCACTTCACCTTGTCAATGTCTCTGCTTCTCCTTTCCCTTGCTTTTGCCCACTTGTACAGAACTCGCTCCCCTCCTTTTTCATCCAGAGCTTTATACATTCTCTCAAACGCTTTCTCTTTAGCAACCGCCACCGCTCTCTTGGCTGCCTTCTTTGCTACCTTATACTCTACTAATCTCGCTCCCCTCTCTAGCTCAGAACTATGCACCCATGCTTTGTAGGCGAGTTGCTTTTCCTTAACTTTATCCTGGACCTCGTCGTTACACAAGAAACAATAAACTAGCATTTTTTTACAAAAGAAACAACAACAACAACCAGGGGCGGGCGGAGCATGGGCCCAGCGGGGGCAAATGCCCCCTCTGGGATTTTATATTTTTATTATTATTATATAGATTGAATATCTACTCTGTTTCGTAATAGTTGTAAATACAATAGTTCCTCCATCTCATATTGTTTGTCCTAAAATACACATTGTCTAAAATAGAAGAAAAAGTAGGTAAAGGAGGGTAATATTGTAAGAAATTGTTGATATAAAAGGAAAGAGGATAAACATTTTAGGACGGTGGAAACAGAGATGGAACAAACAAAATGGGACGGAGGAAGTATAATTTTATTTTACAATACTTGTTTATTTTCACATTGTTTATCATTTTTTTTCATTATTAACTTTATAATAATTCATACCATTGTATATGCTTTGTTACATTAATTAGTAATTAACTCTACATTGATATGGGTAGTTTTGAGAAAATTTTCTTAATATATGTACAAATGTCTCTATGGAAAACTATTGTAAAACGGAAGCATTATAAAATAAAGTTATTCTAATTGATTATGGATAGTTTGTTGTTTATATCCCCGGAGTTTAAACTTTTATCAATATTTTTTTTCCATCATTCTCTCTTAATATTATATAATACTTTTTTGTATATTAACGAGCTATATGTGCATAAAAAAATTGATTACTTACGTTGGAAGAAGAGTGGTTGTATTTAATTATTAGTGAAATTATTCTTTTATTATATATATTTTAAAATATTTTACTATTAATAGTAATAAATGTCAATATTTTTATCTCACCGTCTTACTAATTGCTATTATGCCCCCTCTGACAAATATTCTTGGGTCCGCCACTGACAACAACAATATTTACCTAGGAAAATCCCACAAAAGCAGAATTTGGGGGGTCAGGATGGAGACATTTCAGATCTAGATGAAATACGTCCAATACAACCCAAAGGGACGAACCAAAACACCCAAAAGGCTCTATATAAAAATGACAGAAACTCGCCGACAAGGTAAGAACCTCCGGTCACCACAAGAAAAACCTGCTCCACTACCCAGGTGGCTAGCATTCTAAATCCTTCATTTCTCCCTCCAGCGCTTCTTCGGACGATCTTTACCCCTCCTAAAAGCGCCCAAATCTAGACTCTCGCACCACCTAACTGTGGCATCTGGGATCCGCCTCTGAACATGACCAAACCAACGCAGTCTCGCTTCTCTAAGCTTGTCTCTTATGCTAGCCACCCCGAGCTTACTTCTGATCTTTTCGTTTCTAATCCTCTCCCACCTCGTGTGCCCACACATCCATCTGAACATCCTCATCTCTGCGATTGCGAGTTTCTGTTCTTGAGTCTTCGTTGTCGGCCAACATTCTGCACCATAGAGGATCGCCGGTCTTATAACGGACCTGCAAAATTTTCCCTTGAGCGGAACCTTCTGGTCGTACAGAACCCCTAATTAGAGTCGTTGGTTATTTTTAAACTTAAACTCGATAAGTTTAGGGGTGGTGATTATTTTTTCTGCTGACCCAAACAGTGATAAGTTCCATAGGCTAACTTATTAAGCATCTATACCTTACGCAGGCTTGGTACAACGTCAGTATCCCTTTCGCATCTTAAATGGGTTTAGATGTTTTCATGTTCTGACTAATGAATAAAACTGACTTTTTGGTACGAGGTATCCTTCGTTATTCTATCTAGCATAAAAGATACTTGCAATTTTCTACAATATTTTCATTCCTTTTGTCTGCAAGGAAATTATCTTGCTGCTGCCTCCTTAACAAGGATTTAACTACAAAGAAAGACAAAGATGAGTTTGTTCTCTGACTCGTCTTCTTCAGTACCCATAGTAAGGTAATATGTGACAAAGCTTCTCAAGCCTAGTAAATGGGTCACCCACATAGTTCCTTCGATCTATCAACATTCAACACTGCCGACTTACATATATATTTAGGGCACTAGCTAACACAAAATGAGATGGGTTATAGCCACATGGGCTCAAGAGGATGCAGATCGAGCATCTTTAAAGCTAGAGGTGCCAACAGAAGCTGCAGGTGATGACAAGGAGATGGCATAGTTTGTACCCGATGCAGATACCGGTGGTGGCAACTTTGAAGGTGGACCCTGATTTCCCGGCAAAGCAAAGTGTAAAGGACTAGATCGAGAAGGGTTTGAGGCCTGCAAAAAATTGAAAAAAGATTGAAACTCACAACTCAAAGAATAAGAGTTCAATCTCCTTCAGATCACCACTTAAAAAAAGTATAGGCAACTTCATCTTTATAGATAAGGGCTAAAATATTTTGTGAAGAAAAACATTATCCAATTATGCTCTTATTTCAAATATTCCTCCCAATTCCTTTTAATCATTCATCTTTCCTCCTTGTATTACTCAATGCCACTTTTCTCAACCCTATGTTCACTCTTCCCTACTATTTCTACAGCTCTATTTATATTTACAGGCAAGGGGAAAACGAAGAGTAGAAGCTCCAACAGATTGCTACTAGTTCACAAGAACATTTAACAATTTAATTTATGCAAACCATATTTTTATGAATCCACTAATTAGCTTACTGATTAAATGATGAAAGAACAACGTACAAAATACTAAGACAAGGCTAAATACTTGCAGGACAGGCTTATTTAGTGCCAAAAACTGTGCTTAGAAGAGGATGAAAGGATGGAGAAGAGCAATTACCAAATTACGCTGGAAAGGGTATGGTCTCTTGAGGGCAGACTCAGCAGATGGTGATATACTGCTCATACGAGGAACGTGACGAGATTGCAAGTCATGATTCAAGCCATCATCTGTTTCTCTTCCTCCTGCATTGCCACCAACATTTGCTTCAGAGCCTGTCCTTGGAGTAGCACCTCTTGTAATTGATCCAGAGTCATTTGACACATCCACTTGAAGAGAAACAGAGGGGCGTGTTGGTTGTATACTACTTTTCTTTTTCAGTTCCTCTTCAGCACTCAAAATCTAATTGACCAATTAATTACATTATCATCAGAAAATACTGGAAGAGTCGCACAAATCTTAGGATCCTAGGAATATCAAAAAAAAAACAAACAATTAACATAACGTCCGAATTGTATAGCAAAGTTCAGAATAGGCAGAGTAAGATACAAGCATAAAGATGCTACTAGTAGGAAGCAAATGTTAAGATCACAATTCACAGCAATATGAGGAAAACAACCAATGATGATACATGAGCTAATTATGACACCAGGCAACTATACATACAAGCATGAATTTCACAAAAACTTCAAGCAACAAGACAAATCACAAAGTACAAAAACATCCCACAATATTAGTAGAAAATAATGGCATAGCAATGGCTTGTAAGGGTAATATGAAATAAAAGACGCACATTTTAAGAGAAAAGGTATGAGATTGTCCACCTATCTTGGCAGAATTGAAAGGAAAAAGACAATATACCTGTTTCAGTGCTTGTACTAAATTGTGCTTCTTCTTGGTTAGAATTTCTAGCTTCTCTTCAACCTCCTTTTTCCTTTTCTCCTTCTCATTAGATACTCCTAAGTTGTGGCAATCCTGAAAATTGAAAAACAAACAGGAATGTTAATAAAAAATTATAGAAACAGATAAGTGGCAGCATGTATCACTTGGCTAGTTTTTCAGTAATTTCCACACAGCAGCTGAAATCCCACATAAACTAGTAGTGATAAATAATAAATAAACATAGACAATGACACTATACAGCTTAGGTTACAATTGTCAGTCATGCTCACAGTTTAAGTTCTCCTTTAGAATGATACAGGAACTTCCTCATGCAGACAAACAGGATGAGAACTGTAAATCATGTCCAAAGCTCATGTTTGAAGAAAGAAAACGGAGAGAAGACTGAGCTTCCATCTATTAATTACAAAAACAGATCAACACAGATAAAAATGGTAATGATAAAATTGATTACCATCAGCCAATAGGCATACTTGCACATAAAGTCTCTCAGTCTACAAATCCTCTACTTGTGTCCAATTCTAAATGACCCACTGGACATCATACATAACCTTATCATAAATTACAAACACAGCCATGACAATGAACCTAAAACGCATGACAAATGAAAAACAAGTAATGTGCATGATGATCGAAGGACACATAACACTTAAACTCTCTTGATCCATGGCTTGAACATAATTATAATAGGAGCTTATGAGCATGGAATCGAGTTTAAGTAGAATAATCTGCAGCACACCAAGTTCACCAACTTGTGGCACGATGGTCACGGCATGACTAGCGTAGCGCATAGTCTGTGATATATAGACACAATCATGACCAGATGGAGACATAAACCGGAAAGTTACTCTTTGTTTTTGGTCTACTAAATTTCAAAGCATCCATGTAGTTATACTAAAATCAAAAACTTCTCACCTGACTTTCATTTCTCAGGAAGACTGAAAGAGAGTCAGAAGAACTTTGATGCAAGCAAACTACACATTTCTTACATAAGAAACCATTGCATCAGCATATTCTAAGTACATTGCACTTACCCTCGAATAACTGTTAGGGGATGAGCAAATCATACATGACAAAGTAAGGCATATTCCTATGACAAATTCACACTACAAACACTCTACATAACCATTTGACTAATATTTCTAAAGCAAAAAAAAGCACTCTTCCAGCACAAATTCCACTTCAGGAATCCAAGCCCAAAGTTTTTAGTGTTTTATTATATTCCCAACATTTCTTAACCCAAAATTTAAATTTTTTATCGCTAGCAAAGAAGGAATTTCAAGCATGATAATCAGAACATGGCAAAGAGGATATCAAAAAATTCAGGCAAACAAACCTCAGAGATAGGATCGTCAATTTTCTTTTCCTGCTCCTCCTCCTCCTTGATCCCCTTGTCCTTCTCAACCTGCGAATTCACTGTATCACCACCACCACCTTCAACCCGTGCCACATTGGACATCTTTTCCACTACCGCAACCGGCGAGACCAAATTTGCAATCTCCTCCCCAGAAACATCTTCCCCTTTACTCTCCTTCAAAATGACATTTCCATTGCCATTGTCAGCTTCCAAAAGCAACGGAGAAGAACCATCCCGAGCTCGGTGTTTCACATCCTCTTCCCCAATATGACCCTCCGGTCTCTTCAGCATAGGTGGAGGCGGCGGAAGTGGAGGTAGGGATGGAGGCGGTACAGGCAAATTCCCATTACTAGCAGGGTATGGAGCTGAGGTGGAGGCCAGGGCATGACCGGATTTTAGGAGAGATAGCGCCTTGGATCGACGGTTTAGGAGGCCACGAAACTCCTTCATGGAGATGTTAGGCCTTGGCATCACCCATCTCCGGGGAACATCCTCGACCCGGTGAAGGTTCCCTCTGTAGAGAGATATAGCCACCATCTAGGGCTTTGTATTTCCTCAATTGAACCTCACTATGTTTAGAAATGACAGGCAGTGAAACAGCCCTCTCTATGCTTTATTCCATCTCAGATCTAACAGTGGTTCTGTGACAGCCATAAACTTCCCTATCTACCGGAACCAAAATTTTCAAAAATCAGCTTACAAATCGATGTTCCTTGATAGATGGAATAGCAGACCAATCATCATACTATGCATAAACGAAAAGGATTTTTGTTAAATAAAGACACCAATCATCATACTCAGCCAGGCGCCAGAGGCACAAAGCAAGTGAAAATTCCGATCTTTCACGATTGAGAAATTAGAATCACAATTGAGAAATAAGACATTAGGAAACAAAATTCAGCTGAGAAGGACAAGTTTGAGAACCTATCGATTGGGAGATGGAGATGAATTCGTAGACTCCGATGAGGGAGAAGAAGAATAGGCCGCCGGCGGTGAAGAATTCCGTCTCCCGAGTCCGTCGTTCCGTTCTGATTGTTGCTCTGGTTCCTTCCTAATCCTAATTCGTAATCTTAGGGCTGTTGATTATCAGTTGAATCAACTTGGGCCTGTTTAAAGACAGGCTCGCTAGACAATAAGAAAAAGGAAAGCCAAGGCTCGTGATCAGGCCCAGCTACCCTAGTCCAACTTTTGGTCATGTACAATATAACAACACCTACTACAAATCCAGTACTACGTGTATGTAAATATAAAAATGAATTAATTGATCCAAAATCGAATTTTGATCGGAATTGACTAGATTAAAACATTTGACACTTCTAATATTGTAGATTAAATATATTCAAGAACCATCACATATTATTATAATAATTTATAAAGTCAATTTATAATGAACTAATTCTTATTTGATAATATATCTTTTTATGTTTCATCTATAAATAAATAAATTCAATGAAGGCTTTCCGAGGTATTGATTTACATGTATAAGGCATGCTCATAAATTTAATAAGGGTCTATGCAGTTATTCATATATTCGTACATGCATGCATGGTTTAATTAATGGATATATATATATATATATAGAATTAGGATCGGGTGATATAGCTAGTTATAGTGTAACTAGTGCAAGAATAAGAGCCATTAGATTTAAGAAAATAAACGGACTAGATTTAGTCATTAGTACCTGTATTTGGTGAATTATACCGGATCAAATCCATCATGATATGTTATCTCTCCAAATCTAGCAATATCTTCTTAAAATATTAAAAAAAAAGAAGCCAATTTTCCTGCAAACAAGCTTTTCAGTCCTACGGCCTGCACATATCTTCTTTACTTTTGAACTCCCCCTACTCAAGTACCTCTTTCTACTCAAATACGTACCTCTTTCCATTAATTTCTTCTTTTCAATCCTGAATCCTGCACATCTCTTCTTTCCCCAAATTGTCAAAAACCCATTTTCAATTGCCCCAAATTGAAAGGAATCAGCGTCCCGACTGTAACCCAGGTTTTGCTCTAAAAATTCCCCGCTCTCTTCTCTTCGATTTCATTACTTGCTAGCCCTGTAGTTTTGTTGACGATTTTTAATGGTTTCGGGATGAATTACAAGGTATCGATGTCATGTTTAATGGGGTGTTGGTTGGGGTTGGGTGTCTTGGCGGGAGGGGTGGGCTCCGGGAGGGGGGCGGGGGAGGATTAAGAAGGGGATTAAGATGGGAGTTGGGTTTGGATTAAGAAGGGCGGTACACGGCGTAGAGGATGGCGGCGGTGAGGGCGGCGGGGACCAGGAGGATGACGATGAGGAGGGCGGAGAAGAGGAGGGCGGCAGAGGTGGTTGTGGGGGCAGAGGGTGAAGGGGGTGTAGGACATGAATTGGTGGAGGAGGGCGGGGTGGGAGTGGCAGGAGGTGGCGATGGGGGAGAGGTGGGAGATGAGGAGTAGATCTGGGTGTTGTTCTGTGAGATGAGTTGAGTTTTTACCCATTTCGTGTGAAGTCAAAGCTCTCTGTTATTAATGGGTTTGAATCACGTTAGGGGGGGTGATGCTTGGGGGTTTACATGTTAAGAGTTCAGCAGTGTAACTAGTTGTTAACAGCAAGTTATGTAATGGGGGGTTCTGGTGTACTTGGAGGCTGGGGTATTATTGTAGTTTTGGCCTTTAGGCCTAACTTTTAGGCTTTTTCAATTCCATGAAACAAGCATTTTCGGCTTGAATTTCATATCATGTAGAAATATATATTGTGATTCGATTAGCTTTTTGCTATCACTAAGTTTGGGTTGGTTTTGTTGTTGTAGGATTTGCACAATGTCCCCAAGGAGCAAGAAGCAAAGCAACAAGAGAAAACTTGTAAAAGGTGATGTTTTTGGCAATAAGTGGTATTGTTGGATATATATTTCGATGTTGGTTTTGGATAGTCAATATTAATGGTGTTTTGGAGATGATGATGTTTATGTTCAATTGGAATATGCAGCCAGTGATAAGGAGTCGACCCCTCATCGCGACAAGAGACCAAAGAATTTAGAAAACAAAAAGGGTACGAGTATTCAGTAATTGTTATGTTGTTGTTGAGCTGTGATAACATGTGTACAAATTTAAATTTCAATTCAACGTTTTTTTTTCAGAAAATAGCAAAGGGCCAGAAGTGATTGATGACGATTTTGTGGATGGAACCAATACTGAAACTATTAGGAAGGTGCCAAAAACAACAGTATCGTACCTATTTGTTCCATATGTTGAATCAAACGACACAACTTGTCCAAATGCTGCATAATTCCTTCTTGAAATCGGATCGCTCCAAAACAATTTTGTCAACTGTTGAGCATCGTTGACCGTATATTCAAAGTAGTACTCACTATTCATCTCTCTTTTGCTAGTTAACTTTCTTATTAATCCAATATTCAAAGTAGTACTCACTATTCATCTCTCTTTTGTTCATCTCTCTCAGTCTACAAATTCCTTTTGGTCAAAGATGCAATCTGTTCCATATACAAATTCGACATGCTCTTCATCTAAATTCTGATCATCGTGAGCTACGGTATCATCATCTGAGTCATCTGAAAGACTGTCGAATACATACTCCATCCATTTGCTACTACCAACTATCATAAAGAAATAGACGTCAGGCAAAACTATTTCATAACCATCTCATTATAATCTGAATTTGAAAGTAAAGTGATTTGCATATCATTATACAGAGTTCGAACAATATTGTATGGTCATTGCATGTAACAACTTCGAATATACAATATCTTACATAGAATATCAACTCAATGTCGTTGAATATTACCATCGTATAAAATTTGAATTTTTTTGTGAATATGAATATACATAGTTTGAATATTACGTTCTGGTTTTTGAATGCAACTACTTCGAATATAGCATACCATCTATCGAATACGAACCAATTCGTGTTGAATATCACGTTCTGGTTTTTGAATGCAATTACTTCGAATATTACGTTCTGATTTTTGAATACTATGGACGATACTAATTCGAGTTGAAGAACAAACAACCAACTTTACGAATTGGAAAATTGACAGTTTAATGTATAGAAATTCCAACTAGGCACACAAAATAGAATTATAGCATAAACGTACCTTTTTCCATTGAGATATAGGAGAAATTCCAAGATCAATCAAATCCGAGTTGCTATTCTTGAAAGTCTGACGTTGAATGCGTTATTAGAACCACTGAATATTTCGATTTAATTGGATGATGATTCTATAGTAACCACGTGATGGATCCGTTTTTATTGGTTTTATGGTGGATTTTCTATCTTCTTTTTTTACGTGTTTTATCATCCGTTTTTCTTATCTAACAAATTGCTAGAATCAAGCTACCTACTTTCACGGCTGACAACTATATTTTTGTTAATTTCAGCCAATTCTTTATTAAATAATCACTAGATCATGGCCATTGATTTATATTGATCTAACGCACTACATTCATTCACCCGTTTCACTATAAGAGGTGTTTTACCTGAACCTCCCCCTATATATATATATATGATTACTCTTGAATGTCAATATGTAGGTTTCAAAGAGGCTAGGGAGAAGCCACAAACACAATATAGTATCATCAAGTGGCAGCTCAACAAGTGAGATCATGGCTTATACGAAGCAATTTCAAACCGACTTCACAACTTTCTTACGGTGTCGAGCCGAGGAGTTGGTCATAGGAGGGTGCATGGTTATCACTCTTCTCGACAGGATTAATGATCCTTCCATCAAAGAGAGTGGTTACATTTGAGAACTTCTTGGTTTAACACTTCAACAAATGGTTTCAGAGGTGCGTATATAACTTGTGTGTACATGACTTTATTTGTTATTGACACCTTTGGGTGTCGAAATTTACGCATCTGCCATTTTTGACAACGCTTTTTTTGACACTATTCATATGTGTCGGTCCTTAAATTTTCGACACCCTAAAAATGACCATAAAATTTGTCGCTTTTAACTTGTTTTTCTAGTAGTGATTATCAAACAAATTATTATATATAACCTCGATCACCGTCACCATTTTTCTTAGAGATATGTATTGTATGCATACGTAGGGTGTGATAGAAGAAGAGGCGTTCGATATGCTCAATGTGCCATTGTACACGCCATCACCATGCGAGATCGAGGTTGAAGTTAAGAAGGAAGGTTCATTTGGAGTCAATCGGTTGCAAGTGATGGAGCTCAACTGGGTAGACGCGGCACCCAACACTGCTCAAGACGGCAGCACAAGCATAGGGCACGTGACGTGCATGATGAGAGCGGTGGCGGAGTCGATGCTTGCCGATCACTTTGGCGAAGGCTTGATGGACGAGGTCTTTAGGAGCTACGGCCAATTCCTTGGTGACAACATGGCTAAGGAAAGAGCCTTCTTCACCAATGTTACAGTTTCATTGACCAAGAATAAATGAATTGGTGTTTAGTTTGATAAATAAAACTATCATATAATCGGCGTTTGGTTTTGACCAAAAAAAATGGTGTTTGGTGTTGAAAGAGTTTCTTGATCCTAAAACAGACAAATTAATTTATAGATCAAGACCCCATTGAGTATAGCGAAGTCAGGTTCATCCACGGGAGCTAGAAGAATCTAAGCCTAGTTGTCAAAACAAATACACAACCAAGCCAGGCACACAAAACAAGGCAAAACAGACGTTCAGTACCGACCTTATCAGGGTCGGTATCGACCCAACTCTAACAACAACAAACACAGGAAAGTCAACTAAGTATCACGCTCGGTACCAAGCGAAAATGCTCGGTAGCGACCGTATTACGAACACTAACGAGACTCAAAAATATGATTAAAAACTTCTAAGGCAAGTGACTACCACAACAAAGTTATGCTTGCAACCTATAAATCAATGATCAAACAAGTTCTAATCTCAAAATCATGACATTCGCCAATTAAACAAGAGTTTATTTCAACTTTCATAAAATAAACACTTTTGTTTTATTTAATTCTAGGGAATTTCAACCTCCGCTTCAAAACCTAAATATTATTCAAATTCACAATTGTATCTTTCAATTCAATTGCAAACAAAAGCATGAATTAAATTTCAAACAAAGAGGATAAAGATAGATATTTTAAGAACAATTATTGATCATTAATTCATAAATTAACATGCATAACATTGTTGGGTTTTTACCCCAACTCTAGAAAAGTAGACTACTCACTCATTATCATGCAAATCACAACACAATCAATAAGAGAAGACATGATTTTACACCAAAGAAACATACTTTGAATTAAAAAGAGAAGAACTTACAACTTTTCTTCACAAAGACTCTAACTTGCAACCCATGATGTGTCTTCTCTCTCAAATTCTCTCCCCTAAATTGTCTTTCCCAAATTAATGGAAGACTTGTTGAAGATTTTTAGGTCATCCCAAGACCTTCTTATATACTAATAGAGAAGACTAGAAAACGAAACAAAATAAGATCTAAAAGGCCCTAAAAATAAAACGCCTATTAATGTCTTGAACCCCATGTAATAGCTCGTACCGACCCAAAATGGGTCTGTACCGACCGGCACTCTAGGTCGTATGAACTGGTCAACTTTTCCTTTTACTGCTCTTCAATGGCTGGCTCAGTACCGACCCTTCTCCTCACCTCGTATATTAATGATTCTTCTTCTTCCATCTTTCTTCCTTGAAACTTCAACTCTTTCGTACAATACTTCTTGAGAACACCTCTTGAAAACTTGAACTCTCTTAGCCATCTCTCAACTCCACGAACATTTCCAACACCATGAACATCACTCGAACCACTCTACACACCTCAACTCACTTCACCGCCACCTCTAGCTAGCACATCCACACTTCAAAACCTACAAAAATAAAATAACGCACGCATAGATTCCGACTCTCGGAAGATTACCAAAATCAAATGCAAAAAGACACAAAATATCTAGAAACAACTCAATCTAACTAGCAAACAACCTACCAAACCTAACTAAAACGAGAGACATCAAAATACCTCATACTTAGACTTGTTTGTCCTCAAGCAATCGCTTAGCAAACATCAATACCGACCAACATAGCCTCCAAGAATTGTCCTTGAGAAAAATAAAGCACAAGGGGAATATGAGAAAATAACATCAATATCATCACACATATATCTCTCCTAACCAATCACAATCCAACCTCAGAAAGGAAAGTGTCTCACTCATCTCTTAGAGTGTTTAAGGTTTATTAGTTTATCACTCAACACAATCTTAAAGACAAAATCTCATAGGCAATGGAACTTATATCAAAAACTCTCTACGAAGAAATCAAAACAAGTCAAATCATCAAAAGAACTTAAGGGGCTCAAAGAAAACTTCAAAGACGTTCCATTCAGTTGGGTTGTAATAGGGCTTGGTAATTTATTAGGGTGTGGAATAATTTGGTTTGTGGTGTCAAAGAAATCCGGGAACAACCACTACACAAATTGAATTATTCTATTCTCTTCCTTTTTATCTTGGAACCAATGGGTTGAGAGATCTTTCAACAACATATTATAATCCATAATGTTTCACATGGCGATGTGATCGGCCCTCACATATCACTTGAGCCCTGTCAAGGAGTATTGGAGACTTTGTATCCGATCACAATACACCGAATTTTGCTCCAAATTGCCAAGAGCATAAGCATTTCATACATACAAGGTCACTCTTGAAGATACTTTAGGTCTCAAGCTCTTTTGGTCCTACCAGAATCATGCACATTATTATTTCTCTTGAGTGACCAAATTTGTTCATGCCACAAAAATATCTTATCGTCAACTAACTTCTGGTTAAGTCACTACATTGTTTAATTGGATATACTCTTTAAGGGTCATCTTGATTAACCTTTACACCAAATTTATCGTGTGCATGATTGTGAAAATTTCTGGTTTTCAAATGCTAGGTGTTATTTATGACACCATTGACAAATATGGTTTTCTACCATTGAACATGTAGGTGATCCATACATCAGTTTGAGAGCTCGTAAACTCAAAGCAGATACATTATCTTGATACTAATATTAGACGCCTTAAAAAAATGAGTGCATTCAAAACTTTACTTTAGACTAGACCGGTCTCCACACTTATACTCATAAGATGTGGTTCTTGTCACGTATGGGATATCCCTTATCTCTGATGTCATTCTCGACACAAAAATTAACCCCCAACATCCTAGCTATAAGTGATAATCATGACTAAAAGTCGCACGCGTAATATACTGTGACCTCTTTCACACCCTCTTCCTGAGGACGCATGCTTCAGGCATGCAAGAGGTTGGTCAAGCATGACCTAGAACTCCTAGTTCGTGCTTTGTACAGGGTTATTTTGGAATAGTTCTGAATAAACATAAACTCTTGTTTCTTGTACTACTTCTAGAGTACATTCCATATTTCTCATACTACTTCTAGAGTACATCCACTGATATGAGATCTCCTAACTCCCCTAGAGTTTACAATGATCTCTTATTGTCCAAAAAGCCGAGTCTTCAGGGTCGTGTGGAGTTGATGATGATAACTTATAATTATATTTAGCTCAATTCTCTTAGAGTTTCAAGTTCTGCATAATTCTCCCAAACATCTCATTTGTCAACTTCAGGTGACAATGAATAATCTATCATCATTATGTTCAAGAATGAATCTCCACAAATATTCCACTCGTCAACTTTAGATGACAAAGAATAAATTATCACTTGAACCATTTATCATCTACTCCGGGAGATGATATGTTCATCTATTCTCATCACTTACTATAAGAAGTAAAGAGATGTATATTTAAATCCGCTTCCACAGATAATACTCTTATGTATACATTAACCATCTACTTCAGGAGATGATCGTTCTCAAAGAATTCCTAGCTATCACCTTCTTTAGGAAGTGATGTTTTGTTTATGGCTTAATGCATCTACAAACCCTCGAACTTGCACGTTTTTGTCAATCAGGCCCCTGTACTATGAAATGTTTAATTAGGCACCTGAACTTAGCATTTTTTGTTCAATCAAGCCCTCCTCACGCGCCATGTGCCACGTTAGAGCCACGTAGATGTCATGTTAGCGCCACGTAGATGCCACGTCAACACCACAAGCCACACCAATGCCACGTCAACGCCACATATATGCCACGTCAGCGTTGACGTGGCATGGTTTAAAAAAATATTTTAAATTTAAAAAAAAAAAATTTTTAAAATAAAATATTTTATGAATTTTTCCAAAAAAAAATTGTATAATTTTTTTTAAACATTTTATGATTTTGTTAAAAAACTTTTATGGTAATTATACTCAATATAATTTTTTATCGAGGTCGTTCTACCAAACACGCAATAACAGATTTATTTCGAATTCAGTTAGTTTTACCGAACGAGCTAGAGTTCCTATTACATGATTGATTAGGAGAGTTGTCAAAATTTGATCAAATTTGCTAACCGACCCGAACCAACTGAAAAATTTAAGATTGAAACCCGAAAATTTGAACCCAAAACCCAAAATGAACCAAATCCGTTTTGACTCGAATCCGAATGGGTTGAAACCCGAAATCACTTGGGTTCACCGATTTAGTATAATTAAAGAATGCATAAAATTTATTTTCAAAATTATACTATATTTTATTATTAAATTAATTATAAAATAATAGTTTAGTATTAAATGTTGTTATTGAATTAAAATATTCTTTTTTTAATAAAGAATGCATACAATTTATTTTCAAAATTATACTATATTTTATTATTAAATTAATTAAAAAATAATATTTTAGTTTTAAATGTTGTTATTGAATTAAAATATTCTTTTTTAATTAAAGAATGCATAAAACTTATTTTCAAAATTATACTATATTTTATTATTAAATTAATTAAAAAAATAATATTTTAGTATTAAATGCGAACGAGTTTTAGTTGCACTATACGCGCGTGTGGTGCACGCGCCAAGCACGTCAGCATAAGGGGCCTATTTGAACAAAAAATGCTAAGTTCAGGTGCCTAATTGAACATTTCATAGTACAAGGGCCTGAGTGACAAAAACGTGCAAGTTCGAGGGCCTGTATATGCATGAAGCCTTTTGTTTATCATTACTCACTTCGAGGAGTGATGAGGTTTCTTATATCATCTCTTCGGGGATGATTTCGAATTTTCTCTTGGACAATATCATATATGCATCCACTCTAGGGGATGATATGTATTTACTTAAAGAGCAAATAAGAACGTAATCAAACAATAACATTATCAACTTCTAGTGACAAGATATTGAACAAGAAGTCTCTGAGACCTTATGATCACATGCTTCGGGATGTGATATTCATGAGACCTTTCACATACTTCAGGATGTCATATTCATGAGACCTTTCAATCACATACTTCAGGATGTGATATTATTAAGACTGCTAAATCACACACTTCAATATGTGATTTGGTCTTTTATTATCTACACTAAGAGATAATATTTGTCATATAACCTTTGTTATCTACTTTTGGAGATGAAAATTATCTCTTATAATTTGTAAATGAATCATATATATCATCTACTTTAAGTACGGTGATGACTTTAGTTTAATCACTCATTCCAACGAATATAAATTGTTTATGTTTTTTTTTGTTTCATCCACTTCGGGAGATAATCATATTCAAGTAATCACTTCAAGGATTACATATTTATATGGAATGACAATTACCACTTCAGGGTAATATAATTCTTGTTTTTCCAACTTTTCAAGAGTTGAATGAAATTGTACATCTCTGCCGGAGATGAAATTATGACTTTAATATATCGCTTCGTGAACAAATTTTATTTACCATCATCCACTTCTCCAGATGTACTTAGAGTATATAATAGACTAAAAGAACATAAATTGAGTCCGTATCAATAGGAACATACTTATTGATACCAAATCATGTAAATAGTCACTCATCGGTCATGAATGTTAAAAAATACTATATGAGCAATTTGTATGCAAGAACTATGCATAAAAATAGTTTATCATTTATCAACGACAATAAAATAGTCATCATAAAACAGTTGATCATACATGATAGATGAGAGCAAAGTAGTATATATAATTCATGATGTGTTCGACCAAAGTACATACATGATTAATTAACAATTGAGAATATTTCACCAAATTCAAAGTGTAATTACCAGATTCAAAGTACAATTCATAGAAATCAAGAATTAAGGTATATTGTAAGCTGATCGAAAGTGAGCATGCAATCTATGCAAGAACTATGCATAAAAATAGTATGGAATACATTGAACATCAGAACATGCAATATCATTCAATTTGTCAGTCCATCAAATTCAGAAAATAGAAGTCTATCTTTGTGCAAGAAATAAATTGGTATAATTAATAAAAAGAATTGAGACCAACTATATCTACCTTCGATTAATATTCTCAAAGAAACACAATAAAGAAGATCGGCAAACCAAAATTAACGAGGCAATAAAGAAGAACGGCAAACACAAATTAACGAGACATGTACTAGTCAAACGTGCTGATAATGTCTTGGGTTTGAGCTAATTATTATAATAATCATGTAGAGCAAAGTATAATCGATCATGTGGAACCGTTGTGCTTCCACTCTTCCTCCTCCATACTGTCACAAGGGTCGGTGCCTCTGGTCTCCGGCAGCCATATCACGAACACCGAAGAAAGCAGTATGAGCACCCCAAACCCCCCGTACGTGATCAGCTCACTCTGCCGCGACTCCCCGACGGCCGCCAGCACCGCGCCAGCCCCTGCACCGAGCACGGCAGCCTGCCGTGTCATGGCCAAGGCCGAGCTCCGCACGCACGTCGGGAACAGCTCCGAGACGTAGATCATGCATATGTCGACCCCGGTGGAGCCGACGAGGAAAGCCAGCAGCTCGAGCGCCACCTGGCCCCGCACGCGGCGCTCAAGATCCCGCACGCGGCGGTCGTCACCAGCAGCGACGGCCTCCTGTCCAACGTCCCGATCAGGCAGAACGCCGCCAGGGCTGACGGGAGCTCGATCAGCGCTTCCATGGCCACGCTAAGGTAGAGGTTGAACGAGAGGCTCCCGAGGCCCAAGGGCATCCCGTAGTACGCCACTCCGAGGCCGAAGCTCAGGACCATCGCCAAGGCCAGCCGCCGCCGCGCCCATTTCCTCGACACTAGCGTCCGCAGGGCGGAGTACATGTCGGCCGTTAGCGCTCCTTCTAGCCGGGTCCACCGCGGGGACTCGTGCACGAAGAAGTAGACGACGGCGCAGTAGAGGAGCGCCGGGAGGGACGTCCACACGTAGACGCCTCTCCAGGAGGAGTCGCGGCAGAGGAAGGCGATGGCGGGCAAGGAAGCCAAGCCCAGGGAGAAGAGGACGAAGCCGAGGAGGCCGGCGTAGGGGCCCACGAGCTCGGTGGCGAGGACGATGGTGGAGCTGCTGATGGGGGCGCGCCCGAACCCCGAGGCGAAGCGCAGGGCGGTGTACACGACGAGGTTCGGGGAGAAGGAGGTGAGGAGGCTGGAGAGGGACATGAGGAGGCAGGAGACGAGGAGGAGCTTCTTGCGGCCGAGGCGGGTGTCGGCGGTCGGGGTGAGGAGGAAGCCGCTGAGCAGGCAGCCCGCGTAGAAGGCGGCCCCCGGGAGGCTGGTGACGAGCGGGCTGGCGTCCTCGAGGGACCAGTCGGTGAGGATGTTGGAGGGGTAGGAGCTAGGAGGAGTCCACAAAGCTGGTTATGAAGCATTGTTGGGCGTCGAAGGCGCGTGGGACGAACACCAGGATGCATTGGATCAGTTGCCACGCCTGCCTATGTGGCTGCTGCTCACCATCAACCCTAACCGTCTGGTCGTCCTTACGTGAAATTAGCGGGTCGTCTAATGCGTCGTCTCTCATGTTTACTTGCTTTCTTGTTTTTTTGTCGAAACTTGCTTTGTTTTCCTAACCACCGCCTTTTGTTTTTCTCTTGCACTTGTTTAAATTTCTTTTAAGTATTTGTAGGCTAAGCCGGATTGTTGGGGGTCGAATTTATTTCTCATCTAGATAGCTTTTAAATTTTATTTCTTCAAACGGGTAGCTCGAATGTTTATTCCTGATATAAATGCTCCGGGCACGCCGGTGGAGGTAGCGGGTCATGGGCTTTAAGAGAGAAGTTGGCCCGGCTTTTTTCCGCATTAATTTTCCTAACGACATGCACGATTCGGATTTTCCGCATTAAATTTTTAATATATATATACACATAATTAACTTATTATTTTAAGAGAAGAAGCTGAAGTCTCACGCTAGTAAATAGGAATAGATGGTGTGCCTTGAATCAAACCTAACCAACGGTTAATATTTTATTATTTTTAATGTTATTTCCCACGCGCTAGTGTAAAACACGTTGCATTCTTTTGCGATTTTTTTTCACTTGTAAGTCTTGCCCCCACCATAGTGACTAATTGACCATGCACCATAGTGACTAATTGACCATGCTACAATAATTATAAAGCTTTGTTTTTTCGTTTTGTCTCTAAACCGTAAAACCTTGGAATATACTCCGAAATTAATAATTAAAATACACTAAGTATACTAGATTGCAAATCATAAGTTAGTTTAAGTAAAGTGCATGTATTAATCTTTTAAGTTAATTTTTCATCTTAAATCCATGTTGATTTGTTTGCATTTTTCATTTAGTATAGATATAAAAATTAAGTTTTATTTTACATACATAATTTCAATTGTATATAGATTTTATATTTGGATATGAGTATATTATTAATATATTCCTTATAAATATATATAGAGATATCTAAAGGGAATGGGGTGGGAGGGCGATTTTGGGGTGATATTGAAGTAAAGGGGCTCATGTTGAAATTAATGTAGTAAATGACCTATTTTTTTTATATAAAAGCCTCAAACCCCCAACTTTCTCTCTCATCCTTCCATTCTTCTCTCTCTCTCTCTCTCTCTCTCTCTCTCTCTCTCTCTCTCTCTCTCTCTCTCTCTCTCTCTCTCTCTCTCCACCCTCTCTTTTCTGCTCATCTCTCCCTCTCCCTCTTTCCTCTTCCCCTCCCTCTTATCATCTCTCCCTCTCCCTCTTTCCTCTTCATCCATAGATGACAACGACGAGGCCGTGGTGACCGACTTTTCGAGGGCGAGCGACGAGGTGGCCGATGAGGCGACAAGGATACCCGAGCTTGGCGGCCGACGAGGCGACGAGATGGGCGACAAGGTGGGCGACGAGGCGACGATGTGTTTCAAGGTATGTTACCAATTGTAAATCTAGATGTAGTTTTTTATTTAAATTTTTTTTAGATCTAGAGTTTTTTTAAAGTTCTAGATCTAGATTTTCTAGATCTAGTGTTTTTCTAAAGTTTCTAGATCTACGGGGTTGTCATCGGGGTTTTCATTGGTGCTTCTAGATCTATGGTTTTTTTTAGATCTAAAGTCAAAATCTGTACGCGATGACAAATTTTTTTTAGATCTTAGTTCTTCACTCACTAATTGAGTGAAGAGAAAACTTGTATTTGGTGCGAGTGTGTGGTGTAGTTAGAGGCTCAAGAGGATCGTGGGATTCGGTCCTTAAGAGTCTTTAGAAGATCGTGGGATTCGGTCTTTGAGAGTGTCCTTTAGGAGATAGTGGGATTTGGTCTCTTAGAAGTTGAGTACGAGCGAGCTATAGAGAGTGAGGGTTGAGATAAAAGGCAAGAGTACTTGTAAGAGAGGGCGTGGGATTCACCAGAGCGTAGGATTTGCATCTTGAAGTAGGAACACCTTTTGTAGCCCGAAAAATCAATATAGTGAGCGAAGTGCTCTATAAGTCCTTTCAGGTTGAAGCTTGAAAGGCAAGTGGTTTTTACCCTTGCAAGCACGTTGACTACAAGGAGAGTCCACTCTAAATCGTTGTGTTCAAATCTGGTATCTTAAGTCTTTATTGTGTTTTAAATTTCACAGCACAGCTTAAGGTTGTTAGCTCGGTCAACGACATCGTAGGTGTCGATGACTTTCGGTACTAACACAGATCCTACAATTGGTATCAAAGCTCTGGCTCTAGATTTTGCTAGTACTTTGTAAGAAAGATGTCTACCACCAACACTACTATTAATGACTCCTTCTGGAAGTCTCCAATTCTCAAGGCTGGAGAGTATGACTTGTAGGCTAAGCAGATGCGTACCCACATTTGCTCTCTTGATGGCCAACTGTGGAAAGTGATTTGTATTGGCCCTGAGAAGTTTCTTAAGCCTGATGGCAAGGAGAAAGAAGTAACAGAGTATGACGATGTTGACTATTTTGGGCGAATTAATCGCGTAAATGCGTTACTTCGCTACGATGAGGGAATCCTAGTCACAAAGTTACCACAACGCGTTACAAGCTACGAACAGAGAATAAAAATAGTGAGAATTGATACTAGAATTGTATTGATCGGTTGATTGTTCTTCTGAGTTACAAGCACTTTGATGTAAACAAAAAAAATCTATGTAAACAATAGTGGTGTGGATGAATGGAAACTAGAACAAGGATTTGGGCAAGTGTGGCTTAAGTGATCGAGAGTGCAGATTGTGTGTCTTCTATATTTCCTTCCTTCCTTTTATATTGGAGCTTCTAACCCAATTTTTCCGTTTGGCGATCATCGCTAGAGATCCCGGAAATCTCGCGTCTGTAGTTATGGAATTGAACGTTGAAATCGCCTCGTTGCTATAGTCCTTATCACGTCGTTAATGAGGGGCGAAATTAGCGCAGCCCTCTACTGGCTTGCGTTGAAGTCCTGAGATGGGCCTTTTTGTGTGCGTCCCAATGGGCTTCAGTTTTGGATGGCCCAACAATACCCCCTCAAAAGCCCAAGGGAACTCCCGTTAGCGGTTTCCAAGGGTTTTTGAATTTTTTCAAACTCCTTTTGGGAAGTTGTAACAGATTTGATGTCGCGTCCCATCACTCCTCTATTTAGGAATCGTGATGATATTCTGCAATCCTCAACTACTCTATACTTCCCCCATGGTACGCACTTTCCTCTTCCTTCTTCTTCTTTGCTTTTTCTTCAAACCGTTTCCTGATAGGCTACTAGACCAATACCACAAGTGTACGAGTCGCGTAGTACCAAGGTGTCGATCTCTAGGACTTTAGTAGAGTTGGTGAACCGACAATCAAAGTAGCTAGGCAAATATGAGGCAATTTCGGATTGAAATAAGGAATTCAAATAACAACTAAGTAAAAGGAGAAAGCAACTAACAAATTGATGCAAGTTTAATATGGAAAAAGCAATCCTAGAGCCTAGGTACTCACACTATGGATCTAAGCAACACTTTGAAAGCATACAAGAATCTAGATCAAATCATGGTTTGGAGGCATCTACCTGGAATCATTGTCTAATTCTATCGAATCAAACAAATCGTACCTAGAATATATTAATCATCCACTTTCGATGCTTGATCCAAGACTAGGCCCTTTAGGCTCAATAGGGGCTCAATCGGTTCAAGCCCTCATCCACCATCGTGGCTTGAGTGAGCTCGTCCAACTCAAACCGCTATCGGTAGGTCAACCTCTCATGAGTTCCCAAATCAATTCTCATTTCTAAGGGTCCTCAATCAATCAATCCTATAGTTCAAGCTAGGGAAAAGGTCCCTCAACACAAGTCCCTAACCTATCTCCCTATTGACAACCTAACCTCTCGGTTCTAATCATCAATAAGTCTCAAATCACAATCAATTTGGCATTAGGCACATAGGATTAAAACAAACCACAATTCAAATCTCAATTCAAGCAAGTATTTCAAATCTCTTCCTAGAATCCATGGGGTTTTCCCCAAACCCTAGGATTTGGGAACCTAGCTAAACATAAACAAAGGAAATGAAGAAGAGAGAAGGAAATCCATACAAAACTTCATTCAATTGAGTGAAAAGAGGGAAGAGTCTCCAACACTTTCTCCAATTCTTAACAAGAGACCAAAGTTCTAAAATGGGAAAAAGTCCCCAAAAGGGGGAAAGAAGATTGTCTTTCAAGGGGAAGAAGAGCCATTTATACAACCCTAAAAGGAAAAGAAGGGCAAAAGAGGAAATCGGGGGCGTCGTGGCGTGACCCGGGGGTCGACCCGGGCCGTGACCCGGCCGGGTCCGAGTTTGGAAAGCAAACTGCGCACACATATGAAGAAAAACCCCGACCTCGGCAACGACCCTGGCCGTGACCCGGCCGGGTCGGGGTCTGATTTTGGTCGCTCGGCCATGGTGTGGAAAGGGAGCCCGACCCGGGCCATGACCCGGTCCGTGACCCGGCCGGGTCAGGGGCTGTGGCCCCGGGTTTGGCTCATTTTGCTTTGGTTCTTCGGGCTTCGTCTTGCTCGGCCTTCGGTTTGCTTCTTGGGCGTCTTCTCGGCCTCTTCTTGACTCCGTCTTCGAGCTCTCGTCGCCTCCATGAGTCCTCTTGATCTCTAACACTTCATTCATCTCCAAATCTCCTGAAATTCACAATGAACAAAGCGTAGAGTCCGAACCGCGCGACTAAACCGAAAACAAGTAAAAATCTAACTTAAAAGAGAGAAACGCAAACTGAAAGCTGCGAAACATTACCTAATGTGCACTCTAAACATGAACTAAATGCAAGCCATCAAAATCCCCCAAACTTGAACCTTACTTGTCCTCAAGCAAGCAATTAGACTCTTCATCCCACATCAAGTGTAATTCAAGAATTCACCTCAAAATAAAACAAGCAATGTGTTGAGCAAAAATGTACACAAAATTGCAAAACATATAATAATTATTTTTATTTTAGTTCGACCCTCTCTTTTAACTCTTTTGATTAAAAGCAATATCGATACAAAATATTTAATGGTTTTTATGATTTGGGCTGCACCCAATTTTACGGGTTGCCTACGTATCTCTTTTCTAGAGAATCAAGCCTTACGTAGTTCAGAATTATTTGTTTGTTTATTTTGGTTTTATGTTTGATTTTCACACATCAGCGGAATAAACCCGAACCCACCTTCTAGGAAGGGTTGCTCGGACTCAAACCAACTATCATTTGTGTGATGTAAATAAGATTAAACCCACCTTCTAGGAAGGGTTGTATAATCTCTTCACTATCAAACACAAGGCTTAAGGGTTTATTGTTTTTAATTTAATTTGTGACTGAATACGACACATTTATATTTTTATGTCGAATTTCCTACGTATCCATTTATATGATATGGAATCAAGTCAAACGTAGTTCTAGGATATATATTTGATTTGATTTGAGATTCGCGACTGAACTTGATATATATGATCAATATCAAGTTTCCTACGTAGTTCATAAAGAACATCAAATCTTTACGTAGTTCTTTAAGATATTGAATTTTAATTTAAGGTTGCGATTGAATTTAACGCGTATAAATTTCACGTTAAATTTCCTACGTACCCGTATGAACGGGATCAAATCATACGTAGTTCTAAATTAAATGACTAGCATGATCATATGATTTCAATTTTGATCATGCCTTATATATTTTATATATTGACCCACTTTTGAAGACTTGAATTAATTTGTCTATACAGTGGATCAAGACATGAGTTAATCACCATTAAGGTGATTTGTTTCTTAGTTATGAAACGTGAAACGGTTTTAATGCTTAAGTGCCGATCTAACCTATGCATGGTAACATAGGTAATTAACTTTAAAGCATTTTTTGTGTATACAACCCCCTGAATTCGTGATTTACCAACTTCAATTTATATAGGACTAGAAAAGTTGCCCTATTTGAAGTTCTTATATATTAATATCTTGATTTGGTCTATGACCACTACCATTATTGTGACATGCATATATCGCCACTACTATGTAATGATCAGAGATCACCCATGTACAATTCTAATGACTTAAAGAGTCAAATCCAATTTATAAACTGACTCAAGGCCTTATTCCTTAGACGTGTATGTACGTATATGACTGGTACGCATACACATGTCATCGTTAATTCTATTTACGTACTCAAAACAATATAGTTACGGTCTTTATGGATTAGTTAAGATTAATGACTCGTTTGATACGTAGTAGAAGAGTTGAACGACTTAAGTATTTTTTTCTGGATTTCTTTGATCAAAATCCTTATATAATCTCGGAATAAACCGGACATTATAACGATTAGGGAAGAGATTCCAGGCGTGTTGTTCACAAATTAATTAACTGACGGATCAAGAGTAATTACTCCAAATCTATCATTTTGTGAACAATGTGGAGACCCGAAAGTAATTACTTCCAAATCAACCACAAATCCGGAGATAATATAGAGACCCGAAAGTAATTACTCTCGGATCAACTACGAACATGTACGAACATCACCATGATACAAGGGTGTGAAAGTAACTACTTTCGATCCCCATGTATACTAAATATCCCCACAAGTTCCTGATGAATCACCGGCCTTCTCCACGTACTAAGCCTTGATCATCTTCCCTCTCTCATTGATATATTGCACAAATATATCTCGTAAAGATGGGACAATTTGGCATATTTTTTGTTTTGCCAGTGAGAACCCCCTCCCCTTTTGGTTTTACTTTCTTGTTTCTTTTGATTTGGCAGGCAAATGCAGGGATCCAAATTAGTGAAACTCCCTGTAGGGCTACGAGATTGATAGGAAGAATTCTCTTGGCCTTGTTGTTTTCTTCCTTTTAATCGTGCCCAAGGATGGACGGGGATAATCCAACCCCTCAGCGGTTTCTTTCCCTTCCTCTTATATAATGAGTAGGAAGAAGTTACTTTAATAACTTCTAAGTAACCACCATCAGGTAACTTCTTTTAATTTTTTAATTGTTGTTTGGCCAAATTGTAATTCTTTCAAATCAATTTTAATTTGGGCCCAAATTTAATGGAATGACATATTTGTCAACTTTAATATCATATTTGCATTTAATTTAAAATAGGTTAACCAAATTTAATATTTTGGTTAATTTTTAACTATTTCAAGCAAAATCTCGATTTATTATAAATTTGTGAAATTTTGCCCGCAAACAGATACCCCCCGAACTTTGGACGTGTGAGGAATTGAACACGTACGAAGTTCGAACTTAGGCGCTACATATATTTTTTTATAAAAGCACCATATATTTCTTCCTAGAATTATTCTCAATGGAGAGCTTAATTTCCGTCATGGTCCGATACATGAACACGGAAGATGGTTTAAAGGCTTGATGCCGGGTTTGAGGGTTTTCTTGTGATGGACAAGTGCTTATTTGAGGCCTTGATATCCAAAGCTTTGTGTTTTGCAACTACCTTGGAGGTGACCCTGTGTCAAACCAAGAAATTTGGTGCTCATTTATATGAAAGCTTTGAATGACCACACATATAAATGATGTGGGCCGATTAAATTTTTGAGTCCCTTTGTTAAGAACAAAGGTGTTTATAGAGATATGAGCCTTTTTGCTCGAGAGAGAAGAAAATTTTGAATGTGCCATGTTATTGCAAATATTGCTAATCAAGGCAATTTTCAAAGGGCTCCATGGAAGGAACATTTGTTTAGAAGACCTATTTGGACCAGTCACTAAAGTCGGACACGATGATCCAGGTCGTGAAATTTTGGCATATACATACCGATTTGTTTTTGGTTTGTTTCTCTTTTTGAGAATATTTTTCGTTAATGTGTATGATTGATTCTTCTCTCCTTTTATTTTTCTTATTTCACTGGTTAGCACAATAATATATGTGCAAATCTTCGGACCATATGAATAATGTATTTGTGTAGTCAGTATAATGATCAAATGACTACAAGATATGACAATTGGATTTTTCTTCTTCTATTCTTTGTTTTTTTATGGAAGAAGATGTCTTTTTGGTTTATATGGCTGCATCTTGCATGTTGAATGACCAGATTGCCCACATACCCCCTTTGTGAGGGATCAAGTCAATTGTAGTTCTTTATGAACCATTTTGTCATATTTTTCTGTTATGTGCATCAAAGGACAAAATCCAAACCCACCTTCCAGGAAGGGTTGTCTGAATCAGTCCAACTATCACTTGCACTTTTTTACCTTTTCATGTACACATTATCGAGTAATTTGAACCCACCTTCTAGGAAGGGTTGCTCGAATTGCGGTTGCTCGAATTGCCCCGAGTATTATTTGTGTACATTGGGTTTCATTTCAACCTCAAATTATATCTTAAGGTTTGCGACTGAATCCAACGTATGCTAAACTTGACGTTTAATTTCCTACATACCCTTATCGGGATCAAGTCTTGATGTAGTTCCATAGAAATTTACTTGTGAACAAGCATTTCTATAATGCTTGGATCTCAATAAGTCAAATATTGGCATCCTCATTTGGATTAGAGGATTAACCATTTGAAGAAGACTTCAAGCTTTGAACTCTCTCTTCGATTTTTAAATGGGATACATTATCATCTAATTGACGGTACCCCCTGTCTTCCACCTTCAAGGTGTATCATCATTTGATGTTTTCTTAGAAGGTCTAACATTTATTCATTTGAGAAATATTTTTCTCGTCGAAGACCGTATTGTTATTCGAAGAAACATCTTGTCAGATATATCCAATTAGACTAGATGTACTCTTCATTGAACTTAGTCGTTCAGTCATTTTCTTCCTTACCACTCTTCTTTAATTTGTGATTATCGAAGGTTCAATCAACCTAGGAGGACTTAAACCCGAGAAAACATTTGTAGAGTTTTCTTTTACTCGCACAAGTTTTTCACTATATTATTTTTGGCGCCCTCATCATTGTGTGGAAGGAAACTTTTGATGTTTGAGTTTTTCCATAGACTCATAATTGTCATCTCACCATGTGGCTTGAACTTCATGATCCAACATGAGTTACACGGGTCTCGTCAATGGAGTAAATACAGGTTGTAGGCGGAGTAGCCTCTCGTTTAAACCCTTGGCAAGGTGTTGAGTGTTTTAGGAGACAATTGGAGTGGGGATACTACCCTTGCAACACCTACCCTCAAAATTGGTATTTGATGATGCTTTTGAGTTTGTGTTACCCACTTGACATGATTCTCCTCTTTCTCATTACATCCTCTTTTATATCTATAAGGACGTAATCATCTTGTGGTAGATGAAAAATGAGTTGACGATATGAAACGACATTTTTCAGTCTATCTTCCCACCTACAACTCCCCAATTTTAGAAGTGTACAGCGGGTTTGACATGAATCAACCTTACAAATATATATCCTTAATATATTTGTCCTCAATGATCATCTCTCTCTTTTTTAATGAAGAGACAACCTTCTGGCTGATATTTTGGCTCTCCCTTTTTTTTGAGCTTGGACATAGCTACTGATAAAGGTTTGCCATCAGATTGTATGAAAGTCATCATAGACTCTCTTGTTATATATTCGTGGCTTCTTGCCACCATCATTTCTCCCCTCGTTAGCTTGAGGGCATTTGAATCATGCTTTAGATCGAGCATATTATAATCTCAGTAATATACATCTTTAATACCAAAGCCTAAAAAGTTATTGGCTTGGTAGTACCAAAAATGAACCATTCATTGCAGAAGCAAATTGGCTAATGACATCTTTTTTAAGATGTTCTTGTTTGCTTAAAACTTTCAAAGTAGTTAATCATGGAATTGACCATCTTGTGCTAAGGCCATTCTACTAGCTCGATTAAATGAAATTGCTAGGTGCTTGCAAAGTCCATGATGTAGACCTTCGCTTTTGATCTTAGCGGTTAGGTAGACTTCTTATCATTAAGGCGTCCATATAGTGTAGTTTCACCAAAAGTGGAATAGGTATGTGCAAGATGCTCACATGGTGAACCACGAACGCCATTGAACTTGTCAAGATAATTTCTTTCATGATCTATGGGACACAGGGACTAAACCACAATGTGTGGAGCATGATCGCTTATATCCCAAGATAGGCAGATTCTTTGAAACTTGGAATCCCATGAACCCTTGATTGATCATCTCCGTGATATATTGGAGAGATATAAGTGAGTTACCCCTTGGGTTTTCATCACTTGTACTTCATTTATATTTCAAAACATCCCTTATTTGTTTTGACTGATTGCTTCAGCTATAAGCGGCGTTATTTTGTGTCGCACTACCTTATTTGAAGTTGCAACCTTGAGACTAGTTCCTTCAATGCCAAGTATGATTATAACTAACACTGGCATGTATTTTTGCACAGTCTTGAAAGATGAGAGTAATTTTCTCTCAAAAGGTTACTAGTGGAAACTCCTTACTTTGATAAAGGAAAGAGTGGTCCTTATCTAATGGAGAACCATTTTTTTTTACACCATTCATTGTAACCACGACATGGAAGAGGCCAATAGATAAGTGACCTTGGAACCATGCTTACACATTAAGTTTCTCTCACGTTGAATCTCGTGAAGAGTCTAACGTAGGTTTGGAACCTAGTCATTCGGGATATCGGACTTGTTGTCCTTAATGGGGCTCAATCTTAAATAGGAATTTTGAGGAGCCCATACAACTGACTTAACCTCTTAAACCTTACTAGGTCTTCAAGGCATAAAATTTGTCAAACCTTAGACCATATGGTATGTATAAGGAGGTTTAAAATCTGGATGTTTTGGATTTCGGACATTTTGTCCTGGACGAGTCTCCCTCGTAAATAGAAGTCGAGGTGCTCGTAAAACTTACTTAACCTCATGAACCATTTTAGGTTTTGAAGGGTTAAAATTTTTTGACAAAGGGAACATTGAAATGAGTCCACTCCAAATGGAGGGTCATATTGACTTATTTCAAGCTATCCCCTAAGGATTGGAATAGACCCCATGTCGATTTCATTCCGAATTTTTTGACAAAGGGAACTATTCTTGACTTAACTCTGTTGATTTGATTTTGAATATCAACTAGGGAAAAGCTTATTGCTTTTTTTTTTATGTGGGATGATCGGATGTTTCTCGCCTAATTTTAGCCAACTCTTAAGCTATAGAGAGTTCGGCCAGTGAAGGCAGTAAAATCCTCTTTGAGTACATTCTTGAGACCCCTTATTCTCTCTAATTTGTCGACCTTGGTGGTCTTGAAGAGAAGTTGGGTAGAATGCTATATACCCCCTTTCACCCAAATTACTTGGATGATGAGATGTTGAGGGACTCTTCAATGATGGGTCTTAGTAGTATTTAAGAGCGTCATACCAAGAGCTCAAATATTAAGGGGCTTATTGCCCTAAGATGATTGATCTTGTTGGACATTGATTTTATACTCCATAAGCATTTTTTGATAATCCTCTCGACTCCCTAGTTGTAACCCTTTTGTTCTCTTTAGTTTGTTGACCTTGGTGGTCTTGAGGACAAGTTGGGTTAAATGTTACGTATCCCTCTTTCGTTTTGGAGACTCGGATTGTGAGTTTGAGAGGATTTTTAGTGACGATACTTGGTGTCACTAATGCTTGGGAGCATCATTCAATGAACTCATTCAACATGGAGTTTGATGCCGCAGGATGACTGTCTAGGTTTGGCCAAGAGTAGTATACCCCCTCAGCATGTAGCCATTACAGACATCCTTTCACACCTCCTCTTATAATGTTCTCGAATGAGGTTTGAAGGTCCACATAGTAGTTTTAAAACGAGTCTCTAGAGAATGTGAGCCCTTAATGAAACGAAGGAGTATCTCGACAATCTCTTCTTAATCCACGACCCTCAATAAATAGTGTAAGCCGTGGAGAGCTCGTTAAAAATGATTGTTGCATTCAAAAGTCATTTTTTATTTGCAACAAAATATACCAAATATATGTATTGACATTACTTAAAGATGAAAAGAAAGAAAGGCTCCCACCGAGCGTGCCAAAAATATGTTGAGCAAAAATGTACACAAAATTGCAAAACATATAATAATTATTTTTATTTTAGTTCGACCCTCTCTTTTAACTCTTTTGATTAAAAGCAATATCAATACAAAATATTTAATGGTTTTTATGATTTGGGCTGCATCCAATTTTACGGGTTGCCTACGTATCTCTTTTCTAGAGAATCAAGCCTTACGCAGTTCAGAATTATTTGTTTGTTTATTTTGGTTTTATGTTTGATTTTCACACATCAGCGGAATAAACCCGAACCCACCTTCTAGGAAGGGTTGCTCGGACTCAAACCAACTATCATTTGTGTGATGTAAATAAGATTAAACCCACCTTCTAGGAAGGGTTGTATAATCTCTTCACTATCAAACACAAGGCTTAAGGGTTTATTGTTTTTAATTTAATTTGTGACTGAATACGACACATTTATATTTTTATGTCGAATTTCCTACGTATCCATTTATATAATATGGAATCAAGTCAAACGTAGTTCTAGGATATATATTTGATTTGATTTGAGATTCGCGACTGAACTTGATATATATGATCAATATCAAGTTTCCTACGTAGTTCATAAAGAACATCAAATCTTTACGTAGTTCTTTAAGATATTGAATTTTAATTTAAGGTTGCGATTGAATTTAACGCGTATAAATTTCACGTTAAATTTCCTACGTACCCGTATGAACGGGATCAAATCATACGTAGTTCTAAATTAAATGACTAGCATGATCATATGATTTCAATTTTGATCATGCCTTATATATTTTATATATTGACCCACTTTTGAAGACTTGAATTAATTTGTCTATACAGTGGACCAAGACATGAGTTAATCACCATTAAGGTGATTTGTTTCTTAGTTATGAAACGTGAAACGGTTTTAATGCTTAAGTGCCGATCTAACCTATGCATGGTAACATAGGTAATTAACTTTAAAGCATTTTTTGTGTATACAACCCCCTGAATTCGTGATTTACCAACTTCAATTTATATAGGACTAGAAAAGTTGCCCTATTTGAAGTTCTTATATATTAATATCTTGATTTGGTCTATGACCACTACCATTATTGTGACATGCATATATCGCCACTACTATGTAATGATCAGAGATCACCCATGTACAATTCTAATGACTTAAAGAGTCAAATCCAATTTATAAACTGACTCAAGGCCTTATTCCTTAGACGTGTATGTACGTATATGACTGGTACGCATACACATGTCATCGTTAATTCTATTTACGTACTCAAAACAATATAGTTACGGTCTTTATGGATTAGTTAAGATTCATGACTCGTTTGATACGTAGTAGAAGAGTTGAACGACTTAAGTATTTTTTTCTGGATTTCTTTGATCAAAATCCTTATATAATCTCGGAATAAACCGGACATTATAACGATTAGGGAAGAGATTCCAGGCGTGTTGTTCACAAATTAATTAACTGACGGATCAAGAGTAATTACTCCAAATCTATCATTTTGTGAACAATGTGGAGACCCGAAAGTAATTACTTCCAAATCAACCACAAATCCGGAGATAATATAGAGACCCGAAAGTAATTACTCTCGGATCAACTACGAACATGTACGAACATCACCATGATACAAGGGTGTGAAAGTAACTACTTTCGATCCCCATGTATACTAAATATCCCCACAAGTTCCTGATGAATCACCGGCCTTCTCCACGTACTAAGCCTTGATCATCTTCCCTCTCTCATTGATATATTGCACAAATATATCTCGTAAAGATGGGACAATTTGGCATATTTTTTGTTTTGCCAGTGAGAACCCCCTCCCCTTTTGGTTTTACTTTTTTGTTTCTTTTGATTTGGCAGGCAAATGCAGGGATCCAAATTAGTGAAACTCCCTGTAGGGCTACGAGATTGATAGGAAGAATTCTTTTGGCCTTGTTGTTTTCTTCCTTTTAATCGTGCCCAAGGATGGACGGGGATAATCCAACCCCTCAGCGGTTTCTTTCCCTTCCTCTTATATAATGAGTAGGAAGAAGTTACTTTAATAACTTCTAAGTAACCACCATCAGGTAACTTCTTTTAACTTTAATTTTTTATTTGTTGTTTGGCCAAATTGTAATTCTCTCAAATCAATTTCAATTTGGGCCCAAATTTAATGGAATGACATATTTTTCAACTTTAATATCATATTTGCATTTAATTTAAAATAGGTTAACCAAATTTAATATTTTGGTTAATTTTTAACTATTTCAAGCAAAATCTCGATTTATTATAAATTTGTGAAATTTTGCCCGCAAACACAATGATCAAAGAACTTGAAACTCGACAAACCGGAATCATTGCACATGTTTTATGATTCAAAAAGATGAAGACACATGAATCAATTCTAGGTCTCACTAGGGTGTATGTGTTTGCTCTCTTGCTATGTGTTTGGGCTTCAACGTTATCACTCTAATTCACCTATGATCCCTAAGCTACCATAAGCTTGAAAGAGATCTCAATCTCCACCGCTAAAGACAATGCAAGTGACACTAATCAAGAAGGCTTTTTAAGGGTTGTAGTGGGGCTAGGTGAGAAGAGTTGGGTAAGGGAAATTTTTGGCCATGTGGTGCTAAGCTAGAGAATAAGAGTTATAACTTTCACTTCACAACCAAATAACCAATTCAAGCATTTGAATTTTCTCTCAAACCCAAAGAATTCACAATTTCACACATAACTAACTTTGAAGTTCACTCTCCCACTTTCACTTTTCATTCATTTGAAACTCAACCCTTTTGCACTTGCTTTTCTTCTTTTCACAACAACACTTTGGTGACTTCCAAGTTTTGCGCATTTATTTTCATGTCACCAACTCACATTCAAACACTATTTTCAACACTTTTCTTTTCTTCTCCCAAACATTTCCACACTTTTGCATTTTCTTTTCTTTTTGAAATTCTCTCCCACCAAGAAGATATCTCCCTCTCAAACCCAAACTCACTTAAAATTCATTTCCATGACTCCTATTCTCTAGGAGGGTCAAGCCATTAGGGCTAAGGAAACAATTTTTGTGGAGTTTTAAATAATAGGATTTTAGGCTCAAAAAAAAATTGGGCTTCAAGAAAAATTGGCACTAATATAGGGTGGATAGGGGAAATATTAGGGCAAACAAAACAATGCCTCTATCACTTTAGTATCACAAGCAAATGTCATGAATGTGGTCTTGATAAAGATACAATCTCAAGTTTTAGAGTTTGAGATGCATAGAGAAATCACACACAAAGCAAAGAAAGGACAAAGTCCTAGAAAAAGGCTAAAAATCATCTCACTAGGTGCTAATTACCTAGAATGTCAACATTAGTCTACAACCTTAAGAGTCACACATGCTCATCCAAATATGTCAAGCAAACAAGTCATGATCATGCAAGGAAATAATGGCTTCATCCATCCAAGCAAAGATATGGAATTTTCAAAGTCATAAATTTAACTATGTTGAAGACAAGAGATTCTCATTTAAGAAAATTTGATGGCATCCTATTATGCATGAAATGTTTTTGCATTTTGACAAATTTTTCAATTTTTTTGGATTTTTATATAGCATGCAAATAAAAATGGCAAGACAAAAGTAAACATGAATGCAAGACAATAAATGAAACATGAATGCATCTATCTAGCATGAATTCTCTTCCAAACTCAAACATCACATTGTCCTCAATGTGAAAATAAAAGCAAGAAGGAAGACAAGGAAGGACTCACTTGATGTTCATTGTGGAGGAGGAGGTGGAGGGAAATGGGTTTCCCACCAAGATGGAGGAGGAATGCCTTGAAGTCGCTTGGAAATGTCGGCCATAGTGGTGCTCAAAGTACCCATTCCTTGCTCAAAGTTATCAAATCTTGTGCTTAATCCATCTAAGCAGTTGCACACGCCATCAATTCGGCTGTTCATGCCCTCAATCTCATTGTAGAGGTAATGGTTTGGTGGAGGGTAAGGTCCATAGTGGCCATGAGAATGAGAGGAGCCACCTAGCTCAAAGTGTGTTTAACCCATGGGGAAGGTTATGGAAAGAGGGAGTTGGGAGGGTTGCATTTGACCATCACCCTCAAGATCTTCATCACTATCATCTTCAAAATCCAAGGTTTGACCATGGCTAACATCATGCTTAATGGAATTCTTTGAATAGGCTACTAGACCAATACTGCAAGTGTACGGGTCGCGTAGTACCAAGGTGTCAATCTCTAGGACTTTAGTAGAGTTGGTGAACCGACATCAAAGTAGCTAGGCAAATATGAGGCAATTTCGAATTGAAATAAAGGAATTCAAATAACAACCAAGTAAAAGGAGAAAGCAACTAACAAATTGATGCAAGTTTAATATGGGAAAAGCAATCCTAGAGCCTAGGTACTCACACTATGGATCTAAGCAACACTTTGAAAGCATACAAGAATCTAGATCAAATCATGGTTTGGAGGCATCTACCTAGAATCATTGTCTAATTCTATCGAATCAAACAAATTGTACCTAGAATATGATAATCATCCACTTTCGATGCTTGATCCAAGACTAGGCCTTTTAGGCTCAATAGGGGCTCAATCGGTTCAAGCCCTCATCCACCATCGTGGCTTGAGTGAGCTCGTCCAACTCAAACCGCTATCGGTAGGTCAACCTCTCATGAGTTCCCAAATCAATTCTCATTTCTAAGGGTCCTCAATCAATCAATCCTATAGTTCAAGCTAGGTAAAAGGTCCCTCAACACAAGTCCCTAACCTATCTCCCTATTGACAACCTAACCTCTCAGTTCTAATCATCAATAAGTCTCAAATCACAATCAATTTGGCATTAGGCACATAGGATTGAAACAAACCACAATTCAAATCTCAATTCAAGCAAGTATTTCAAATCTCTTCCTAGAATCCATGGGGTTTTCCCCAAACCCTAGGATTTGGGAACCTAGCTAAACATAAACAAAGTAAATGAAGAAGAGAGAAGGAAATCCATACCAAACTTCATTCAATTGATTGAAAAGAGGGAAGAATCTCCAACACTGTCTCCAATTCTTCACAAGAGACCAAAGTTCTAAAATGGGAAAAAGTCCCCAAAAGGGGGAAAGAAGATTGTCTTTCAGGGGGAAGAAGATGCAATTATACAACCCTAAAAGGCAAAGAAGGGCAAAATAGGAAATCGGGGGAGCCGTGGCGTGACCCGGGCTGTGACCCGGCCGGGTCCGAGTCTGGAAGGCAAACCGCGCACACATATGAAGAAAAACCCCGACCCCGGCCACGACCCTTGCCGTTACCCGGCCGGATCGGGGTCTGATTTTGGTCGCTCGGCCATGGTTTTGCAAGGGAGCCCGACCCGGGCCATGACCCGGCCCGTGACCCGGCCGGGTTAGGGGCTGTGGCCCCGAGTTTGGCTCGTTTTGCTTCGGTTCTTCGGGCTTCGTCTTGCTCGGCCTTCGGTTTGCTTCTTGGGCGTCTTCTCGGCCTCTTCTTGACTCCGTCTTCGAGCTCTCGTCGCCTCCTTGAGTCCTCTTGATCTCCAACACTTCATTGACCTCCAAATCTCCTGAAATTCACAATGAACAAAGCGTAGAGTCCGAACCGCGCGACTAAACCGAAAACAAGTAAAAATCTAACTTAAAAGAGAGAAATGCAAACTGAAAGCTACGAAACATGACCTAATGTGCATTCTAAACATGAACTAAATGCAAGCCATCATTTGCATGGCCTCTTCCAACCTCTGCTGCCGAAAAACTGCTTTGGCCCCTGCCTTCTCCCCTTCAAACATCCTTACATCTGCACACCAAAGGAGTTCTTCCACCGAAACCCCATGGGAGTTTGCTTCTTCTATGGGCTTTCCTTCTAACATCGAAATCTTCCTGCCTCATGCCGGGATTTATGCTGATTTCTTTGCGGACGATTGGGTGTGCTTATATGAGTACCCCTTTTCTATGGGCTTTCCTTCTAACTCCTCCCTCAAGATTCTGAAAACGTTATCGATTAGTGCACGTCTTCATGTAATCAGCCACGGCATCAAAGATTGTCCTTGGCTTGGTTTTGATGAAGTCCTTGAGGATCTCATCAATTCTATAAGCTTGGGGACCCTCGAACGCCTTTTTAGAAGCAAGTCGCTTCCTCTTCTTGCTAGCAGCCGCCGGTCCGCCGGAAGTGTGCTTTAACTGAGGCATTTTCTGATGAAATCTGGTCGGAAACTTAGAGAGACGATGCCGGAGTTCTAGAGAGAAGTCAAAGCAAGTCTGTAAGAGAGAATAGTGAGAGAGAAAGTTCTGACAGTGAGAGCAATCAATGCTTATATAGAGGTTGGTGAGGGGCACGCTTGTAATTTTAGTGTAACTTCCCCCTTAAGCAAAAAGCGGTTCTCAAAATGGCGGTTCTTTCAAATTCAAAATTCAAATTGACAACTCTTTAAACAAGGACGGCGTTCCTGTTGAACCTGAACTCAACTGAACTTGCGTCCTTGACTCCAATAAGCGAACAATACTTAAGTCCTGAGAATCACCTTTCGAACCATTTTGAAAACCAAGAAGTACGTCCTGTAAAAGAAAATATGAAGCTCATAGGACGCTTTTGCAAGGTTCTTGCCCAAGGTAAGCTTAGAGTTCCCATAATTTCGGCTTATAAGGAGGGTTGGGTGATCAGGGATACTTTTTTTCAAGACAATAGAGATTTTCAAATGATGTTCATATAATATGCACAAAGAAGTCTTAGGCTAGCGTCCTTGCAAATATGAAATAAATGCATTAAAGTCCTTAACAATTATGAAATCAACTAAACATAGCCAAGCACTGAGGGAATAGTAGAACGAGACTTGCTACTTAAAAGTTATCATCCACTAGAGCAACCTGAGATGCTCAAAGGGACGTCTGTCAAGTGCCTTAGTGAAAATATCAACTATTTGGTCCTCTGTCCTTACATGCCTCATGCTAATAAGTCCTAATTCCACATTATCATGCAAGAAATGATGTCTAATATGAATATGCTTTATGCGAGAATGATGAATAGGATTCTTAGCAATATCAATAACACTTGTATTATCACAAAGAACAGGAACAATTTCAAGAGATATACCATAGTCCTCGAGTTGATAATTGGTCCAGAGGACGTGTGAACAGCACGAAGTAGCAGCAACGTACTCAGCTTCCGCGGTTAAAAGCGCCACAAAATTCTGTTTCATGGATCCCCAAGAGACAAGGCATGAGCCAAGAAATTGAGCCATTCCTGAAGTGCTTTTCCTATCAATGAGTGACCAGCATAGTCAGCATCCGAGTATCCAACGAGCTTGAGGGATGACTTCTTTGGATACCAAAGATAAAGATCGTCGCGTCCCTTGAGATATCTGAAGATCCTCTTAACCTCTTACATGTGGGACTCCTTTGGATTCGCTTGAAACCGGGCACACAAGCAAACGGCAAACATGATGTCTGGATGGCTTGCGGTCAGATAGAGAAGTGATCCAATCATCTCTCGATAGAGCTTTTGATCAACACTCTTCCCTTGCTCATCTACGTAAAGACGCGAGTTGGGAGAACAAGGAGTAGCAACAACCTTGGACGTATTCATACCGTACTTCTCGAGCATCTCTCGGACGTACTTCTGTTGATGAGTTTGCGTCCCATCCTAGAGTTGGTTGATTTGAAGCCCTAGAAAGAAGTTGAGTTCTCCTATGAGCGACATCTCGAACTCGCTACTCATCAAAGACTTGAAGTCCTCTACAAGTTTCATGTTAGTACTACCAAAGACTATGTCATCGACATAGACTTGGGCAATCAAAATATCCTTGTGGACTTTCTTTATAAACAAAGTTTTATCAATTGAATCCCTAGTGTAAAACTTGGATAAGAGAAAGGACATAAACTTGTCGTACCATTCACGAGGAGCTTGCTTGAGTCCATAGAGAGCCTTGTCTAAGTAGTACACATGATCTGGATGATTGGCGTCCTCAAAGCCTGGAGGCTCAGCAACGTACACTTCCTCCTTCAGTTTCTCGTTAAGGAAGGCAGTCTTGACGTCCATTTGAAACAACTTGAACCCTTTGTGAGCGGCAAAGGAAATAAGGAGACGGACGACCTCAATTCTAGCAACAAGGGCAAATATCTCATCATAGTCAATGCCTTCCTCTTGCTTGAATCCTTGAACCACAAGTCCTGCCTTATTTTTTATCACACGTCCATTTTCATCAAGCTTGTTTTTGAACACCCAGCGTGTCCCTATGATGTTTTTGTCTTTTGGCCTAAGGACGAGGGTCCAAACTTTGTTTCTCCCAAACTGATTAAGTTCTTCTTGCATAGACGGGACTCCCTTTGAAAGAGTTGGGAGAACTGGGGATTAATACTATCATCAGAGTCCACATCTTCATATTGAGCTTCTTCATCGGTGTATTCCCCTTCAGAGAGAGCATCCACACCTTGTTGACTTGATTCAGCCACATCTTGCTGTGTTGGGGACTCAGTCCTAGAAGGAGCTTCTTGATCAGTACTAGGAACGTCCACTTAGACTTTTTCTGGATTCGCATTGCTGTCCTTAGGAACATAGTACTTCCTTGAGGACCAGCCTTCTTCTTCGTCTTCAGAGTCGTCCTTTTGACGTGATGAGGGGCGTTTCTTTTGACTTGGTTTCTCCTTGAAGTTAGTGTTTTCCTTGAACACAACATGAATACTCTTCTCAAGCTTTAGAGTCCTTTTGTTGAAAACTCTATAGGCTTTGCTTGTGAGGGAGTACCCAAAAAATATTCTTTCATTGCTTCTAGCATCAAACTTCCCAAGTTTTTCTTTGTCGTTGTTGTGGACGAAACACTTGCACCTAAAAGTTTAAAGATGGCCAATGCTTAGTTTCTTCTCGTTCAACATCTCGTAGGACGTCTTCTTTAGCGGGGGACGAATCATGGCGCGGTTTAAGATGTAGGCTGCAGTGGCGACTGCTTCAGCCCAAAAGTGTTTGGGGACGCCGCTTGCCAACAACATTGTCCTAGCCATATCCTCCAACGTCCTATTCTTCCTTTCCACAACACCATTTTGTTGAGGAGTTCTTGGGGTTGAGGAGTTGTGGGAGACTCCTTTCTTATCACAGAAGGCTAGGAACTTTGAGTTTTGGAAATCCGTCCCATGGTCTGATCGTATGGCTTTCTAGTGCGTCCCTAGAGCAACTTCCACTTCTTTGATGAAGACTTTGAACGCCTTGAAGCAATCTGCCTTTGACACTAAGAAAAGAACCCAAGTGAATCGAGAAAAATCATCTATGATAACGTACATGTACCTCTTTCAACCGTGGCTCTGCGTCCTCATGGGTCCTCAAAGATCCATATGAAGAAGTTCCAAGGGCTTCTTCGTACTCATTTCGTTCTTGGACTTGAAGGACGATCTTGTTTTCTTCCCTTTGATACAAACTTCACATTGTTCAACTTTCTCAGGATCGATTCGGGGAAGTCCTCTTACAAGATCTTGTTGGTGTAGCTTGAGGATTGTGCTTAGTCCATCATGACCAAGACGTCGATGCCAGAGGTCAGCGTCCTCAATCGAGACAGACAAACACAACTTAGAAGGAGACTTGAACTCTTGGTTGAGAATGACTTGATTTGATTTCTTGTTGATGACGAGGCACTCCTTAGAGTCAAATGTAACCAAGTTTTCACCTTGATCACAAATTTGTGAGACGCTAAGGAGGTTGAAGCCAAGTCATTCAACTAGACTCACATTTGAAGCTTTGATGGACGAATTCAGATTAGCAGTGCCCGTCCCTTTGATCTTTCCTTTGCTCTTGTTGCCAAACGAGACAATTCCTCCCGTGGCACTAGATTGGATAGAAGTGAGATGGATCTGGCTCCTTGTCATATGATTTGAGGTGCCACTATTGATGATCCACGGGTTTCCTCTCACTTCCACCTGTTAAATAAAGTTAGTTTTTCGCGACCCAAGCAAGGTGTTTCTTACTAGGCTCGTTACAATAAAAGAACTCCTTTTCTGGAATATAAGCATTTAGGTTGACATCGATAGAAGTAGCATGCTTTCTAAATGAAGTCCTTGAACCTCTAGGACGTCTTGCATTTCTTTTAGGAACGGACTCAGAATTTTCATTTTCATCCCTAACATTACTACTATTCTCAAGGTCAGTGTTTAGCTTAAGACACTTGTACTTGTAGTGACCATGCTTTCCACATTACCAACATGTCCTATAGTAGTTTCTAAGATAATACTTCTTATCAAAACGTTGGATTCTATTTTCTTCCATCTTCTTTGGATCACAAACCTTAGAACCTTCTCCCTTAACAATTTTCTTATAAATTATATAGCTTGTGGAGGTTGTATAGTAGTCCTCGTGTCCCATTTCACCACTCTCCAGGACTCTAATACGTTCTTCTAGGTTCTTGGTCTTTTCTCTCTCAAGTTCTAGCTCTGTTGTTTTACTAGCTTCAAAGTCACAAGGAAGGGAGTTCTTTGAACTAGACTCATATCCTAGTCCTTTCTTAGCGGGGACAAAAACAATAGGTTTAACAGTTTCTGTGGCAGGACTCTTTCCTAAAACCTTGATTTCATGCCTAAGCTTGGCGTTCTCCATCTTGAGACACACAATTTCAGTTTTAAGGGATTTTGTTGATTCTTGTGAGGACTCTAGTTTATTTGACATTGTATTACAATTCTCACACTCAAAAATGATGTTTTCAGATTCAAGTTCATCAAGCCGTTCTTTCATGGAATAACTTTCTTATATAATTTTAGCAATGAGTTTAATGAGCTTGGGCTTAGAACAGTTATCAAGAGAGCTTATCAAGGACTCATGAGTTACTTGTTGTTCAGCTTCTGAGGCGTCCTTGGGAGTGATCACTCTTGATTGCGAGGGTCTCAAAATTACAATTTATAACCGAACCCCGTAGTAGCACAAGGTAGGGTGTCGAACACTCGGGAGTTCTGTCGTTGAGTGCACCTAAAAGCCTTGGAAAAAGGGAAAGTAAAGCTAAAACAAAGGAAAACAAGAGGAACCACTCGGGACCGACACTGGTCACTTCGGGCCCGAGGTGGATCGACAAGGAAATAGCCGTGACCGAAACTGAGTAAGTCGGGCCCTAGGTACTGGGTGAGTCGAACCTTGCAAAATGGAGAGATAGATCTTGGGTTTTTGGGTTCCTCCTCTAGTAGATATGGGTCATTCCACCTCAATTCAGCCAATAAGTGTTGATCCTCGTAGGATCGAGGTTGTTCGCCTCGGTCCCGCCACTTCTACACATCGACCCATAGGGAATTTGACCTCCCTTTCGATGCAAGTTCAAGTGATGGGCAATCGATCGCTTCCGTTCACTCTTGCCAATCACAAGCCCTTGATCCCTTGCTTCCACAAGGAATTGTAACTCTATGTAGAGTGGGTTCCTAGATCAAGCACTCAAGGCTATGGAATTGGGGGTTCAAACCCAAACCTAGCTAGAGGTTTCCTTCATAGCCCAAGATCAATGGAATCTACTCCATATGGAAAGAGTAAAAAGCAATCAAAATGCAAAGCAAACCAATCTCAATCATCAAACTCAAATCAAACCCAAATTTCATTCAAAGCAAAGGAAATCCACAAATCCCAATTCAAAGGGTTCCAAATCAACAATTGCAAAGCAAAACGAAGACAAACTCACAATTTCTCCCTAGATCTATCCTTCTCCTACACCAATATCTCTTTCTTCTCCTCTCTTCTCCTTCTCCTTGCTCTCCAAGTCTTCTTTGAGCTTTTGAGAGGTGATTAGTGGGGGGGGGGGGGTTCTCCTTCTTTTTCTCCTCCTTTCTTAATTAGAAGCTAAGAATGCCCAAAATACAAGAGGGGCAAAAGTGGTAGATCACATTTGTGTGCCTTGGTGCCCAATCCTTAATCCGCCGACTTGGACCAACACGGAAGAACCTCGGGCCCGATGTGCTGGCACCTCGGTCCGACGTCCAGGAGTCGATCTCGGGCCCGACGTTCATAGAACTCGGTCCTGGTCTCTGGCCCCCTTTTCTTCTTGGCTTTTCTTGTGCTTCTCTTCATGAATTTCTCGGCTCTTCCACTCCTTAGATTTGTGCTTTGATCCTCCTTCGGGTCTCCTTCCAAAACATCCTCGAATCATGCCAAAATACCTACAAAATGCACAAAATTCGGATAGTCTCCAAATCTCATAGAAAATCGGAATCTAAGCTAAAAAGGGACAAAACAAACAAGGAAAGGAATAAAAGACACTTATTTACAAGGGAAAATAACCTATAAAACACCACCAAATTGAGAGACATCAGAATACCCCATACTTAAACTTGCTTGTCCTCAAGCAATCACAATGTAAGCAAGACCGAAATATAATCTTCAAGTAAAGCCTCGTATGGAAAAACACATTCAAGCACAAGTGATAGATATTCAAGCAGGATTATATCATCACACATGATCATGTGTTCATAGAAATAGAGTCAAATGCAACTAAGCCTCACTTTAGGGATATGAAAATGTGTATCACTCATCATGTGTTTAGGTATAGCAATTAACACTCAAACTCAAGAATAATGCAAGTAAAGACTTTACTATTGAAGCTAATATCACCAATTGCTCCACCTAGAAATGCCTATTAAAATGCACACAAAGAATTCGAACTTGGCTCAATGGAGGTCCTCAAAGAGGTTCCATTCGGCCGGGTTGTAATGGGGCTTTCGGTATTTCTCAAGGTAGGAATCATTTTGGTCTTGTGGTGCTTACAATGAGGATTGAACTTCCTAATCTCTCACCAACTTCACCATTTATTCCACTTTCAACTTCACTCATCCAAAAGACTTTGAATTTTCTTTTCTCAACCCACAACTTCACTTAACATTCCACTTCATCTTTGTACTAAGACTTTTTTTTTGGATTTTTCACACTTTTGCACTAAACCGACTTTGACACTAACTCGGGCCCGATGTGGTCTTGAGCTCGATCGGACCCATTTTTCTCACTTAAGCTCTTTGCTTTCAATCCACTTCTTTTTTCAACATTTTCTTTCTTTCTTCTTTTCACAACAAAGATGCACTACCCACTTGATATATAACACCATTCTTTGCCCTTCACCAAAGAGAATCTCAACTCTTCAAATATACTCCAAAAACCTCTCTCTAAAGTCCAATCCCACAAGGGTCAAGTCATATAAGGCTAGGAATAATATATTTGAGGAGTTTCAAACAAAGATCTAGGCTAGAATGGGGCTACAAACAACGGTTTAACTTCAAGGTAGGATATGGAACATTTATGTGACTAAAAACGTAATGTTCAAAATAAATGTGACAATGCATAGACAAACCTCATCACGGTCTTGGAAAATAGATAAACACCGCAATAGCAAGTTTTACTAAGCATGCATGAACTAATCACATAAGAAACATGATGGATATGCAAATATGAACAAGCATCCCTAAAATGGCCAAAAATTATCTCACAAGGTTCACGCATACTTAGTTGCATAAGAAACTCATTCTAGAACTCATGTGCTCAATAAAAACAAGCAAGATATCATGATCACATCAAAAGCGACATCATTTTAGAGGCTAAACTATCCAAAAATATGAAAAGGAATTTACATGCTCAAATCATCATTAGCCTTTATTTGGACATCTAAGATGGGAATTCCTAGTCCAAAAATAAAATCTTTTTGTTGTTTTCAACCGAAATGTTTTCAAATTTTTATGGATTTTTGCAAAAAAATTCTCAAAACAAAACAAACTCCTCCATTCAAACCAAATAAAGTTCAATCATTCTTTCATCAAACATACCACAATCCAAAAGCAAATCCCAAAACAAACTAGGAAACAAACAACTTGAAACAAACACAAGAAACTAACACATGAAACTATGAGCAACTAACCCCCACCCCATACATAGAATTTTGATGTCCCCATCAAACAAGGAAATCAAAACTCAAAATAAGAGAGAAGAGTTTGAAAAGCTCACAATTTCTTATTCTTGAGTGGCATGTCTAAATTACTCGGTGGGGTGCCCACGACGATTTCCTCGTTGGAGCCTTGCTTGCCTTTCCCTCTCGTACACTTGTGCTTGGTAGGGGTCTTGGTTCGGTGGTTGGAGTTGAGGTGTTGGGCATGTCCATGGATCCTCTCGGGAAGAATAATTCCCGGCCATCCAACTGTTGAAGCTCTCTTGGACTTGCCACCTTTAGTCCTCCACCGTCCTAAGGTTGTCTACCTCGGGCCTAGTGTAGCCGAGGTTCCGGTTCATTTCCTCTTGTTGAGCTTGGAAGACTTCTTGTTGTTGAAAGAGTTGTTGTTGTTGTTGAAACATGTGTTGTTGTTAAAGGTTGACTTGATGGGCCTTTTGAAGCATGCTTGGTTGTTGGAGTTGAAGGTGAGCCATTTGGTTGGCTAGAAACGACATGTCCACTGTTTGTTGTGGCTCGGGAAAGACCATGCCGGGACCTTACCATTGAGCGTAGCCTCCATATCCGCCAAATTGAGGTTGCTCTTTCCTAGCTCCGCTCCCTTCACCGCGCTCAAAGTGACTTGGGACCGAATCGGGGAGAAAAGCATCAGACCGACTTTGTTGGAAGTCAGGCCCGACATGCCCTACATCTCGGTCCAGTAGAGTGGGAGCTTGGTTTCTTGATTGGAGGTTGGCTAGCAAACCTTGGAAACCTTCATCTTCTTCCGGAGGCGTATCAACATCCACAGCCTCTCTTCTAGCAAACTCGAAGTTGTTTGGATCTTCATCGGAATCCGGAGAGGATTGGGGAGTGGTGAAGCGAATGTGTTGAGCTCGTCGACGACACTCCCTTGTCCCTTCCGGTTCACCGAATGAGTTTGGCTTCCCGACCCATACTTGGAACCAATTGTAGTAGCTTGAAAGATCATAGAGCTTGGGACCCAAAGGAATTGCCACTTTATCAAAGTTCGAGTGAGGTGCCAAATGGGTGATGCGGACCTTTTCCTTGATGATGTTTGCCTTTTTGAAGTACTTGAGATTCATGTACTCCACTCCATTAGGTGCCGGTGTGTACTTAGAGAGGTCAACTGATTCACTCTATTTTGTATAGTTTAACTCTTGTATTTTAGGGCTATATTGAGTGTTCTTAGGTTAGAGTTGTGCGTAATTGTAAAATCTAGGCCGAAGACACAAGGATTCAAGAATCAAGAGTTCTAAGGCGTTTTGAGCTGTCTGTGCGACACTACTTTCTTGCAAAGGCTATATCTTAAGCTACAGAGGTCGGATTGAGCTGATTCTGGTGCCATTGGAAAGATAACTTCAAGGGCTTCAATTACGCTTTTTACACAAAAGTCAGATTCAAAGCGGAAGATGGTCAAAACAGCCTCATAAGTAACCCCAGAGGTTCTGTCCCGATACCGCGACCGCGGATTGTCCACCGCGACCGCGGCGGCTGCCGAGACGAGTTATTCTTCTCTGTCGTGAAAGCGCAGGCGCGATGGGAGCGACGCGACCGCGGTGATGCCGAATCCGAAGCGGGCCGAAATCTTTCTATCTTGTTTCCTTTTCTATCTTTTGCCTCTTTCCTTATCTATCTCGTGGAGCTTGTTCCTTGGGCTATTTAAGGAGGAGGCAGCCTTAGGTTTTAAGTACATTCTACATTCTACCTTCTTCCTCAAGTTAGGCTTTAGTTTAGTTATGGAGAGCTAGTCTCCTTGGGTTTGTTCAAGGGAGAAGCTTTGATGTATGAACTCGTGAGGTTTTGGTAATTGATTTCTATCCTTTGGTTGATATTGATTCTCTTTTGCTTCATCTTATGAATGTTTATTGTTTCTTTAGGAGTAGCTAACCTATTGAATTGATTGATGTTCTACTATTTGATTAGGTTTGGACCGTGGACAAAACTAATCTGTGAAAACAACTTAACCTAGACCTGTTGTCTATGCAACTAGGATTAAGAAGAGAATTGATTGTTTTATCTTGCAATTGACTCGTAGCTTGATTGTTTGATATTATATCCTACATATCCTTGTTCTCTATGCTAATTCTAGGTTAAGCGTCCTTGCCTAGGGTTATAGAATTGCTTAGACCGTGGACTTGCGATTGTTAATGATCAGTATAGGAATTAACCATAGGTGTGAATGAAACCAATGGATGAATCTATGATCGAGGGATTATATCATGAGTAGATCTTTTGAATGAACTTGTTTCCATATCACTTGCTTTCCCATATTTGTTTGTTTGATTTGTTCTTTGTTTTCTAGGTTAGTTTAGTATAGATTTCTCCTTCAATCTCCCCCCTATCTTTGGTTGGTAATTATATTAATACTAGAAGCCTTAAGTTCTCTTGGGTTCGACCCCTTACTTACTTGCTATACTAGTTTGTAGTTTGGGTTATTTATCTTTGATCTTAGCACGACGACTTTAGCCGAGTCAAATTTTGGCGCCGTTGCCGGGGAACTTTGGTTTCTTTCTAGTATTAATATTTTTATTGACTTTGTGTGGACCTATCTTACGGTCCGCACTTGTATATTCTGATGTCTTCCTATGAGTTTGAGCAGTATCAGGATGAACCATTCTATGAATATTTCAAAAGAGTTCGAGATGAGACACATGGCCTGATTGCTCAAGGAGTTTACGTTTTCCTGCGGGATCTTTGCCAGAAAATCTATCATGGAATGACGTTGGAGACATTGATTGAGTTTAACCGCTGGACTGACAAAAGATTTGACTACATATGGCCTGAGGAACAGTGGGATATTTTCTGCGACATGGAGAGTTGGTTGCAGAAACGGGACGAAGCGAACGCCAAAAAGCTTTCTGAGCAAGAACCGCGACCGCGGGATGACAACCACGCCTGCGGTTCGGATGCAAAAACGGAGGATTTTTCCCTGGAGGAGAACCGCGACCGTGGCCCACAAACCGCGCCCGCGGCCTCCGAGGAGGTTGGTTCACTGGTTCTCAGCCACGATCCTGTCTTCACCGACGATGTTCCGGGCCCGGTTGTAAAGCTCGATTACCCTATCTCAATGCCCGAGGGGCTCCCCAGGCTCGAGTTCATATGGAAGAAAGAGTCCACTCAGGATGACGGGACCACAGAAGAAAAGGATTGGACGATATATAGTGAATTCCTGGAAGGTTTGGAGCAAGAGGAGGTTCGAGATATTGCATTGGAGGTTTCGACCCCGATTTTGATAGATCAAGCTTCTGAGCCTGAGCCTGTGGAGGAACGATATGTGATGATAGAAGAGGAGTACTTCCTTCAGTATGGTGACCCCTGGAGTGACAACGACGAGCCTGATGACTCGTCGAAGGAGCTAGATGATGTTGTGGAAATTTCTTCTTCACCGTCAGAAAATTTCGTATCCCCTTTCATGGAGATTCCTGAAGTCAGCCTTGACGATCCCTATATCCTTTACTCTACTTCTTCTCTCTCCTTTGATCCTTGCTTTGTTCTTGCATGTCAATCTTTCGTTAAGGATTCAATCTTTGAGCATGATAGGGTAGTTGATGACTTCTCGTACTTTTTATCTCATGATAGTGAAAATTCAACTAAGGGATTTGCATGCTTTGCTAAGTACTTTGAAAAATCACATAAATCACCTAATTGGTTTCGCCGTAGGAAATCTCACCCTAATTGCTCAAGTATGTTTGATAGGTTAAAAAGGAGTTTGAATTATTTCTTATTTCTTTATAATTTGTCAATATGCTATGTGTCCTGTTGTAAGATAGCTGTGCAGGACTTTGATTTGATGCTTAGGGCATTGACGATGTCCGATCTTGAAGACGTCGAGCCATCGACGTTAAATAAAGGCGCTGCTTGGGAGGCAACGTGCAGGTACTAGGTCCGAAAGGACATTCTGGTGCGAAACCGCGCTCGCGGCAGCCATACCGCCCCCGCGGTGGAGCACCAGAACCCATCCCGACGAACAGGTACTAGCGCCGCGGTCGCGGTACTCGTCCCGCGCCCGCGGTTATCATGCAGTGGGTTCCGAAAAAAAAATAAAAATTTACCGCACCCGCGCCTCGTATACCGCGCCCGCGGTGAGGCCGAGGTCTGGCAAAAAAAAAATCGAAAAAAAAAAATCGAAAAAAAAAATCGAAAAAAAAAAAAAAAAAAATTAGGGCATCTATATCTATATCTTCCATATATCTATATCCATTCTTTTCCATCTTTTATCTTTCCACCTTCTATTTCTTTTCTTTTCACCCACCTTTGTAATTCCATTCTTTTGGCTATGTGTATAAGCCTAAGTATGGGGGAGCTTTGTTCCCTCGAGAGTTCTCTTCTCCATGGCTCGAGTTCAAGTATTTATCCATCTCCCGAGAGACGAGCCAATTAAGATACGACGGCTTTATTGCACATCATCCGGTTCAAGAGAAGTCAAGAACTCGTCCCTACACGAGTACCGCGACCGCGCCACATCAGCCGCGCCCGCGGTGGTACGCCAGCCCAAGACTTCTGCTCGCTGTGTTGATTCCGCGACCGCGCCACTCTCAGCGCGCCCGCGGTTGGCCTATAGAACGGTATTCCGAAGTTCCTTTTCTTCCATTCTTCTACCACCTATGAAGAGTTCTTCCATTCCACTCCTCTTCATTCGTTTGTGAGTCTTCTGATATACCTTTCTCCTTGCTTCTATCCTCTCTCTTTGCTTCATTGAGGACAATGAAGGATTTAAGTATGGGGGAGGGAATACTCGCATTCGCTTATCCTAGTTAGCTTAGTTAGAAATTTGCTTCAGGTTTTTGATTTTCTTCTTTTCATGGAGCACTTGCACTATATTTTTTGCATAATAAAGAAAGATAGAAAAAGAAAAAGATAGAAAAAGCCATAAAAAATGAAAAAAGGCATATTAAATCCTGGGATGAGTCGAAAACCCGAAAGGGCGGCTCAGGTAATAAGCAGGTAACCCGGACCAGCATTAGGCTGGGGTATATGAGGTTCATGAGAGTTGTGAGTTTTTGTGAGCACACCTTTTGAAAAATGAGAAGATCGGTTAGGTGAAAACCCGAAAGGGCGCCTAAGCAGAATTGAGCGGAAAAATTCGAGTGTTTAGGATCTTTCTTGCTTGGGGACTTTGGGGCTTACATGTTAGATTTGGGTAGATCCTAGGTTGCTCTTTCATGTTTTTAGAGCTTGAGTGCTATATCTTGTTGTGAGGTGTGTGTTTGAGCTTCATTGTTTTATGCTCATGATTTCTCTATATTTTGGGTTCGGGTTGTGAGTTGAGTGTTTTGTTTTCCCTTGTATTTCCTGAGATCTTAGATGTGCTTACTTCTTGTATTTGTTTTGAGCTTACTCGAGGACGAGCAAGATCTAAGTATGGGGGAATTTGATTCGCTCTATTTTGTATAGTTTAACTCTTGTATTTTAGGGCTATATTGAGTGTGTTTAGGTTAGAGTTGTGCGTAATTGTAATATCTAGACCGAAGACACAAGAATTCAAGAATCAAGAGTTCTATGGCGTTTTGAGCTGTCTGCGCAACACCACTTGCTTGCGAAGGTTATATCTTGAGCTACAGAGGTCGGATTGAGCTGATTCCGGTGCCATTGGAAAGCTAACTTCAAGGGCGTCAATTCATTATTTTACATCGAAGTCAGATTCCAAGCGGAAGATGGTCAAAACAGCCTCCGAAGTAACGCCAGAGGTTCTGTCCCGATACCACGACCGCGGATTGTCCACCGCGACCGCAGCGGCTGCCGAGACGAGTTATTCTTCTCTGTCGTGAAAGCGCGGGCGCGGTGGGAGCGACGCGACCGTGGTGATGCCGAATCCGAAGCGGGCCGAAATCTTTCTATCTTGTTTCCTTTTCCATCTTTTGCCTCTTTCCTTATCTATCTCGCGGAGCTTGTTTCTTGGGCTATTTAAGGAGGAGCCAGCCTTAGGTTTTAAGTACATTCTACATTCTATCTTCTTCCTCAAATTAGGCTTTAGTTTAGTTATGGAGAGCTAGTCTCCTTGGGTTTGTTGAAGGGAGAAGCCTTATGAATGTTTATTGTTTCTTTAGGAGTACCTAACCTATTGAATTGATTGATGTTCTACTGTTTGATTAGGTTTGGACCGTGGACAAAACTAATCTGTGAAAACCACTTAACTTAGACCTGTTGTCTATGCAACTAGGATTAAGAAGAGAATTGATTGTTTTATCTTGCAATTGACTCGTAGCTTGATTGTTTGATATTATATCTTGCATATCCTTGTTCTCTATGCTAAATCTAGGTTAAGCGTCCTTGCCTAGGGTTATAGAATTGCTTGGACCGTGGACTTGCGATTGTTAATGATCATGATAGGAATTAACCATAGGTGTGAATGAAATCAATGGATGAATCTATGATCGAGGGATTATATCATGAGTAGATCTTATGAATGAACTTGTTTCCATATCACTTGCTTTCCCATATTTGTATGTTTGATTTGTTCTGTGTTTTCTAGGTTAGTTTAGTATAGATTTCTCCTTCAATCTCCCCCCTATCTTTGGTTGGTAATTATATTAATACTAGAAGCCTTAAGTTCTCTTGGGTTCGACCCCTTGCTTGCTATACTAGTTTGTAGTTTGGGTTATTTATCTTTGATCTTAGCACAACGACTTTAGCCGAGTCATCAACCTCGAGACGCATAGCAAGACGAGCTATCATCCCACCGAAGTAATCCAAGAGGTGCTTTGGAAGTCTCGCACCATCTTGACCCACTCCCAAGTGAGGTTCAAGGGCTTGACGGTTTGGAAGAGCATCTCATGGAGCAACATCGCCTCATCCTTCATGGGTTTACTCAACTCATGGCGTGCAAAGATGGCACACCCTAAGACACGAATCATAACCCGGGAGAGAGGGCTAGCAGTTGACCAACGTGGTGGACCGACATGCTCAAGTCGGGCCCGATGTGCTGGACACCTCGACCGGGGCTTGGTTTGACACCAATCTTACTCCATTCATTGCACATCTTTTTTCATGAATCCATTTATTTTTCACCATTACCCCTACTCAATCTTGTAGCACTAATAACACCACTAATCCACAAAAATACATGTTAGGGAATGATTAGAGAAAGTCTAAGCTAGGCTAAGAAAATCAAACTAAAACTACGAAAAGAAATCTACTAGGCTCGGGTTTCCTCTCGAGGAGCGCTCTTTTAAAGTCATTAGCTTGACTTTCTAACCTCAACCTCATGGCGGATGGAATATGGTGAATCACTCGCCATCATCATGTCCATTGCCATTGCCTTCGTATCCGTAGAACCACCATTTATGGTTCATGTAGGCATGGCCCTCCGGTTCTCTTGCACCATACTCCTCCATAGCATAAGCTTGCTCCTCTTGAATTGCCTCATCTTGGTCCTTCTTTCCTACATCACAAACATCCAAAGAGTTCCTAGGAGATTCTATCAACTCATCTTTCAAGTCACTTAAGCATATGTAGCTATCTCCTAAATCATCTTTTAGATCACTCAAGCAAATGTAAGAATCTCCAACATCAAAAGGATATGAGTAAGGATATTCTTCTTTGCTCCTTGGACTATCATTGCTCCTCAACTCATCTTGATGCTCAACTTGTTCATTGACCCTTTCATTGCTCCTCAAAGGTACCTCTTCTTTTGCCACTTCCACTTCTTCTCTCTTTCTCTTAGCATTCTCTTCTAGCTTTAAGATGGCCAAGGCATCCGGCTCGTTTAAAGCCTTGTTGAAGTGAAACTCAACTTTTTCTTCCCCAATCTCAAAGGATACCTTTCCATTCTTCACATCAAATTTCACCCCCTCCGTTGCTAAGAACGGTCTCCCTAGAATGATAGGAACCAAGGGATCTTCCTTCATGTCTAGAATCACAAAGCCGTCGGGAACGAAGTACTTTCCCACTCGAACCGGGACATCATCTAAAATTCCCGTGGCTTTGGTGGTGGAGCCGTCGGCCATTGTGAGAGACATATCAACTGGCTCAATCTCACCAAGGTTAGCTCTCATCCAAATACTCATAGGCATAACCGACACACTTGCTCCGAGGTCACATAGAGCTTGAAAACTTTGAGACCCTACGCTAACGGTAACAGCAAATCTCCCCGTGTCTCCCAACTTTTGAGGTAGCTTCAAAATCCTCACCTCATCTTGCATCTCCACTATAAACCTCTTCTTGCTCAAGATCTCTCTCAAAAACATAGCATAAGAAGGCATCTCATTCAAAGCATCGGTGAATGGGATTGTTATGTTTAATCCTTGCAAAAGCTTGAGGAATCTTTTGAACTTCCCTTCTACAATATCTTTGGGCTTCTTCGACGGGTAGAGAAGAGTTGTGCCCCCTTGAATCTTGTTAGGTTCGACCTCCTTGGACCGGCTCGATTCGTTCACATCTTCCTCTACATGGACCGACATAGGCACCACGTCGGGCTCGATGTTCTGTTCCTCGGTCTGGGGGCAGAGCTCTGGCTGGGATGTCGGACCGACGTTTGGGCAAGTCGGGCCCAATACCCTCTCATCCTCGGTCCTAAGCAGGGGATCTACTCTAGTTCCTGGCTTGATGTCCTGACATGTCGGTCCCGAGTTGCTGGGTAACTCGGTCCGGCTCTCTTCTCTTGACGACACATGTGGCTCGGGTAGATTTCGACCACTCCTCAACCCAATAGCTCGGAGTTCATTTTGATTTTGTGGGGCACGGGGATTCTCCTCGGGTCGGCCTGGAAGTCTCCCATTCTCTCTCGGAAGTAGAGTAAAGATTTGAGCAAATTGGTTGTCGGCTTGCCTTCTCCATACACAAAGCTCATTGACTTGAGTTTTCATGTCCTTAACATCATCCTTCAACTCTTTCGCCCATTGAGGTGTTTGTTGATCATTAAACCCCGGAGGTCGATATGGTGGTGGTTGGGCCCTTGGCTCGTTTTGGTTCTAGTTGTTGTTGTAGCCATTGGCTTGGCCTTGATTCCACCGACCATTACCTCCATTGCCTCCATTGTTGAAATTGCCTCTTCCTCCATAATTCCCTCGAACAAAGTGCACTTCCTCAATTTGCTCGGCCAACCAAACTTGACTCTCATTCGGGCACACTTGTGTAAGATGGCCAAAGGATCCACACTCCTCACAAGCTCTAGCGGTTTGCTTGTAGTGGTGAACTTGCCTCCTTAACTTGGTCACTTCACTCTCTAGGAATTGGAGTCTCACATCTTTATCAATCTCTTCACTCTTTGGATCATAGAGCTTCCTCGTACCATCGCCTTGAACTCTTGCTTCTTTGCTTGCTTGGCTCACCCCATACATAGCTTCATAGTCGAAGAGTTTATCAAGTAACTCCCAAGCTTGCTCCGGAGTCAAGTCTATAAATCAACAATCGGTGTAGAGATTTAGCTTGACCTTGGTGGCGGGGTTGATTCCTTGGAAAAAGATATCTTGGAGCACATATGGTTGTTGCCCATGGGTTGGACATTGACGCAACATCTCCTTGAATCGGTCCCAAGCCTCAAAGAGCGGCTCATTTGATCCTTGTTGGAAACTTGTTATCTTTCTCCGAAGCTCCGTTGTTTTCGTTGGTGGAAAGAACTTCATCAAGAACGCCTCATCGAGAGCTCGCCATGTCGTGATCAACCTAGGGGCTTGGCTCTCTAGCCAATGTGCCGCCTTACCCCCAAGCGACCACTTGAATGCTTTGAGTAGCACATACTCTAGCGTCTCTTCATCCGTCGAGATCGTCTCACACATGTCCTTTAAACGCTTGACATGCTCAATTGGACATTCTTGCGGGCGTCCCTCAAATTGATCCCGCTTGATAAGAGATATGAATTGAGTTTTGATCTCAAAGTTCTTGGAAACCTTTGGTAAAACAATAGCCGGCTCGGGCACCTTCAACTCCGGATGCATGTATTGGCGTGCATTCTGGGGTTGAGCATTGAGTTGAGCCTCTAGCCTCAATCTTTGCTCACGCTCTCTCCTTGCCTCGGCTTCTCGGTTTTCCACCTCAAGTTGCATTCTAGCCATATCGGCCCTAAGCCGAACCAACTCATCATCATGTTGTTCATGGTTCTCCATTCTCTTCTTCTTTCGGACTTCTTTAATTATGCTTTCCGGATCACTCACAAGCTCAAACTCAAGTGTTCCTCGGGTGGAACGAGCTTGCATACACCTATAAGCAAAGACACAAACAAAACCCAATCAAAACAAACAAAGGACTAGGGCTAATCCCTCACCGAAATCACTACAAAATCGAAGGACTCAACAAACTTGGTACCTCAAACAATTAGAACTCCCCGGCAACGGCGCCAAAATTCTGATCGCTCTGGATTGCGAGGGTCTCAAAATTACAATTTATAACCGAACCTTGTAGTAGCACAAGGTAGGGTGTCGAACACTCGAGAGTTCTGTCGTTGAGTGCACCGAAAAGCCTTGGAAAAAGGGAAAGAAAATCTAAAACAAAGGAAAACAAGAGAAACCACTCGGGACCGACACTGGTCACTTCGGGCCCCAGGTGGATCGACAAGGAAATAGCCGGGACCGACACTGAGTAAGTCGGGCCCGAGGTATTGGGTTAGTCGAACCTTGCAAAATGGAGAGATAGATCTTGGGTTTTTGGGTTCCTCCTCCAGTAGATATGGGATATTCCACCCCAATTCAGCCAATAAATGTTGATCCTCGTAGGATCGAGGTTGTTCACCTCAGTCCCGCCACTTCTACACATCGACCCATAGGGAATTTGACCTCCCTTTCGATGCAAGTTCAAGTGATGGGCAATCGATCGCTTCCATTCACTCTTGCCAATCACAAGCCCTTGATCCCTTGCTTCCACAAGGAATTGTAGCTCTATGTAGAGTGGGTTCCTAGATCAAGCACTCAAGGCTATGAAATTGGGGTTTCAAACCCAAACCTAGTTGGAGGTTTCGCCCATAGCCCAAGATCAATGGAATCTACTCCATATGGAAAGAGTAAAAAGCAATCAAAATGCAAAGCAAACCAATCTTAATCATCAAACTCAAATCAAACCCAAATTTCATTCAAAGCAAAGGAAATCCATAAATCCCAATTCAAAGGGTTCCAAATCCACAATTGCAAAGCAAAATGAAGACAAACTCACAATTTCTCCCTAGATCTATCCTTCTCCTACACCAATTTCTCTTCCTTCTCCTCTCTTCTCCTTCTCCTTGCTCTCCAAGTCTTCTTTGAGCCTTTGAGAGGTAATTACTGGGGGGGGGTTTTCCTTCTTTTTCTCCTCCTTTCTTATTTAGAAGCTAAGAATGCCCAAAATAGAAGAGGGGAAAAAGTGGTAGATCTGATTTGTGTGCCTTGGTGTCCAATCCTTAATCCGCCGAATTGGACCGACACGGAAGAACCTCGGGCCCGATGTGCTGGCACCTTGGTCCGACGTCCAGGAGTCGATCACGGGCCCGACGTTCATAGAACTCGGTCCTGGTCTCTGGCCCCGTTTTCTTCTTGGCTTTTCTTGTGCTTCTCTTCATGAATCTCTCGGCTCTTCCGCTCCTTAGATTTGTTCTTTGATCCTCCTTCGGGTGTCCTTCCAAAACATCCTCGAATCATGCCAAAATACCTACAAAATGCACAAAATTCGCATAGTCTCCGAATCTCATAGAAAATCGGAATCTAAGCTAAAAGGGGACAAAACACACAAGGAAAGGAATAAAAGACACTTATTCACAAGGGAAAATAACCTATAAAACACCACCAAATTGAGAGACATCAGGGAGCATCAAAGGCGTCCTCTATTGCCATGAAGCACATGTGTTCGGACGGTCCTTCATCATCTGAATCAAGATTATCCCATGCAGCCTCATAAGCACCAATCAGTGCTCGCTTCTTTAGTTCTTTCCCAGTATAGGAATGTTTGGCAAAGTGACCCTTCTTGTTGCACTTGTAACATGTCAATTCCTTCTTCTCTTCCGCAGTTAGCTTGTGACTTTCCTTTTTGAATGGCAATTTCTTCCTTGGGACTTTTCCTCTTTTTACCGATGCACGAAGAGTTTTGTGCAAGAGAGCCAGCTCATCGTTCTCAGTGTTTTGTTCATCAGTCTTTCCTTGACGTTCCAGCATGGCTTGAAGACAAAGATGTTCTCGATGTTCTTGCGTCCTAGCCTCAAGTCTCAAGGCTACTTCATTTTGTTGGCCTTGCTCTAATTCAAGCTGGTCTTGAGTCCTTCTTGCTTCGTACGCCTTCAACTTTCCGTAGATTTCCACCATTGATAGTCCTTTGTTAGCTTGATTCTCCTTACTCCCGTTACGCCATCAATCAACACTTGGATTTTCATCCTCTGTGTGATCTCTGTCTCACTGACTCCCAAGTTCTTCAACTTGGTCAACAGGCCTTCAAAACGGAATGAGTAATCAGTGATGGTCTCATTCGAAAGCATTTTGAATTTGTAGAAGTCCCTTTTTGCACTCAATTGGACGTCTTCTTTCATTTATGGCGTCCCGACATGATACTTCTCAAGAGCTTCCTAGTGGAGCTTGGCAGTTGATAGATTGCTCACACGGGTAGCGTCCCTTTTGCAAAGGGCAGTTTGCAAGAAACAGATAGCCTTGGCATTTGTTTCCATGAGCTTGAACTCTGCGGGACCCCAGTCCTCCTCTTTGTCCTTCTTAGCCGGAGGAACTTGAAGGTCTCCATCCCTTATCACCTTCCAGCATTGATAATTCTGGCTACGAATGAAGTTCTCGAACCTGACATTCCATCTGTTGTAATTGCCGTCCGTGAGACGCGGAGGCTTCACACTGTTGATGCCGATTGCTTCCATATCCATCTTTACCTACAACTCAAACAAAATCTAGAGCGCCTGCTCTGATACCAATTGTTGGCTCGTAAGTCAAACAAAGGGGCATCATTAACAAGGTTAAGGGCGTCCTTAGGTGCAGCAGAATTGTAAACAGACTTAACAAGTAAAATGAATAAGTAAAGAATGCGGCTATTTATTGAGGAACCTCTCAAGACCAAAGCAGTCCTTGAGAGTAAACCTCTACCTCCTTGGAGGATTTTCGAATAGCTTCTTTCCTTTCTTATTAAGAGTCCTTACAGTTACAAGGCGAGTGATTACACTTCTCTGACACTTAATTATGCGTCCCTAAGTCCACTACTAATACTCCTTTGAGTCTCTAATTGTAACGTAACTTAATCTCTAAGGACACTATTCACGCGTCCTTACAATTCGTCGTAAGGACTTGTTCTCTCTTTTTGGTTTTTCTTTTATAAACTGTTTTGTGGTTTTGTATACGCTTCTCACTCAATCTAACATCTAGTCCTTGTGTGTTCTTGAGATGTTCGTGGTGTTCTTTAGTGACTGACAATATCCTCTGAATATTCTTAAAGTGTCAAATCACAATAAATGCCCAGTGCGGGTATTTATAGTGACTTCGGGAAGGGCGTCATTCTTTGACAATCATGCCCTTCTAGGACATTGCCACAGGATCGGCTTTCACGTGTCCTTGACAGTGATGAGGGAAGTTTCCTAGCAACTTCTGTTGGACTTGGCTACAGGATTGGCCTCCACGTGGTGATGAACTTGTGTACAGGATCTGCTTCCACGTGGACTTTATGATCAAGACTTGGCGGGTGATGTCACATTGTCGGGTAGCCTTGAAGGGACTCCTATGTAGTGATTAAGGACTGCGTCCTTAGTAGAATCTTGCCAAGTCGTTTATTTTGAGAGGTAACGTCCCTACTCCTTAGGGACAGCTACACAACTTGTTGTCCTTTTCATGACCTGCGTTCCTGAAACACTTGGACAATTTATTAGATCAAATTGAGTTTGTCATATCAAAACCAAGGGACCTTAGGCACAATGTTAAGTACAACAGGCGTCCTTAACATTGTCCCAACAACATGATACTCTTCATTGGATAGTTAGTTCTCAAGATGATAGAATACCTGGTTTCTACATCAAGTAATCTTTTACTAAAGATATTACTAACTTTTCAATGGAAGAATACCTGGTTTCCGCATCAAGTAATGTTTTACTCACATAATATATGGGTAACTGGTCTCCATTCTCGTCTCGGATCAAGACGGCGCTTACAACCACTTTGGTCACGCCCAAGTACACATACAACTTCTCTCCTTGCTTTGGTTTGGATAGCACCTACTGGTTAGACAAACAATTCTTCAACTCACTAATATGCCCTCTTTAGTATAGGTTAACTCTTTTATTTTAGGGCTTTATTGAGTGTGTTTAGGTCAGAATTTGAGCTCAACTATAATATAAAGACCGAAAACACAAGATATGAAGATAAAAAGAGTTTTCAGGCTAAGATTCAAGTGAAGTGTCGCCACTGTCCCAGAACCGCTGGCGCGGTTTCCATGCCATTGGCGCGGTGGTGCAGAGGATCGGAGGTGGCCAATCTATCTCGTGAAGGCCACGGGCGCGTCCCATGGACCACTGGCGCGGTAGCAGCCGACCTAAGAGCTGAGATCCGCCGTAACCGCGGGCGCGGTTGGCGTAGTGCGGACGCGGTTTGTGACAGATCTGAGCGAGACGTGTTTTGTATCTTGTTTCCTTTTTTTATCTATGCCTATCACCTTATTTGATTCGGGGAGCATGTTCCTTGGGTCTATATAAGGGGTGCCTTGTCTTAGGTTTTAGGGATCAAATTCAGACCCTATTGGATCGTAAGTCAGTTGTAACGGGCGTCCTTAACAAGTTAAGGGCGTCCTTGTGCTAAGTCTAGCATGACCAAGACGGCGAAGCTAGAGATCGGCGTCCTCAGACGAGACAGATAGACACAACTTTGGAGATGGCTCAAATTCTTGATTGAAGATATACGCATTGTTCTTTCGGACTCCCTTGAGAGTAACTTTGTTGGTTTTCTTATTGGTGACCAGGCATTCCTTAAGAGTCAAATGTAACCAAGTTGTTTCCTTGATCACAATTTTGGGAAACGTTAAGGAGGTTGAAGCCAAGGTCCTCAACTAGATTCACATTTGCAACTCTTGTGGACTGGTTTAGATTTGCAATGCCCGTCCCTTTGATCTTTCCCTTGCCCTTGTTACCGAACGAGACAGTTCCTCCCGTGGTACTTGATTGGATAGAAGTGAGACGGATCCGGCTTCCTGTCATATGATTGGAGGCGCCACTATCGATGATCCACGGGTTTCTCCTCGCTTCTACCTGCTAAAAAGAGTTAGTTTTTTACGACCCAGGCAAGGTGTTCCTTACCTGGCTTGTTACAAAAAGAACTCTTTCTCGGCATATAATCATTCAAGTTCACATCATTTGAAGTAGCATGCTTTCTATAAGCGTTCCTTGAACCTCTAGGACGACTTGCACGCTTTCTAGGAACGGACTCATGATTCTCATTTTCATTTCTAGCTTTTCTACCGTTCTCAAGGTCTTCCTCTAGCTTAGAACATGCATACTTGTAGTGACCATGTTTTCCACAATACCAACATGTCCTATAAGAATTACCAAGGTAGTACTTCTTATTAGGATGTTGAATTTTGTTCTCCTCCATCTTTTCAGGATTACAAACTCTAGAACCTTCAATCTTAGCAATTTTCTTGTAGATTTTATGGCCAATGGAGTTTGTATAGTAGTCCTTGTGTTCAATTTCACCACTTTCTAGGACTCTAATACGTTCTTCCAGGTTCTTTGTCTTTTCCCTCTCAAGTTCTAGTTCAGTTGTTTTACTTGCCTCAAAATCACTAGGAAGGGAGTTCTTAGACCCAGAATCATATCCTAGTCCTTTCTTTGAAGAACAAATAAAACATGTTTGATAGTTTTAGTCATAGGACTCTTTCCTAGAACTTTGATCTCGTCCCTAAGCTTAGCGTTCTCCAACTTAAGACACACTATCTCAGTTTTAAGGGACTTTGCTGTTTCTTGTGAGGACTCTAGTTCTTTGGACACTGTATTACAATTCTAACATTCAACAACAATGTTTTCAGAAGCATATCAAGTCGTTCTTTCATGACATAACTTTAATTTATGATTTTAGCAATGAGTTTGATAAGCTTAGGCTTGGAACACTTGTCAAGAGAACTTATTAAGGATTCATGAGTTACCTCTTCTTCAACGTTAGAGGCGTCCTGGGGAGCATCTTCTATTGCCATGTAGCAAGTATCTCTGGATGGCTCTTGATGTCTCTCTATTTGGTTGTGTTTTATAGGTGATTTTCCTTTGTAAATATGTTTCTTTCTTCCCTTTTCTTGTGTGTTTTGTCCCTTTTTAGCTTAGTTCCCACATTTCAATGAGATTCGGAGACTATGTACGTTTTGTGTATTTTGTAGGTGTTTTTGGCATGAATTAAGAGATGTTTCGAAGGAGAATCGAGGAAGGAGCAAAGTAAGAGGCAAGGAGGGAAAGAAAGGAGCAACCCATGAAGAGAATCAAGAGAAAAGCCAAGAAGAAGAGGTGGTCAGAGGATAAAAGGTGGCGAGTCCAAGATAGCTTCAACAATTGGATGAGCGGGAACTACCCTTCCCGAGAGGATCAATGGACGCGCCCGGAGGCCCAACTCAACCACCTCCTCAAGACTTCCACCAAGAGCAAGTGTACGTGAGGGAGCGGCAAGCAAGGCTCCAAAGAGGATATCGGTGTGAACACCCCTTCGAGAAAATCTAGACATGCCATTGAAGAATAAGAAATTGTGAGCTCTTTGAACTCTTCTCTTTTACTTTGAGTTTTCGTTTCCTTGTTTGATGGGGACATCAAAATTTTAAGTATGGGGTGAGGGTTATTGCTCATGATTTCATTTGTTTGCTTGTGTGTTTGTTTTGAGGATTTTTGGTTTCTAGTTTGTGTTTGGAATGTTTGTTTTTGGATAGTGGTTTGATGATGAAAGACATGGATGATCGAGTTTGATTTGGTTTGAATAGATGAGTCTTTGTTTTTGGCTTTGTTTGAGAAATTTTGTTGCAAAAATCCATAAAAAATTGGAAATTTTCGGTTGAAAACTACAAAAAAGATCTAGTGTTTTGTAGTTTTTGGACTAAGAAATCCTCATCTTAGATGTCTAAATGAAGGCTAATGATGATGAGAGCATGTAAATTCCTTTGCATATTTTTGGATAGTTTAGCCTCTAAAGTGATGTTGCTTTTGATGTGATCATGATATCTTGCTTGTTTTTATTGAGCACATGAGTTCTAGAATGAGTCTTCATCCAACTAAGTATGAGTGACCCTTGTGTGATTTTTTTTTGGCCATTTTAGGGAAGCTTGTTCATATTTGCATATCCCTCATGTTTCTTGTGATTAGCTCATGCATGCTTAGTAAAACTTGCTATTGCGGTTGACTCGGCTAAAGTCGTCGTGCCAAGATCAAAGATAAATAACCCAAACTACAAACTAGTATAGTAAGCAAGTAAGGGGTCGAACCCAAGAGAACTTAAGGCTTCTAGTATTAATATATCTATCAACTAAAGATAAGGGGGGTTTAAGAGAGAAATCTATACTAAACTAACTTGGGAATAGCCTGAATCAGCGGTGTTTATCTATTTTCCAAGACCGTCATGAGAATTGTCATAGCATTGTCACATTGATTTGAACTTTATTCATTTAGTCACAAAATGTTCCATATCCTACCATGAAGTGAATCCTTTGTTTGTAGCCCCGTTCTAGCCTTATATGACTTGACCCTTATGGGATTGGAGTTTAGAAGAGAGGTTTGGAGTGTATTTGAAGAGTTGAGATTCTCTTTGGTTTAAGGGCAAGAATGGTGTTATGAATCATGTGGGTAGTGCATCTTTGTTGTGCAAAAAAAGAAGGAAGAAAGAAAGAAAATGTTGGAAATGGGAAGTGGATTGAAGGAAGTGCTTAAGTAAAAGAAAAAGGGTCCGACCGAGTTACAAGTAACATCGGGTCCGAAGTCATAAGAAAGTCGATCCAGTGTAGAAAAGTGTGAAAAGCCAACAAAAAGCTTAAGTGCAAAGATGAAGTGGAATGTTAAGTGAAATTATGGGTTGAGAGAAAAATTCTAAGTCTTTTGGATGAGTGTGAAAGTTGATTGTGGAATATTGATAAAGTTGGTGAGAGATTAGGTGTTAGAAAATCTGTGTGTGTGTTTTGATGGTTCCAAACAGGTTGCTGACAAGAAGTCGCCGACGTCAAAAAGATAAAGTCAGAAGTCGCCGACCACCTCGACAACCTGGTTGCCCAGAAATCCGAAGCCGAGCGGAACTCTATAAATGGCAAAGCGCGTAGCAGTTTTAAGGAAAGGGCGGCAGAAGGATTCTGGAGGTTCTTTTAAGGCAAGAAGAAGTTCATACATGCCGAAAATCTTCATGGATTATTCCGAGATATTTTAGAAGATTTTATTGTGTCTTAAGGAGCTGATTAGGAAAGATGTGTAAAGATCGTGTCTAATTCATTCCTTGGACAAAAAGGATGAATTATACCACGATCTCCCTAGTATATATATTCAGTTCGGTGTCTTGAGAGAGTTGGGGGGTTGAACGAAGAGAGTTAGGAAACTAGGAGAGAACGGCGCAGAACTAAGGGAGAGTTTCTATGAGTACGAGTTTCTGAGAGTTTCCTGTACTGTGTGCGAGTGTTGCTGAGAGTAGAAGACAGGTTCGTGTGACTCGAGTTTGTAGAAGGGAGGGTACGAGAAGAGTTGTATTGGGTGAGGGTAGAGTACATAGGCAAGAGTACTTGCAAGAGGGCGTGGGATTCGCCTAGCGTGGGATTCGCATCTTGGAGTAGGAGAACCTTTGTAAGCCCGAGAAATCAATATAACGAGTCGAAGTGCTCTTCAAGTCCTACCAAGTGAGAAGCTTGGGAGGCAAGTGGTTTTTCCCGAGACAAACTAGTTGGTTTGTGGAGGGTTTCCACTCTAAATACCTGTGTTCAGTTCCGGTAACTTAAAGTCTTTCTTGTTTGAATTTCCGCTGCACAACCTACAGGTTGTTAATTCTGGTCGACGACATCGTAGGTGTCGACGACCTCTGAAGTACTAACAGATCCTACATTAGGTAATTCAATCCCCATTGTAAGCACCACAAGACCAAAATGATTCCTACCTTGAGAAATACTAAAAGCCTCATTACAACCCGGCCGAAGGGAACCTCTTTGAGGACTTCCATTGAGCCAAGTACGAATTCTTTGTGTGCATTGTAATAGGCATCTCTAGGTGGAGGAATTTGTGATATTAGCTTCAATAGTAAAGTCTTTACTTGCGTGATTTTTGAGCTTGAGTGTTCATTGCTATACCTATACACATGATGAGTGATACACATTTTCATTTCCCTAAAGTGAGGCTTAGTTGAATTGACTCTATTCTTTGGGCACTTAATCATGTGTGATGATGTAATCTTGCTTGAATATCTATCAGTTGAATTTAAATGTGTTTTCATGCGAGGCTTTACTTGAAGATTATGTTTCGGTCTTGCGTACATTGTTATTGCTTGAGGACAAGCAAGTTTAAGTATGGGGTATTCTGATGTCTCTCTATTTGGTGGTGTTTTATAGGTGATTTTCCTTTGTAAATATGTTTCTTCCTTCCCTTTTCTTGTATGTTTTGTTCCTTTATAGATACGTTTTGTGTATTTTGTAGGTGTTTTTGGCATGAATCAAGAGATGTTTCGAAGGAGAATCGAGGAAGGAGAAAAGCAAGAGGCAAGGAGGGAAAGAAAGGAGCAACCCATGAAGAGAAGCAAGAGAAAAGCCAAGAAGAAGAGGTGGCCAAAGGACCGGATCGAGGTACGAGCAGCATCGGACCCGAGATCGATTTTCGACATCGGACCGACGTGCTAGTACCTCGGGCCCGACATGCACCCACGTCGGTCCGAGTCGGTCGAAGGTTGGATTGGGATCCAAGGAATGAAATTGCAAACTACCACTTTTACCCCTCATCTATTAAGGCTCTCTTATCTTCTAATGTTGGGAGGATCACACACACAACACACTAATCACCTCACAAAGGCTCTAAGAGAAACTTGGGGAGCAAGGAGGAAGGAGAAGAAGGGAGATCGGCCAAGGAGGAGATTGCTAGGGATTGATACTGAGTTTGGCTTTGTTTATTTTAATCTTGTGGATTTGGAAACCTTGAATTGGGATTTGTGGATTGCTTTTGCTTGGTTAATGAGATTTGGTTTTGATTTGAGATTGATGATTGAGATTGCTTTGCTTTGTGATTTGTTTGCTTTCTTCATTTGCCATATGGAGTAGATCTCCTTGATCTTGGGCTTTGGGGGAAACCTCTAGCTAGGTTGGGTTTGAAACCCCAATTCCATAAGCCTTGAGTGCTTGATCTAGGAACCCACTCTACATAGTGCTACAATTCCTTCACGAAAGCAAGGGATCAAGGGCTTTTGGTTGGAAAAGGTGAACGAAAGTGAGCAATTGCCCATCACAAGACCTTGCATCGAAAGGGAGGTCAATGTCCCTAAGGGTCGATGTGTAGAAGTGGAAGGAACAAGGTGAAAGCCCTCGATCCTATGAGAATCATCACTTATTGCTTGAATTGGGGTGGAAAAGCCCACATCTACTAGAGAAGGAGCCCAAAACCCAAGATTTGCCTTTCAATTTCTGAGTTCGACATCCCCTGACACATCGGGCCCGACTTGATCTACGTCGGTCCCGACTTCCATCTTTGTCGCCAACATCGGGCCCGACGTGACCTTTGTGTCGGTCCCGACTGTTTCCTTTGGTTTAACTTCTCTTTTCCAGTTTTCAAGTCTTCCGGCATATCAAACGAACAAAATTCCCGAGTGTTCGACACCCACCGCGTGCTACAACGTGGTCGGGTTATAAATTGTATCTCGAGACCCTCGCATCCACGAGCGGATCCGACCGATCAGCTCTTCATCATTAGAATCATGGTCATCCCAGGCAGCTTGGTAGGCAGCAAAGTGTGCGTGTTACTTCAGCTCTTTCCTTGTGAAGCAGTTCTTGGCGAAGTGATCCTTTTTGTTACACTTGTAACATGTCACGTTCTTCATTTCCTGCTCCGAAGGCTTGGGACTTTCCTTTTTGAATGACATTCCTCTTTTGTATTTCCCTTTCTTTAACCAGGCACGAAGGGTCTTGTGCATGAGGGCTAGCTCTTCGTCCTCAGTGTTCTCTTCTTCACTCTTATTTTGCTTGTCCAACATGGCTTGGAGTAGAAGTTTATCTTAGTGTTCCTTCGTCCTAGCCTCATTCCTTAGAGCCATTCCCTTGTGTGGATTTTGCTCTAACTCAATCTTGTCTTGAGTCCTCCTTGACTCATATGACACCAATTTTCCATAGATTTTTCAACCATAGACAGTCCTTTGTTGGATGGATTCTCTTTGAAGGTAGTCCTATCGATGTTCCAATCTACAGGCAAACCGTCAATCAACACTTGGATTTTCATCCTTTGTGTGATTTTGGTCTCAATAATTCTTAAGTTCTTCAACTTGGTCAACATGTTCTCCAAACGGAAGGAGTAATTAGTAATGGACTCATTTAGAAGCATCTTGAAGCTATAGAAGTCTCTCTTAGCCATCATTTGAGTATCTTCCTTCATATCTACCGTCCCAACATGAAACTTTTCAAGGGCTTCCCATTGCTCTTTGGCAGTTTTCGAGTTGCTAACACAAGTGGCGTCCCTTTCGCACAAGGTGGTTTACAAGAAGTGAATAGCCTTTGCGTTCGTCTCCATTGGCTTGAATTCCTTGGGACCCCAGTCCTCTTCTTTTTAGCAATGGGAACTTGAAGGTCACCGTCCCTGATGACTCTCCAACACTCGTAGTTCTGACTTCGAACGAAGTACTCCATTTTGTCCTTCCAACTAGCGATTAAAGTTCCCGTCCGTAAGGCGAGGAGGCTTGGCCATACTGATTCCTATTGGTTCCATATCCATGATTACCTATAACTCAAACAATCTAGAGCGCCTGCTCTGATACCAATTGTTCGATCATAAGTCAATTGTAACGGGCGTCCTTAACAAGTTAAGGACGTCCTTATACAAAGGAAATAAACAGAATACTTAATAGGTAAATGCGATAACTAAAGAACTCGGTTATTTATAAAGGAACCTCTCAAGACCAAAGCAGTCCTTGAGAGTAAACCTCTAACTCCTTGGAGGATTTTCGAATAACCGTTCTTATCTTATATATGAGGAGTCCTTACAACCTTGGTGGCGAGTTTACACAGTTCTCTGAACAAAGGTATGTGACCCTAAGTTCACTTGCGAAACCCCTTTAAGCCTAAGGTTGCTAACCTAACCTTACAACGTAAGAACGCTAAACAAAACGTCCGTTTACAGTTCTTCGTAAGGGACAATTCTCTCTTTTTGGTATTTTCTTACAAACTTGTTTTGTGATTGGGTTTAACCTTTCTCTCGATCTAATACCTAGATCTTCAGTGTTCTTGATGAGTTCTTGGTGTTCTTCGTGATCATGACGATATGCTTTGAATATTCTCTAAAAGGCTTAAGTCACAATAAATACCCGAGGGGTATCTAGAGTGCTTGGGGAAGGGCGTCTTTAATTTCCTCTGACGATCATGCCCTTTTGGTACGTTGCAACAGGATCGGCTTTCACGTGTCCTTGGCGGTGATGAAGGAAGCTCCCTAGCAACAGCTGTAGTACTCGGCTACAGGATCGGCTTCCACGTGGTGATGGACTCGTCAACATGATTTGCTTCCACGTGTCCCAGATGATCAAAGCTTGTCGGGTGATGTCATCTTGTCGGGTAGCCTTGAAAGGACTCCAGAGTTGAGCTCGCGCTCCTACTTGTTTGGTATTGCGTCCTTGACGAAGTAGTAACGTAGTTGGTCCTTACTTCTGGAAAGTGGCGTCCCCACTTCTCAGGGATGGTCACACCACTTGTTGTCCTTTTCATGACCTGCATTCCTGAAACATTTGGACAACTTTATTAGATCAAAGTGAGTTTGTCATGCTTAATAATATTTGTCAAATAGTTCTTATAAATCTTCATTTATGTAAGTTATATATACATTCATGATTTAAGAAAGACAATGTCTTAATCATACTCTTTTTAATCACCTAGTAGACTTATTATCTTCTCTTTAGTTACTAACTAGTTTAACCCCCGTACCATGTACGAGTAATGTGATAATAAATCCGATTTAATATATATATATAGGTTTTATGAACTTCTTCGATAAGAAATAACATATATGTATTGTTACATAGAAATCAATCTTGTAGATATAAATATAGATATGGTTTCAAAGATTATTACATGATTTTACCTTTAATGGTTGTTTGAAAAAAATCTGAAATTTATTTCAAAATTATATAAAAAGTCCGAAGAAATAATCTCATACTTGTATTTTCCGAGTTTATCTTAATCTTTATAATTTTGAAATAAAATTCGGAATTAAAAATAAACAAAGACTATATATATATATATTTCCTAATTTCCTACCTACTAAATATAAATTTCTTATTGTGATTAGTGTTTTTTTCCAATGATGCTAAATCAACTCATAATATGAATAAGTTCGATTTGTTCAAAAATTGCTTTATGATAAATAGCACGTTTTATAGAAAGAAGATATATATCCATCGAGCCCTTATGTACGCTTATAAAGAATGTAATTAGATGTTGATACTGATGTTGATTGTATCCGATGGAAGCGAATTACACCATCGGATGACTCTAATGTTGTTTTAAATATTGATTTAAAGGATGGTTTTGTGTAAAATAACAAAATAAAATTGAATTAGGAAGATTGCCCTAAAACATAACTAACTTTAATATATGTACCTCATTGGTTTTTACTGTGGTAGCAAACGAATTATTTCAGTTTCATTTTTTGAACTTTAGAAGTTTGATTTTGATTTAGGTCGGTCGAAATTAAACCAGAATATATATAAATAAAATAAACCATATCTCATCTTGAATTAAACCGATTTTGTAAACTCAATTACAATCCCACTTACGTTTAATTTCAATCACCAAAACCTCACTATGGTATGTGCATGTTTAAATTACCGTGTTTAAAACGCTCTCTCTAGGTTTCCGCCGCGCACCTATTGTTTTGGCCTGTTGATCATTTTTGCTACTCTCATGAGCGGGCTGCCGTCCGTTCCTGGTGGGGGACCGGCTGACCCTCGTGATATCTCCGGGATGGCTAGAGGCTCGGGTCAAGATAGCTTGATGACTGAAAACGCTAACACGGGAAACAATGCGACTAGCCGACCATGGAAGGACGTGGTCCAAGGTGACGATGGCATGGAACGGCTGGTTCTCAGTGAGGAGTTTGTGAGCTCAAGGGTGAAGATATCATTAGATGAGGCGGGTGATCCGGTTTTTAAACTTGATCCTGTGATGAAGTAAGCCCTAGCATCTGCTTGGACTTCAGCATTAATTGGGAAACTCTTAGGGAATTTAATTCAACAAGCTATCATGGACAAGAAGTTAAGAGACTTATGGCAACCTTCAAGAAGGATGACAGTAGCTTAGCTGATTTACCTAACACTTATTATGTGGTCAGATTTTCCCTGGAATACGACTACATGACGGCCTTGATTGGTGGCCCTTGGACGATTTTCGGTAACTCCTTGACTATCCGTCAATGGTCTCCGGAATTCAATCCTCACACCGATGTGATATGTACGACTCCTGTGTGGATCCGGTTTTTGGGACTTCCCATGATGCTTTATGAAGAGACGACGCTGATGACATTTGCTTTCGGGGTTGCCGCCCTATCAAGGTTGACAAACGAACTTTATTCTCGGACAGATGCCGCTTTGCTAGGGTTTGTGTGGAGGTGGACCTAACCAAACCTATGAAGGGGGCGATCACAGTGGATGATTGCAAGATTCACGTGGAATACGAGGGTCTTTCTCTCCTTTGCACCACGTGCGGATCGTACGGGCATCAGCACTTGCGATGCCCTAAAACAGTGAACATGGATGATCCAGTGGAGGCCGCTGCTGTTGCTAGCATCATCGCACCTGATAACCGAACTCTTGGGCCTGTTGATAATGCCCCGCGTCAACGCAAGCATAAAGGCAAAGTAAGCACATCGAAAGAGCCAAAGAAATCCAAGACCAATGCGAATCAATTTGCAGCCCTCCAGGTTGAAGATGCAACGCCTCCTCTCACTGTTCACGAGGCTAGGGCTTCGGTCAAGGAAAAGGCAAGTACGTCGGTCTTCGGCAGTCAGAGTATCTTTACCGACAAGAAAGGAAAGGCTGTCTTAACCTCGGATGTTGTAACGGCACCTCCAAAGCCTAAACAAAAGAACCAATCCAGGAGCAGGACTCTCTCGGGGTCGAGCCAAGGTGGCAAGCACAATGGCAAACAAAAGAAGGATGAGATGGCCTCGTTTCGTCTTGGTCGTGACTAATGATGATCCGGCTGCCAACCAAAATGACCAAGTCATGGCTCTTGATACTTTGAAGAGGCCGTGTCTCTGACCAATCTCCATCCTTCCGGGTCCGAAGCATCCGTTTCCTCTGGCTGTCAATGAAGTGCATCCTTTGGAATTGTTATGGCGCCGGGAAACCGGGCTTCCGAAGAGCTGCCAAGTATATGGCTAGACACTTCAAAATTAATGTTATGGCGATCTTGGAGCCCCGTATCTCTGGGGGGCATGTGATTCGCTCTACTTTGTATGGGTTAACTCTTGTATTTTAGGGCTATATTGAGTGTGTTTAGGTTAGAGTTTGTGCGTAATTGTAATATCTAGGCCGAAGACACAAGAATTCAAGAATCAAGAGTTCTAAGGCGTTTTGAGCTGTCTGCGCGACACCACTTGCTTGCGAAAGCTATATCTTGAGCTACAGAGGTCGGATTGACTTGATTCCGGTGCCATTGGAAAGCTAACTTCAAGGGCTTCAATTTATGTTCTTACACCGAAGTCAGATTCCAAGCTGAAGATGGTCAAAACAGCCTCCGAAGTGACACCAGCGATTCAGTCGAGATTCCGCGACCGCGGATTGTCCACCGCGACCGCGGTGGCTGCCGAGACGAGAAGTTCTTTTCTGTTGCAAGAGCGCGGGCGCGGTGGGAGCAACGCGACCACGGTGATGCCGAATCCGAAGCGGGCCGAAATCTTTCTATCTTGTTTCCTTTTCTATCTTTTGCCTCCTTCCTTATCTATCTCGTGGAGCTTGTTGCTTGGGCTATTTAAGGAGGAGCCAGCCTTAGGTTTTGCGATATCTTCTACATTCTACCTTCTACCAATTCTTCTCTTTTAGTTTAGTTATGGAGAGCTAGTCTCCTTGGGTTTGTTCAAGGGAGAAGCTCTGATGTATGAACTCATGAGGTTTTGGTAATTGATTTCTATCGTTTGGTTAATATTGATTCTCTTGTGCTTCATCTTATGAATGTTTATTGTTTCTTTAGGAGTCATGAACCTATTGAATTGATTTATGTTCTATTGTTGGATTAGGTTTGGACCATGGACAAAACTAATCTGTGAAAACAACTTAACCTAGACCTGTTGTCTATGCAACTAGGATTAAGAAGAGAATTGATTGTTTTATCTTACAATTGACTCGTAGCTTGATTGTTTGATATTATATCCTGCATATCCTTGTTCTCTATGCTAATTCTAGGTTAAGCGTCCTTGCCTAGGGTTATAGAATTGCTTGGACCGTGGACTTGCGATTGTTAATGATCAGGATAGGAATTAACCATAGGTGTGAATGAAATCAATGGATGAATCTATGATCGAGGAATTATATCATGAGTGGATCTTTTGAATAAACTTGTCTCTTCATCAATTGTTTCCCCATATTTGCATGTTTGTTTATTTGTTTGTTCTTTGTTTCTTAGATTAGTTTAGTTTAGATCTTTCTCTTCAATCCCCCTTTCTTTAGTTGATAATTATATTCATACTAGAAGCCATAGTTCTCTTGGGTTCGACCCCTTACTTGCTTACTATACTTAGTTTGTTTGTTTGGGTTATTTATCTTTGATCTTGGCACGACGACTTTAGCCGAGTCAAATTTTGGCGCCGTTGCCGGGGAACTTTGGTTTCTTTCTAGTATTAATATTTTTATTGGCTTTGTGTGGACCTATCTTACGGTCCGCACTTGTATATTCTGATGTCTGCTTTTAAGTTTTGTCAGTTGCAGGATGAGCCCTTTCATGGGTATTTCACTAGGTGCCAGGAAGAGTTGTATGAGCTTGCATCGTGGGGCTTAGACGTAAAGATTAAGGATGCTTGCGATTACATCTTTGGTGGGGTGACTCATGAGACCCTACTGATGTTGTACCACAAGAGCGAAGGAAATTACGTCATCTGGGAACCCATGGACCAATGGAATTTCTTTTGTGGGATCCGAGCCGACGAGGTCAAGGAGTTAGCTTCTGTCAAAGATCCGCGCCCGCGCTCACCAACCCGCGCCCGCGGAAATTTGACAGATGCTACGGAGTTTTCTTCGGATGATGAGCCGCGACCGCGGTCCCCAAATCCGCAACCGCGGTCACCTGAGCCGCGACCGCGTTCCCCTGAGCGCGCCCGCGGAAATACCCCAGAGGCATCCCCCGAGTTCTCCGGAGAAAGGCGAGCGCGACACGCATGTCGCGAGGTCCTCGGTGCCCCTTGCTTTGAATGTGCTACGGTGGAAGGGCACTACTACCTTCCTCGCAGCTCAGCCCCTGTGTCGTATGAGGAAACGGAGGATTTCCCCCTGGAGGAAAACCGCGACCGCGGCCCACAAACCGCGCCCGCGGCCTCTAAGGAGGCTTCTCCGCCGGTGCTCAAGCACGAGACTGTCTCCCCCAACAATGTTCCGGGCCGTGTTATAAAGCTCAATTACCCCATCTCAATGCCAAAGGGGCTCCCCGAGTTCGTTTTCGCAAAGCGAAAAGAATCCATTCAGAATGACAAGACGAAAGAAGAAGTTGATTGGGCGGTATTTGGTGAATTTTGGGATAGTTTGGAGCAAGAGGAGGTTCGAGATGATGTTATGGAGATTTCTTCTTCACCGTCAGAAACCTTCATATCCCCTTCCATGGAGATTCCTGAAATCAGCCTTGACGATCCATATATCCTTTATTCCACTTCTTCTCTCTCTTTTGATCCTGATTTTGTTCTTACATGCCAATCTTTCATTAAGGATTCTATCTTTGAGCATGCTAGGGTAGGTGATGAGTTCTTCTATGCTTTACCTCATGCTAGTTGATGAACCGGAATCTATTCGCCAATTCCGCCCGATAAGTGATGTCTCTCGTTTTGGTGGTGTTTTAGTAGTTAATTTCCCTTGTAAATATGTGTTTTTCATTCCCTTCTTTGTTAGTTTCGTTCCTTTTTAGCTTAGTTCCCGGTTTTCTTTAAGATTCGGAAACTATGCGAGTTTGTTATGATTTGTAGGTGAAATGGCTTATTTGAGGACATTTTGGAGAAGCATCTAAGGAGGAGCTAAGCAAAGGAGTCAAGGAACGGAAGAGCCATACAAAGATCAAAGAGGAACCAAAGGAAGACCAAGAAGAGACAAGGATCGAGGCCCAGGACCGAGTACCACCAAGTCGGGCCCGAGTTCGAGCAACCAGAGCACAGGACCGACGTTCCCAACGTCGGGCCCGAGGTCCCCAACGTGTCGATCCATGTCGGCAATTGAGAAGATTAGGCTCCAAGGCACAAAGGTTGTGATCTTCCAATTTTGCCCTTCTTCTAATTTGGAATTCCTTGGTCCCCAATCAAGAGAAAAGGATAATTAGAGGGAGATTAGAGAAAGGAAGGCTTGGAGAGCAAGGAGAAGATAGGAGGAGGAGAAGAGGAGGAAATCGGTGGTGCTAGAGAGAGTTTTAGTGAGTTTGTACTTGATTTGCTTTGGATTTAGTAGAATTAAGACTTGGATCTTGTGAACCCTTTGAGATTTGAATGCAATTTGAGTTTGATTTCAGATTTCAGATTGAGATTTGCTTGCTTTTCCATTTGATTGCTTTTTACTGTTACTTGATGGAGTAGATTCCATAGTCTTGGGCTATGGGGGCAACCCCTAGCTAGGATTGGGTAGGAACCCCCAATTCCATAGCCTTTGAGTGCTTGATCTATGAATCCTCTCCACACTAAGCTTCAATTCTCTTGTGGAAACAAGGGACATAGGGCTTGTGATTGGTAAGAGTAAGCGAAAGTGATCTCTAACCCATCACTAGACCTAACATCGAAGGAGAGTGAAAACTCCCTTGGGTCGAAGTGTAGAGTGGAGGGATCGAAGGCTAGCAACCTCGATCTCACAAGGATCAACACTTATTGGCTGAGTTGGGGTGGAATTACCCAAGTCTAGTTAGGGAAGGAACCCAAAAACCCAAGACCGATCTACTATTTGAGCAAGACCGAGTTCCCCAGTACATCGGGCCCGACGTAGTGTAAGTCGGTCCCGGCCAAACTGACCTTGATCCACCCTCGGACCGAAGTGACTTGTGTCGGTGCGAGGTGATTTCTATTGTTTTTCCTCGTTTTGCCTTTCTTTTATCTCTTTTTAGTCTTTCTGGTATTCTCAACGCACGAACTCCCGTGTGTTCGACACCCTACCTCTTTACTACAATTGAGGTTCGGTTTATAAATTTAAATTTTGACCACCACACCCGGACCGATCAGAATTTTGGCGCCGTTGCCGGGGAGTTCTACTTGTTTGAGGTACCCATCTTTTGTTGAGTTTTTGATTTGGTAGTGATTTGGGTGAAGGACTAGCCCGAACCCCTTGTTTGTTTTGATTCGGTTTTGTTTGTGTCTTTGGTTGTAGGTGTATGCGAGCTCGTTCCGTCCGAGGAACACTTGAGCTTAATTTTGTGTGTGATCCGGAGAGTATTCTAAAACAAGCCCGAAAGAAGAAGAGGATGGAGGACCAAGCCCGTGATGAGGAGGTTGAAAGGATGAGAGCCGACATGGCTCGAATGCAACTTGAAATGGCAAACCGAGATGCCGAGGCCCGGAGAGAGCGGGAGCAAAAGATGAGATTGGAGGCTCAAATCAACACTCAACCCCGGAATGCTAGACAATACATACATCCGGAGTTGAAGGTGCCCGAACTGGCCATCGTCTTGCCGGAGGTGTCAAAGAATTTTGAGATCAAAACTCAATTTATCTCACTCATCAAGAGAGAGCAATTCCAAGGGAGACCGAATGAGTGCCCGATCGAGCATGTGAAGCAATTCAAAGACCTATGTGAGACCATCTCGATGGATGACGAGACACTTGAGTAAGTGCTACTCAAAGCCTTCAAGTGGTCGTTGGGAGGTAAGGCGTTGCATTGGTTGGAGAGCCAAGCACCTCGTTCCATCACATCATGGAGGGCTCTCAATGAAGCATTCTTGATGAAATTCTTCCCGCCCACCAAGACGACGGAGCTTAGAAGGAAGATAGCGAGCTTTCAACAAGGAGCCCACGAGCCACTCTTCGAGGCTTGGGATCGATTCAAAGAGATGTTGAGGGCATGTCCAACGCATGGGCAACAACCTTATGTCCTTCAAGACATTTTCTTACAAGGAATCAACCCCGCCACCAAGGATAAATTGAACCTTCATACCGATTGTGGGTTCATTGACTTGCCTCCGGAGCAAGCGTGGGAGTTGCTAGACAAGCTCTCCGATTATGAGGCCATGTATGGAGTCAATCAAGTGAACAAGGAAGTGAGAGTCCATGGAGACGGTCCGAAGGGGCTCTACGATCCAAAAAGTGAAGAGGTGGATAAAGATGTGAAGATCCAATTCTTGGAGGATGAGTTGAACAAGATGTGGAGGAAGATGGGTCATCTCCAACAAAACACAAGAGCTTGTGAAGAGTGTGGTTCTTTGAAGCATGGAGCCCAAGATTGCCCAAATGAGCGCCAAGTCCGATTGGCCGAGCAAATTGAGGAGGCTCAATATGTTCAAAGGAATTTCGGAGGGAGAGCCAATTTCAACAATGGAGGAAGGTGGAACCAAGGCCAAGCTAGTGGCTACAACAACAACTTCAACCAAAACGAGCCAAGGGCCCCAACCACCACCATATCGACCTCCGGGATTCTATGAGCAAGCACCACCATGGGCTCAAGATTTGAAGAATCAAGTCACCAACATGGAGAGAAAATTTGATGATCAATTCAAGGAGTTGGGTGTTTGGAGAAGGCAAGTAGACAACCAATTTGTTCACATGGCGAATCAACTTCCAAGAGAAGAAGGGAGACCCCCGGGCCGACCCGAGGAGAATCCCCGTGCTCAACAACAACAAAATGAAGTTCGAGCCATAGGATTGAGGAGTGGACGGAGTTTACCCGAGCCACAAGTTCCAAGGACAAGAGAAGAAGGTCGGACCGAGGTTCCCAGCACCTCGGGCCCGACGTACCCAGACGTCGATCCAGTAGACGGAGGAGGCCCCCTGAGTTGGACCGAGGTTGAGCATAACTCGGGCCCGACATGCCCTGTAGTCGGCCCGATGTCCCCAGAAGCTCCCTGCCCCGAGACCGAGGTTCCTGAAGTCGGTCTCGAAGCCACACCAAAGTCGGTCCAAGCTGAAGATGTCGAGAGAAGTCAAGATCGATCCAAGGAGGTGAATCCAACCAAGAAACAAGGAGGCACAACTCTTCCATATCCTTTGATGAAGCCCAAGGAGATTGTTGAGGGCAAGTTCAGGCGGTTCTTGAAGCTTTTGCAAGGCTTGAACATCACCATTCCGTTCACCGATGCTCTAAGTGAGATGCCATCCTATGCAAAGTTCTTGAAGGAAATCTTGAGCAAGAAGAGGTCAATTGTTGAGATGCAAGATGAGGTGAAGATCTTGGAGCTACCTCAAAAGCTAGGTGATCCCGGAAGATTTGCCATCACCGTGGGGATTGGATCCCAAAACTTCAAGGCTCTTTGTGATTTAGGAGCAAGCATATCGGTTATGCCCATGAGCATATGGAGAAGGGCTAACCTCGGAGATATGGAACTGGTTGATATGAGTCTTACTATGGCCGATGGTTCATCAACAAAGGCCACCGGAATTCTAGATGACGTCCCGGTTAGAGTTGGAAGATATTTTGTGCCCGATGATTTTGTGATCCTCGACATGAAAGAAGATCCGATGGTGCCCATGATTCTCGGAAGGCCGTTTCTAGCCACGGCGGGTGCCAAATTCGATGTGAGAAATGGGAAGGTCACTTTCGAGATTGGGGAGGAAAAGGTGGAGTTCCATTTCAACAAGGCTCTTAATGAGCCGGATGCTTTGGCAATCTTGAAGTTGGAGGAAAATGCCAAGCGCAAGAGAGAGGAGTTGGAACCCACAAGAGAAGAAGAAGTACCATTGAGAGATCATGACATGGTCAATGTTCAAGTCCATGAGGAACCAAGAGATGGAGATAGCCCACCAAGCCATGAGGAGTATCCTTCTCAATATCCTTTTGATGTGGGCGACTCTTACATTTGTTTAAGTGATTTGAAAGAAGATCTAGAGGATGACTACCTTTGCTTGAGTGATTTGCAAGAAGACTTAAGTTATAATGTCATTGAGTCCCCTAGAAATTCTTTAGATTTTTGTGGTGTAGGTAATGAAGAGCAAGTTGAGAAGATACAAGAGATGCCAACCTACATTTTGGAGGAGAAGAATGATGGAGAATTTGGAGGCCACACTTTCATCAAACACAAATGGTGGTACTTTGGCTATGAGGAGTGTGGAGATGCATATGACAAGGAGGATCAATTCACCGTTTTTCACCCTCCTTGAAGGGTAGAGGTTAGAAGTCAAGCTAGTGACTTAAAAGAAGCGCTCCTCGGGAGGCAACCCGGGTTTAGTAGGTTCATTTTCGTAGTTTCTAGTTTGTTTTTCTTTGCCTTAGCTTAGATTCTTTCTAATCTCTCTTTAGCATGTGTTTTGTGGATATATGTGTTATGTGAGCTTCATGATCATGTGTGATATTTGTGGAAATGATGCAATGACTTGTGGGTAGACAATTGCCAAGACGAGGGATTTTTAGGAAACCAAAACGGGTAGGACCGAGGTACCCAGTACCTCGGGCCCGAGGTCCCTAACGTCGGTCCAGCATTGCCGGTCCACTTTGGACTTGACTTTGGACGAAATTTCTATTATACCCTTCTGACCTAACTTTGTCTTCTACCCCATTTAAGCCCCCTTTCCCATACCAAACACCCATCACCCCCATAACTACCTTCCCAAAATACCAAGTCCCCTTCAAAACCCCCAAATCGATCCATCCCTCCACCATACTCGAACCTCAAGCAAATCTCACCACACATCTCGATCCATACCCCTAGCACCCTCAAGCATTGATCCAAAGGCCAAAAATCCCAACAAAATCCCATAGATCTTCATCCCTCTTCTAGACCTAGAAGAGAAATTTGGGTTCTAAGAAGTTGATTGCTAGAAGTCCTTGTTTCTTCATATTTGGTATGTGAATCTCAATCTCTACTTGATTCTTTGTGAATTTCATGCTTTCATTGCTAGATTTGAGATATGCCATGATTGAGTGAGCTTAGACCTTGAGCATCCATGGTGATTTGCATGCATTGTGAAATTTGTGCTTAATTGTTGCAAAAACCTACTTGGAACTTCGATTGATGATGAGAATTGGTTGATTTTGAGTTTTAGGAGCATGATAGAGTGTTTTATGGGTGAAAAGAGGTAGAGAAGTCGGATTAGAGTCGGTCCGAGGTACCTAGAACCTCGGGACCGATGTTGAAAGTCGGTCCAAGACTAGGACCGAGGTTGAGAACCTCAGACCCGATGTCCTTTGTTCGTCTGTCTTATGCTTTTCGACTTTCCCTTGTGTGAGCTTTAGGATTCATGAGCTTGAATGTTTGTTATAGCATGTTTATCATGATATATCTTGTAGCTTGACCATTGAAATGTGATTCTTTGTTCATGCATGATTGGATTTTGTGGATTGAGTGTGTTAAGAACAAGTATGGGGTCATTTCCTTACATGATGAGTTGTTTGTTGTGAAGGCTTGTGAGTTTGTTGTGATTGTATAGATTTTATCTTGGAGTTCTTTGTGTTGATTGTGTGTAGGTACCATGTCTACCCGAGCATCTTCTTCAAGGATGGAGAAAGCAACAAGAAAGTCTAAGAAGTCGTCCAAGAGGGTCCAAAGGATGGACGATGTGCGCTTCGAAGATGATGATGTGGCTAGAGAGTATGAGCGACTCATGGGTCTATCTCACCACACCCGATGGTTAGATTGGGAGTCCATTAGGAAGATGTGCATGGATGAGGCTCTTATTCGGTGCTACTCTCATATTGGGCTCAACGTCTTGCTAAGGTGGAACAACATTCACTATCCCGCCTTGACGTCCGAGTTCATGGCGACTTTCAAGTGCACCTATGAAGGGGTCGAGAGTGAAGGCATGATTTCCTTCCAAATGGGCAACGAGTTGCACGAACTCTCTCGTCCGAGTTCATGTCGTTGTAGTATAGTGGTAAGTATTCCCGCCTGTCACGCGGGTGACCCGGGTTCGATCCCCGGCAACGGCGCCAATTTGATAGCGGTATTTTAGTCGCCTTTAATACCTATCAAAGTAAACCTAACAACCCAACTAACGTAGTAGGGAAGTAAGAGTCGATCCCACAGAGACTCAGGTTTTCAATATTTATTGCTATGCTACTCAGGAAAAAGGAGGGTTTTGAATATGAATCTAAGAACTAAACTAATTAAACATGCAAACTAAGAATGATTTGTAAAGTATGAGAGAAGTATGCTCAACTAGTTAATATCCATTGCGAACTTGATTATTGATCATTGATGATCAAAATTCTCTTTTTACCTTGACTAATCTATTGCGGAATGCTAATAACCCAGCTTCATGGAATTATTAATCCTACTTCAATTCTAATTATTAGCCCGACCGGTACTAACAACCATAATTATCAAATAACCTAAGAGACCTCCTAGATTCAATTTGACAACAGCATTAAGATTCAAGTATCAAGAGAAACATGCATTCAGAGCAACCAGACATCTAAATAACACGCGATTGAATTCTTTTCTCTAATCAACTAGTCCTACCAGTCCTAGATTGATTAAAGGTTCTACTTATGATCTAACTAACACCTACCGGTAATTAGAAAGATCTAGTTGTAATTCAACCTAGAGAATCAATTAGATGGCCAGTCTAACAAAACCCTAAATCAAACTTATTCAATTAAGCACAGAGAAAACAATCTAGTCAAGGGAAATTAAGAACAATCAAACCTCACAATAATACTTCGTTCACAACTTCAATTAACTAGTCAAGCAAAAGGAGTTTAGCTACTCAAAGACATTGAAAAGCTTACAAAGTTTCCCATAGGGTTCTTGTTCTCCAAGTCTCCAATAACCAATCAAAGATTCAAAAGATAATTCAAACCTAGAACTAGGGCTAACTATATATAATATGTCTTCCAAAAATATATCTAAAAGGTAACCCACAAGGGCCCAACAATATCTCGTACACAATCACGTCATATCGCGGACACGGGGGAAAACTCGGGTAGGAACACCCAAAACTCGGTCGAGTTATCAATGCCTTGCCCGCGTTTCCACCACAGAACGTAAAAGCCCGAAACGCGGTTTGACCACCTAAGACGCGGCCGCGTCCTGTGAGTCCCAGCCCGCGTCTCACGTTCTGTACGTGGTTTCCTCTCGTTCTTGGGTCGGCTCGTCCCTTGGGCATGTTTCATGGCTTGATCTCTTTTTCCACCATCTCCAATGCTTCGGCTTGCACCTCCTCTACACTCGTTGTCTTCACATCTATAATTAAAAACCACAACAAAGTGTAGATATCCGAATCTTTCTAACAAACTACAAAACTAATAAAACTAACTAAAACCAAACCAAAAACCATGAAAATTCTAACTAAACATGCCCTAAAACACTACCTAATATGTGTCTATCAGTTGATAATGAGAAGGTGGACTATCTTTGGAGGTTTGTAGCCGGAAGAAGTGAGATGAGAAAAGGCGCATCGACAAATGAGATAGCAAATCCACTCTTCCGAGTCATGATCCGAGCCTTGGGTTGTTCCATCTTTGCTAGGCATGAATTGAGCAAGCCAATAAAGGAGGAGGCCATGCTACTCTATGAGATGTTGTTTGAGAATAAGAAGCCAATGAACCTCGTATGGGAATGGGTGAAGATGGTGAGGGATTTCCAAAGTTCCTCATGGATCTATTTCGGAGGCGTGATAGCCATGTTGGCTCATCGTCTTGAGGTGGACTTGTCTACCTACACGCCGGCCCCAAATGGTGTGGAGTTCATGGACCTAAAGTACTTCAAGAAGGCCAACATTATCAAAGAGAAGCAAATAACCGGTGCCACCACCTACTTAACCCCACACTCCAACTTCGACAAGGTGCACATTCCCTTGGGGCCACGTCTCTTCAACCTCACAAGTTACTACAATTGGTACCAAGTGTGGGTGGGCAAAGAGAATCCATATGGAGAGCCGGAGGGGACACTTGAGTGTAGGAGACAAGCACAACACATTCGTTTCACTACTCCTCAAGCTTCCCCGGACACCGAAGAAGAAGAGCCCAACCAAGATGAGTTCGTGAGAAGAGATGACATGGACGTGGACTTGCCTAGAGATGGAGAAGAAGAAGAAGAAGAAGAAGAAGAAGAAGGTGGTTACCACAATTTGCTCACCGACCACGCCCCAACACTACTAGACCGAGGTGCATCCCATGTCGGGCCCGATGTTCATCAACGTCGGTCCGACGTCTATATTGCCCGATCCGGTCCCGAGCCGATTAGAAAGGGGTGAGGGAAGTGGAGCACCACAAGCACCACCGAGCTATGGAGGATATGAAGGGTATGCCCAATGGTACGGGCCCGGAATGGTGTTCTCCGAGCCTCAACAATCGGTGGACATGAACTTTTTGGCCAACTAATTGTCGCATCTCCAACTACAACAATCTACAATGCTTCAAGAGGCACACTAACTCAACCTACAACAACAACACCTCAACATCCAACAACAACAACTTTTCCACCACCAAGAAGACTTCCAAGCTCAATTTGAAGAGGTGAACCGCAACATAGCCTACACGAGACGTGATGTGGATGACTTAAGGGCGGCCGAGGACCAAAGATGGAACGTCCAAGAAAGTTTCAATTCATGGATGACCGGGAACTTCTCTTCCCGTGAAGATCAATGGACGCGTCCCGCACCACAAATTCAACCGCCAAGTCACGACCCTTTCCACGACCAAGTGTATGAGCGAGAGCGGCAAGCACGGCTTCAAAGGAGACGCCGCGGCCACCCCCCGAACTAAGCCTCAACAAGTCATTCAAGAATAAGAAAATTGTGAGCTTTCTCTACTCTTCTCTTTACTTTTAAGTTTTGATTTCTTTTGATGAGGAAATCAAAATTTTAAGTATGGGGTGGGTTAGTAGCTCATAGTTCCATGTGTGTTTGTGTTTCTTTTGTTTAAGGGAAGTTTCATTTTAGGTTAGTGGCATGATATGTGATGCATGAATGATGATTGAATTTTATGGTATGAATAGGATGAGTTTGTTTGAGAAAATTTTTGCAAAAATCCATAAAAATTTGAAAATTTTCGTGTGAAAAACAACAACAGATTTTGATTTTGGACTAGGAATTCCCATCTTAGATGTCCATATGAGAGCTAATGATGATGTGAGCATGTAAAATCCTTTGCATATTTTTGGATAGTTTAGCCTCTAAATGAATGTTGTTTTTGATGTGATATGATGTCTTGCATGTTTTTATTGAGCACATGAGTTCTTGGATGAGGTTTTGATGCAACTAAGCTAGAGTGAACCTTGTGAGATTATTTTTGGCCATTTTAGGGATGTTTGTTCATATTGCATATCCCTCATTTTCTTGTGTGATTAGCTCATGCATACTTAGTAAAACTTGTTATTGAGGTGTTTATCTATTTTCCAAGGCCAATATGAGAATTGTTCTATGCTTTGTCACATTGATTTGAACTTTATTTCATTTAGTCACAAAATGTTCCATATCCTACCTTGAAGATAAACCGTTGCTTGTAGCCCCGTTTTAGCCTTAGACCTTTGTTTGAAACTCCTCAAAAATATGATTCCTAGCCTATATGACTTGAACCTTATGGGATTGGACTTTAGTGAGAGGTTTTGGAAGAATATTTGGAGAGTTGAGATTCTCTTTGGTTAAGGGCAAGAAATGGAGTTATAAACCAAGTGGGTAGTGCGTCTTTGTTGTGAAGAAAGAAAGAAAATGTTGGAAAAAGTAGTGGATTGAAAGCAAAGAGCTTAAGTGAAAAAAATGGGCACCGACCGAGTTAAAGTGCACATCGGGCCCGACGTATGATGCAAGTCGATCCTAGTGGAAAAAGTATGATAAATCCAACAAAAAGTATAGTGCAAAGATGAAGTGGAATGTTAAGTGAAAAGTGGGTTGAGAAAAGTAGAAAAGAAGAAAATCAAAGTCTTTTGGAGTGTGAAGTTGAAAGTGGAATAATTTGGTGAAGTTGGTGAGAGACTAGAAAGTTCAATCCCCATTGTAAGCACCACAAGACCAAAGTACTTCCTACCTTGAGAAATACCAAAAGCCCCATTACAACCCGGCCGAATAGAACCTCTTTGAGGACCTCCATTGAGCCAAGTTCATATTCTTTGTGTGCATTGTAATAGGCATCTCTAGGTGGAGGAATTGGTGATATTAACTTCAATGGTAAAGCCTTTACTTGCATGATTGTTGAGTTTGAGTGTTCCTTGCTAAAGCTAAACACATGATGAGTGATACACATTTTCATATCCCTAAAGTGAGGCTTTGTTGCATTAGACTTCATTCCTTGAACACTTGATCATGTGTGATGGCGTAATCTTGCTAGCATGTCTATCACTTGTTCTTACTTGATTTTTCATATGAGGCTTTACTTGAAGATTGTGCCTCGGTCTTGCTTACATTGTTATTGCTTGAGGAGAAGCAAGTTTAAGTATGGGGTATTCTGATGTCTCTCGTTTTGGTGGTGTTTTAGTAGTTAATTTCCCTTGTAAATATGTGTTTTTCATTCCCTTCTTTGTTAGTTTCGTTCCTTTTTAGCTTAGTTCCCGGTTTTCTTTAAGATTCGGAAACTATGCGAGTTTGTTATGATTTGTAGGTGAAATGGCTTATTTGAGGACATTTTGGAGAAGCATCTAAGGAGGAGCTAAGCAAAGGAGTCAAGGAACGGAAGAGCCATGCAAAGATCAAAGAGGAACCAAAGGAAGACCAAGAAGAGACAAGGATCGAGGCCCAGGACCGAGTACCACCAAGTCGGGCCCGAGTTCGAGCAACCAGAGCACAGGACCGACGTTCCCAACGTCGGGCCCGAGGTCCCCAGCGTGTCGATCCAAGTCGGCAATTGAGAAGATTAGGCTCCAAGGCACAAATGTTGTGATCTTCCAATTTTGCCCTTCTTCTAATTTGGAATTCCTTGGTCCCCAATCAAGAGAAAAGGATAATTAGAGGGAGATTAGAGAAAGGAAGGCTTGGAGAGCAAGGAGAAGAAAGGAGGAGGAGAAGAGGAGGAAATCGGTGGAGCTAGAGAGAGTTTTAGTGAGTTTGTACTTGATTTGCTTTGGATTTAGTAGAATTAAGACTTGGATCTTGTGAACCCTTTGAGATTTGAATGCAATTTGAGTTTGATTTCAGATTGATGATTGAGATTTGCTTGCTTTTCCATTTGATTGCTTTTTACTGTTACTTGATGGAGTAGATTCCATAGTCTTGGGCTATGGGGGAAACCCCTAGCTAGGATTGGGTAGGAACCCCCAATTCCATAGCCTTTGAGTGCTTGATCTATGAATCCTCTCTACACTAAGCTTCAATTCTCTTGTGGAAACAAGGGACATAGGGCTTGTGATTGGTAAGAGTAAGCGAAAGTGATCTCTAACCCATCACTAGACCTAACATCGAAGGAGAGTGAAAACTCCCTTGGATCGAAGTGTAGAGTGGAGGGATCGAAGGCTAGCAACCTCGATCTCACAAGGATCAACACTTATTGGTTGACTAGACCTGGGTAATTCCACCCCAACTCAACCAATAAGTGTTGATCCTAGCTAGGGGTTTCACCCATAGCCCAAGACTATGGAATCTACTCCATCAAGTAAGAGTACAAAGCAATCAAATGGAAAAGCAAGCAAATCTCAATCATCAATCTCAAATCAAACTCAAATTGCATTCAAATTCAAAGGGGTTCACAAGATCCAAGTCTTAGTTCTATTAAATCCAAAGCAAATCAAGTACAAACTCACTAGAACTTCCTCTAGCTCCACCGATTTCCTCCTCTTCTCCTCCTCCTTTCTTCTCCTTGCTCTCCAAGCCTTCCTTGAGCCTTTGAGAGTGATTTGGTGTGGGATTGTTGTTGGATAATCTCTAATCTCTCTGTAATTATCCTTTTCTCTTGATTGGGGACCAAGGAATTCCAATTTAGAAGAAGGGCAAAATTGGAAGATTACAATGTGCCTTGGAGCCTAATCTTCTCAATTGCCGACTCGGATCGACGTGCTGGGGACCTCGGGCCCGACGTTGGGAACGTCGGTCCTGTGCTCTGGTTGCTCGATCTCGGGCCCGACTTAGTGATGGTCTTGGGCCTCGATCCTTGTCTCTTCTTGGTCTTCCTTTGGTTCCTCTTTGATCTTTGCATGGCTCTTCCGCTCCTTGACTCCTTGGCTTAGCTCCTCCTTAGATGCTCCTCCAAAATGTCCTCAAATGAGCCATTTCACCTACAAATCATAACAAACTCGCATAGTTTCCGAATCTTAAAGAAAACCGGGAACTAAGCTAAAAAGGAACGAAACTAACAAAGAAGGGAATGAAAAACACATATTTACAAGGGAAATTAACTACTAAAACACCACCAAAATGAGAGACGTCAGAATACCCCATACTTAGACTTGCTTGTCCTCAAGCAATAACAATGTAAGCAAGACCGAAGCACAATCTTCAAGTAATGCCTCTTATGAAAAACTCAAGTAAGAACAAATGATAGATATGCTAGCAAGATTACATCATCACACATGATCAAGTGTTCAAGGAATAAAGTCTAATACAACCAAGCGTCACTTTAGGGATATAGAAATGTGTATCACTCATTATGTGTTTAGGTTTAGCAATGAACACTCAAACTCAACAATCATGCAAGTAAAGACTTTACTATTGAAGCTAATATCACCAATTTCTCCACCTAGAGATGCCTATTACAATGCACACAAAGAATATGAACTTATCTCAATGAAGGTCCTCAAAGAGGTTCCATTCGGCCGGGTTGTAATGGGGCTTTTGGTGTTTCTCAAGGTGGGAATCACTTTGGTCTTGTGGTGCTTACAATGGGGATTGAACTTTCTAGTCTCTCACCAAACTCACCAAATTCTTCCACTTTCAACTTCACTCATCCAAAAGACTTTGATTTTTTTTTTTCAACTTTCAACCCATACTTCACTAAACATTCCACTTCATCTTTGCACTAAACTTTTTATTGGATTTTTTTCACTTTTCCACTAGGATCGACTTGCACACTAACTCGGGCCCGATGTGCACTTTAACTCGGTCGGTACCCTTTTCTTACACTTAAGCACTTTGCTTTCAATCCACTACTTTTTCCAACTTTTCTTTCTTTCTTCACAACAAAGATGCACTACCCACTTGGTTTATAACTCTCCAAATACATTCCAAAACCTCTCACTAAAGTCCAATCTCATAAGGGTCAAGTCATATAGGCTAGGAATCATATTTTTGAGGAGTTTCAAGCAAAGGTCTAAGGCTAAAACGGGGCTACAAACAACGGTTTCTCTTCAAGGTAGGATATGGAACATTTTGTGACTAAATGAAACAAAGTTCAAATCAATGTGACAATGCATAGAACAAATCTCATATCGATCTTGGAAAATAGATAAACACCTCAATAGCAAGTTTTACTAAGCATGCATGAGCTAATTCACACAACAAAATGAGGGATAAGCAATATGAAGAAGCATCCCTAAAATGGCCAAAAAGATATCTCACAAGGTTCACTCAAGCTTAGTTGTATCAAAACTCATTCAAGAACTCATGTGCTCAATAAAAACATGCAAGACATCATATCACATCAAAAGCAACATCCATTTAGAGGCTAAACTATCCAAAAATATGCAAAGGACTTTACATGCTCACATCATCATTAGCCTTCATATGGACATCTTAAGATGGGAATTCCTAGTCCAAAAAAAACAAAATCTTTTTGTTCTTTTTCAACACAATTTTTCAAAATTTTATGGATTTTTCGCAAAAATTTTCTCAAACAAAACAAACAAACTCATCCATTCATACCATAAAATTCAATCATCATTCATGCATCACATATCATGCCACTAACCCAAAATGAAACATTCCTTAAACAAAACAAACGCAAACACACATGGAACTATGAACTACTAACCCACCCCATGCTTAAAATTTTGATGTCCTCATCAAAAGAAATCAAAACTCAAAAGTAAAGAGAAGAGTAGAGAAAGCTCACAATTTCCTTATTCTTGAATGGCTTGTTGAGGTTTAGTTCGGGGGGTGACCGCGGCGTCTCCTTTGAAGTCGTGCTTGCCGCTCTCGCTCATACACTTGGTCGTGGAAAGGGTCTTGACTTGGCGGTTGGATTTGTGGTGCGGGACGCGTCCATTGATCTTCACGGGAAGAGAAGTTCCCGGTCATCCATGCATTGAAACTCTCTTGGACGCTCCATATTTGGTCCTCGGCCGCCCTCAAGTCATCCACATCACGTCTCGTGTAGGCTATGTTGCGGTTCACCTCATCAAATTGAGCTTGGAAGTCTTCTTGGTGGTGGAAAAGTTGTTGTTGTTGGAAGTTGAGGTGTTGTTGTTGTAGATTGATTTGGTGTGCCTCTTGAAGTATGCTTGCTTGTTGAAGTTGGAGATGCGCCATTTGGTTGGCCAAGAAGTTCATGTCCACCGATTGTTGAGGCTCGGGGAACACCATTCCGGGCCCATACCATTGGGCATACCCTTCATACCTTCCATAGCTCGGTGGTGCTTGTTGTGCTCCAATTCCCTCACCCCTCTCAAATCGGCTCGGGACCGGATCGGGCAAAAAGACGTCGGACCGACGTTGATGAACATCGGGCCCGACATGGGATGCACCTCGGTCCAGTAGTGTTGGGGCGTGGTCGGTGAGCAAATTGTGGTAACCACCTTCTTCTTCTTCTTCTGCATCTCTAGGCAAGTCCACGTCCATGTCATCTCTTCTCACGAACTCATATTGGTTGGGCTCTTCTTCTTCTGTGTCCGGGGAAGCTTGAGGAGTAGTGAAACGAATTTGTTGTGCTTGTCTCCTACACTCAAGTGTCCCCTCCGGCTCTCCATATGGATTCTCCTTGCCCACCCACACTTGGTACCAATTGTAGTAACTTGTGAGGTTGAAGAGACGTGGCCCCAAGGGAATGTGCACCTTGTCGAAGTTGGAGTGTGGGGCTAGGTAGGTAGTGGCACCGGTCACTTGCTTCTCTTTGATAATGTTGGCCTTCTTGAAGTACTTAAGGTCCATGAACTCCACACCATTTGGGGCCGGCGTGTAGGTAGACAAGTCCACCTCAAGACGATGAGCCAAGATGGATATCATGCCTCCGAAATAGATCCATGAGAAACTTTGGAAATCTCTCACCATCTTCACCCATTCCCATGCGAGGTTCATTGGTTTCTCATTCTCAAACAACATCTCATAGAGTAGCATGGCCTCCTCCTTCATTGGCTTGCTCAATTCATGCCTAGCAAAGATGGAACAACCCAAGGCTCGGATCATGACTCGGAAGAGTGGATTTGCTATCTCATTTGTCGATGCGCCTTTCCTCATCTCACTTCTTCCGGCTACAAACCTCCAAAGATAGTCCACCTTCTCATTATCAACATAGGCCTCTTCTCTCGGAAATGGGAACCGAAATTAGTGCGCCAAGTTCCGGAGAGAGAGTTCGTGTAACCCGTTGCCCATTTGGAAGGAAATCATGCCTTCACTCTCGACCCCTTCATAGGTGCACTTGAAAGTCGCCATGAACTCGGACGTCAAGGCGGGATAGTGAGTGTTGTTCCACCTTAGCAAGACGTTGAGCCCAATATGAGAGTAGCACCGAATAAGAGCCTCATCCATGCACATCTTCCTAATGGACTCCCAATCTAACCACCGGGTGTGGTGAGATAGACCCATGAGTCGCTCATACTCTCTAGCCACATCATCATCTTCGAAACGCACATCGTCCATCCTTTGGACCCTCTTGGACGACTTTTTAGACTTCCTTGTTGCTTTCTCCATCCTTGAAGAAGATGCTCGGGTAGACATGGTACCTACACACAATCAAAACAAAGAACTCCAAGATAAAATCTATACAATCACAAAAAAATCACAAGCTTCCACAACAAATGATGTCCGCGTTTTTAGGTAGATTTTTAGGGTCTAGATAGGTTAGTTTGAGTTGTGTTTCGTAGTTGAGTCATGTGTTTTTGAGTCTTTTTGCATAAGTTTTCGTATTTCCTTGAGATTCGGAAACTACGCGCTTTTGTGTCGTTTTGTAGGTGTATTGAAGCTTGAGGACGAGTTTGGAGTGAAGCTAGGAGAGGATAGACGAGCTAGGAGGAAGATTAAGTGGACAAGCCAAGAAGAAGAGCTAAAAAGGAGCAAAAGCAAGAAGAGAAGTGAAGAAATCGACCCCAAGATCGAGCCCAAGGAGGTCGTGCTCGAGCCATTTGACCAAACTTGGAGCGCAAGGAACAAAATTCTCAGGTTCGACCCTAAAGGGGTCGATATCGACCCTATGGAGGGTCGAACGCGCGTGACCGACTTCTTCTATCCGGATTACATGTTGAAGTTTCCTAATCTGCATTTTAGGAAGGTGTTTTGTTTGTGTTTCCTAGTTAGATTAGGACTCCTTTTTGTCTATAAAAGGAGGTGGAACCTATAGTTTTTGAGATACATTCAATCAATTAATCAATCAAGACTTGGAGAGTTAGGGAGAAGACTTGGAGAGCAAGTTTGAGGTTTGTAAGATTGATCTTTGGTTTTTAGTCGAATTTTAGTTTGGTTTGATGATGTCTTCTTCTTCTTCTTCCTTGTTTCTCTTTGCCATGTGTGAGTAGTTTTCTTAAGTTCTAGGGTTGGGCAAAAACCCAACACAATCATGCATGTTTAAAACTTAAATTCATGACTTGAATGCTTGATGATCATATCTAACCTATCTTGTGCTTAATCCTTGGTGAAAATTGAGGCATGTCTTGTAATTAACCCTAGCGAAAGTGAAAAGTTAGTTGCTTGACTATATCTAATAGGATTATTTGCGAAAGTTGATATTCCTAGGTTAAAGGATAGGTAGAAAGTTGTTTGATTTGCGAAAGTTGATTGAATAACTTGAATTGTTTGCGAAAGTTAAACTTTTCTATGATCTAGATGGCATGATAGTTGTGAATCCTTGTTAAAAGCATGTATGGTTGTTGTTGTGGTAGCCCTAGCCCTAGGATTTGCCCTTTTTTATTGATTGAAATTCATATCTTTTGCCTTGATCCCGACTCCCTCCGTCGTGTTCGAGTTGTTGTTTGTGATTTTGTGTGTTCGTGCCTCTTTTGCTCTCAGGATCGACCCACTTAGGGTCGAGATCGACCGTCTTCAGGTCGAGCCTGAGTCTATTTGTTTGCGTTTCTTTTGCTCTCTTCGTAGTTTATCGATTAAACTTAGCACTACTCTCGCTCCCGTGGACGATCCTGACTTCGCTATACTCAGCGGGGTCTTGAATACAAATTTATTTGTTCGAGAAACCCTTCAACAAATTGGCGCCGTTGCCGGGGAGTGTGCAATAGTGCCTAGTTTAGTTGATATTTGGGTGAGGGACTAGCCCAAACCCTTTGTTTGTTTTTGATTTGATTTTTTTGTTGTTTTTGTCTTTAGGTTAGATATAGCCATGGCGACCTATGAGACCCTTGCTAGAGAGTTGGCCGATCTTCATCTCGAAATGCTAATCCTCCAAAGAGAAATAGATGCCAAGGCTTATGCGGCTCAAAGAGCACGAGAAGCCCGAAAAAGAGCACAAGAAGCCCGAATATACCTCCAAGCACAAGTCAACGCCTTCCAAGAGGGCGCTCTGGCTCAATATCAATTTCAAGAGCTCGTTAGCGAGCCTCCTAGAGTCGTTATCGACCTTCCTTGCAAAAGTGAGCTTCCCAACGATGCTTGTTCTCCTCCCGAGGCTCTTAGGTTGGATCTTGACCCTCCTTCTATGGCCATGGAGCCTTCCGCTGTGCATATTGAGCCTCTATCCGAGTCATGCCCTCCACTCATTCTAAGCCAATCATTCCTCATCACAACCGGAGCTATCATAGATGTTAAGAAGGGACTCGTATAATATTCTAGTGGTGAAGAGAAAGTAGAGGTCCGCTTCGACAATACTTTGAAAGAGAATCGTGAAGAGGAGATGAAGAGTTTGGGGGATGATCTGGAGGAGATTTTCTTGCTAGATGAGTCCGAGAAAAACCAAGTCGAGACCCAAGTTGAGGAAGAGAGTCTCTTTCTAGGAGAAGGTGAAATTGAGGTGGTGAATGCCCAAGAGGATGAAGTATGGACGGGGTCTTTGCTACCAATGTTGAAACCAAACCCACTTATGGAGGAACGTGAAGAAAATGTGGTCGGGTTTGGACATTCATTGACCCCGGATGCTAGCAAAGAGTGGGCAAATCATGAAGAGATGAAGATCGTCACTGTGGGTCCTTTCGACTTTCCTAAGTCAATCATGGTCCCTAGGCTTGAAGGTGCCTACAAGTTCTATCATTTTCCCTTCAAGATAGGACGCAAGGAGCTATGGACCTACAAGGATCCCTTTGTTGAGTATTGTGAGACACCACCGCACCCACCAAGTTGGTTTTATCCTAACCCTTGTCACGAAAGCTATTCTTGCGCTTTTGATAAGTTGAAACGATCTTTGAGTGCTATATCATTATTATTCAATTTATCAATATGCTACATATGCTTTCATGAGGTTTCTTCACAGGACTTTGACAGGTTACTTAGAGCCTTGACGATGTCCGATCATAGGGATTGAGCTCAGGAACTTCTCGTCAAGCTAACGACGTTAAACAAGCGCTTACGGGAGGCAACCCGGTCTTTAGATTAGATTTCTTTGTTTTTATTTTGTTTTCGATTTTTTTTTAGATTTGATTTTTCTAACCTTCCTTAGATTAGAATAGGATATACATTTGTTTGGATAGGATCTTTGTGGGATTTTTGCAAGGTTCTAAGCTTCAAATTCGGGCTCAAAAAGGATGGGAGAAGACAACTTGACATGAGGTACATGAGCCCTCAGGACCGACCCCATGACGGTGGATCACGACCTCCTCCTTACTCTGCCTCTCCCTCATCCACCTCTCAGGATCGACCCTAAGGGGGTCGATCTCGACCCCCCCTCAGGGTCGTGCCAGCACACTATGCCTTCTATGCTCCTTCTCCAATCCAAGCTTCAATAAGATTCATTGTGAGTTTTCTTCTTCTTTTCTCTTTACTTTTTCATATGTTTTCATGAATGGGGACATTGCATGATTTAAGTATGGGGTGGGGAAGAAGAAATCTCACATGTTGTATATAATTGAGTCTTTGAGTAGTTTGTTTGTTTGATAGTTTTATTTGTCAAGAGAAAGCAATTGAAAAATCCAAAAAAAATTAGAAAATGTCAAAAATCCAAAAAAATTGAAAAATGTCGAAAAACCCAAAAATAATTGTATGTTTTGTTTTAGGATAGAAGAGCATTCCATCTTAGATGTCCTATGATGAAAATTAATTTTCATGCTTGTCATGTAATTCCTTTGGCATAATTGGATAGTGTAGCCCATGTTTATGAGAAATTTCTCTTGATTGTGAAAAATGACTTGTGATGAAATTGAGCATATGTGTTTTGAGTGAAAGTAGTTGCAATCCAACAAATTTTTACCTAGTGAGAATTTGGCCTTATAGGGAGAACATCCTTAATTCCCTCTTCTTTGTTTGTGTGATTTTGCTCTCTTTATGCATATGTCTCTTGTTATTGATATGGTTATCTATTTCTTGAAACCGCTATGAGATTGTTCATGCATGTTGATTGTGATTAAGATGTTATATTTTTAGCCCATATTCTTCCATTCCTACCTTGAATTATCTTTGCTTGAAACCCCGTTCTAGCCTTAGCCTTTTTTGTTTGAAGCTCCACAAAAATTATCCCTAGCCTATATTAGCCTGACCCTATTCCGGGAATCGAACTTAGATGAAGAGTGTTGGGAATAAGTTTTGTTGAGTGACATTTGTGTTGGGTTTGAAAGAGGTGACATTGTAAAAGGGTAGAAAACAACTTGTTGAGGAGTAGTTGTTAGGCAAAAATTGTTAAAATAAAACAACTATGCACAGACACATCTTATATATTTTTTTAAGTTCGACCCTTATCTGTACATCCTTACAACTCTGAAAATAATACAGATACATAGAGAAACTTGGGGTTGATTTTCCATGCATCAGAGAAACAAGCTTAAACCCACCTTCTAGGAAGGGTTGCCTAAGCTCGTTTCCACTATCATTTGCATGGCGTGGAAAGAGAAAGATACACCTTCTATGAAGGGTTATCTAACTTTCACACTAAGGTTTTTGGTTTGAGGTTTGGATTGAACTCGACGAGCGTTTGGCTATATGTCAAGCTTCCTACGTACCCCGTTAAAGGGGATCAAATCACACGTAGTTCTTAGGAGATTTTGTTTTACTTTTATCCTTGTGACTGAATTCGAGGTCCGCTTGGGCTTGATGTCGAACTTCCTACGTATCCGTTTCGTACGGAATCAAGTCTACGTAGTTCTTGAAAGGGTTTGGGATTTGACGACTGTACTCGATATATGTATCACTTGATCGAGCTGCCTACGTGGCCTTTTGAATGGCGTCAAGTCTTTACGTAGTTCTGTAAATTTGACTTTTGTAAAGCTTTGAATTGCATGGACATAATCCATATTTTTGAGGGCATTCTATTCACACGGCCGGATCACACGTAGTGTTATATAACACTAGCTAGTACCATGCAAATGTACGTACCCACATACATAATATGTCAATTTGAGCAACCTGTTTCTTTAGTCATGGGCCCGCCAATTTGAAGTTATACAACTTCACTTGATCACGTATACAGGCCTGTGGGTCTTTTCAAATATGGGTACTTCCATTTAAACCATTTCAGAGAACAAATGTGGCTGATCGTATCCATACATTTATACCCAAAGAATAAACGATTTTGATTTCCTGCCATTTTTTTAGGACGAAGTGTACATGTATTTTGATTTATGTACAAATCGTATATTTGGCAGGCCATACTCTTTATTCTTTTGGAAAATAAAAATATATGGATATCTATATGATCTTACAATATGGCTGTTATATAATAAGTCATCACACCATTCTTGTACTCATCTTCTTCTGTGCTCTGCCTTGGCTTTTGATTCCGATAACCAGGTTTTGTCCTTGGGCTATTTTTTTTTGTACTCCATTATAACAACACTAGTATTGGCTAATTTGCAATATACCCACATACTAGGTGTGCCTTGTGCCATAATTACTATTTCTTCATGACTTGTACGTATGCATATACTAGCACTCTTGCCACTATTCTTGCATAGTTTAAATAGTGTGAAAGATGCCTCTAGAAGTCACTTTTTTTTATTGATTGTGGGCAAATTTGTACATGTCAACAGAGTATCCAAGCCCGGAGATTTTTGGTGTAGATCGGACTCTGGTAAGGGGGTCGACTTGGCTCCGAAGATTGCATAAGACGGACAAAGATCGACGACTCGATCAACATCGATCCCTTTTTCTTGTTCACCGGTAAGGCTTCACTCCTTTTAACTAGTGTTATATAACACCATGGTAGTGTGTACGTAAACCCATTTTGAACCGTTGAGCATACGCGTGTGTATGTCAATGGAGAATTTTTGTTAACTTCCATTTGAAGTGAAGTATATATGATGCACAACTTGCGTCTTCCTCACTAATTAATTAGTGATATTACCCTTGTGATGGATGTGCAGGCTCTCAATATTGGCTAAATTTGGCACCTTTGCTTCAGCCGCTATTGTTCACCTAAAGACCTTTAAGGTATTCTTTCACTCCATCTAACAAGTGTTATATAGCATGCGTATGTCTTACGTACCCCCTCTTTAAAATTTTATGCATGAGGTCTACACGTATATATGTACCATGTGGAACATTATATAGCATGTTTTTGGAGCCTTGTACATACATATATCTACATCCTTCACTATGATTAAATTTCTCCATTTGCTTTTGACAGGAGCTTTGACTTAGTTGAGTTTGGTTGAAGTTAGCCCGGTGACTTGAACTCGATCGAAGCCCGATTTTCGCCTCACCGCCTTGTTAAATCCATGGTAATCTTTACTTGCTTCCATTGTTGTTTTTATTGGGTTTGATGGTCAACAAGTTGGACGCTTGACATGGATCAACTCTCGATATGGATGTCGGTGTCTCCCTTTTGGGGCTGCGGTGGCGGAGCGCTCAACTTTCGGGCCTCTTACGGATCTTCACCGTAGTGGCGAAACAGGACGTTTCATACCAACTATCATTGACGCTGAATGGGCCTTCATTGTAGTGGCGAAATGAGACGTTTTGAGCCAAAACGGAACGTTTCTAACCAACTACCATGGATGCCGGACAGACCTTCAATGTAGTGGTGAAACGGCATGTTTCGAGCCAACTACCGTTGCGCGGCGCGGGTCTTGTAAGGGACCTTCTACAAGGACTTGAAACGAGTCTTTGACGTGGCATCGAGACGCCCGACCGCAGCCTCGATCATTGACTAGACACAACGGGGTCTTTGATAGCAAGACGGTCTCGGTCGGACGACGGTCCTTTGAACCTGATTTACCATGAACAAGCAGACAGTCCCCAAAGCCAAATTGACTAGCACATAGGAGAATTTAAAAGGAGAAAGAATTTACCAATTAAATAGATGAGCCTGGTTGTTGACAGGAGAGCAATTTGAAGTTGAGAATTTTGATGGAGAAGTCCTCTTTGCTTCTGGGTTGAAACTCTCTGCAACGTTGCTCTTTTTTTTGGGTGTTTGCTTGTTAGATTCCAATTTGACCCTACTTCTCCTTTTATTTGGCTGAAGCTTTTTTCCCAAGCAATACCATTATTACCACTAATAAAGATAGGCAGTAATTTGCTTGTAACGTATGGGGATAAATGGCCCAGAATTTGTTTCATCCGTCCGTTTATTGCCTTGACAATGGCATCTTCTGGGCAATTACTATATATTTGCACTTAAATGCTTGTATTTTTTTCCTTTCATTTTTTTTATACATATGCCTTTACACATTCTTTTGGTTTGAACATGCATGCATAGGATAAGTTACACACATAAGACTTTTCCGTCCAATATATATGCACGTGCCATACACGTACATATTTGCACTAAAAAAATCTCATGCATATACATCCATGTATATATGATTAAAGTCCTTTTTTTTATTATTATTTTTTCATTCAACAGTTGCCCCCGAACTTTGAACGTGTGAATTATGATGAACACGTCCGAAGTTCGTCTATAGTTTTGGGACTAACCACACATCTTCTTTACTTTGCAGGCTGCACGTATGTATGTCACTGGAGAAACTCAGTCTGAGTATGCATTGGGGGCGGATGGTCAACCAATTCGTCAGGGTCCGTTGTACAAGAGAACCGTATCTTTTAAGGAATTGAATGTGGTTGAGAAGAATGAGCTCCAAGTAACATGGACCCACATAGAAAGAGCTAACGAGGGATTTCTCAGACTTGTACGTGAGGACATCAAAGGATGCCTTCAGAGCGTCTCAGGCGAATCTTTTTTTGGCATGTTCCTTGAAAAGTCAAACCCGGACAAAGATTGTGCTAGAAGGTTCAAGGTTAATGAAGAATTTTACCCCGCACTCCATGGAATGTTACAGAGTTCCAAGGGTTGGGGTCCGGAGTTTACCTTCCATGGTTTGGCTACCTTTATGCCCTCCTTGATCGAATGGACCAATCAGGTGTTGCAACGTCACGAGAAGATTCTTCGCCAAGCTGACATCTATGGTCTTGTTGCTGTGTCTTCACTCCCCTATATGTATCACAAGGAAGTGTGGAGAGCATTTTGTGAGCTTTGGGGACCCTTGTCAAATACTTTGCATCATGGGGGAGGCGAGCTGGGCATTTCTCTAAATGACTTGAAGCATATTGGAGGTTTGCCAATACTAGGTAGCAAATATGAAGAGTTTTTGCCGTCTAACAAACAGCTATCTGACAGGAAGAGGCTCCCTGCCACCGTTTCTGAACTCCTTCGCATCCACGCTGAGCTTTGCGTGTACCATGATACTAAGAAGATTACTTGGTCACGATGGTTGGCCCATTTTTACAGGGAAAAGCCAATGTTTGCTGCTTATGGTCATATTTCTTCTAATCGGCGACTTCAGAAGAGTGGTTTTGGAAAGCATACCCAAACAGCTCCATCTTCACCACCCCCTCATGTGAGCAGCAAAGTGGAGCTAGCTGCTTTCCTAGCTTTTCTCTTGAGTAGATTTGTCTTGCCACTTAGTTACTGTATTGTCCGTCCAGGGACTTTTGTGATGGCTAGTGTTATGGCTGAAGGTAAAAAGATCTCATTGGCTCCGACTACTTTGGGGCATATTTATCATGGTTTGAACGAGATAGCAACCCACAAGTGCCCAGGGAGAGCTGCCCCGAGTTTTGCAATCCACTTTGTTATTGGTTGGATGGCAGAATACATTCCGGGGCTATATGATTGTCGTCCTGGTGGTCAAGACATTCCGGCGAGCCATCCGCGTCTGGCATATTATGCAGGTGTAAATGGCAATCCCTTGACAATTCATGAAGCTCGTGTGGCTTTTCGTCATCCAAAGAATGTTGAGTATCGTCGTATTCCCTTTTGTGACGAGACCGAGTCAAAACATCTCAACTTGCGGGGCACTTCAGATATTGAGTTTGAAAGCCTATTATGCATACGCTCTTGTGTCTTGCCAGTACGAGTAGGATCAACACTAATTTTGGAACCTTACTACCCAAACCGGTTTTCTCGTCAGCACGGATATGATCAGGCCGTCCCAACCAACTCTCTGAAATTCAGTAGCCCTTTGAGAAGTCAAAGATCTTTGGAAGACATAGCTCGTTGTTATGCTCGTATGTTCAGAAAGCACACTGGTGGTTTATTCGTCATTCCTCGATCTAGCTATCAAGGAAAGTGCAGTGAGAGCTATTGTTCATGGTGGGTGATTACCACTGCTCCCTACCTTCGCCAAGGCATAGAGAAGGTGCATGCTTCTTTAACAGGCAAGAAGATTCGCTTGAGCGATGATGTTTATGTTGCTCCCCGCTCAAGAAATGTTGTTAAGGGCTTGAAAGCAGCTGTAAGGACCTCTGAACTCTCACCACCATTTTCCAACGAGCCTTCTGTTGAGCTGGTTGCTATTGCTTCATCAAGCAAGAGGGTGTCCTCAGACAGATCTGTTGAGGATATGCATTTCAAGAGAGTCAGATATCATGAGCGAGACCGTTTAGCTGAGCAGGGCTTGAGACCTCGGATTGATGCTTCTAAGGAGGCACAGATGCCGGTCGTTGGAGTAGAGGAGGATGCTCGTATTACTTTATCTAGTGCCTGTGGGTTTGCACCAGAATCTCTTGAGAGTTTAATTCCGTCCTCTACACATAGTTTGTTTCGTCAGCTTGTCATAGATGCAATGAAGTTGGTCTCTAAGGATATTTCTGAGATGCAGAATTCCCAAACTCCATCAATACAACGAGCCAAAGTCTTAGAAAGCCTTGAAGCAATGAAGATGGCTGCCAGAACTGCTAATGTGTGTGAGAAAGGCATGACTTGGATTGCCTCCCAGGTCCATGAGTTCCTCGAGGGTGTAGACTTTGTGGCCAGATTGGAAGATGATATCAATGCAACCTCTCCAGACCGCTCATCCACTGTCTCTATTGAAGCCGATTTAGTGCACTTGCATGAAAGATATGTTGCGATCGAGGAGCAAGAGAAAAAAATCCAAGAGAAAGAAACCAAACTTCGCATTATGAAGGAAGAGTTAACTGCTGAGAAAGAGAAGCTAGAATACGACATATTGGAAGGGGAGAATCTGATTCAGCTCAAAAAATCAGAAGGACATAGCCTTGAAGGTAAACTTGAGAAGTTAAGCTCCAAGAAGACTCGCCTCCAGGCCGTGGCTGCAACTCTTACTTCATTTGCCTCAAGTGACCCATAGTCCTATTTTTCTCATGTCATTCTTGTTTAGCTTTCTCTATTTTGCAATATTTGGACTTTTGAACATGGTTTTGCTCCTGTTTTACGTCTGTTGCACCTTTAGTTATCATGCAATGCATTTTGATTATAACTCCAATAAGAAGGAATGCTTTTATCATTATTTTTATGCGGTTGCGTCTAGCATATATATGTATATATTAGACTGCCTACGTACCCTCTTTGTGAGGGATCAAACCATCGTAGTTCATCAAGGATCCATTTGGTTTTTTAACCTTTTAATGCGCATCACCCAGACGATTTGAACCCACCTTCTAGGAAGGGTTGCTCAAATAAACTAGACTATCATTTGCTCGAAGGTATATTTTGTTTGTGGTGGCTGCATCTAGCATTTTGATTACTAGATTGCCTACGTACCCCCTTTGTGGGGGATCAAGCCTTTGTAGTTCGTTGTTCTTCATCTCATCAAAGTTATGCGAAGAACTTCTTCACAAATTTTCCGTTCACGCAGGTATACACCACTTCGCCTTCTTCATTTGAGAGTTCATAGGCGCCTTTAGGAAAAATCTTAGTGATGACATATGGACCTTCCCATTTCGGTTCAAATTTTCCTTGCGACTTTTGATTGATAACAATCGGCCTCCTTATTGTAAGAACCAAGTCACCAACCATGAATGAACGGAACTTGACTCGTTTGTTAAATGCCCCAGCAACTTGGGCTTGATAAATCTCGAGTCTTTGTTGAACTGATAGTCTGTGCTCATCCAAAGCTTCAAGCTCGGCTAAGAGGATCTTAGCGTTTTCATCTGGATTTGTCAGTTGAACTGCAACCCTTAGAGAAGGCAATTGTACCTCGAGGGGTAACACTGCTTCAAACCCGAAGACCAAATTGAAGGGCGTACATCCGGTTGATGTTCGGACTGTCGTACGATATGCCCATAGTGCCTCGGGCAAACGGTCATGCCAATCTCTTTTTGATTTTGAGACCATCTTCTTAAGGATCTTTGTAAGCACCTTGTTAAATGCCTCGGCCTGGCCATTTGAAGTGGGGTTATAACTTGATGAAAAACTGTGTTTGAATCCAAACTTTTCAGATAATTTCACCAACATCTGATTTTTGAAGTAGAGGGCATTGTCTGAAATGATCTTTGACGGAACTCCATATCTGTATATCAATTGGATCCTTATGAAATTTGCGACCTCTTTTGCCCCTACCTTCCTCAAAGACAAAACTTCGGCCCATTTAGAGAAATAGTCTGTTGCGGCCAAAATGTATTGATGACCACGAGATGAAGGTGGATTAATGGGTCCAACCACATCGAGACCCCATGCATTGAACAGCCATGATAAAGTGGTCGGATGAAGAAGCTGTGGCGGTTGGTGGATAAAGTCTGAATGAATTTGACAGGCGTGACACGCCTTTGCGAATTCCATAGCATCTTTCACCATTGTCGGCCAATAGTAGCCTAGTCGCTTGATTTGATCACCTAACTTAGGACCAGCTTGGTGTGCTCCACAGACCCCCGCATGAGTTTCAGCTAGGATATATTTAGCTTCTTCTTTGGACAAGCATCTGAGCAATACCCCGTCAAAAGCTCTTCGATACAGTGTATCACTTTCTATCGAGAACCTGGGTGCTCGTCTTTTGACATCTACCTTCCTTCTTGGGTCATCAGGTAGAATTCCATGCTTCAAGTATTCTAAGATAGGTTGGCGCCAGTCACTATCTTGATCAATTTCGTAAACTGAAACCACCCTAACTTCTTCAACTCGATCAACACGCTCCAAGGCTGATGTAAGCAAGTGGCGTTCTCCGATGGTGACTTGAATCTCTCTTTCATCAGGAAGTGTGAGAGACGAGGCTAATTTGGCCAATGCATCTGCCTTAGCATTTTCTGATCTCGATATATGCTCGATCTCAACTTGATAAAATTGGCCTAGAAGGTGTTTTGCCCTTTGATGGAGAGGAATTAAACTTGTATTTTTCACCTCGTATTGCCCATTTATTTGTTTGATAACCAATTGAGAATCACCGAACACTTTTAATGGCTCAACGTGCATCTCTAAGGCAATTTCAAGACCAATGATCAAGGCTTCATATTCTGCCACATTATTTGTACACTTCTCTAACAGGGAGAAAGAATATGGCACCAACCCGCCAAAAGGGGTAATTAGTACAATTCCAACACCAGCGCCATCTCTTCTTGAAGCACCATCAAAATCCAACTGCCACGACTTTTCCTCAATTGTGAACACCTCCTCATCGGGAAAGTCATCGAGCAATTCTTCATCATCGGGAGTTGGATGAGCCGCCAAAAAGTCAGCCAAGGCTTGTCCCTTTACCGCCTTTTGTGAGACGAATTTAATGTCAAACGGGGTTAAGAGCATAGCCCATTTAGCTAACCTTCCGGACAGGACGGTCTTTGATAAGATGAACCTTAGAGGATCAGCCTTAGAGACCAGTGTTATTTGATGAGATAGAAGGTAGTGTCTTAGCTTTTGAATTGCAAAAATCAATGCCAAACAAACTTTCTCCATGGTGGAATAATTTTGCTCCGCCCCCACCAATGTTCGACTGATGTAATATAAGGCTATCTCTTTTCCATCATCATTATTTTGAGCTAACATAGCCCCTAAAGATCGTTCAAGAGATGCTGTATAAAGGATAAGAGGCCTTCCTTGCACGGGTGCCATCAAGACAGGTGGATTTGTCAAGTATTTCTTAATGCTTTCAAGTGCCTCTTGACATGCTCGATCCCAGATGAACGGGGTTTCCTTTTTCATCAGCCTTAGAAAAGGTTGACACCTCCTTGTGAGATTAGATATGAAGCGACGGATGTAAGCGAGCTTGCCTTGTAGACCTCGAAGCTCACGAAGATTTCTTGGGGGAGGCATTTCCATGATAGCCTTGATTTTGTCAGGGTCAATTTCGATTCCTCGGTAACGCACGATAAAACCAAGAAATTTCCCTGATGTAACACCAAATGCACATTTAAGGGGATTCATTTTGAGTTGATGCTCACGCAATCTCTCAAATATTTTATGAAGATCATTTGGGTGATCCTCTCTTTCTCTTGTTTTAACCACCAAGTCGTCCACGTAGCACTCGACGGTGTTGTGGAGAAGGTCATGGAATATCACTGTCATCGCCCTTTGATATGTTTCCCCAGCATTTTTCAAACCGAAAGGCATAACTGTGTAGCAAAAGGTACCCAAGGGTGTTCGAAAAGCAGTGAATTCCTCATCTTTTGAATCCATCTTGATTTGGTTGTAACCAGAGAACCCGTCCATAAAGGACAAAGCCTTGAATCTAGTGGTGGCATCAACTAACAACTCGGTGATGGGTAGTGGGAATTCATCTTTAGGGCATGCTTCATTTAAGTCCCTAAAGTCCACACATATCCTAAGCTTGCCATTTTTCTTCCTGACGGGAACAATATTGGCCAGCCATACTGGGTATTGAACCTCTCGAATAAAGCCTGCTTCGATGAGCTTGTTGACCTCACTCTTGATTTGAACCGTCAACTTTGGGCGAAAACGCCGTTGAGCTTGCTTAACGGGCTTCTTTTCTTTACAAATATCCAATTTGTGGACGGCCACCTCTCGATCCAAACCAGGCATATCTTGGTATCCCCATGCAAATACATCTTTGAATTCTTCAAGTAATTGCTTATATGACACCACCTCTTCATTTGTTAGTAGTGCACTAACAAAAACCGGCTTAGGGTCATCGGGGGTACCAAGGTTGATCTCTTGAAGCTCGTCCACTGTAGGTTGTCCACCATCTTCTAATTCTGGTGGAGCGGGTTGGACCGTGTTGAGGAAATCTGAGGGATCATCCTCGTCGTTTGATTCTTGAGATGAGTTTGCCACATTTGAGAAAGTCACTATGTTGACTTCTTCAATTTCCAAGTCATCTTTTTCTTGGTCAAAATGTCTAACCCGTTTTTCCTTGTTGACCTTCCACTTCTTGAAATTTTTGACACGGACCTTCTTGGCCTTTTGTTTGTCAATCCTCTCAAGCCGTTGGAACACAGATGGTCGAGATGCCTCTTTGATGGATTCTGTATCGAGTCTTTGAAAAACAGACACTCGGGGAGTGACTGCTTCCTCCTTGGAGAATAGCTCTTGCTCCACTGGTGTCAACGTCATAGGCTCCACAACACTTACTGTCAAAAGTTCTCCTTCCAAAGAAACTTGCAAGTTGTCAAGAACCTCCTTATTCAGATACTTTCGTTGAGCTTTACCTTTGGAGGAAGGTTTCAACATTTTCACCTTATCTTGAGGATTCCTTTGGAATGAGGAAGATTTGTTGGAAGAGTTTGATGCTCCTTCCCATGTCACAACTCTCTTGCTTTCACTTCCGTTTTCTCCAAGAACTTTATGGATAACCAAAGAATCCTTTGGTAAGGATTGATTGATTTTACGAAGAGGGCAAGTGTAGCTAGTCATTAAAGACTGCATAGCTTTATCAATTGAGATCATGGGTTTTTGCCCAACCTCTCTCTTGTCTTTTGGTGTATACCTAAACAAGATTTTAGGTTGAACCTCTTTTCTTTCCTCAAGAGAGATGTCTGATGCTTGAGTAACTCCGAGAATTTCTTCATTCTTTTTAATATACCTGGAGCCATCACCTCCTTTCATGGGTGTTGAGGCGGAAAAGCTAACTGATTTGTAAAACTTGGCATCAGCATAGTTCACATCTTCCCCATGGAAAGGGTTTGGATCTCCTTTAATGGTCCTTTCATTGCCATCATCATCAGTATATTTCAGACACTGATGAAGTGTAGACACAATGGACTTGCTTGAGTGAAGCCAAGGCCGCCCTAACAAAGCATTGTAAGAGGTATTGGCGTCTATCACATGGAAGATAGCATCTTTGTATAGCTCCTCCATCATCACCTTCAAGGCAATAGTACCCATGGCTTTTTGCCCCACTTGGTTGAAGCCTTGAATTGTGAGTAATGTAGGGGACAAGTGTGATGTCGTCAACCCTATCGCCCTCAAGGATTTTAGCGGGAGAAGATTTACCACGGACCCACAATCGAGAAGGATACGATTGATATTTGTGTCTCCAATAGTGCCTGTGACGTATAGCGGCCTATTATGATACTCCTCGCCTAATTGAAGATCATCATCAGAGAAAGTGATAGCGGCCATGCATGAGGCACATTGCATTGGTGGAGACAAGGAAACCTCGTCAACCTCAATTGGATCCACTTGATCTTTGTAATCTTCGGGGTCCATGAGTGCTTGGATCAACGCCCTCCTTAGGTCCTTCGACATTTGCAAAGCATCATAGACACTCAATCGCGCTGGAATACGCTTGAGGTGTCCAATGACATCATATCGGACCCTCTCTTTATAAGGAGCATTTCGGAGAGACATAGGAATCCTTGGTGGGAAATCATCTTTAGATCCAGACTTGTCACCCTTGTCCTTTTGTGGTGATTTAGGAGCTTGGTCATTGATTTGATCTTCAACATTTGATTCTTTCTTCTTCCCTTTATCTTTTTCTTGTGGGGGAATTAATTGACGACCTGAACGGAGAGAAATTTCATCAACCTCGTCTTGATCTCCTTCTTCATTGACAGTAGAGACCATGCAACATTGCACGACATCCTCTTCCCAAAACATGTCTTCATTGTCATTTTCTTCAAGGGAATTGTCATTTAGAAAATCCTTGGGTATGAAGTCTTTTAGAGTGATAGGAAATCGTCGAGGTTGCACGTACTCGTCTTCAGCGTCTGCTTCGGGCTTCTTTCCTTTACTACTCCTCTTCGCCTTCTTCTTGTTCTTCTTGCTCTTCTTCTTGTCAGACTTCCTCCCAATCATTCGGAAACCTGGGGGTTTGGAGCTTTGAGGGACTTTTTGTCGAGGGCTTTTTCTTTTTGTGGAAACTTGCCACTGTGAAAGACTGCCATCATCTCCTTCATCTTCGGAGAACAGGTCGTCAAAATCAGAACATGTCATGATTTCGTACAAGGTTGGTTGATTTGGCCCAGACCTTGGCATATCTGGATATGCCCACACAACTCGGACGTCATCGTCTACTCGGAATTCCACAGGAATTGCCATATGAGGCAGTGAAACCGTAGGCACATCTTCTTGTTGGGGAATTTCAAAAGACGCTTGAGAAGCTCCTTCTTCGTGTTCGGGTATGGGCGAGGGTAGCACTTCTATGATTTCCATCATTGAGATCACATTGGAGGAAGCAGACGGCCCTTTGGATTTTGTTCCTTCGACTTCAATTTCTCCTTTATTGATCATACCTTCAATTACATCTTTTAGGACATAACAATCCTCAATTGTATGGCCAAGAAGGCGATGATATGGACAATATTTCGGATCATCCGTCATACCCATTTGGTTGGGTCTTTTTGGTTCGGGAAGCGTGATTGCCTTAGCAGCCAGGAGCTCATCGAAGATCCCCTGAACGTCATCATCATCGAACGGATACTTCTTTTGCTTCCTCTCTTGAAGGGTAAGCCTTTTAGCAAGCTCCCTAGCTTTACCCTTATCTTGGGTTTTGGAGTTAACATCCTTTGAGGGTTTGCCACTTGTTTTGATGAAGGTTGTCATAGACTCGGTCTTCTTTTGTGGCCTCTTGGTGTCCTCTCTTCGAGTCTCATTTATTTGAGGTCGGCTTGAAGTTGCTTTTCTTCGAGCAAGTTGGCGCTCCACATTAGAGGCCTTTGAAACTAGTGCGTCAAACGATTGTGGCTCAGCACTACCGACATGCACTGCTAGCTCGGGAAGCAAGTTATTGGTGCACATTTGTACACAAGCTAACTCGCTTAGCTTTTCTGGACATTGAAGCCTTAGACTCCTCCATCTTGCAATAAAGTCGTTGGCAATTTCATTTGGCTTTTGATGAGTGTTTGCAAGGTCCATGATAGAGACCTTCGCCTTTGTGCTCACGAACTGAGCGAGAAAAGCCCTTTGCAACTCATCCCATGTTTCTATCGAGCCAGGTTGAAGTTGGGTATACCAAGTAAACGCTGACCCTTTCAAGGATTGGACAAATTGGCGTAGAAGTAAGGCATCACTTAAAGCGGTTTCACCACACGCTGAGTAGAAGTGAGCAAGGTGCTCATGCGGTGAACCATGAATCCCATCAAATTTGTCAAAGGTGGGCCTTTGATATCCCGGAGGGAAAGGCACAACGTCAAAATGTGTTGGGTATGGTTTCCTATAGCCCATTACTGGTGGGTTTTGGACAACTTGAAACTCCTTGATGCTTTGAGCAATCATCTCGCGAATATCTTGAGGAGACATGCCCAAGGCCCCGTTCAATCCTGAAGTACCACTTGGGCCTCCTTCTTCATTTGTCCGCACTTTCTCTTGCCTACTTTCTTGGTGGTGACTCGCAATTTGAGCCGAGAGAGCGGCAATCTGAGCGTCTTTTTCTTCCATTCTCCTTTGCATTTCTTGGAGCTGCTCTTCAACGCTAGTAGCACCAGTCATCATCACTGGCATATCGTCCTCTTCATTTGTATTGGAGGAGCTTTCTTGACTCCGATCTGTAGATATGGATGGGAAGTCATCCTCCTTGAAAGGTGAGCCATCATCCCCATACAATGGAGATCCCACGGAATTTTCGGTTGTCCCTTTCTCCTTGGGCGTGGAAGGTGATGGAGGAATCAATGGTTGAGAAACCACTTCAGCATACATCATCTCCCTGGCTCTTGACCTCGTGATGGAACCCGTGTAAGAGTGAGATGTGGCCCTTTGAGGCATTGGAGCGTTTGAAGTGGAAGAACTCCTACTCTTTGGTCGGACTTGAGAACCCTTAATGGCCTCTTGATCTTTCTTGGGTGGTGGCGGTTTCACGACTTTCACCACCTTTGAAGGCTTGGGTGGAGCGACTCCCTTCCCTTTCTCAATGTAGGAGGTCATGTTGACTTGTTCCACGTGATCAAGGTTGACAGGAATAGATCTGATCAAGATTTGTCGCGGGACGGAAACCTGAGGAACGGCGATTGGTCTCGCGGGAGTTGAGAGGTCCTGGGCCGCCTCTCTTAGAGTAGCCTTGGCCAACTCCAAAGCTGGAGATGGAGCAAGTTGTGCCAATGGGTTCACCTTGTAGCTTTTGGACCCATTCTTGCGGCCTCTTCTTCTTCGTGATCGCTTGGCCTTGGAGTTTGTGGAAGTGGCTTGAATAGGTGCTCCTGGGGGAAACCTCTTAGGAGTCTTGATGACTTGAATAGTCGGTCGTCCATGCCACTCGCTCCCCATAGGCCTTTTTCCTAGTTGACGAGATGAAGAAGCCCGCATCCCACGTGCTCCATTAGTGGTCTCCCCTTCTCCTAGCTGTTGAAGAGGTCCATATTGGTTGTCATGAGGAATCTCGGCGGTAATGGCCTCTCGCTCCAAGTTGAACACCACCTTGAAGTTTCTTTGGCGAATGAACCGCGCACCCTTAACAATGAAAGTAGCTGGAAGTTGGTTGAACTTGACTGTCGCCCTTGGTGCCATTCTTGAATTTCTTGCAACAAAAGAGACATAACATTAGTATCCATATTAACCAAAACGATAAAGAAAGAAAAGGGTCCCACTGGGCGTGCCAAAAATATGTTAGGCAAAAATTGTTAAAATAAAACAACTATGCACAGACACATCTTATATATTTTTTTAAGTTCGACCCTTATCTGTACATCCTTACAACTCTGAAAATAATACAGATACATAGAGAAACTTGGGGTTGATTTTCCATGCATCAGAGAAACAAGCTTAAACCCACCTTCTAGGAAGGGTTGCCTAAGCTCGTTTCCACTATCATTTGCATGGCGTGGAAAGAGAAAGATACACCTTCTATGAAGGGTTATCTAACTTTCACACTAAGGTTTTTGGTTTGAGGTTTGGATTGAACTCGACGAGCGTTTGGCTATATGTCAAGTTTCCTACGTACCCCGTTAAAGGGGATCAAATCACACGTAGTTCTTAGGAGATTTTGTTTTACTTTTATCCTTGTGACTGAATTCGAGGTCCGCTTGGGCTTGATGTCGAACTTCCTACGTATCCGTTTCGTACGGAATCAAGTCTACGTAGTTCTTGAAAGGGTTTGGGATTTGACGACTGTACTCGATATATGTATCACTTGATCGAGCTGCCTACGTGGCCTTTTCAATGGCGTCAAGTCTTTACGTAGTTCTGTAAATTTGACTTTTGTAAAGCTTTGAATTGCATGGACATAATCCATATTTTTGAGGGCATTCTATTCACACGGCCGGATCACACGTAGTGTTATATAACACTAGCTAGTACCATGCAAATGTACGTACCCACATACATAATATGTCAATTTGAGCAACCTGTTTCTTTAGTCATGTGCCCGCCACTTTGAAGTTATACAACTTCACTTGATCACGTATACAGGCCTGTGGGTCTTCTCAAATATGGGTACTTCCATTTAAACCATTTCAGAGAACAAATGTGGCTGATCGTATCCATATATTTATACCCAAAGAATAAACGATTTTGATTTCCTGCCATTTTTTTAGGAAGAAGTGTACATGTATTTTGATTTATGTACAAATCGTATATTTGGCAGGCCATAATCTTTATTCTTTTGGAAAATAAAAATATATGGATATCTATATGATCTTACAATATGGCTGTTATATAATAAGTCATCACACCATTCTTGTACTCATCTTCTTCCGTGCTCTGCCTTGGCTTTTGACTCCGATAACCAGGTTTTGTCCTTGGGCTATTTTTTTCTATACTCCATTATAACAACACTAGTATTGTCTAATTTGCAATATACCCACATACTTGGTGTGCGTTGTGCCATAATTACTATTTCTTCGTGACCTGTACGTATGCACATACTAGCACGCTTGCCACTATTCTTGCATAGTTTAAATAGTGTGAAAGATGCCTCTAGAAGTCACTTTTTTTTATTGATTGTGGGCAAATTTGTACATGTCAACAGAGTATCCAAGCCCGGAGATTTTTGGTGTAGATCGGACTCTGGTAAGGGGGTCGACTTGGCTCCGAAGATTGCATAAGACGGACAAAGATCGACGACTCGATCAACATCGATCCCTTTTTCTTGTTCACCGGTAAGGCTTCACTCCTTTTAACTAGTGTTATATAACACCATGGAAGTGTGTACGTAAACCCATTTTGAACCGTTGAGCATACGCGTGTGTATCTCAATGGAGAATTTTTGTTAACTTCCATTTGAAGTGAAGTATATATGATGCACAATTTGCGTCTTCCTCACTAATTAATTAGTGATATTGCCCTTGTGATGGATGTGCAGGCTCTCAATATTGGCTAAATTTGGCACCTTTGCTTCAGCCGCTATTGTTCACCTAAAGACCTTTAAGGTATTCTTTCACTCCATCTAACAAGTGTTATATAGCATGAGTATGTCTTACGTACCCCGTCTTTAAAATTTTATGCATGAGGTCTACACGTATATATGTACCATGTGGAACATTATATAGCATGTTTTTGGAGCCTTGTACATACATATATCTACATCCTTCACTATGATTAAATTTCTCCATTTGCTTTTGACAGGAGCTTTGACTTAGTTGAGTTTGGTTGAAGTTAGCCCGGTGACTTGAACTCGATCGAAGCCCGATTTTCGCCTCACCGCCTTGTTAAATCCATGGTAATCTTTACTTGCTTCCACTGTTGTTTTTATTGGGTTTGATGGTCAACAAGTTGGACGCTTGACATGGATCAACTCTCGATATGGATGTCGGTGTCTCCCTTTTGGGGCTACGGTGGCGGAGCGCTCAACTTTCGGGCCTCTTACGGATCTTCACCGTAGTGGCGAAACAGGACGTTTCATACCAACTATCATTGACGCTGAACGGGCCTTCATTGTAGTGGCGAAACGAGACGTTTTGAGCCAAAACGGAACGTTTCTAACCAACTACCATGGATGCCGGACAGACCTTCAATGTAGTGGTGAAACGGCATGTTTCGAGCCAACTACCGTTGTGCGGCGCGGGTCTTGTAACGGACCTTCTACAAGGACTTGAAACGAGTCTTTGACGTGGCATCGAGACGCCCGACCGCAACCTCGATCATTGACTAGACACAACGGGGGTCTTTGATAGCAAGACGGTCTCGGTCGGACGACGGTCCTTTGAACCTGATTTACCATGAACAAGCAGACAGTCCCCAAAGCCAAATTGACTAGCACATAGGAGAATTTAAAAGGAGAAAGAATTTACCAATTAAATAGATGAGCCTGGTTGTTGACAGGAGAGCAATTTGAAGTTGAGAATTTTGATGGAGAAGTCCTCTTTGCTTCTGGGTTGAAACTCTCTGCAACGTTGCTCTTTTTTTTTGGGTGTTTGCTAGTTAGATTCCAATTTGACCCTACTTCTCCTTTTATTTGGCTGAAGCTTTTTTCCCAAGCAATACCATTATTACCACTAATAAAGATAGGTAGTAATTTGCTTGTAACGTATGGGGATAAATGGCCCAGAATTTGTTTCATCCGTCCGTTTATTGCCTTGACAATGGCATCTTCTGGGCAATTACTATATATTTGCACTTAAATGCTTGTATTTTTTCCTTTCATTTTTTTTTATACATATGCCTTTACACATTCCTTTGGTTTGAACATGCATGCATAGGATAAGTTACACACATAAGAATTTTCCGTCCAATATATATGCACGTGCCATACACGTACATATTTGCACTAAAAAAATCTCATGCATATACATCCATGTATATATGATTAAAGTCCTTTTTTTTTATTATTATTTTTTCATTCAACAGTAGTGTAATAGGATTCTTGGCTTGGATTGCACATTGTTGAAAAGTTGAAGAAAAGAAGAGAAAAAGAAGTAAAGGATATCGAGCAAAAGCTCTCAGGATCGACCGCCTAATAGGTCGATCTCGGCCCCCAGTGAAGAAAAGTGAGTCTCAGGTTCGACCCCCCATGGGTCGACCTCGACCCTCTCTAGGCTCGAGCAGAAAAAAAAGAGAAAGAAAAAAAAAGAAAAAAAAATGTGTTTAAGTGCAAAGCCAAGAATTCCTAGTATTTCTAAGTTGTATTATGGGAGTTTGGGTTAGAAATTGATGGGTATGAGTGTCATTGATGAAGTGTTCGGTTATGAGTTGAAAAGAGAAGAAGAGAGTTGTGTTAGTTGTAGTGTTGTATTTAGGAGTTTGATTCCCGAATTTAGCACCACATGGCCAAAGAACTCCCTCCCTTATGTTATTACCGAGCCCCATTACAACCCGGCCGAATGAGTATTCTATGAAGATTTCATTGAGCCTAAGTTCTTATGAAGATTTATATGTTTTGACTTCTCTAGGTAGAGAGGTTGGTGATATAAGTCTCAATGATAAAATAGATGTTGCATAAAGATTGAGATGAGAGTTGATTTGATAGCCTAAACACATGAGAGTTGAGAGAAACACATCAATATCCCTTGTGAGGTTGGATTGTGATTGCCTAGCTTGAGACTTATACATATGTGATGACGTTAAAATTGCTTGTCTTCTTTTCACTTGTGTTTAAAATGTTTTGACAAGGGCTATGCTTGAAGGTTGTGTTATTGGTCTTGATTTGCATGATTATTGCTTGAGGACAAGCAAGTCTAAGTATGGGGTGTTTTGATGTCCGCGTTTTAGGTAGATTTTTAGGGTCTAGATAGGTTAGTTTGAGTTGTGTTTTGTGCTTGAGTCTCGTGTTTTTGAGTCTTTTTGCATGAGTTTTCGTATTTCCTTGAGATTCGGAAACTACGCATATTTGTGTCGTTTTGTAGGTGTTTTGGAGCTTAAGGACGAGTTTGGAGCAAGGCCAAGAGAGGATGGACGAGCTAGGAGGAAGATCTCGGGAGGATAAGCTAAGGAGAAGAGCTAAGAGGAGCTAAATCAAGGGGAAAAGTGAAGGAATTAACCCCAGGATCGAGCCAAGGCAGGTCGAGCTCGAGCCAAATCAACAAACTTGAAGACCAAGGAATTGCACTCTCAGGATCGACCCTGAGGGGGGTCGAGATCGACCCCTAGGGGGGTCGATTCTAGGCACCGACTTCCCTTATTCCGGATTTGCTTGTAGAGTTTCCTAGTTTGTATTTAAGGAAGGTTGTTTCTTTGTGTTTCCTAGTTAGATTATGACTCCTTTTCTTCTATAAAAGGAGGTTGAACCTTTAGTTTTGTTCATGCTTTGGGGGATAACTCATCCCTTGGTGGGGGATGAATTAAATTAATCAATCAAGACTTGGAGAGCTAGGAAGAAGACTTGGAGAACAAGTTTGAGATTTGTAAGATTGATCTTTTGTTTAATTTGAATTCTAGATTGGTTTTGATGATGTATTCTTCTTCTTCTTCCTTGTTTCTCTTTGCCATGTGTGAGTAGTCCTCTTAAGTTCTAGGGTTGGGCAAAAACCCAACACAATCATGCATGTTTAAAACTTGAATTCATGACTTGAATGCTTGACGATCATATCTAACCTATCTTGTGCTTAATCCTTGGTGAAAATTGAGGCATGTCTTGTAATTAACCCTAGCGAAAGTGAAAAGTTAGTCGCTTTATTATATCTAATAGGATTATTTGCGAAAGTTGATATTCCTAGGTTGAAGGATAGGTAGAAAGTTGTTTGATTTGCGAAGGTTGATTGAATAGCTTGAATAGTTTGCGAAAGTTAACTTTTCTATGATCTAGATTGCATGATAGTTGTATATAATTGAGTCTTTGAGTAGTTTGTTTGTTTGATAGTTTTATTTGTCAAGAGAAAGCAATTGAAAAATCCAAAAAAAATTAGAAAATGTCAAAAATCCAAAAAAATTGAAAAATGTCGAAAAACCCAAAAATAATTGTATGTTTTGTTTTAGGATAGAAGAGCATTCTATCTTAGATGTCCTATGATGAAAATTAATTTTCATGCTTGTCATGTAATTCCTTTGGCATAATTGGATAGTGTAGCCCATGTTTATGAGAAATTGCTCTTGATTGTGAAAAATGACTTGTGATGAAATTGAGCATATGTGTTTTGAGTGAAAGTAGTTGCAATCCAACAAATTTTTACCTAGTGAGAATTTGGCCTTATAGGGAGAACATCCTTAATTCCCTCTTCTTTGTTTGTGTGATTTTGCTCTTTTTATGCATATGTCTCTTGTTATTGATATGGTTATCTATTTCTTGAAACCGCTATGAGATTGTTCATGCATGTTGATTGTGATTAAGATCTTATATTTTTAGCCCATATTCTTCCATTCCTACCTTGAATTATCTTTGCTTGAAACCCCGTTCTAGCCTTAGCCTTTTTTGTTTGAAGCTCCACAAAAATTATCCCTAGCCTATATTAGCTTGACTTTATTCCGGGAATTGAACTTAGATGAAGAGTGTTGGGAATAAGTTTTGTTGAGTGACATTTGTGTTGGATTTGAAAGAGGTGACATTGTAAAAGGGTAGAAAACAACTTGTGAGGAGTAGTGTAATAGGATTCTTGGCTTGGATTGCACATTGTTGAAAAGTTGAAGAAAAGAAGAGAAAAAGAAGTAAAGGATATCGAGCAAAAGCTCTCAGGATCGACCACCTAATAGGTCGATCTCGGCCCCCAGTGAAGAAAAGTGAGTCTCAGGTTCGACCCCCATGGGTCGACCTCGACCCTCTCTAGGCTCGAGCAGAAAAAAAAAGAGAAAGAAAAGAAAAAAAAATGTGTTTAAGTGCAAAGCCAAGAATTCCTAGTATTTCTAAGTTGTATTATGGGAGTTTGGGTTAGAAATTGATGGGTATGAGTGTCATTGATGAAGTGTTCGGTTATGAGTTGAAAAGAGAAGAAGAGAGTTGTGTTGGTTGTAGTGTTGTATTTAGGAGTTTGATTCCCGGATTTAGCACCACATGGCCAAAGAACTCCCTCCCTTATGTTATTACCGAGCCCCATTACAACCCGGCCGAATGAGTCTTCTATGAAGATTTCATTGAGCCTAAGTTCTTATGAAGATTGATATGTTTGGACTTCTCTAGGTAGAGAGATTGGTGATATAAGTCTCAATGATAAAGTAGATGTTGCATAAAGATTGAGATGAGAGTTGATTTGATAGCCTAAACACATGAGATCGAGTTGAGAGAAATACATCAATATCCCTTGTGAGGTTGGATTGTGATTGCCTAGCTTGAGACTTATACATATGTGATGACGTTAAAATTGCTTGTCTTCTTTTCACTTGTGTTTAAAATGTTTTGACAAGGGCTATGCTTGAAGGTTGTGTTATTGGTCTCGATTTGCATGATTATTGCTTGAGGACAAGCAAGTCTAAGTATGGGGTGTTTTGATGTCCGCGTTTTTAGGTAGATTTTTAGGGTCTAGATAGGTTAGTTTGAGTTGTGTTTCGTAGTTGAGTCTTGTGTTTTTGAGTCTTTTTGCATGAGTTTTCGTATTTCCTTGAGATTCGGAAATTACGCGCTTTTGTGTAGTTTTGTAGGTGTATTGAAGCTTGAGGACGAGTTTGGAGTGAAGCTAGGAGAGGATGGATGAGCTAGGATGAAGATTAAGTGGACAAGCCAAGAAGAAGAGCTAAAAAGGAGCAAAATTTAAGAAGAGAAGTGAAGAAATCGACCCCAAGATCGAGCCCAAGGAGGTCGTGCTCGAGCCATTTGACCAAACTTGGAGCGCAAGGAACAAAAGTCTCAGGTTTGACCCTGAAGGGGTCGATATCGACCCTATGGAGGGTCGAACGCGCGTGACCGACTTCTTCTATCCGGATTACATGTTGAAGTTTCCTAATCTGTATTTTAGGAAGGTGTTTTGTTTGTGTTTCCTAGTTAGATTAGGACTCCTTTTTGTCTATAAAAGGAGGTGGAACCTATAGTTTTTGAGATACATTCAATCAATTAATCAATCAAGACTTGGAGAGTTAGGGAGAAGACTTGGAGAGCAAGTTTGAGGTTTGTAAGATTGATCTTTGGTTTTTAGTTGAATTTTAGTTTGGTTTGATCATGTCTTCTTCTTCTTCTTCCTTGTTTCTCTTTGCCATGTGTGAGTAGTTTTCTTAAGTTCTAGGGTTGGGCAAAAACCCAACACAATCATTCATGTTTAAAACTTAAATTCATGACTTGAATGCTTGATGATCATATCTAACCTATCTTGTGCTTAATCCTTGGTGAAAATTGAGGCATGTCTTGTAATTAACCCTAGCGAAAGTGAAAAGTTAGTTGTTTGACTATATCTAATAGGATTATTTGCGAAAGTTGATATTCCTAGGTTAAAGGATAGGTAGAAAGTTGTTTGATTTGCGAAAGTTGATTGAATAACTTGAATTGTTTGCGAAAGTTAAACTTTTCTATGATCTAGATGGCATGATAGTTGTGAATTCTTGTTAAAAGCATGTATGGTTGTTGTTGTGGTAGCCCTAGCCCTAGGATTTGCCCCTTTTTATTGATTGAAATTCGTATCTTTTGCCTTGATCCCGACTCCCTCCGTCGTGTTCGAGTTGTTGTTTGTGATTTTGTGTGTTCGTGCCTCTTTTGCTCTCAGGTTCGACCTACCTAGGGTCGAGATCGACCCTCTTCAGGTCGAGCCTGAGTCTATTTGTTTGCGTTTCTTTTGCTCTCTTCGTAGTTTATCGATTAAACTTAGCACTACTCTCGCTCCCGTGGACGATCTTGACTTCGCTATACTCAGCGGGGTTGGGTCTTGAATACAAATTTATTTGTTCGAGAAACCCTGCAACAACAAACAACTCATCATGTAAGGAAATGACCCCATACTTGTTCTTAACTCACTTAATCCACAAAATCCAATCATGTATGAACAAAGAATCACATATCAATGGTCAAGCTACAAGATATATCATGATAAACATGCTATAACCAACATTCAAGCTCATGAATCCTAAAGCACACACAAGAGAAAGTCAAAAAGCATAAGACCGACGAACAAAGGACATCGGGTCCGAGGTTCTCAACCTCGGTCCGAGTCTTGGACCGACATGCAACATCGGTCCCGAGGTTCTGGGTACCTCGGGCCGACTCTAATCCGACTTCTCTACCTCTTTTCACCCATAAAACATTCTATCATGCTCCTAAAATCCAAAATCAACCATTTCTCATCATCAATCGAAGTTCCAAGTAGGTTTTTACAACAATTAAGCACAAATTTCACAATGCATGCAAATCACCATGGATGCTCAAGGTTTAAGCTCACTCAATCATGGCAAATCTCAAATCTAGCAATGAAAGCATGAAATTCTCAAAGAATCAAGTAGAGATTGAGATTCACATACCAAATATGAAGAAACAAAGACTTCTAGCAATCAACTTCTTAGATCCCAAATTTCTCTTCTAGATCTAGAAGAGGGATGAAGATCTATGGGATTTTGTTGGGATTTTTGGCCTTTGGATCAATGCTTGAGGGTGCTAGGGGTATGGATCGAGATTTGTGGTGAGATTTGCTTGAGGTTCGAGTATGGTGGAGGGATGGATCGATTTGGGGGTTTTGAAGGGGACTTGGTATTTTGGGAAGGTAGTTATGGGGGTGATGGGTGTTTGGTATGGGAAAGGGGGCTTAAATGGGGTAGAAGACAAAGTTAGGTCAGAAGGGTATAATAGGAATTTCGTCCAAAGTCAAGTCCAAAGTGGACCGGCAATGTTGGACCGACTTTAGGGACCTCGGGCCCGAGGTACTGGGTACCTCGGTCCAACCCGTTTTGGTTTCCTAAAAATCCCTCGTCTTGGCAATTGTCTACCCACAAGTCATTGCATCATTTCCACAAATACCACACATGATCATAAAGCTCACATAACACATATATCCACAAAACACATGCTAAAGAGAGATTAGAAAGAATCTAAGCTAAGGCAAAGAAAAACAAACTAGAAACTATGAAAATGAATCTACTAAACCCGGGTTGCCTCCCGAGGAGCGCTTCTTTTAAGTCACTAGCTTGACTTCTAACCTCTACCCTTCAAGGAGGGTGAAAAACGGTGAATTGATCCTCCTTGCCATATGCACCTCCACACTTCTCATAACCGAAGTGCCACCATTTGTGTTTGATGAAAGTGTGGCCTCCAAATTCTCCATCATTCTTTTCCTCCAAAGTGTAGGTTGGCATCTCTTGCATCTTCTCAACTTGCTCTTCATTACCTACACCACAAAAATCTAAAGAATTTCTAGGGGACTCAATGACATTATAACTCAAGTCTTCTTGCAAATCACTCAAGCAAAGGTAGTCATCCTCTAGATCCTCTTTAAAATCACTTAAACAAATGTAAGAGTTTCCCACATTAAAAGGATATAGAGTAGGATACTCTTCATGGCTTGGTGGGCTATCTCCATCTCTTGACTCTTCATGGTTCACCAATGGATCTAGCAACTCTCTTTCTTGCTCTTGAACATAGACCATGTCATGATCTCTCAATGGTGCTTCTTCTTTTCTTGTGGGTTCCAACTCCTCTCTCTTGCGCTTGGCATTTTCCTCCAACTTCAAGATTGCCAAAGCATCCGGTTCATTAAGGGCTTTGTTGAAATGGAACTCCACCTTTTCCTCGCCAATCTCGAAAGTGACTTTCCCATTTCTCACATCGAATTTGGCACCCGCCGTAGCTAGAAACGGCCTTCTGAGAATAATGGGCACCATCGGATCTTCTTTCATGTCGAGGATCACAAAATCATCGGGCACAAAATATCTTCCAACTCTATCCGGGACGTCATCTAGAATTCCGGTGGCCTTTGTTGATGAACCATCGGCCATAGTAAGACTCATGTCAACCGGTTCCATATCTCCGAGGTTAGCCCTTCTCCATATGCTCATGGGCATAACCGATATGCTTGCTCCTAAATCACAAAGAGCCTTGAAGTTTTGGGATCCAATCCCCACGGTGATGGCAAATCTTCCGGGATCACCTAGCTTTTGAGGTAGCTCCAAGATCTTCACCTCATCTTGCATCTCAACAATTGACCTCTTCTTGCTCAAGATTTCCTTTAAGAACTTTGCATAGGATGGCATCTCACTTAGAGCATCGATAAATGGGATGGTGATGTTCAAGCCTTGCAAAAGCTTCAAGAACCGCTTGAACTTGCCCTCAACAATCTCCTTGGGCTTCTTCAAAGGATATGGAAGAGTTGTGACACCTTGTTTCTTGCTTGAATCCACCTCCTTGGATTGATCTTGGCTTCTCTCGACATCTTCAGCTTGGACCGACTTTGGTGTGGCTTCGGGACCGACTTCAGGAACCTCGGTCCTGGGGCGGAGAGCTTCTGGGGACATCGGGCCGACTACAGGGCATGTCGTGCCCGAGTTATTCTCAACCTCGGTCCAACTCAGGGGACCTCCTCCATCTACTGGATCGACATCTGGGTATGTCGGGCCCGAGGTGCTGGGAACCTCGGTCCGACCTTCTTCTCTTGTCCTTGGAACATGTGACTCGGGCAAACTCCGTCCACTCCTTAATCCTATGGCTCGAACTTCGTTTTGTTGTTGTTGAGCACGGGGATTCTCCTCGGGTCGGCCCGGGAGTCTCCCTTCTTCTCTTGGAAGTTGATTCGCCATGTGAACAAATTGGTTGTCCACTTGCCTTCTCCAAACACCCAACTCCTTGAATTGATCATCAAATTTTCTCTCCATGTTGGTGACTTGATTCTTTAAATCTTGAGCCCATGGTGGTTCTTGCTCATAGAATCCCGGAGGTCGGTATGGTGGTGGTTGGGCCCTTGGCTCGTTTTGGTTGAAGTTGTTGTTGTAGCCACTAGCGTGGCCTTGGTTCCACCTTCCTCCATTGTTGAAATTGGCTCTCCCTCCGAAATTCCTTTGAACATAATGAGCCTCCTCAATTTGCTCGGCTAATCGGACTTGGCGCTCATTTAGACAATATTGGGCTCCATGCTTCAAAGAACCACACTCTTCACAAGCTCTTGTGTTTTGTTGGAGATGACCCATCTTCCTCCTCATCTTGTTCAACTCATCCTCCAAGAATTGGATCTTCACATCTTTATCCACCTCTTCACTTTTGGATCGTAGAGCCTCTTCGGACCGTCTCCATGGATTCTCACTTCCTTGTTCACTTGATTGACTCCATACGTGGCCTCATAATCGGAGAGTTTGTCTAGCAACTCCCACGCTTGCTCCGGAGGCAAGTCAATGAACCCACAATCGGTATGAAGGTTCAATTTATCCTTGGTGGCGGGGTTGATTCCTTGGAAGAATATGTCTTGAAGGACATAAGGTTGTTGCCCATGCGTTGGACATGCCCTCAACATCTCTTTGAACCGATCCCAAGCCTCGAAGAGTGGCTCGTGGGCTCCTTGTTGAAAGCTCGCTATCTTCCTTCTAAGCTCCGTCGTCTTGGTGGGCGGGAAGAACTTCATCAAGAATGCTTCATTGAGAGCCCTCCATGATGTGATGGAACGAGGTGCTTGGCTCTCCAACCAATGTAAGGCTTTGCCTCCCAAAGACCACTTGAAGGCCTTGAGTAGCACGTACTCAAGTGTCTCGTCATCCGTCGAGATGGTCTCACATAGGTCCTTGAATTGCTTCACATGCTCGATCGGGCACTCGTTCGGTCTCCCTTGGAATTGCTCTCTCTTGATGAGTGAGATGAATTGAGTTTTGATCTCAAAATTCTTTGACACCTCCGGCAAGACGATGGCCGGTTCGGGCACCTTCAACTCCGGATGCATGTATTGTCTAGCATTCCGGGGTTGAGTGTTGATTTGAGCCTCCAATCTCATCCTTTGCTCACGCTCTCTATGGGCCTCGGCATCTCGGTTCGCCATTTCAAGTTGCATTCGAGCCATGTCGGCTCTCATCCTTTCAACCTTCTCATCACGGGCTTGGTCCGCCATCCTCTTCTTCTTTCGGGCTTGCTTTAGAATTCTCTCTGGGTCACACACAAAGTCGAGCTCTAGTGTTCCTCGGACGGAACGAGCTCGCATGCACCTACAACCAAAGACACAAACAAAACCGAATCAAAACAAACAAGGGGTTTGGGCTAGTCCCTCACCCAAATCACTACCAAATCAAAGACTCAACCAAAGATGGGTACCTCAAACAAGTAGAACTCCCCGACAACGGCGCCAAAATTCTGATCGGTCCGGGTGTGGTGGTCAAAATTTAAATTTATAAACCGAACCTCAATTGTAGTAAAGAGGTAGGGTGTCGAACACACGGGAGTTCGTGCGTTGAGTGTACCCGAAAGACTATAAAGAGATAAAAGAAAGGCAAAAACGAGGAAAAACAAGGGAAATCACCTCGGACCGACACAGGTCACTTCGGTCCGAGGGTGGATCGAGGTTGATTGGCCGGGACCGACTTCACACAACGTCGGGCCCGATGACTAGGTAACTCGATTAGGCAAAAATAGTAGATCGGTCTTGGGTTTTTGGGTTCCTTCCCTAACTAGACTTGGGTAATTCCACCCCAACTCAACCAATAAGTGTTGATCCTTGTGAGATCGAGGTTGCTAGCCTTCGATCCCTCCACTCTACACTTCGACCCAAGGTAGTTTTCACTCTTATTCGATGTTAGGTCTAGTGATGGGCTAGAGATCACTTTCGCTTACTCTTACCAATCACAAGCCCTATGTCTCTTGTTTCCACAAGAGAATTGAAGCTTAGTGTAGAGAGGATTTATAGATCAAGCACTCAAAGGCTATGGAATTGGGGTTTCCTACCCAATCCTAGCTAGGGGTTTCACCCATAGCCCAAGACTATGGAATCTACTCCATCAAGTAAGAGTACAAAGCAATCAAATGGAAAAGCAAGCAAATCTCAATCATCAATCTCAAATCAAACTCAAATTGTATTCAAATTCAAAGGGGTTCACAAGATCCAAGTCTTAGTTCTATTAAATCCAAAGCAAATGAAGTACAAACTCACTAGAACTCTCTCTAGCTCCACCGATTTCCTCCTCTTCTCCTCCTCCTTTCTTCTCCTTGCTCTCCAAGCCTTACTTGAGCCTTTGAGAGTGATTTGGTGTGGGATTGTTGTTGGATGATCTCTAATCTCTCTCTAATTATCCTTTTCTCTTGATTGGGGACCAAGGAATTCCAATTTAGAAGAAGGGCAAAATTGGAAGTTCACAACATTTGTGCCTTGGAGCCTAATCTTCTCAATTGCCGACTCGGATCGACGTGTTGGGGACCTCGGGCCCGATGTTGGGAACGTCGGTCCTGTGCTCTGGTTGCTCGATCTCGGGCCCGACTTAGTGGTGCTCGGTCCTGGGCCTCGATCATTGTCTCTTCTTGGTCTTCCTTTGGTTCCTCTTTGATCTTTGCATGGCTCTTCCGCTCCTTGACTCCTTGGCTTAGCTCCTCCTTAGATGCTCCTCCAAAATGTCCTCAAATGAGCCATTTCACCTACAAATCATAACAAACTCGCATAGTTTCCGAATCTTAAAGAAAACCGGGAACTAAGCTAAAAAGGAACGAAACTAACAAAGAAGGGAATGAAAAACACATATTTATAAGGGAAATTAACTACTAAAACACCACCAAAATGAGAGACGTCATTGTGTGTTGTGGTTTTGGCCTTGCATGACTTTCATTTCTAATGGCAGTTCCCATTTTGTGTGCATATGTTTATTTAAGTGTTCCTTTGCTTCTAGTTATGATTTTATGCTATCGTCCTTAGCTAACTTGTTATCCTTTGGATGATGTCAAAAGGGGGAAGTGTAGTTTTGCAGAGATGAGCTTCGAATTAGCTATCTAGAATAAGCAAGTGTTAAGGGGGAATTTTAGTGAAAGGACCAAAGGACGCTACTGCTCAAAACTGTTAAGGACGCCGCTTAGAAAAGAAAAGAATTCTGCTTAGAATGTCGTCCCTTCCCTAAAATCCAAAAGTGAAATAGATCAAAGGTTGAAAAATTTTGCTTATTAAATTTTGCTAAGTGTTTGAGGACGCTCTTTAAAGTTCTCAAGCATGCTAAGATCTTAAGTTCAAAACTATTTTTGCTTAGGGTTTGTCATCATCAAAAAGGGGGGAATTGTTAGGACAATGTTAAGGACGCCTGTTGTACTTAATATTGTGCCTATCGTCCCTTGGTTTTGATATGACAAACTCGCTTTGATCTAATAAGTTGTCCAAGTGTTTCAGGAACGCAGGTCATGGAAAGGACAACAAGTTCTGTAGTCGTCCTTAAGGTATAAGGACGCTACCTATCAGCATAAGCGACTTGACATGATTCTACAAAGGACGCCGTCCTTATCATTACACAAGAGTCCTTTAAAGGCTGGCCGACAAGGTGACATCACCTGACAAGCCTTGATCATGATCACCACGTGGAAGCAGATCCTGTACACTAGTCCATCACCACGTGGAGACCGATCTTGTAGCCAAGTCCAACGGTAGTTGCCAGGAAGCTTCCCTCATCACTACCAGAGACACGTGGAAGCCGATCCTGTAGCAACATCCAGAAGGGCATGATCGTTAGAGAATGACGCCCTTCCCTTGGTCACTATAAATACTCTTCCAGAGCATTTATTGTAACTTGACGCTTCAGAGAATATTCAGAGCATATTGTCAGTCACTCAAGAACACCAAGAACAGCTCAAGAACACGTGAGACTTAGGTGTTAGATCGAGTAAGAAGCGTTCACAAAACCACAAACTTGTTAGTAAGAGAAAACCCAAAAAGAGAGAGACAATCCTTACAACGAACTGTAAGGACGTGTGAATAGCGTCCTTTAGGAGATTAAGTTTGCTTGCAATTATAGGCTTAAAGGGGTGTTACTAGTGGACTTAGGGACGCATTCTAAGTGCTAGAGAATTGTAATCACTCGCTAGTGTAACTGTAAGAACTCTTAATAAGAAAAGAAAGAAGTTATTCGGAAATCCTCTAAGGAGGTAGAGGTTTACACTCAAGGACTACTTTGGTTTTGAGTGGTTCCTCTATAAATAGTCGCGGTCTTTACTTATCTGTTTTTCACTTGTCTTAGTCTTTATTCCGCTGCAACGGAACGACGCCCTTAATCTTTATTAACGACACCTCACCCAAGGACGCCTCTAACGTAGTTAAGGAATCCCTCTCTGTTTGACTAACGGCCAGACAAGGCGTAAGTAAGTATTGGGAAATGGGTAAAGTAAAAAAGATGAGATCACGAGGCTCATGGTTGGGAAGGAAAAATAAAAAGGCGATCATGGATAAGGTGGATGGGAGAATAGTATTTAAATAATGGGTTTTTGTTAAATTCCCAATGAGCTATAATCAGGGGCGGAACTATGTAGGGGCGAGTTGGGGTTGTTGCCACCTCTGACATTTTCAATATTTTTTAGTATTAAGTAGGACATAAAACAAAGTTAGTGCAATTGGTTGTAGATAGTATTTTTGTCGATCCATCCAAGGTTCAAATCCTACTAACTTTATTTTTTCCACCTGTTCATCTTACCAATATATAATATAATTATTCTTCTTATTATTTCTTGTACATAAAAGACTATTAATTATTTATTTCAAAAGAAGAGTAGTTAAATTTTATTACTTATTTTAATTATTTAAAATATTTTTCCACTATATGAATATTTTATTATTAAAAATATATGTCAATAAGTTGTATATCATCGTCTTGCTCCTAAGCCCCCTTTGACCAAAATTTTTGGTTCCGCCACTGGCCGTAATTAACCGGGAGACGAGAGTTACATCGTTAATTTTAATATAAGTTTGGATCCACCCTTTTACCGCAAAGTCAAAGCCAATGTGTAGGGGTTTTACGTTACTTATATACCAGTTTCCTTTTGTTCTTATTTCTCATATGTGGGACAAATTGCCTAACTCACAAGAGTTTTTAGGGCTCATGGATTAGTAATGGCCTTATATACATACAAGTATTGAGCAATAACCACAATGGATTAAAAGTACATATTCAATGCTACTTCATTCATATTCAGTGTAGTTTCGCTCAACCACAAAAACTCGATCAATCTTTGAACAATATTCAAAAAAAATAAATAAAACATATTCAAATTTATACATAGAGGAAAGACACAAATAACTATTTTCAATGTTTTATTCCAGAGATGTACTCTTATGTATTGTTTGTTCCCATACTAACTCCGTGTAAATTATAAGATTAAAATACCCCTCTGCAACACAATTTCTCCAATTCTTCCTTCCCTGGCCCTTCGTTGATTTACAGAGATCGCCAAACTACCGCCACCCAGACCCGTCTCAAACATTTTTGGGGCCCTAGGACGAAATAAAATTAGGGGGATTTTAATATAAATTATTATTTATTATTTTAAAGTACTATTTTAATGTAATAGAATGTTTTATAAAAAAGATACTAACTTAATACAATATAATCAAACCTTATTAATATTCGGGGGATTCAATCCACGTCTTTAAATTAGGGACCCGTTAAATTGTATATATAAGCGTCGTTTTTTAAAACTAAATAAACTAGTTATATTTATAAAAACCTATATACGTAGAGATCACATGTGTTGAATAATAGTAATATAGACTAAGTATGGTATTAATATTTTAGCACAATTGTTTAGAACCATACATATGTAAAAGGTATATACAATTACAAAAGCCAATATATGATTCATCTTCTCTTGAGAGTAACAGAATTTGCAAAAATTATTGTTTAAATAGGAATGATTTTATAATCCAAATATATTTTTTAAATTAGATACTTAAATGGGCCTTTTTAATTTAATAAACATAATTTTACTAAAATTAATTTTTTTTAAACGGGGCCTCTAGTTTTCGGGGGCCCATGGCGACCGCCCCTCCTTGCCACCCCTTCTAGCCGGCCCTGCCGCCACCGAATTATCCCGACCAAAACGGTGTGCCACCATCCAAGAGCCGACCTTCACACAACCTGCCCACTCACAGCACCCACCTCTCCGATGTCGTCCATCACCCATGCACCATCAGTCGTTCACCTACCCCAGTGGTTGGTGCCACCCTCGACTGTCACCTACTGGTTCATTTTCACAAATTTTTACTTTGTTGTTACATAAAACAAATCAGGGTTTTGGTACATTTAATTTATGTAGACTGATTTTATGTAAATCAATAGTGTATTTTAATTTGTGTTCCACGAATTTATTTATGCTACATGGGCGGAGCGGGAGGTGGTCCTGTGTGGTCCCGTGTCCCCCTCTGTTTTTTTTTTTTAAATGACTTTAAATAATACCAAGTATCAATATTAAAACAATAATAATACCAACTTTAAAAATTCTAAAAAACTAGACAAATTATTCAAGTATTTACCAAAAACAATACGAGACTATTTTCTGTCACAATTTCTGGCAGCCCGACTGACATGGCAATCGGAAAAATGACATGGCATCTCTAGAATTTACACCTTTTTAAAACTTTTTTTAAATGCCAACTCATTATTATTCATTTAAAAACAAAAGTTGATTAAACGCAAATTGAACATGCCTTACACATAAATATACGTCTACCAAATCAATTTAAATAAAACCAAATATAACATATCAAACCTAGTTAATACAGATTACGAACAGGAAGAAGACTTAGGGCTCGTTTGGTATCATGCCAGGAATCGGGTTGGTTTAGGGAATCGGGTTGGAATGGGATTGGGATGAGGAATGGGGTTGAGTGATTTTAGGTATGAGTGATACCTTAGTTTAGGATGAGGTATGAAGTTGTGTAAAAGTGAGGAATGGGTGATTCCAAGGTATCACTCATTCCTAATCCCATTCTTAACCAAACACAAGAATAGGTTTCACCCATTCCTAACCCCATTCCCTATACCCAAGGTATAGAAACAAACATGCCCTTAGAAGAATGAATATTGTAGATGAACACAAAACAAGAACTAGAAATTGCATGCTTTTTTTTTTTTAGGATACATCGTCTGCAGCATTAGAGTTGAACGGCTCAAAGCCAAAACTAGGGTTTCAAACCTGGTGGATGGGAGGGTACATAGAGTTAACAAACAGGACATCCAAGCAGTTCATGGACGGTAGTGGCCGGCACAATTGACGCGGGGCCAACAGCATTAGTGCGAGACTTGACCGGAATCTGGTGTTCCGGGTAATGGTGTAGTTGTGATGGCGGGGGATGTCGTCCTCCTCCGTCATAGAAGAAACACACTCAATGCTATCCAACTCCATTTGACAGCGTGCAAAATGTTTCGCACGCACATCAAACGATTGAATGCCCACAGACTCCGGGAAAAATCGAAAACACACTTGTCATAAACTTGTTATTCGCCTACAAATCAAGTTAATTGCTCCTCTTCGTGACACTCACGACGCCCCTGATTGGTTTGCCTTTCTGTGGGTGCCGTTCACCGATGAACTCAAAGAGAAAGAGGAGGGGGAGAGGGTTGGATGATCGATTCCCAGAAATTGCATTCTTTTGTCGACACCTCTTGTAAATATTATAATCAATTAATGAAAACTTAATTACACATAAAGATGCGCTCAATTTGACCGACGACAGTACTGACGGTGTCACAATGGAAGAGGAGGCGTGGAAGAGCAAGAGGGAGAGAGATGGGAGGAGTGGTCGCAATGAAGGTTTGGCTTGCTAATGCTAAGGGTGGCAGTGGCGACTGCGGACAGTGGTGGCGGCAACGACTGCGGACAGCCTCGACGGCGAGGGCGGTTACTATTGTACATTCAACCTCTCTCCTCTTAGTTCTGGTGTTATGGGTGCACTTAATTGAATTAGCTTTTTTTTTGGTTTTGAATAATAATGAACTGGCATTTTAAAAACAAAAGCTAAAAAAAGGTGTAAATGCCAGAGGTGTTGTGTCATTTTTCTGGTTGCCATATTAGCCGGCCTGCCGGAAATTGTGACGGAAAATAGTCCCATATTACTCTTGGTCAATACTTTGAATAGTTTTTATAGCTTTTTAGAAACTTTCCATAAACAAAAGTACCTAGAAACTAGGTCATTACTCCCGACCAAAAAAAAAAAAGAAACTAGTTCATTAGTAGATTCTTATTTTTTAACCTGCTATAGTTGATGGCAACGATAGCTTCCTCCTCTCGGCTTCACCAGCAAAGGACGGTAGTTCTTCAGTGGTAGTAGTGATTTGCACAAGAATACAAGAAGACCTTAATTAGTTAAAACTAAAAGATATCTTTCAATTTTTTATCTTTTCTTTTAGTAGGAGTATTGATACGCCTACAAGTTGCTAATACGAGGCCAAAAAGAATTCGACCTCGACCAAGACGATATGAAGAATAATAATTGTTATTTTGGGTTATTTATTTAAGCTGTAACTTTTTTATAAATTAGAGATTTATCTCTATCCTCGGGTTTTCTTTACGGTTCTTTCCCGGGACGCATTTTTTGAACCATAGGTCTTAGGTTTAAATACACTTGTCTTCTCTTTCAAGAGTAATCATTGACATATTAGTTTGCCCTAATTTGCCTTAATTTTCTCCGTAGCGTATCTCTCTCGAGTTGTGTGCCACACCGGTAATGACTCAAACCCCTGACTAACAAGGGCTCAATACGAATCTGTTAGTACACGGTATATGCATGTGTACAGGTATCAACTCCTTCTTTAATGACCTTCTTCTCCAAGCCTCCTTCAATGACCTAGGACCTGCAAAACAATGGACAAAGGGGGCGTGGACCCCCTAATCCACCTCCGATGCCTAAGTCAGTAGAGTATTCGCGAGGCTAAACAGCAGAGAGAGGCGCAGGGCTAGGGTTAGGGCGAGCGATGATCAGCCCTTTTAGGGTAGTTTTTTTATATCCTTTCTACATGGCGAAGACACGTATTTATAGTGGAGAGAGAGGGCTAGGGTTAGTTCCTTGGAGCCCAATCAATAATTCTATCTCCTTAAATAGGATAGAATCTTCCAACTACTGGATAACTACCAGGATTTAATAGGCTAATAAACATATTTATTAGATATGCTTACCTGGCTGGCGAAAATATTATCCTTAATTAAGATGGTAAATTTACCCACCTACAAATGCCCCACCTACGTCTTTGTTGCGTGACTAAGACGTAGGTACTCTAGGATTGACTTGACTTATGTAGATTAGGAGATTGGCGGGCACATCCATGCGCGAGTGTCATGGGAACCAACGAGAGCGAATATCACAGTCCCACCCCCCGTGAGCGAATATCACGGGGCTCCGCGAGCGAATATCACGGTCCGTGAGCGAATATCACGGGAACATCCGTGAGCGAGTATCACGGTCCGTGAGCGAATATCACGGGAACATCCGTGAACGAGTATCACGGAAACTATCGTGAGTGAGTATCACGGAAACCGCCGTGAGCGAATATCACGGAAACCGCCGTGAGCGAGTATCACGGAAACCGCCGTGAGCGAGTATCACGGAAACCGCCGTGAGCGAGTATCACGGAAACCGCCGTGAGCGAGTATCACGGAAACCGCCGTGAGCGAGTATCACGGAAACCGCCGTGAGCGAGTATCACGGGAACCGCCGTGAGCGAGTATCACGGGAACCGCCGTGAGCGAGTATCACGGGAACCGCCGTGAGCGAGTATCACGGGAACCGCCGTGAGCGAGTATCACGGGAACCGCCGTGAGCGAGTATCACGGGAACCGTCGTGAGCAAGCATCACGGGAACCACCGTGATCTGATATCACAGGAACCACCGTGATCTGATATCACGGGAACCACCGTGATCTGATATCACGGGAACCACCGTGATCTGATATCACGGGAACCACCGTGATCGGATATCACGGGAACCACCGTGATCTGATATCACGGGAACCACCGTGATCGGATATCACGGAAACCACCGTGATCGGATATCACGGAAACCACCGTGATCGGATATCACGGGAACCACCGTGATCGGATATCAAGGGAACCACCGTGATCGGATATCACAGGAACCACCGTGATCGGATATGACGGGAACAACCGTGAGCGGATATCACAGAAACCTCCTACGTAGCTAGCATACGAGGAGTCCGTTAGTACGATGAACTAACGTAGCGCTTTTTTTTTATGCAAGACTCTACTAATGCAAAAACCGATCTTTATTAAAAATCAAACTTGAATGACATGATCCTAAAAACTAAGCTAATGAAAAAAGAACAACCTAGGGGCCTGATCAAAAAACCACATGGGAAAAAGAGTGTCCCTCCCTACATGAATCCTAGTCTCGGGATCCCCGCGCATAAAGGTCCGGGCATCCGCGGTCGTGCCTGCTCAGGCCACGGCCACGATTTATCCTCTTCGAGGCGAATCGGTCCTTTATCCTCTTCAAAGTGACTCAGTTATTTATCCTTTTCAAAGCGAAGTGCCCCTGCCACGATCCCGCACTCGCGGAACGAGCGGCGCGTGCGCGATTTTGCCCCAGAATGGGGGTTCTATGCTCTGGACTGAAATCGCGGTTGCGGCCTGGGGACCCGTAGTCGCGGTGCGTCGAACCGCAGGTGTGGCTTTGATTTCGCGGGTGTGGTTGCTCGGCCCGTCGCCTTTCCTTGATTCGCCTTTGCGCTTGCACTTGGAAGCCTTTGACCCGCTTGCTCCCTTGGTCCCTTGATAAGCGTTCTTCCATCTTGGGGCTCTCACGTTCGGATGGGGTCTGAGGCGAGGAAGGCGACTTCCTTCTCGCCTCGCGATTAGCTTCTTCTATGCGCAGGATAGAGTATCAAATCCTCCCTCAACCTGCTTTCGAGCGGGAGCGCTCCTTTGAAAGCGGCTAGTGCGGCCTCCTCACCGCATCCCTCAACCTTGGCGTAGCATTCCATGAAACGATTCGAGAAGCTCGCAAGCTTTCGCCTTGATTCATCCTGAGAGCAAAGAGTGTGCAAAGGGACACTGCGTCTCGGCAATTGGTGATGTAATTCTTGACGAACAAAGTGGCAAGTTGTCTCCATGATCGTATTGATCCGGGTTCTATGCTTTGGAACCACTTGAGAGATCCCTGGGTGAGGCTGCTCGGAAACATCTTACACATCACGGCCTCTTCGGACACCCACAACACCATCTTGTACGAAAACAAGGCTATGTGGCTTATGGAGTCCGAATGTCCATCGTATGGATCAAAGGTTGGTGGAGAGAATTTCGTCGGGGGCTTGGCTCGCAAGATCTCTTCGCTGAATGGTGTCGATGTCACCATTGCCAACTTGCGCTCGGCCTGCTCTTGCGCTGATCGTAAGGTTCCTCTTTGCGATTTTAAGAGTTCAAGTAACCTTTTCTCAGTGCGCATGAAAGCCCGGTCCTCTCCTTCACGCTCATCCCTGCTGCCCCAATCACGAATCGAATTAGGGTTTTCGGGAGAGCGATGGCCTTCGTCTTTAGGTTCGCCGAACCCATCGCGACGTTCACTCAAACCGCGGGCGCGGGCGCTTGGACCGCGGTCGCGGGTTGTCGGCCCACGGTCGCGGTTGCCTTCGCGGCAATTTCCGCAATCGTTGGGGTCCCTCGGTTCATCCGAGATCGAATCCTCGGGTCGAGGGTGGCTCGCAGCTCGTGATCTCTTGGATGAGGGTGGCTCGCGACCCCTCTTTCTTCCTCGGTTTCTAGGCGTCCTACGACTGCTGTCGCAATCGAATCGCACCTTCTCTGGCTCTTTAGCGTTGATGGGTTTAGGGCTACTTTGATTGTTCGCGGTTGTGATGATACTAACGAGTCGCGGAGTAACCCTAGGTTCGTCGATAGGGCGCTCGCCCCGAACCCCCCTCAAAGCATGCTTCAATTTCGCGATTTCTTCTAGGGCTTGGTCCAAGCGAGACCTAGCCTGTTCGCATTCCGACCGCATCACCTTGTCCTCTCTTAGAGTACCGGCCAGGATATGGATGACCTCGTCATCCTGCTCGCTCCTGGTGGAGGATGATGCCCCAACCCTGCCGCTTGGGTTGGCGTGAATCGTTTGGCCCATCACGTACCGCGAATTAGGGTTTTCGTGATCGGGCTTAGGGTCCCAAATTCGCAACCCGTGGTTATGCCTTGCGATTGCGGTTGCGCTTTCAGGCCTACCGCGATCCTCTTGGCATGAATTAGCTTCGACTTCGGCGATACGTAGCATGGAATCCCTTGACCGACTAGACAAAGTTGGTTCGGACCATATGCGGCGATGACTCTCGATCCCGTCGCCTGACGCGAGTCCCATAGGTCTGTGCGATGAACAGACGCGCTTGCAAGGGGGAGTAAGTCACGGGTTGAGTCGGATCCGGGCAAGGCACCTTGCACGGATCGCGATGTGGTCCGATCTCCCGAGCGAATATCGGGATTGGCGCGTGTCGAGATTCGCTTCTCCGAGCGATTTTCGGAGCTCAATCGCTCTGGCGTCGATCCGCGGTCGCGGGTGGGTGACTCGCGGTCGCGGGTGGCGATCTGCGGTCGTGGGTGGTGAACCCGCTAACGTGGGTCTGGGCCTGCCGAAAACCAATCGCACGATTCGTCCGACGCGATTGCCCCAGACCTGACTAAAATTGTATCCTCGTTGTTTGGGGTCGATTCCAGCATCATAATTATGGATCGATTGTTGGTCCACAGACGGCGCCAAATGTTAGTACACGGTATATGCTTGTGTACAGGTTTCAACTCCTTCTTTAATGATCTTCTTCTCCAAGCCTCCTTCGATGACCTAGGACCGGCAAAACAATGGACAAAGGGGGCGGGAACCCCCGAATCCACCTCCGATGCCTAAGTCAGTAGAGTATTCGTGAGGGTAAATAGCAGAGAGAGGCGCAGGGCTAGGGTTAGGGCGAGTGATGATCAGCCCTTTTAGGGTAGTTTTTGTAAATCCTTTCTACATGGCGAAGACATGTATTTATAGTGGAGAGAGAGGGCTAGGGTTAGTTCCTTGGAGCCCAATCAATAATTTTATCTCCTTAAATAGGATAGAATCTTCCAATTACTGGATAATTACCAGGATTTAATAGGCTAATAAAGATATTTATTAGATATGCTTACCTGGCTGGCGAAAATATTATCCTTAATTAAGATGGTAAATTTACCCACGTAAGGAATCCACACCGGATTTGTATCATGTATTTTAGAGCATCCACAATAGAGAATAAAGAGAAGTCTTCTCCATAAATAAATAAAAAGAAAGAAAGAATTATTAGCTTTTGTCAGGTTTGTGGAGAGAAATGTGTAGAGAATATTTCTCCTACAAGAGTGTAGAAGTGGAGAATAAGAAATATTTCTCTACAAAAAATCTGATATATCGCTTATCTATTTTTTTTAAATTGTTAAGAAATGTGCAGAGCATTTCTCCATTGTGGATGGTGTTAGTACCTATCAAAACATGAGTGTATTTTTGGAAAACAAAAGGACGAGGGATACATTATTGGGAACTCATAATTGAAAAGAGGATTTTTATGGGATAATTCTCTTTACTCTATACGTACATATGACTAGGGGTGGAACCATGTTGGCACCAGCCCCCACTGGAATTTTATATAAAAAATATTATAGTTATTGTTTTTTTCCCTTTTTATTTTATGTAAGAAAAAAGAGGTCTAAGAAGTCTAATTTATTATACATAACTTAATGATATTACGGATGGAACCGTAAATTCGCCGTATTGACCCGAAACCGTAAATCCGTAATCCGCAAATATATAATCTAAATATTAATTCAAAATTAACCTTGGGTTTAATAAAAACTTTAATTTGTTTCAAAAATTATCAATTTGGAGTTTGAACCTGTCTAATCTGTTTGAACTCTAAAACTTGTCTAATTTCTTGATAAGTGTGACTGTAAAGCCTAATTTTTAAGACTTAGAAAAAAGTATACACATTTTTTAATCTGTTTCATTTTCTTTGCTCAGATTATAACTAATTTTATACTTACATAAACTATTTTGGGTTTGTTTTAAATTCTAATGACTACATATTTAATTTGTTATAATGATTATACTTAGATTAAGCTATTTTCTACTGAAAAAAAAAAGATTAAGGTATTTAGCCCGCTCTAGGGCAAATTCCTGGATCCGCCACTGCATATGACCATACATATTCAAAACATATTATGTACAAGTTTAGTTAATTAAATAATTTAAGTAAATTAAGTTAATAATTATTCAAATTTTGAATTTCAAAAATTCTCCAAGCGAATTATGAAATGTTTCATTTTATTTATTTTAAAAATATATCAAATCCCTATAATTTTAAACATTCCATATTTGATATTATGCACCGTCAATCTTGTGGATCAGCCTCCACGAATCCAATGGCTCGTATTTATTTACCCATATAATACTGTACGGGTAAGAGATGTTTACCTAAGCATTCCTCTTTCTATATATAGATAGGAGGTTGAAGGTCATGAGATGTAGAACCAGCAACCTGTCGAGCTGCGATATACACCCTAAAGCCTCACAACAGACCCATAAAAGCAATGGCATCCACCGGAGTGGAGTACGACAGGAGGAGCGAAGTGCTTGCTTTCGAGAGCACGAAAACCGGGGTGAAAGGCCTGCTGGACGCCGGCATAACGAAGCTTCCGAGGATGTTCCACCACCCGACGCCCATCAACCGAACCACGGCGCCAGTGTCGGCAGTTCCAGTCATCGACATCGGGGGCATACACAGCAGCTCGGCGGGGAGCAAGGCGAAGAGGAAGGCGGTTGTGGAGGAGGTGGGCAAGGCGTGCTCGGAGTGGGGGTTCTTCCAGGTGGTCAACCACGGGATCCCCTTGACTACGCTGGACGAGATCATCAAGGGAACGATCCGGTTCCATGAGCAGCCTGAAGACTTGAAGAAGCCGTACTATTCGCGGGATCAGCAGAGGACGGTCAAGTTCAACACCAACTACGATCTGCTTGATGCCAAAACGTGCGATTGGAGGGACGGTCTCTGCTGTGTTATGGGGCCTCGCGCGCCCAACCCTCAGGAATTCCCTGAGGTCTGCAGGTACGTACGCAAAAGAAATGGAAACGAACTTAATTGACAGATAGATTGACTCGATGATATACGAGGCTAGCTTATTTAATTCGCATGAATTAATGAATGTACGCACGTGCAGGGATATCATATTCGAGTACACAAAAGAAATGCAGAGGGTCGGAAAAGACGTTCTAGATCTCATGTCCGAAGCCTTGGGGCTCGGACCGGACTACCTCAACAAGCTGTACACCCTCGAGGGAATCTACATGCAATGCCATTACTACCCTACCTGTCCGGAGCCCGAGCTCACGATCGGCGCCAACAGCCACGCCGACAACTGCTTCTTCACCATCCTCCTTCAAGACAGCAATGGCGGGCTTCAGATCCTTCACGACGACCAGTGGGTCCCCGTTCCTCCCACTCCTGGTGCTCTTGTTGTCAACATTGGTGATCTCCTTCAGGCAAGCAATGAGTCGGGTCACTTGATTTTATTTTTGGTCTAAATCTAGGTTATTTTTTTGACCCGAGTATTCCGGACGGGTTAGGTTGGTTTAATGTCAGGTTAATCCAAATTCTTACGGGTCTAATGAATGCTATTTGGACAGCTAATTACCAATGATCGATTCATGAGCGTGTTCCATAGAGTTCTCGCAAACTCTTCGCCAACTCCCAGGATCTCGGTGCCCTACTTTTTTAGGACCCATTTTCAAGAAGAAGAGAGTTGGCGCAAGTATGGCCCCATCAAGGAGTTGCTGTCCGAAGAAAATCCGCCTATCTATAGGGAAGTCACCATTCCTGAGTTTCTGAAGCACTTCTATGTCAAAGGACTCAATGGCAAAAGTTCATTGGATTATTTCAGGCTCGAGAAAGCTTGATATAATAAAGAACCACTGTATCGATCTACGCTTAATTTCAGCTTGAAAAACGTTAATAATGCATTATGTATGTTCCATGTTTGAATTGTTGAGTGAAATGTCGGTGTTATATGTAACACTAGCTATGTACGTTGGTAATTAAATTTCTCATAATCCATGTTTGAGGACTGTAATGTTAGTGAGTGTACTCATCATGTGTGTAACTCATTGTTTGTACGTTAATATATTTTCTAGTGCTTTGATACATTATAAATTCTAATGGCCTACAAATAACTTTGTTTAAGAGTAGACAAAAGAAAGCCAAATACAAACCTAATTTGAGGGCAGGCATCCAATTTAGTGGATAGGGAATCAACTGCCCACTAAGAAGGAATAGGCCGGCTTCTCAATCTTAATGACCTGAACTCCAAACCGAATACAACGTGAAATGTACGTTTAAACAAAAATCATTTCGCTAATATGACAATCAATCAACAAGCAAAATCAACAGACTTTGAACAATAATTGAAGAACAAGGGAAGAACTCAGCATATTGAGGCATACGTTTTTTATGTAGGATTAATATGCATGTATATTCAGGGTAACACACCACATTTCTTCTATTTTTTTTCTACATCAGGGACAATGTAAATAATTAACTTCTGGGTAGAGAACCAAGTTCATATACCTTATACTGCATATATATAGTTGCATTTTCAAGTTGAAGTTTTTGATACGTGATTGCTTAGCTTCGTTTGGATGCCACCAATCTCGTGTAGAATAGCCCACAAGTCTGACCTTGTCTAGTCCTTGAACCTCCAAATTTACGAGCACACACACGAGAGGGAGAAGAACACAAAGCATGCCTTTGGATTGGAATGGATCCAACAAAGGTTACAGCTTTGTATGCAAAGAACACGAACGAACCAAGAGATTGAAATACTTCTCTCGGCTTAGTATACCTACGAATAAACAGATAAATCAAATTAATTACATTTGAAAATTCCACAAATAATAACACAATTAAATTGATTATAATCATGAATTTTCAAGAGACAAGAGAAGAGAGAATGATCGAATGATTGAGAGAAGGGAGAAGATAGATTCGGCCAATAGAGAGATAGCAAGAAACTCGAGTATGTGGACTTAAGACCCAAGAAACAAGCTCTCATGGCTTTCCTCAATTTCTTAGCTCGATCTCTTGTAATGGGTCTCTTGAAAGGAACATGAGCTAAGTTCTCGATCTCTTTCGGAGTCATGGGTGCATGGGTTGCATCATTCTCCTCCACTTGCCCACAAAACGTCCTCGAATCATCATCGGAGTCATCATCGGGAACATAATTGAACAAGTCAGCCACATTAAAAGTTGGATGAATGCCATATTCACCGGGGAGGTCCAACCTATATGTGTTAGGCCCGACACGTTGAGTGACTCGAAAAGGGCCATCTCCTCATGCATCTAGCTTGGACTTGCACTTGTCTAGGAACCTCTCGTTCCTTAGGTGAAGCCACACAAGATGGCCTACATCAAATTGGATATTTTTTGTGCCGTTTGTCAGCTTGGGCCTTGTATTGGGTGGTCTTGCGCTCGAGGTGTGACCTATTGCGCTCGTGGAGCTTCTTCATAAACTCAGCCCGCTTAGTAGCATCGAAAGAGATCTTGTCCTTGTCCTTCATGGGCTGAGGTGTGAAATCGACCGGTGTCTTGGGATTGAGGCCTTACACCACCACAAAGGGGGTCATATGATCTTCGTCGCGGAGTGCACCGACCTAGTGTAAGAAAGTTCAACAAAAGGCAAACAATCCTCTGATTTCTTGAGGTTGGACTTAATCATGATGCGTAGTAACACATCCAAAGTCCGGTTAGTAATCTCAGTTTGACAAGTAATGGAATAAAGCAAATGAGTACCAAGTGTAGACCACAAAGACTTTCAAAAACAACTCAAGAGCTTAGCATCCCTATCACTAACAATAGAGCAAGGAATACCATGCAAATTCACGACATTATCAAAGAACAAGTCAACAACATGCACAACATCATCGGTTTTGTGACAAGGAATAAAGTCTGCCATTTTCGAAAACCTATCCACTATAACAAAGATAAAGTCCCGACCTTTCCTAGTCCTAGGCAAGACAACCACAAAATCCATAGAAATATCTTCCCAAGGGCTCGTAGGAATAGGCAAAGGTTGGTAAGATCCATGATTAGACAACATAGATTTTCCTTAGCACAAGAAACACAACTTTCAATGTATTTAACACCGAAATCTGACATTTTAGGCTAAAACAAGTGTTCCTTTAATCCTTGAAGAGTCTTTTCTAAGCCACCATGGCCCCTAGTCTCATGCACATCATAAACTAATAACTTACGATAAGAAGATGAAGGTATACACAATTTGCCAATTTTATACAAGAAACCATCATCGCCAAAGTAGGAATCATATTCACCATGTGAGATGCAATAATTAGAGATTTTTCCAAAGAAATTATCATTAGCATATAGTATTTATATGCATGGTTATAACACATTATATGCATGATTTAATACGTTATATGCATGGTTATAAAGGGTATTCATGTTGTTTTATTGGTTGTATACATCAATAGATAATCAGTAAAATATCATGCATATGATATGTTATAATAATATATATGACATAATATAATCATGCATATACATACGTGATTTTTAGTTTTCTATAATTACATGATTTTCTAAATCTTCTCCATTTTAAGATTAAATATGGTTCTTTTATTATGTTTAGATCTAATGGTTCAGAATTATTCACTATGTATCATTATAAACTATGATATCAATAGAACCTAAATTTATATGGTAGTATGTAAAAAATAAGATTAATGGGATACAAAAACTAAAAGACAAAATTACCGTTAACCGCTTCAAGTTTAAAAGTACACTGGTTGATGTACTCGTGCATCATATAGGTTCTTTAATATCAAAACGTATTTTATACGCATAATTAAATTGATAAATATGTAATAATATTTTAAACCATATTTTGAAAAAAGATAACTCAATAATTTTACATAAATGAATTCGAATATAAATAAAAGGAATAAATCTAAGAAAATATGTTTCATACAATCAATTCTACCAAAAAAAAGTATCGTTATCCAAAGAGATAATAATTATACATTAATGTTATTAAAAAATTAACATAAAGTATTGTCATTCAATGGTCTAAATAACTATCCGTTTTTAATGTCTAGTTTTTGATTAAAATATACTTAAAATAACTACACATAAGTGTGTGGCGGTTGCTTTTTTGTTGATGGTGGATGGAGGGTTTTCTGTGAGTTTCTTTGAGGATGCCTCCACCGGAACCAGCTTGCCGGATGGAGGAACGATGACCTTGGGTTTCCTTGGTTCCATTTTGAGGAGATTAGGGTTTTTAAAGAGGGATTGAAGGTTTGAGTTTGAGGGAAATGAAGAGTTGCAGAGATTTTGATTAAAATGTTAGAGTTTGGAGAGCATAAAAAGGGAAAAGAGGTCATGGAAGAAGATTATATAGGGAAAGAGGCAGGTCTACGGAAGGGTAGGGGTCAACATGTAAAACGGCACTAACCTTCCGCTGATCTCTGACACTTGGCTTCATTAGCCTTTAAGATTTGATCAACTCTCGATCGACAAACACAACTGTTAACCACTCCATTTTCACAAAACGGTTCGGCTTCCGCAAAAATCGTAACTGTTCATCTTCTCAACTTCCCTTTTTCAAAATTCGAACTTCAAACACCAAACAATGAACTTTCACATTAACGTCCTCTGACTAAACTTCCTTTTGAAATTTGGAATGGCTCTAGTAGCGTCCTTATGACTTAGAGCATTTTTGAAAACCAAGCAAGTATGTCTCGTAAAAGAAAATACAAAAAAGGTCATATGACACTTTTGCTTGGATCTCGGCTAGGGTAAGTTTAGAGTTCCCATCATTTCAGCTTATAATGAGAGTTGGGTGATCAGGGAAACTCTTGAGATGCAAAGATGTTGGATCGTTAGTAGTTAACTCAAATAAAGTCGCTTTTAGAAAGGGCGTCCCTTGCAACGGAAAACTGCAACAGATAAAATACTATAACAAAGGTAAGAACGGACACAATGATTTATAGATGAGCCCCACGTAGACCAACTAGTCTAGATGGGTAAACCTCTATCTCCGAAGAGGATTTTGAATGACTTCTCTTTAGCTTGTATTGAATGAGTCCTTACAGCTATTACATAGGTGAATTTCACACTTCCCTAAGTATAAGCTTCCGTCCCTATAGCTTACTAGTGAAATTCCTCTAAGCCCTAGCAAGTAACCTAGCACTCAAATGGTAAGATACAAGGAAATCAAACCTCGCATAGTTGTCCTTTTTTCTTGATGATCGTCCTTGGAAGGATTCCTGAGACATATACTTGGACAATACATTAGAAAACATTGATTTTTTCATTATCAAAACTATGGACGAAGATCGTTGATCCGGTGCTAATGACTGACGTCCCTAACACCATCCGAACATCCTTGGCTAGCAAGGTAGCTAGCGCATTTGATGAAGTCATAGGCCCATGAAGAAGATTTGGCGAGGTTTGGGCTTGGCCCACTTGATACGTCCACCGGGCCATCCATGAAGTAGCAATGAAGTGATCTTGGCCTTGTAGCAAGGTGGTGGATCCATCATGGTCGGGCTAGCTGGGGCGGGGGTCTTCTCGATGCCTTGTTTGTTGTTGTGTTGTATGGGCCAAGAGAAAGGTCAAAACCCCAAAGCCTTCGGGCACCTAGGCAGCCTTACCCCGGGCATGGCTAGGGTCAAGGCCGGCAGCATGGAACGTGACCTAGGGCGTGGGTGTCCCCACATGGGCCTTGGTGGCAAGACGTTGGCGTGGGGCGTGCCTAGTGTTGGCCATGAAAGTGGCATGGGCCATGGCGCCACATAGAACGCGGCCAGGGTCGGGCCTCAGAACGCGCCCGACGCCGAGAGTGGCATGCCACGATGCTTCTAGGGCTGCTAATGCAGATGTTGGTGGGGCCGCGTCCGGGTGTGGCCCAACTCCTTGTTTTGACACGGGACAAATCATATCACATACTCTATCTCACCTCTTGTAGGCCTGATATCATGTTTGTGGTTTGCCTTTGTGCACGTTTTCAAGCAAGCCCAAAGGAATCGCACATGAAAGAAGTAAAGAGAATTTTCAGATATCACAAGAGACGTGATGACTTGTGCCTATGGTATCCAAAGAAGTCGTCCCTTGACCTTGTAGCCTACTCAGATGCTGATTATTCTAAACAAGTTGTTGATAGGAAGAGCACCTTAGGAATGGCACAATTCCTAGGATCTTTCCTTATGTCCTGGGATCCAAGAAGCAGACCTCCATAGCACTCCCTACTACGAAAGCTGTGTACGTGGCTACTGCCTCATGCTGGTCACAAGTATTATGGATCAAGTACCAACTTGAGGATTATGGTACGTCCCTTGACATCATCCCTATTAGATGTGATAACACTAGTGCCATAGACATTGCTAAAAATCTTGTTCATCATTCACGCACAAAGCATATTCATATAAGGCATCATTTCTTGCGTAATAATGTTGAAAATGGTTTAATAAGTGTTGAGCACGTTAGAATTGAGGATCAAATAGCTGATATTTTCTCTAAGACACTTGATAGACGTCCCTATAAGCATCTTCGTGTGCTTTTGGGAATGATAACTTTTAATTAAAAAAAGTCTCGTTCTATTATTCCCTCAGTGATTGGCTATGTTTAGTAGAAAGCATGTGTAGAGAATGTGTCCATTGAAAATCATATTGTTAGGAACGCTAGTCTAAGATACTTTGTTTACATTGCATGTCACTTCTTTCATTTCTCTTTTCATATCAAGAGTTTATCTGATCATTCAACCCTCATCATAAGTCGAAATGATAGGAACTCTAAGCTTACCCTAGCCGAGAGTCAAGTAAAAGTGTCCTATGACCTTCTTTGTTATTTTCTTTACGGGATGTACTTGCTTGGTTTTCAAAATTATTACTAAGTGATCATAAGGAGGTACTCAGGCCGTTCAGAAACTCTAAGAGAACCTAAGTCTAGGGACGCTAGGTTCATAGGTCAGGGTTTTGAAGTTTGAAAAGGGGAAGATGAGCATTTTTACTTTCCGAATGTTGAAAAGGTTTGGAATTGAACAGTGGTTGACAGCTATTGCACTGGGAACTGCCAAAAGAGCATCGTTCATTGCTTAGTGAGGAAGGATTTCACGTGGCAATCATCAAGGGAAGGTTTGTGGTTATTACCTATTTACCCCTACTTCTTTCCCTATCCAATCTCTACCACATTTCCCTATAAGAAGCTTCGCCTCTGCCACATTCCCATCTTAACTCACCATAATTGCCTTTATTAGAAAAACTCTAAACCTCCACTTTCCCACTTCTTGTTCATCTATCTTCTCCAACCACCTTTAAAAAACCCTAACCTCCTCAAATGGCCCCTAGAAAACAAAAGTTCACCGTCTCCCCCTACGGTAAAATGGTGCCAGTTCCCCCAGCGTCCAAAAATCAGACGTCAGCGGCCACCTCCTCCTCTAAACCCAGGAAGTCCGCCTAATAGAAGGGTGTTTCCCTAGACTCTCTCATCGTTGACTGGCTGGACAAAGAGTCGCGCAACCTCGACCACCTGATGGTTAAAGCCATGATAACCGTCGAACCTGCCCAGCAGAAAAACCTAGATATATTCATGCAACGGTTCGTGCTCCCTAGGTTAAAGGCAATCGGCAACCAGAATCCACCGTTTGTAGGCCCGATGATTATCCCTCATGAGTTCGTTGATGTAGTGGGGGAACTCATCAAGTTGCAACAAGACCTTTCCACAGTGTTCACTACCCAACTACCCTCTCTCACCTCCAAACCAAAACCGCCAAGGGCTCCCACAACTTCTCCACAACCCCAACCGTCCTCCACCAAGTCTCAAGACATCATCCCTACTAAATCCCTTCCTCTGTCCCAATGCAAATCCCTTTAAAAGAGTCCACTCCTCAAGGCTCAAGCCCAAACGGAAGGGGTGTTTGACAAGGAGATGGAAGCAAGAAGGTTGGTGGACGCTGATATTGAGAAGGAAGGTTCTCAGGATGCCTCTCCATATGACAAGAGATTGAAGTTGGCGGAGTCCCCATCTCAAGCGACATCGTCCTCTATTCAGGCGGTGCCTTCCTCAAACACTACCTCCACTACAATCACTGTCGCTTCCCCTCAAAATCCAAATTCCCCTAATCCCTCCAACTCTTTAACCCGTAGTCCCTTGAACCTCTAAACTAGAAGTGGTCGACCCTATTGATCGTCAACAGACTAAGGAAGTTGAAATCACGGCCGAACAGTAGGCCAAGGCTGGGGAACACCCCCTTAAAGAGAAGATGAGGGTGGACTTAAGCAAAAGTCCACCATACGTCCAAAACGACGCGACTGTGGTGGATCTAGAAGCCTCCCCAACTCGTGAATGCCCTCTTATACCAACCAACGAGCTAGTAGAGCCCTCTATGTTTGATGCTCAACATCCGGATGATGAAGATTTTGTCCTAAGGAGTTACCCTGCGGTGGTCCCTCAAACGTTTGAACACACCTCCGAACGCCCCTCTACTCCCACTGACATGGAGATTGAAGAGGAGGGGGGAGAAAAAAATCAGTCTCAGGAGGACGGTGATCCAGGAGCCCAACAACAAGAAAACAATGGCGTAGGATCTGATGAGGACGAAGATCCCAGGATCAGGAAGAGGAAGTTGGCGGCGATGAAATGAAGAAGAAGAACGCCGTCAAGCTAAGGGTAAAGGCAAGAAGAGCAAGGACAAGAAAGAAAGAATTTTGGGTCCTCTCATCTTCTCCTAGGAATTCCTCAAGGAAAATGGAGTAGAGGAGTTCCTTGATCTGCTCAAGTTCCAAGGCTGGGAGGACCTGATGTCTCTCATTTTGGTGGTGTTTTAGTAGTTAAATTCCCTTGTAAATATGTGTTTTTCATTCCCTTCTTTGTTAGTTTCGTTCCTTTTTAGCGTAGTTCCCGGTTTTCTTCAAGATTCGGAAACTATGCGAGTTTGTTATGATTTGTAGGTGAAATGGTGCATTTGAGGACATTTTGGAGGAGCATCTAAGGAGGAGCTAAGAAAGGGAGCTAAGGAACGGAAGAGCCATGCAAAGAATGAAGAGGAACTCAAGGAAAACCAAGAAGAGACAACGATCGAGGCCCAGGATCGAGTTACCACAAGGTCGGGCCCGAGATCGAGCACTAGAGGCCAGGACCGACGTTCCCAACGTCGGGCCCGAGGTTGCCCCGTGTCGGTCCGAGTCGGAAAACGTGAAGATTAGGCTCCAAGGCACAAATGTTGTGATCTTCCAATTTTGCCCTTCTTCTAATTTGGAATTCCTTGGTCCCCAATCAAGAGAAGAGGATAATTAGAGGTGATTAGAGAGGGATTAGAGGGGATCACACACACACACACCAAAAATCACTCTCAAAGGCTCAAGGAAGACTTGGAGAGCAAGGAGAAGAAAGGAGGAGGAGAAGAGGAGGAAATCGGTGGAGCTAGAGAGGAGATTAGTGAGTTTGTACTTGTTTTGCTTTGGTTTTAGTAGAATTAAGACTTGGATCTTGTGAACCCCTTTGAATTTGAATGCAATTTGATTTTGATTTGAGATTGATGATTGAGATTTGCTTGCTTTTCCATTTGATTGCTTTTTACTCTTACTTGATGGAGTAGATTCCATAGTCTTGGGCTATGGGGGAAACCCCTAGCTAGGATTGGGTAGGAAACCCCAATTCCATAGCCTTGAGTGCTTGATCTATGGATCCTCTCTACATTGAGCTTCAATTCTCTTGTGGAAACAAGGGACCTAGGGCTTGTGATTGGTAAGAGTAAGCGAAAGTGATCTCTAGCCCATCACTAGACCTAGCATCGAAGGAGAGTGAAAACTCCCTTGGGTCGAAGTGTAGAGTGGAGGGATCGAAGGCTAGCAACCTCGATCTAACAAGGATCAACACTTATTGGCTGAATTGGGGTGGAATTACCCAAGTCTAGTTAGGGAAGGAACCCAAAAACCCAAGACCGATCTACTATTTGAGCAAGACCGAGTTTCCCAGTACCTCGGGCCCGACGTCGTGTAAGTCGGTCCCGGCCAATCTGACCTCGATCCACCCTCGGACCGAAGTGACCTGTGTCGGTCCGAGGTGATTTCTCTTGTTTTTCCTCGTTTTGCCTTTCTTTTATCTCTTTTTAGTCTTTCGGGTACTCTCAACGTACGAACTCCCGTGTGTTCGACACCCTACCTCTCTACTACAATAGAGGTTTGGTTTATAAATTTAGATTTTGATATCATCCGACCACCACACCCGGACCCATCAGGACCTAGGGAAAGACTTCGATACCGTGGACTAGGAGCAAGTAAAGGTGTTTTATTCAGAGTTCGAGGTCTCCCAGCTCGACGAAGAGAAACTCCAAGGGACGTTCACGGTGCAAGATGATAAGTTCTCAGTCATTGAGGGTGTTGTGAGACGTCTACTTAAGCTAAAGGCCTCACCTCCTAGAGCTCTACATGACATCTCTAGGAAAGGCTTTGGGCGATTCAACCAAGAGCAAGTGTTGGCTAGATCTTCAAGGGCAAAGTCCCTCAGACTACGGACCAGGTCGCACATGTCTTGACAAAGTCTATCATTCAAATTGTAGACTGCATTTTATAGGATGCCTTCCTTAGAAAAGAACCGATCAATTTGCCAAGAGTCATGTTGGAGCACATGGCTAAGTTCACGAGGAAGAAACACTCCTTGTTGGTCCTAGACATGGTCAAGAAGTTGATGGCCAAGGAACATGTATATGAGCCGGCAAAGGAACTGACTTTTGGGCTGCATTGGGACGTCAGGTAGATCACCCATATTCGCTGTGATGAGGACCTCCCCTCTGAGATAAAGTAGAGATGTCTGCACGAACTAGCGGCTGTTAAGGCCGAGGCCTAAGGTCATATTGAACAATATGAACAAGTCCTAGGGACTCCTTCGCCTCAAGATACAGGGACTTAGGGTCAGTATCAAGCATTCTTTGGTCCGCACAATGCCTCTGGCTATTCAACCAAAGAGTTGTATGGGATGATGGTCGACAACCAATGCTTTATGACTGATTCCTATAAGGCCCTGACCCAAAGCATGAATTCCCAAACTGAACTACTCAAAGAGATAAGGGATGCACTTGTTAGGCGTTCTGAATGATCACTTTCCATCCCCCTCTCCTTTGTTTCTTTTTTGCTGAAAAGTTGCCGAGGGATGTCAAAACCTTCACTTTATTTTTGTCTCTCTATCTTATGAATGAATTCCTAATGTTTTTGCATGCATTGTGTCTAAGCATTCATAATTCTAATTGTGAGTTTATGCTAACATTACTAACACTTATTCTCCTTTTCGATGATGCTAAAAGGGGAAAGTATAGTATCTGCAAAGATGCGTTGTTAAAAGTTGTCACAGTAACACATGTGTTTAAGAGGAATTCAGCTAAGTAATAAGGACGCTCAAATAAAAATGATTATGATTCACTGAGTCAAGTTGAAATGTTGACTTGAAACATTGAGACAAACTTGCAAAACTTGAAACATGCTAAAAATTGAATTGTTTAAGAGATGCGTCATTAAAAGTTGTCACGGTAACGCATTTATTTAAGAGAAATTCAGCTAAGTAATAAGGACACTCAAATAAAAATGATTATGATTCACTGAGCCAACTTGAAATGTTGACTTGAAAAATTGAGACAAACTTGTTAACAGCCTAAAGGACGCCCAAAGTTTTCTCGTGAATGGTATAAGCTTTAACTGTGTGCTTACTTTGCGATGAGTTTGTCATCATCAAAAAGAGGGAAATTGTTAGGACGGTGTTAGGGACGCCAGTCATTAACACCGAATCAACGATATCCGTCTCTTGATTTGATAATGACAAACTCTATGTAATCTTCTAATATGTTTGTCCAAGTGTTACTCCCAAGAACGTTTCTAGGGACGCTCATCATGTGAAAACGACAACAAGTACAAAGCCATCCCTAGACCATAGGGATGCACATAACTTCAACCATCCAAATGAACACGAATGAGGTTCCTATGAGATAGGGAAGCCATCCCTATCGAGTAGGAACGCGAGCCAAAATGACCAAAGTTCGAATTCAAACAAAGTCAAGGCTTATTTGACAAAGATTACATCATGGGAGGTCGTAGTCCTCAGAAGGTTCATGTGTCAGACGACAAAAACGCATGCAACCAGGATGTCTCTTTCTCATCTCATCCTAAGATAAACGTGAAAACTCCCCAACAAAAGTAGAGCAGACTTTTGGATGAAGACTAAAGTTTACAACGTTGTGGAAAGAGACAGGCCTGACATTGTCTTTGAGGACATTAGAAGGACAAAAGAGTCATAGGAAAGGAACCCTTGTCTCACTCACTATAAATACATCCTTTGTATTTATTGTGAGGTGACTTCTTCCAAACTCTCGCCAGAGCTCCCAAGAACACCTCAAGAACAGAGAGAGAGAGAGAGAGAGAGAGAGAGAGAGAGAGAGAGAGAGAGAGAGAGAGAGAGAGAGAGAGAGAGAGACCCAAATCTGAAGAAGAAGTCCAACCAAGATCAAATCTGTTCGTAGTCAAGAGATTATTGTGTTTCCTAAGGACTAGGGAACACACGAGGTTTGAGTTTCTATATACTTAAAGATTATTATGTTAGGCTACTAGAGCTAAGGCTAAAAGGAATGTCACTAGTAAACTGTAGGACAGATACCTGTGGTTTAAGGAAGTGTGATATTCGCTTTTAATAGCTTTAGGGAGTCACTCTAATATGACTATAAGGAAGTCATTCGAAATACTCCTCGGTGGTAGAGGTTTACCCACCAAGACTAGTTGGTTGAAAGTGGGGTTCCTTTATAAATACTTGCGTTCTTACATGTCTTTTCCAACACTTACAAATTTGCTTAAGTATTCTGCTGCCTAGGACGCCATCCTTAAAGGCCTCCTAACTAATCTCGATCCAACAATCAATTATCATCACTAGATCATTTCCAGAGAAAAAAAACTCTCAAAAACGCTCTAGACTGTCAATATCGTCACCTCACATTAAAAAACTTTATATTCTATCATCAATTCGATGTGCAAACTATCATTAAATTGATTTCAATTGCATCATTATCAAAGACATATGGAAAAAAGCTTTGGCTCAATCATCAATTATCATCACTATCATCATATCATCAACTCTAATATCTCTATCATCAGTTATCATCACTAGATCATGAATTATCATCACTATCATCAACTTTGATTTCTTTATCATTAATTATCATCACTAGACTATCAATAATGTCACCGCACATTGAAAAAGCTCTTTACTATAATCAATTATCATAATTGTCATCATATTAGACTCCATTGCATCACTTTCAGTCATCACTACCTCGTTTTGAGAGAGTTTTCAACTTACTTGCATATCAAAATGTGAGTGTGTGATGATAACTCGTCAGACATGCTAGACATCGACCGGCTTGGAAAAGCGCAACCGATAGTGGCGACTGATGTAGGAAGCTTGCAGTGATCATGATGACGGTGGAGGCTTGAACTTGAGCTCAAAATTGTAGGTGTCAATGGTGGCTCCAACCGCACCGAAAATTGACGGCGCGTGATGACATCTCGTAGGAGATGTTGATAGAGGTTGGAATTTGAGCTCAAAATTGCAGGCGACAATGGTGGCTCGTGGGGGAAACCGCATGTGATGGTGATGACTGAGGAAGGAATCTTGTGATGATTATGATGATGATGGAGACTCGAACTCTAGCTCGAAATTGCAAGCGTCAATGGCTGCTCGAATCGCCTTGGAAATCGCTCTGGATTTCGCTCATGATTTCGAATGGATAATTTGCTCTTAATTTCTTAAGCGGCGGCAAGACGCTACATTGTGAAATTTGTGGTAGTGGCGCTCTATTAGGTAGTTGCCCCATTGCTAGATACTTATTTTATTCCTTTTTTGGCATAAGATAATTAGAGTTACAAAACGACTATTCTTTGTTTAAGTCAATTTTGTATCATAATAACAATAAATTATGTTTAGTGTAATCTAATTTTGTGTTGCCCTACCTTGTGTTACACGAAATTATTTATGTGACACAATCACACAACTTTTCATGGACATTGTACTGATATAATATTATTCTTACATTATATTGTGTCGTTTTTTTTATCTGGAATTTTTTAGTTGGTACAACAATTTATGTTGCACTAATAAGTACATGTATAGTTTTAAGTTGAGGTTTAGTCTATCATTTTGTATAACTAATTTAAGGCAATGATACTCGGTTTCCCTGTAATTAAATAGGTGTCAGATGTCTTTATATATATATATATCTTAAAGGACACAAACTACTAAAATTAATTTATTTTTGTTACAATGAGCTACTAGCTCATATCAAGGTCAACATTAGACTATCTGAACAATTGTCACATCAAATGATCTTGAAAAATCACAAGACAAAGATTGACGACAAAACAAGTGTCTAAAATTACCGAATAGTCTGAATCTCTGAAGAATAACAATAGGAAATTTTTTTTTGCTTAAAAGCTTACTTTGATTATGAAAAACCTCCCCCCGTTACTTTTTTCTAAGTGGAGGAAAATAATCTGCAATTACAACCTGAAAAAATAAAATAAACTAATATGGCACAAAGCCACAAAGCCGAGAAAAAAACACCACGAGTACACAAATGAGACGATGCGCAGGCCGCTCAAGCTGTGTACACACAAGCAAAGGCACGAAGGCCAAGCAACAAAAGGCACGAAGGCCATACAAACACCAACCGAGCTATCCAACCAAACTGTATTCAAAACAAAAACAAAACAACATCAAAAACGACACACATCCACAAGCGGAAAAGTGTCGTGTAACAACCTAAGGACATGAGAAATGATAAGACGAGCGACAACATGGATAGGCATGAAGTTGTTGTCGAAGATCTTTGCGTTCCTAGCATGCCACACAAAATCAACCGAGGACGAAAGAGCAAAGCAACGGGCATAGTCAAAACAATCCCGTTTGGACGCCCCATTCAACCGACGTAAGTGTCGAGCACGACGAAGCCACCTAAAAGCAATGGGCAGAGAAGAAACAAAAGCCGGAATGTGGAACCGAACTTGAACTTCTCTCCAAATCTCCCTAGCATAAGAGCATTCAAAAAAGAGGTGCTCGTGCGTCTCCAAAACATGACCACAAAGGTGACAGCCCGCCTCCACATCAAGAAACAAAAGACGATCATAAGTCGAGAGCTTACCAAGCTTGGCGAGCCACCTCTTTTTTGACAAGATGAAGCTGCAAGATTACAATGACATGATGAAGCTGCAAGATATTAACATGCCTTCTAGTCAAGAAGTCGGCGGAACTGTTACATTCCTTAAAACAATGGAAAAACACAACATTAGGAATACCCATTACCAAATATCAAATACCCATCATACTTGTATAAATTTTTCATGACACATTTCAATTATTTGCTAAAGAACTAATGATACCTAAATTATCACCTTCTATAATAATATTCATAATATTCATTGTATTATCATATTTAAGACCTTCTGGAAGTGCAACCACCGTACTTATGCTTTTAGAACAGACATTGGTTGAATGACATGGAGATCGCATCCTAAAATTTCGCTATGATGATGCAAATAATAAAACTAGCAAATGTAGACAAGTTCTTTTGTCTGAAAGCTTCAAAGTTCAATTTTAAGGAATCTAGTGGTGGTTTAATCCAAGTCGCATAGTGTTGGATCGTAAGTCTGTTAGAATGGGCATCCTTAACTGGGTTAAGGGCGTCCTGGAATGCAGCGGAATAAAGACTTAGACAGGAAAGTGAATATGATAATGGACACGAGTATTTATAGAGGAACCCCACTAAGACCAACTAGTCTTATGGGTAAACCTCTACCTCCGTTGGAGGATTTTCGAATAGCCGTCCTTATCTTATTCAGAGAGTTCTTACAACTTAGGCGAGTCGTTACAATTCTCTAAGCTAAGTGTGCGTCCTTAGCCTCACTAGTAACACTCCTTTAAGCCTAACAATGTAACCTAACTCTCTTAGCTATAAGCTAGCTAAACACTCACGTCTCTCATTATACGTCGTGAGAGACAAACTAACTTTCTAACACTTTTGTGGTTTGGTTTGGATTTGATGTAGTTGGACTTTCTTTCTCTCGCTTCAAGCTCACTTGATCTCCTTGTTCTTCGTTCTTGAACTTGAATGCTTCAGGGATGAGCTTGAGAGAAAGTCTTCAAAAGTCCACACCGCTATGCATAACCCTTGGGGGGTATTTATAGCGGTAATGGTTCTTGTCCTGTAGCGTCCTCTGAAGCTTCTGCAGGATCCGTCGTCTTCGTTCAACGGTGCAATTTGCATCTTGAGGAAGTCAACTCTGTTGACGCTTGGGAAGCCTCCGCGTGGTCAGGGGGCCATCTTTTGGAAAGCGACATCTTTGGAATTGTTCACACGTGCCAAGACATAGGAAGCTTCCTTTTGAGGACTACAGCCGATTATGATGTAATAATGTTTGGGCAGCCTTTGTTTGAATTTGAACTTCGTCCGTATTTTGGCGCGCGTCCCTACTTGATGAGCACGCCGTCCTATCTTCGTAGGAACTCCATTCTTTTGTTCAGCTTTGGATGTTCGTCCCTACAGCTTAGGGACTGTCGTTCACTTGTTGTCCTTTTTCACTCATGAGCGTCCTCTGGACTTACCTGACATCAAACACTTGGAAACTATTAAATACCTTTTGAGTTTGTCATTGTCAAAACTAGGGACAATCATTATTGGCTAGATATTAGTGTTTGACGTCCTTAATATCGTCCCAACACATTGAGTGTTTGTTTTCGCTTGGTAGATTTGTCATTTCGGGTCTGACCATAGACAATTTCCATTAGAGATGTTGTCTCAATGTTAGACACATAGTAAATCATTTGATTGTACTCTAGATAGGTCAAATATAATTGCATGCATATGATACCATACATACCACTAAAGAAAACACTAGGATATCTATATTTTATTTAGATTTAAAGTAGAGATTAAATTATCATTAAACCTTTCTATTGTCGCAAAGTCAAACGAGTAATCAAATTTTTATTCTAGCTTTGTAATCATCTTTCGAGTACATTCACAATGAAAGAAATTACGATTTAAGTTTTCATTAGGAGTTTCACAAAAGGAGCACCAATCAGAAATACAATTAAAATATATGTTCAATCTATCTGTAGTAGGTAAACAACCGACACACAAGCCATCAAAGAAAATTTTGAATTTTTGAAAGGAGTTTAGTTTTTCAAATCCAAGAAAATATAATTAAATCCATGTGGCTACAATTATTAACCAAGACATAGACTGGACCATAAATGAATAATCCGTGAATGGGCACCGAATCAAATAATCATCAAACTCTATGTCAAGAATCTGGATATTTAAACTAAATCAACTAACCGCGGTGGAAGATTTCAAAAACCAATCTTAAAACGATGAGATTACCATAGGGATATCATTAGTACGAGCCAACGAAGTGTGGAAGAATGAGCAACAAACCATTGGGAAAGGGCGATCAGTTAGTACATGGGGTCTGGAATGAAAGTTATACGTAATATATGAATACTCATAACTACGTATAGTGAAGGTTAAAATACAAAATAATAAATAAAATAACATTGGTTAACTTCCCATTAAACAACGTATCAAGTTTTAATAAAATAATTTATGCGGTTGAAATTTAATTATAAACCCCACATTTACATAAAATATGAAAGAATCTTACTATATGATAAGTGCTTGTTTGGTTTGTTATTAAAATCTCATAAAGTTGCATAAATAGATGTTGTTGGGACGATATTAAGGACGCCAGTCATTAATATCTAAACCAATAATGATCGTCCCTTGTTTTGATAATGACAAACTCAAATGTATTTAACAAGTTGTCCAAGTGTTGATCTCAGGTAAGGTCCAGTGAACGCACATTAGCGAAAAGGACAACAAGTGAACGGCAGTCCCTAAGCAGTAGGGACGCACTTCATCAGAACTTCCAAAGCTGAATGTAAATTGGTGAAGTCCCTGCGCAGATAGGACGGCGTCCTCATCAAGAAGGGACGCGCGCCAAAATACGGACGAAGTTCAAATTCAAATCAAGGCCGCCCCAACATGATTACATCACGTTCGGCCGTAGTCCTCAGAAGGAAGCTTCCCTTGTCTGGGCACGTGTAGACAACTCCAAAGATGTCGCTTTCCCAGCGATGGTCCCCTATCCACGCGGAAGCTTCCCAAGCGTCAACAAAGTTGACTTCCTCAAGATGCTCATCGCACCGTTGATGGAAGATCAAGGATCCTGCCAAGCATCAGAGGACGCTAGAGGACAAGAACCACTTCCGCTATAAATACCCCCCAAGGGGTATGCATAGCGGTGTGGACTTTGAAGACTTTCTCTCAAGCTCTCCCGAAGCATTTAAGAACACGAACGAAGATCAAGAAGATCAAGTGAGCTTGAAGCAAGAGAAAGAAAGTCCAACCACATCAAATCCAAAACAAACCACAAAATAGTTAGAGTTGTAGTCTGTCTTTCACAACGACCCGTGAGAGACGTGAGTGATAGCTTCCTTATAGCTAAGAGAGTTAGGTTACTTTGTTAGGTGGAAGGAGTGTTACTAGTGAGGCTAAGGACGGACGCTTAGCTCAGAGAATTGTAACGACTCGCCTAAGTTGTAAGGACTGTCTCTTAATAAGATAAGGACGGCTATTGAAAATCCTCCAAGCGGAGGTAGAGGTTTACCCATAAGACTAGTTGGTCTTAGTGGGGTTCCTCTATAAATACTCGTGTCCATTATCTCATTGCGTTTCCTGTTAAGTCTAAATTCCGCTGCACCTAAGGACGCCCTTAACCCAGTTAAGGACGCCTTTACTAACAGACTTACGATCCAACAATTGGTATCAGAGCAGGCGCTCTAGATTAAGTTTAAGTTGCAGGAAACATGGAGATGGAACCTATAGGTATCTCAAGTGCAAAAGCACCTCGCTTGACGGACGGCAACTGCAATAGGTGGAAGACAAGGTTCGAATGCTTCGTGCGTAGTCAAAACTACCAATGCTGGCTGGTGATAAAGAACGGCGACCTCGAAGTTCCTGCCGCCAAGAAGGACAAGGAGGCAGATTGGGCACCTGAAGAGTTCAAGCTTATGGAAGCAAATGCAAAGGCCATATGTTTTCTACAGACGTCCCTCTGTGAAAGGGATGCCACTCGCGTGAGCAATCTCCCAACGGCTAAGCTTCAATGGGAAGCTCTGGAGAAGTATCATGTTGGGACGCCTGAGATGAAAGAAGACGTCCAGTTGGAAGCAAAAAGGGACTTCTACAAATTCAGGATGTTCACAAATGAGACCATCACCGACTACTCCTTTCGCTTTGAGGCCCTTCTAACTAAGTTGAAAAACTTGGGTGTCAAAGAAACGGAGATTACTCGGAGGATGAAGGTTCAAGTCTTGATAGATGGACTCACGGGACCATGGAACTTTGATAGGATGAGGTTCAAAGAGAACCAGGCCAACAAGGGACTGTCCATGGAGGAAATCTATGGAAAACTCAAAGGGTACGAAGCAAGAAGAAACCAAGATCTGGCAGAAATGGGAAAGAGTCCCCAGAATGAGCTGGCTTTAACTCTCGCGGCTAGGACGCCAGAGTATGAGCAATACTATCAAAGGCAAAGAGAGATAAACTCAATGCTAGAAGCCAAAACTCAAGAGCACCAAGAAAATCTTCGTCTTCAAGCGTTAGTGGAACGCAAAGGGAAGACTGAAGAACAAATTTCTGAAGAAGATGAGCTAGCACTGTTGCACAAAACCCTTCGTTCTTTGTACAAAAGAGGCAAAGTTCCAAGAATGAAGATGCCCTATAAAAAGGAAACTCGCAAGCCTACTGATGCAGAAATGAAGGAAATAGTTTGCTACAAATGCAACAGAAAGGGACACATGGCCAAGAAATGTACCACACGCCTATCATCAAAGGAAATGAAGGAAAAGGCGCTTGTTGGTGCATTTGAGGGTGCATGGGATGACCTTGACTCAAGTGATGAAGAGCCAGAAAATCAAGTGGCCTACATGGCTATGGAAGACGCCCCAGAGGACGTCTCTGAAACTGAGCAAGAGGTAACCCATGAAACCATGTTAAACTCTCTTGAAAAATGTTCAAAACCAAAGCTCATTAAATTGATAACTCAAATCATGCAAGAGAGCTATGCTATGATGCAAAGTTTTGAGGAAGCTGAATCCGAGAATATTGTTGTGGAATGTGAAAATTGTAGTACCATGTCTTTTCAACTAGAGTCCTCTCAAGAAGAAGTTAAGTCCCTTAAGAATCAGATTGTGTGCTTAAAGCTCGAAAATGCTAGTCTTAGGGACGAAGTCAAAGTTCTAGGAAAGAGTCCGATGACCGAAACTGTTAACCCAATAGTTTTTGTCCCGGCTAGGAAAGGACTAGGGTATGAATCAGGATCAAAAAACTCTCTCCCTAGTGACTTTGAAGCTAGCAAGACTACTGAACTAGAGCTTGAGAGGGAAAAGACAAGGAATCTAGAAGAACGCATTAGAGTTCTAGAGAGTGGTGAGAAAGGACAAAAGGACTACTACACAAATTCCGTCAGTCACAAAATCTACAAGAATATTGCTAAGGGAAAAGGATCTAAGGTAGTGGACCCTGAGAAAATGAAAGAGAATAGAATTCAGCGTCCTAACCAAAAGTACTATCTTGGAAACTATTATAGGACGTGCTGGCATTGTGGCAAAGGTGGTCACTACCAGTATGTGTGTCTTAAGCTGAAACAAGATCTTGAAAATGGAAAGAAGGCTAGAAATGGACGTGAGAATGCTAAACCTAAATCTCCTAGGACGCATGCTAGAAGATCAAATGATGTAAATGTCTATGATCATTTGCCTATGAAGAAGTTTTACCCTTGTAACGAACCAGGTAGGGGTCACCTTGCCTGGGTCGCAAAGAACTAACTCTTCTTTTCAGGTGGAAGTGAGAGGCAGCCCGTGGATCATCGATAGTGGCGCTTCAAATCATATGACTGGAAGCCAGATCCATCTCACTTCTATCCAAACAAATGCCACGGGAGGAACTGTCTCGTTTGGCAACAAGGGCAAAGGAAAGATCAAAGGGACGGGCACCGCAAAGCTGAATCAATCCATCAGTGCATCCAAAGTTAGTCTTGTCGAAGGACTAGGCTTCAACCTCCTTAGTGTCTCCCAAATATGTGATCAAGGTGAAAACCTAGTCACATTTGACTCTAAGGAATGCCTAGTCATCAACAAGAAAACAAATCAAGTCATTCTCAAAGGGACTCGTGAAAACAATTTCTACGTCTTCAATCAAAAATTCAAGCCTGCATCCAAGTTGTGCTTATCTGTCTCCGCTGTGGACGCCGATCTCTGGCATCGACGTCTAGGACACGCGGGACCTAGCACAATCTTTAAGCTCCATCAAAAGGATCTTGTAAGAGGTCTTCCCAGAATTGATCCTGAGCAAATTGAGCAATGTGAAGCATGCATCAAAGGGAAGCAGACAAGATCGTCCTTCAAATCCAAGGATGAAGTGAGCACAAAGAAGCCATTGGAACTTCTTCACATGGATCTATGTGGACCCATGCAAACCCAAAGCTATGGTGGAAAAAGGTACATGTATGTCATTGCAGATGATTTTTCAAGATTCACTTGGGTTCATTTCTTGGTGTCAAAAGCAGATGCCTTCGGGATGTTCAAAATCTTCATCAAGCAAGTAGAAGTTGCTCTTGGGACGAGCTTGAAAGCTCTAAGGTCAGATCATGGAACGGAGTTTAAGAACTCAGAGTTCCTTGACTTCTGTGACCAACAAGGAGTCTCCCACAACTTCTCTTCTCCTCGAACTCCCTAGCAAAATGGTGTTGTTGAAAGAAAGAATAGGACGCTGGAAGACATGGCAAGGACGATGCTTTTGGCCAGCGGCGTCCCCAAACACTTCTGGACAGAAGCCGTTGCCACTGCAACCTACATTGTCAATCGAGCTATGATTCGTCCATTGCTCAAAAAGACGTCCTATGAGCTCTTGAATGGAAGAAAGCCAAACATTTCACATCTCAAAGTCTTTGGGTGTAAATGCTTCATTCACAACAACGACAAAGACAACATCGGCAAGTTTGATGCTAGGAGTGATGAAGGAATATTTCTTGGGTACTCCCTCACAAGCAAAGCCTATAGAGTCTTCAACAAACGGACTCTTAAGCTTGAGGAAAGTATCCATGTAGTATTCAAAGAAAATGCTTCTCTCAAGAAAGAACTAAGTAAGAAGGAATGTCGCCCCTTTCCTAGGGACGATGATGAAGATGATGAAGAAGAACCAAGAGGCACCTCCGTCAAATATTATGTTCCTGGGAACGCCCCTGAGTCTCGTGTTGAGGTCTCAATGGGAGTTCCTAGTGAACAACAAGAGCCTTCTCAAACTTGGTCGCTAAACCAAGTTGAGGCCGGTCAATCAAGTCAACAAGGAGAAAGACACAGTGTGGACGCTCCAGCTGAGGGGGAACACACTGAGCCGACAAATGAAGAAGACGGATTTGACTCTGATGAGTCTGATTGGACGGACCCTAGGTGTACCCCTGCCAGGGACGCTACTCATAAGGGATCCAACCTTTCAAGACTTCACTCAACAGATCAAATCATCTCAGACATATCAAAAGGAGTCCAAACAAGATCAGCTGTGAATCAGTCCCTCAACGCCAACATAGCGTTCTGTGCCTTCAACGCCTTTGTGTCCTTAGTTGAACCTAAGAACATTAAGGAAGCACTCCAGGATGCTGATTGGATTCAAGCCATGTAAGAAGAACTCAATCAATTCGAGAGGAACAAAGTTTGGACCCTCGTCCCTAGACCGAGAAACAAAAACATAATAGAGACGAGGTGGGTCTATAGAAACAAGCTTGATGAAAGTGGCCGCGTATCAAGGAACAAAGCAAGGCTTGTGGCTCAAGGCTATAGGCAAGAGGAAGGGATCGATTATGATGAGACCTTCGCTCCTGTCGCTAGAATTGAAGCCATTCGTCTCCTCATCGCCTACGCCGCCCACAAGGGGTTCAAGCTCTTTCAAATGGATGTCAAGACAGCCTTTCTCAATGGCAAGCTTAAAGAAGAAGTGTACGTCGCTCAACCTCCAGGATTTGAGGACGCTGATCACCCTGATCATGTGTATTTCTTGGACGAGGCACTCTATGGACTCAAGCAAGCCCCTCGTGCATGGTATGATAGGTTTGCGTCCTTTCTCTTGTCCAACGGGTACACACGAGGTAACATCGATAAAACACTATTCTTAAAGAAAGTCCTTAAAGATGTTTTGATTGTCCAAGTCTATGTCGATGACATAGTCTTTGGAAGCACTAACATGAGACTTGTAGAGGAATTCAAGAACTTGATGAGTAGTGAGTTTGAGATGTCCCTCATAGGAGAACTCAACTTCTTCCTGGGACTCCAAATCACCCAGCTCAAAGATGGGACGCGCATTCACCAACAAAAATACATCCGTGAAATGCTCGAGAAGTATGGAATGAACTCTTCAAAATCCATTGATACTCCCATCTCCCCCAACACTCGCCTTTATGTTGATGAAGAAGGCAAGAGTGTAGATCAAAAGCTTTACAGAGGAATGATAGGGTCCTTGCTATATCTAACGGCAAGTCATCCCGACATCATGTTCGCTGTATGCTTGTGTGTTCGTTTCCAAGCAAACCCAAAGGAGTCCCACATGCAAGAGGTCAAGAGAATCTTCAGATACCTCAAGGGACGAGATGACCTATGCCTATGGTATCCCAGAAGAACGTCCCTAAACCTGGTAGCGTACTCTGACGCAGATTACGCTGGACATGTGGTGGATAGGAAGAGCACATCAGGTATGGCACAATTCCTTGGCTCATGCCTTGTATCTTGGGGATCCAAAAAGCAAAACTCCGTGGCACTCTCAACCGCGGAAGCTGAGTACGTTGCTGCTGCTTCGTGCTGTTCACAAGTCCTATGGATCAAGTACCAACTTGAAGATTATGGTACGTTCCTCAACACAGTCCCTATCTTGTGTGATAACACCAGTGCTATAAGTATTGCCAAGAATCCTGTTCATCATTCTAGGACGAAGCATATTCATATAAGACATCACTTTCTTCGTGATAATGTTGAACTTGGATTAATTAAGGTAGATCATGTTAGGACTGAGGACCAAATGGTCGATATTTTCACAAAAGCACTTGATAGACGTCCCTTCGAGCACCTCCGGCTGCTCTTGGGGATGATAACTTTCAAATGATCAAGTCCCGTTCTATTATTCCCTCCATGATTGGCTATGGTTTGTTGAGAACTTGTTTTAAAGTAATGTATTCATTTAAAGTCATCTTTAAAGGACGCTAGTCTAAGACATATGTTTTGCTCGTGTTTTTGAACGGTATTCAATTCGCTTTTCATCTCGAGAGTATCCCTGATCAATCTACCCTCATTATAAGCCGAAATGATGGGAACTCTAAACTTACCTAAGCCGAGAATCTTGCAAACGCGTCCTATGAGCGTTCTTTGTTTTATCTTTACGGGACGTACTTGCTTGATTTTCAAAAATGGTTCTAAGTGATCAAAGGGACGCGTGTTAAGAGTTGAGAGTTGTCCATATAGAGTTTTAAGTTCAGAGGTTGAGATCAGTGTCTGGGACGCCGTGGTTCAGTTCAGTGTAGTGAAGTGTTGTGTGTTGAAAGGACGCCAGGTCAGAGTCCTTTGCAGTTATGAGAAGTTTGAATGTTTGAAAATGGGAAGGTGAACCGTCTTAGAGAAGTCTCAGCGAAGATCTCGGGATATGCGCAAACAGTGCTCAACAGCTGTGTTTCTTAGCAAAGAAGAAAGCCACATGTGGGAAGGCGGGTGGAGGAAGCCGAGTGTAAAGACCCTGTTACCCCTGCCCGTCCAACTTCGTCTTCTTCCTATAAATACCCACATGTGCATTCCGAAACATCTTCTTCGCTCCTCTGTTGTTTACTCACTTATAGAAATCTCTCAAGATCTGCAAAATCTTCAAACGCATCCCGAAATCTCATCCTCAACCCTAATCTTCTTCTATATAAACCCTCTCTCTCAAATGGCCAACACCAGAGCTTCCAAAAACCCTTCACCATCGTCGGCGGCGAAAAACCCTAGCTCCTCGAGATCTCCTCCGGTGAAAGGCCGCTCATTAATGGAGTCAAGAGGCAGACCTTCCGGCCGCCAAGACCCCCCTCGCCACCACACTTCTTCTCAATCTACCCAGCGCCGCCACTCCAACACCCCTCCTCAGCCCCTTCGCTCCCAACCTCCACAACAAAAACAACAACCCCCTCGCCCTCAATCCAAACCCAATCAAAAGCGGTTCTCATTTCTGGAGAAGCCCTTCAAACCCGAGCCTGAGCCAGATAATATCGCCAAAGCCTTTGTTTACAGTGGCTCAATTGGACGGCTCCCCTCTCAACCCAAACGCCGTCCTCCCCTTGACCCTCTCATTGAAGACTGGCTTGAGAAAGAACCAAGGACGCTCGCCAACATCTGTCTTAGGGCGTCCGCTCACGAACATCCTCCTAAAATCCAAAGACTACTTTACTACTTCATGGTAACGTACGTCAAGCCCCGCCTTGCGGAAACCAACAACTCCAACCCTCCATTCATGGGGCCAGGCATCATTTCTGACTCGTTTGGTGGAACCGTGGACGAGCTCGCCAAACTGCTCCCCGATATAATGGAGTTCGTCGTGGCTCCTGCGGGCTCCATCCCATCTCACAAACGAAAAAGGCCTTCCTCTCCCACTCCTTCCAAAACGCTCCAAATAAAAGGCCCTTCCTCCTCTCCACCAAAACCAATCCCTTCCTCCCCTCCTCCCGCCCCAAAGAGACGCTTGAAGACGTCAGCTGAGCTCGAGGGCGTGACCGAGCAACAAATGGCCGCTATCCGCCTCTCGGAGCTTGCAATAGAGAAAGAGGAGAAGGCCAGGCAAGAGCAGGCCGAAAAGGACGCCATTGTTGCGGCGATCCAGCAGAGTTTGCAAGACGTCCCTCGCCTTCCTCCTCCACCGCCAAGGATAGAGGACGTCACTCCCGCTCCTGCTCCTATGGCTTCTTCCGATCCGCTTCAGGCAGAGATCGAGGCGGACTTGGCAAAGCCCATGCCAGCTGCTCCGCAGGCGACTCCTCTCGTACAGGTCCCGGCCAAGGACGCTGTACCAAAAGTGATTACTCTTGAGGACTCTCCTGCCAAGAAGCCGCCTCCTCCCCCTGCTCCGCTCAAAGTGAAGCCCATATCCATGACTCCGCCAAGCTCCTCCTCTGCCCCCGCTACAAAGGCCAAGATAAGAACTCCTTCTCCCTCTCCTCCCAGAGCTTCAACTCCTCCTCCTCCTCCGCCCGCTAAGGCCGTCGAGGAATCTGCTCAAGTCCAAGGGACGCCCCTTACGACCGTCCCTACAGAGTCCTTGGCACGGACTCCAACGGTGAATGCGCCTCTCACAGAACAGGCGTCCACTGCTGAGGACACGGAAATGGCTGAGTCCCATGAGCAAGGGGACGAGGCCTCAGACGAAGAGGACGTTCCTCACCAGGATGAGGAACCTGAGGACGAGGAGGGAGACGGCGATGAAGAAGACGCCGGTGATGAAGTGATTGTGAGCAACGGCAGTAAGCAGAAACGCTTAAAGAAAATCTTGTCGCCGCTCCTTTTCACCGCCCAGTTCCTTGAAGAGAATCAACGCCAAGAGTTTTTGGAACTGCTTGAGTTCCAGGGATGGACGCACCTAGGCGCCGATGCCGCAGAAGTCGACCCCGAACAGGTTCTTCGCTTTTACTCCAAATTTGAAATCTCAGAAGTAAAAGGGAAGCCTCAAGGGACGTTCAAAATTGATGGGGACGAGTACTCAGTTGCTGAGGGTACCGTCCGCAATATGCTAGGCCTGCGTCCCTCTCCGCCAGATGCCATGCACGACCTTCCCAACAAGAATTTTGGTCGTTTCTCCCAGGAAGAGATCTTCAACAGAATATTCAACGGGAGACAACCAATTGCTAGGGACAGGGTCGCTCACTGTCTCTCCAAGACAGGCGTCCTTGCGCATCACTTCATTGTGCACATGGTCGTCCCCCGCCAAGAAAAGAAGTCGATAGTCCAGATCACTGACAGTATCTTGCTGGACGCCTTCTTAGAACGCAAGCCGATCAATTTGCCGCGGGTAATCTTGGAGCACATGGGTAAGTGCACAGGAGGCAGGCACTCTCTTCCTTTCCCTGGCTTAGTCAAGCAGATTCTCAAGCAGCAAGGTCTCTATGCTCCGAAACAAGAACAGTCCTTTGGCATCCACTGGGATGTTAGGCAAATCACCCTGCCCCCAGTTGGAAAACTCCGTTGTGATGAGCCCCTCCCATCCGTCAAACGCCAAATGGAAAAGGAAAGGAAAGAGGCTCAGAGGAAAGCCAAGGCTGCTGCCGCCGCTACTGCTCAAGAAGCTCAAGGTGATCCAGAGGCTGAGAATTTACAAGTAGTTGGGACGCCGGTTGAGGATGCTGCTGATGAAGAGGACGAGCTCGATGGTATGAGCGTCCCTGATGAGGCCGAGAAGCACTCTACGAAGTATCTGATGGGCATGATGATCGAGAACCAGTGCATGATGATTGATCTAATTCAGCAGGTTCACGACACCCTCCACACCCACACAGAACTTCTTGAGCGCAACAACGAGCTCCTTGCACAGAACAACCATCTTCAGTAGCAACACCTCAAGGCCCTTGGCAAGCGTCCCCGAAAATGATCACCCTCCCTCTTCCAACCCCTGAAACAATTTATCTTTTCTTTGGTTTTTGCTAAGACATTGGGACGCTGTCCCCGTTTTGAACCATGTGTTTGATTGTCTGTAATGATCGTACTTCTCTTGCTTTATGAATGCCGTTCATTACATTTGTGATTCATTTTGTCTAAACGTTCTTTACTTTATTATGACTTTGTGCTTGCATGCTTTTCAACTTGTTCTCCTTTTCGATGATGCCAAAAGGGGGAAGTATAGTTTTGCAGAGATGCGATTGTCTTTAAGTTGTCATAGAAAGCATGTGTTTAGGGAAAATTCGGCCAAGTCCAAAGGACGCTAGTAGAAAATAAAAGAGAACGCACTTAAAAGAATGTGTTGCATGGCAACCTAAGCTGAAAAGAAAATCTAGTGTAGTCTCTCATGCTAAAAGCTTTACTTCTGTGCGTATTATTTGAAAGAGTTTGTCATCATCAAAAAGGGGGAAATTGTTGGGACGATATTAAGGACGCCAGTCATTAATATCTAAACCAATAATGATCGTCCCTTGTTTTGATAATGACAAACTCAAATGTATTTAACAAGTTGTCCAAGTGTTGATCTCAGGTAAGGTCCAGTGAACGCACATGAGCGAAAAGGACAACAAGTGAACGGCAGTCCCTAAGCAGTAGGGACGCACTTCATCAGAACTTCCAAAGCTGCATGTAAATTGGTGAAGTCCCTGCGCAGATAGGACGGCGTCCTCATCAAGAAGGGACGCGCGCCAAAATACGGACGAAGTTCAAATTCAAATCAAGGCCGCCCCAACATGATTACATCACGTTCGGCCGTAGTCCTCAGAAGGAAGCTTCCCTTGTCTGGGCACGTGTAGACAACTCCAAAGATGTCGCTTTCCCAGCGATGGTCCCCTATCCACGCGGAAGCTTCCCAAGCGTCAACAAAGTTGACTTCCTCAAGATGCTCATCGCACCGTTGATGGAAGATCAAGGATCCTGCCAAGCATCAGAGGACGCTAGAGGACAAGAACCACTTCCGCTATAAATACCCCCCAAGGGGTATGCATAGCGGTGTGGACTTTGAAGACTTTCTCTCAAGCTCTCCCGAAGCATTCAAGAACACGAACGAAGATCAAGAAGATCAAGTGAGCTTGAAGCAAGAGAAAGAAAGTCCAACCACATCAAATCCAAAACAAACCACAAAATAGTTAGAGTTGTAGTCTGTCTTTCACAACGAACCGTGAGAGACGTGAGTGATAGCTTCCTTATAGCTAAGAGAGTTAGGTTACTTTGTTAGGTGGAAGGAGTGTTACTAGTGAGGCTAAGGACGGACGCTTAGCTCAGAGAATTGTAACGACTCGCCTAAGTTGTAAGGACTCTCTCTTAATAAGATAAGGACGGCTATTGAAAATCCTCCAAGCGGAGGTAGAGGTTTACTCATAAGACTAGTTGGTCTTAGTGGGGTTCCTCTATAAATACTCGTGTCCATTATCTCATTGCGTTTCCTGTTATGTCTAAATTCCGCTGCACCTAAGGACGCCCTTAACCCAGTTAAGGACGCCTTTACTAACAGACTTACGATCCAACAGATGTATTTGGTTCAAAAAAATTTAAACCATATTCTCATGGCATTAAATTCTTTGATCTTCAATTCCTCCAAAATGGATGAATTATAAAATTATCACGTAGGGGTAGGTAAGATCCACTTCCCCCATTTTTTTCTCATATATTTTTTCTTTTATATTTATTTAATTTTTTGATTATCAATATACGCACAAATTAACCAATTAGATTTCATATATTAGGCTTAAATTAGTAACTTCGTATAAATTCATATGAATTTTCAAATCCAAACAATCAAAACGATGGATTTTAATTTGTAGATAAATATTTTTGACCAAACACTTCTTTATAAATCCCATGAAGTATGTAGTAATAAGAGATCGAACGAGAACAATAAACAAGATCGACAAGGGGATTTACGTGGTTCGGTAACGGTGTGTTACCTACGCCCACGGGTAGAGAAACAATATATTTTACTTCTCTCGCTATTAATCGGGTCAGATTGCGAGAGGCCCAAAAACAGAAAAAACATAGTGTAGCGTTTGGCTGGGGGACTACTCCGCCCGCCAGACCCCTCGGCCAGGGTGCTCGTCGTCCCCTTGGATCCTGTGCTATCTGTCGACGTGTGATTCAGATGAAAAGCACATTAACAAAGTACAATTCATATGAAATGAATTTCACATGATTTTATTTCCCGGGAAATATACTCCCTCCACACCACTTTGTTTGTCCTAAAGTAATAATTTTGTGGTTATTAAGGAAACAATAAATTAGTATTAGGAAATGGAAAGTAAGTAAGAGTTGAAATCAGATTAGGATAATATTGTAATTTAATATGAGTGAAAATAGATAAAGTAGAAGAAAAAAATTGAAAAACAGAAATAAAAAGTAAGATTGAATGGAGATAATATTATAAATAGTTATTGATATAAAAAACCGTGTAAAACATTTTAGAAAGACGACAAAGAAAAAGATAAACAAATTGGGACCATTTACCATCAAATCAAAGGGGACAGATCGATATTTCAGGTGGATACGGTAGATCTATATACAAATGTATAATTTGGCATATTCATTTCAAATGTGCATAGACATCTTTGAGCCAATTATTACATACTGTAATAGATAGCTAGGGTTACGTGTTTTGGCATATTCAATTGTGATGTGGCGACATGTTTGAGCAAATGATTCCATAATATATAGGGATTACTGTTACCTAGAGCTGTCAAAACCTAACCTGATCAGAAAAATCGACCCGAATCGATCGAAAATTTTTGGGTTGAAATCCGACCCGATTAGTAGCGAGAAAAGTAAAAAACCGAACCCGATTAACCTGAACCCGATTGGGTTGAAACTCGAAACCGACCCGACCGACCCGATTTTTTATATATATTTAGAATAAATATATTTTCTTTTAAATATTTTAATATATTTTAGGATAAAACCCATTATTAGAAAACTATTATTATAAAAATCAATTAAAACAATATTTTATTATTAAGTATTATTATTTTATCATAATAATATTTTAATAATCATTGAAAATTCAAATTCTTGACCCGTTAGGTCGACCCGAACCCGCACAATAACCTGTCAAGACCCGACCCGACTTGACCTGTAACCAAATTGACCCGAACCCGTACTCAACCCGAACCCGAAAAGACCGAGCATGATTAATCCACCCGACCAACCTGTTTTGACAACTCTACTCATCTCTTTTGGCCAATTCAATTGAAATGTGCCGATATGTTTGATAGCGGTGTTTATAAAAAACAAAACCGAAAAATCGAACCAATGAAACGAAAAAACGACACTTTTTTGCTTATCGAACCGATATTATTGAAATTTTTTGTTTGGTTAACCCAACCGAGAAATATTAACGGTTTCTTGGTTCGGTTTCGGTTTATGATTTTTGTAGTACCGGTTAATTGAAAAACCGATTTCTTTTTATGTTAGTATAAAAGTTTGATTTACTTTTAAACGATTCATTTCACAAATGATGATGCTCTATTGAACCATTTTGAGTTCACTTGTTTGCATAGTTTTCTTTTTGCTTGTAATTTCAATTAATTACTTGTCAAAGATGTCATTTTGTCTACATAAACCCTTTAAATTATTTATTAAGTATGTCGTTTAAATGAAATACATATAATAGTATTTTAAAGTATCATTTGGTTATTATAACTATCAAGGCATATAAAATAAATATATATTTTGATGATCTAAGCTGATTAGATTATATTGTTTAATCATATTCGATAGTTTTATTTAATTTTTGTGTATATTATTATAATCTAAATCATATAAAGGGTTATTGGTTAAACAATAAAACCGGACCGTTGGTTAACCGATCTTCGGTTAACCCGAGATTAATGGGTCGGTTGAGGTTTGTGATTTTAGCTAACCGAAATTATGACTAATCGAAGTCTGATTAACTAAAATTACGGGTAACCGGGTTTGGACGCCGCTAATATTTGAGCCAATTATTCCATTATACATAGCGGTAACTCTATATCTTTTCGCCCATTCAATTGAAATGTGCCGAGAGGTTTGAGCCGATTTTTTCATTATAGAGTACTTATGCTATGTTGGAGATGGAGATCCCTCGCTTATCATCGGCATTAAAATCTGACACGATCCAAAAAATCATAAACTATTGTTCAAAATTTGTGGATTGAAACCCGCAAAAGTGAACCTGATAAAAACCGGACCCGATTAACTGAATTTAACTGGGTTGAACCCAAACCGGACCCAATCCATCCAATCCATTGGGTTGATCCAATTTACTCTATATTTTATAAATTATGTTATATTTTGTTATTAAAGATTATTATTCAATCTTGATATTTATTTAATAATATCATGATCATAACTACGTATAGTGGAGCTTAGAATACAAAATAATAAAGAAAATAAAATTGGTCAACTTCTCTTTAAACAACGTCATCAAATTTTACTAAAAAAATTTATCTGGTTGAAATTTATTTATATACCCCACATTTATATAAAATATGAAAGAATATTACTATATAAGAAGTGCTTGCTTGGTTTGTTATTAAAATCTTAGGAAGTTGAATTGAATTGATGTTCTTAGTTCAAAATATTTTAACCCATATTCCGATGGAGTTAAATTCTTTTGATCTTCAATTCCTCCAAAATGGATGAATTGTAATTATCATGTAGGGTTAGGTAAGGTCCACTTCCCCCTTTTTCTTCTACTATAATTTTCTTTTATATTTAATTAATTTTAAAATTATCATTATACGCACAACATAACCAATTCGATTTCATATATTAGGGTTAAATTAGAAACTCCGTATAAAATCATATGAATTTCAAATCCAACCAAACAATACGATAATTTTTAATTTATAGACATATATTTTTAACCAAACATTTTATTATAAATCCCATGAAGTATGTTGTAACGAGAGATCGAACGAGAACAATAAACAAGATCGGCATAGAGATTTACGTCGTTCGGTAACGGTGTGTTACCTATGTCCAACGGGCAGAGAAACAATATGTTATTATTGAAGACTGAATTCAGATTACAATGCTCTTAATTGGTATTTCAAGAGTTTATATAGTGACTCAAGAAACCCTAAATAAAATTATGGGCCGCATGCCCAAAATAGAATGTGACAAGCCCGTTTTATACCACTGCCTTGGGGACTGTTTTAGCCCATATAAGGACTTTCTCAACCTGCAAACATGATTCTCTTTTCCTGGAACCTGGAATCCATCTGGCTGAATCATGTATATTTCCTCCTTCAACTCTCCATGTAGGAAAGCTGTTTTCACATCTAGTTGCTCAAGTTCTAGATCCTGATGTGCAACTATCGCTAGTAGCACCCTGATGGAGGTATGTCTGACTACCGATGAGAAGATCTCGTTGTAGTCTACTCCCTCTCTCTGAGGGAAACCTCTTACAACCACTCTTGCTTTGTACTTTATACCCTCTATAGCAGATATTTCTTCCTTCGTTCTGAACACCCATTTGTAAGTGAATATCTTTCTGTCAATGGGCAATTTCACTAGTTCCCAAGTTTGGTTTTTGTAAAGGGACTCCATCTCTTTTCCCATTATAGCAAGCCACTATGCTAACTCACTCCCAGATATTGTAGCCTTGTAGGTGTACGCCTCATTATCCTCCACCTCCTCGGCCACCTGCAAGGCATATCCCACCAGATCATCAAATATGTATCTTGTTGGATGTCTGATTCCGAACCTTCTTGGTCGGTCTATAGCAATGCTTTGATGCAACTTCATTTGAACTTGCTTCTGGTGGCATATTCTTTATCTGATCAGATTCCGACTCATCCATAACAAATTGAGGTGGTTGATCATCATCCAACCTAGGTGCATGATTGTCCTCTGGAGTAAATTGCACCTCCATCTCCTCAACAACAACCTCTTTTCATGTTGTATCACTGCTTTTCTCCTTTGGATTCAGCATGGAACTCTCATCAAAGACTACACTTCTGCTTAGTATAATCTTATTTTCAGACCAGATCCTATACCCTCTCACACCAGCACCATATACTACGAAGAATCCCTTCTTAGCCCTAGGCTCCAACTTACTCTCATTCACATGATAATAAGCAGTGTCGAAAAACATTCTCAGATTTGAATAATCAGCAGATTTTCCAGACTATACCTCGTAGGGTGTCTTGCAATCAATGCTTGTGTGTGGACTCCGATTGATCAGATAGCAGGCTGTTGTAACAGCTTTAGGCCAAAACTGTCTGGCAAAACCAGTGCTTTAGAAATCATACATCTTACTTTTTTTAGTTGCGTTTGATTCATTCGTTCTGCTACGCCATTTTGTTGTTCTGCTAGGCCATTTTGTTGTGGTGTATGTCTGACTATTTGATGGTGAGCAATCCCCTGATCTTTGCAGAACTCATCAAACTCAAATGAACAGAATTCTAGAGCGTTATCAGTTCGCAACCTCTTGACCTTCTTCCCAGTCTGATTCTCCACTAAACTCTTCCATTCTTTGAATTTACTAAACGCCTCACCTTTATGTTTCATCATGCATACCCACGACATTCTAGAGTAATCATCAATGATAGACAAAAAGTACCTATTACCGCCTAGAGATTCAACACGAGAAGGACCCCAACAGTTTGAGTGGATGTAATCCAACGTGCCCTTTCTTCGATGAATTGCCTTTGGAAATTTGTTGCGATGTAACTTCCCAAAAACACAGTGCTCACAAAACTCCAGGCTTTTGATTTTGTGACCCTCAAGAAGATCTTCCTTTGACAGAATATGCATTCCCCGTTCACTCATATGAGCAAGCCTCATATGCCATAGTCTAGACAAATCTGCATCCTTAACATGAACTGATGCAACAACTGCAGAACTTGTGACTTTTGAACTTTGCAACTTTCATAATCACATCAGAGCCTTTCAAGACATGTAGACCTCCACCTTCGCCCCTGAAACTAAAACCCTTACTGTCTAGCAGACTAGGAGATATCAGATTCTTTATCATAAGTGGAACATGCCTGACTTCCTTCAATGCGCATAACTTTCCATCATGTGCCCTAATCTTGATTAAGCCGATCCCAAATACTCTACAGACTGAACTGTTTGCCATAGACACACTACCATCATCTATATTGCTATACATTATGAACAACTCTCTCTTATGGCATATATCATACGACACCCTAGAGTCGAGAAACCACACATCTGCCTGATGTGCTTGTTCTCCTGCCATCAGAACAATATCATACTCAGAATTGCTTCCTCCTTTTTCTACTACAGCGGACCTAGATTTCTGTTCTGAGTGTTTCTTCTGTTTCTTCTTAGGGCATTCATTCTTCCAATGCCCTTTCTCCTTACAGTAGGCACATATATCGTGAGGTAATTTAGGGTTCGATTTCTACTCCTCATGTTTTGCCTCTTCTAGTGACACAGTCTCTTTCCAAGCAATGAAAGATTGAGCAGAGTTCTCATACAATGAAGGCAACGACACTAGCAATATTAGGGCAGCATTCTCATCGTCCACCTTTTCATCAATACTACGCAATTCTAGCATAATTGTATTCAGTTGATTTGGATGAATCGAAGAGACGTACCTTCTGCCATGCGCAGGCTTAAAAGTCGTTGCTTTAGCATTAACATGTTAGTCAAGGACTTAGTTATATAGAGGCTCTCCAACTTCAACCACGGTTTGGTTGCGGTATCCTGATCTGTAACTTCCATATTGACATCGTCTGCCAGACACAACATAATCGTTGAATGGGCCTGCTCCTCCAGAAGTTTGTAATCTTTAGACGATACATCCATTCCTTTCTTATCTTTGGCTAACGGCGCCCACAGACCCTGTTGCTTCAGCAAAGCATGCATCTTTATCTTTCATAGACTAAAACTGTTTCTCCAGGTGAATTTGTCAATCTTCATCATGGATCCACACATTGTTCTCGGTGGAATTTGAAACTATGCTTTGATTCCAGTTTGTTGTAATGAGACATCGAACGAGAATAATAAACAAGATCGACAAAAAGATTTATGTGGTTCGGTAACGGTGTGTTACCTACGTCCACGGGCAGAGAAACAATATATTATTATGGAAGCTTGAATTCGGATCACAGGACTCTAGGTATTTTGAGAGCTTATATAGTGACTCAAGAAACCCTAGATACAATTATGGGTCGTTGGCCCAAAACAGATTGCGATAGGCCCAGAAACAAAAAACATAGTTAGCGTTTGGCCCAGGGGCTACTCCGCCCTCCAGACCGCCGACCAGGGGGCGACGCCGTGCTCCTGTCGTAGTGTGTGATTCAGATTTAAGGCACATTAACAAAGTACAATTCATATGTATTTCATTTCACATGATTTTATTTTCCGGGAAATACACTCCCTCCATACCATTTTCTTTGTCCTAAAGTAAAAATTTTGTGGTCATGTAGGAAATGATAAATTAGTATTAGTAGATGGAAAGTAAGTAAGAGTTGAAATCATATTAGGGTAGTATTGTAATTTAATATGAGTAAAAAGGGATAATATAGAAGAAAAACTTTAAAAAATGGGGATAAAAAGTGAGATTGAACGAGGATAATATTATAAGTTACTAGATTATTGCCCATACCGTGTACGAGACATGCTCAATAACAATTTGTCGACGTTTTATTCAGTTGATAAAAGAATGCATAATAATATTATTAGGAATTAGATATTGATATCGTATTTTTTTTATCCAAAATCGTTAAAATAGTTTGTTTAGCCATATCATGATTTGATGTTAAGAATAAACTTAAATTTAAAATTCATATAATTTGACTTAAATAAAAATCATAGATAAAATATTATCATTTAATTGCAAAATATATTTGATTAAATTAAGAAGTTATATGAAATCTCAAGTAAAGTATTTTATCGATATATATATATTTGTAATTAATAAGATTTTTATATGATGATTGAATAAAAATTAAGTTAATTATGACGTATCTAGATAAACCTTTTTAAAAAATAGAATTGTAGTAGTAATAATTTATTTATTAATTATAGAGGTATAGATCAATAAAATTTAGAAAATGAATATTATAACACAAATTTAATTATATATTTTTTTGTATTTTTCAAATATATTTTAGATATTTTTTACTAAAGCTATAAGTTTATTGGACAAAAAAGGATTGACAGAAATATCAAATATGGCAAATATGTATGATATAAATATACGTTAAAAACAAAATTTTAGAGTGACAAATAAGTTTAACAAATTAATTATACTTTTGATTTACAAAAAGAAATGATAAATAAGTTTAAGAAATTAATTACTCTCGCCGTCCCCTTTTGTTCTCCAATAGGACGGTTTTCACGATTATTAAAAAAATGTGTAAAGTTGTGTTGGTAAGTGTGAAAGTTTAATTATGTGGTGGAGTGTTTTTTGTAAGTTAGTGAGGAAAAAAGTTAAAAATAGATAAAATAGATGTGATGGTTGGTAAAAAGTTAGATAAGATGGAAGTTTTTTACAATTTAATAATATTAAAAAGTTGAAAAGTTATAAAAGTAGATGATAAAGTTGGATGAAGTAGGTAATTTAATACGGACTATGATATTGACTCAATATTATTGTGTGAGAGTAAATTAGTAAGAAAAGTGTAAATAAAAAAGGAAAGAAAGAAAGTACGAGAAATAAAAGGGGACGTCCAAAAAGGAATATTGGATAAAAAATAGGAATGGAGGGGGTGCAATTTTGATTTACAAAAAGAATGTCTAGGTGGAAACATATACATATACATCTTAGAAAAAGAAGAAGATATACTAATATGATAGACAATTAATAAGAATAAGAAATAATTTCAAAATTATTTTTCTAAATTAAAAATTTAACATAAGGTGGGGTAGAATTAACGTGAACGCTTGGAAAGTTTCGACTTAATATATTATAGATATAGATTATTGATATAAAAAAGACGACAAATATTTTAGAATGACGAGAAAAAAAAGAGGGAAGGGGGCAAGGAGGCCTCTTTTGAAATATTTGTGTACTAACTAACCCATCCTAAAAAAAAGGAAGTAACTAGTCGGTATAAAATCTCTAATATTTTTTTAGATTTTCTCTTTTTTTCCTTTCCCTTTCTCTCTCTTCCTCAACTCTCTCTCTCGTGACTCTCCCCTCTCTTTCCCTCATCAGATCTGCCCGAGTTCGCAAATCCATCTCTAGCTTCGTCTCGTCGGCCATGGCGCAACAACTACACCGCCGTTCTGCATCCGCAAGCCTTCGTCGGCTGCGGTGGTGGAAGAGCTCATCGGATCGTTGAAGCAGCAGAAGCTCTACAGAGTGGTAACCCTAGCTTTACGAAGTGGCCTACGAGATGCTCGAGCAGAGTTCTCTTTCTTCCTCGTTCGTGGCATCCGTTGCCTTCTCAAGTTCCTCCGATCCGTCGCCGAATCGGATTCTTCCATCCTACTCTTCTCCCAGAGCCAATCGATCCCCGATCTATAAGGTATTGAAAACGTTCACAGTTTTTCCACAGTTGAGAGGGAATTCGTCGATGCTGTTTTTATGCCATGGATGATTTGATAGGTTTGTCTTACCTGTTTTGCAATTCTGTGATTTGGAAGATGTAATTGATGGATGAATTTGATATATGGATGGATTTTGGAAGCTGAAATTTTGCGATAATGCTTGCTGTTTTTTATGCCATGGATGATTTGATAGGTTTGACTTAGCTGTTTTGCAATTCTGTGATTTGGAAGGTGTAATTGATGGATGGATTTGATGTATGGCAGTGGTTCCACACAGGACCGAGCCACGGGCGCCGTCCGGCCCGTGGTCTTCTTGCCGGGGCGAGTCAACGGGCAGTCCATCATCGAAGGCCTGTCCTCGGGGTTCGTGTTCGTGCTTGGTGGGGTCGGGGTGCTGCTGATGGACCTCGCTTTCGATTGCAATCGGGCCAAGACCATCCGGATGTCGTACGCCTCGGTTGGGGCTTTCGCCGTTGCCATTTCCTATATGATGAGTATGCTGTTCATTCGCATTAAAATCCCTGCTTACCTTCGTTGATCATCCGCCGCTGAGCTACTAGAAATCCCTATGCTTTTAGATTGTTCAATTGTAATGTTTATCTTATCACACGGATTAGGTGCTTTGCAATTCGGCATTTGAAGTGAGTTTTAAGTTGCTTTGTGGCATCATATTTTGCTTTTAGAGGTGATATCACCTGCTTAATGCTAAGAATTCATTTGGTACAACAACGGTTGAATCTGGTTGGTTTTCGATTGTGTGTGTGATTGTAGCACAAGATAGAGGTGACAGGTGATGGATAAATCAGCTACGAAAATGGGGGGTGTACAACTGATGTGTTGAGTGTTTGGCCAATTGAGATTCTACCGTATTTTCGTGCATACTTGTATATAATGATAAATTAGGGTACATGGTGACAAGTCTCATGACAAGATTTGACGACAATTTAACCGATGACAAGGCTAATGACAGATTCGGTGATATTAAAATAGGTGATAATACATGAAGAATGACAAGATTTAACCACAATTTAAGCGATGACAAGATGACGAAAAAATAAGCGATGACAAGGTTGATAATAGACAAAAGTTTGGGATGAACGGTAACAGGATGAACGGTGACAGGATGACAGGATGAACGGTGACAGGTAACATGATGAACAGTGACAGGTGACAAGATAAACGGTGACAGGATGGACGGTGGGACGCAGTAGCACGCGCGTAATTTTGGATATGGGGTGAGATACGGTGACAGCCCGTATTTATTTTTTTTTGTCAGGGGTAAATTTGAAAAACCGCCTAGTTACCACATTTTTTTTGTCATGGGCCTTCTACCCCATTAATTTTTTCCGAGAGACTAGTTAACCTTTTCCCAAGAAAAACAAAAAAAAAAAATGGGACGCGGATACTTAAGTCTAAAATGACGAGAAAAAAGAAGATAAAAAAATGGGACGCGGATACTTAAGTCATTCTACCATCAAATCAGAGGGACAGATGCTTCACGTGGATACAGCAGATCTATATTCAAATGTCTTTTTTGGCCAATTCAATTGAAATGTGCCGACATTTTTTAGCCAATTATAGTAGATTTTTTTTTTGAAATGTGCGGACATGCAGCAGATCTATAGATTGTTTTTTTGATGAAATAATTACAACATTATAGATAGGGATATGTCATATGTGTTTTGGCCCTATTCAATTGAGATGTGGCCACATGTTTGAGCCAATGATTCCATTATACATACGGACTACTCTTATCTCTTTTGGCCAATTCAATTGAAACGTGAGGATATATTTGGCTGAAAAAAGATAAGGGGGATCCATAAAAAAACCAACCGGAAAACCAACCAATAAAACGAAAAAAGAGCAATTTTTTTGGTTATCGAATTTATATTATTAAAATTTTTGGTTTGGTTAACCGAACCGAGAATATTGAGGGTTTCTTGGTTCTGTTTCGATTTATGATTTTTGTAATACCGGTTAACCGAAAAACTGTAATTTGTTTTTATATTAATATAAATGTTTGATTTACTTTTAAACGATTCATATTACAAATGATGATGTTCGATTGAGCCATTTTGAGTCCTCTTATTTGTATAGTTTTATTTTTGCTTGTAATTTCAATGAATTACTTGTCAAATATGTCATTTTGTCTACATAAGCCCTTTATATATTTTTTAAATATGTCATCTGAATGAAATACATATAGTAGTATTTTAAAGTATCATTTGGTTATTATAACTTTCAAGACATAGAAAATTAATATATATTTTGAAGATCTAATCTGGTTAGATTATACGAGTATTGTTAATCATATTTTATAATTTTATCTATCTTTTGTGTATTTTAATATAATCTAAATCACATAAATGGTTATTGGTTAACCGATAACACCGGACCGAAAAATTGACTAACCGATCTTCATTAACCGAGATTAATGGGTCCGTTGAGGTTTATGATTCTAGTTGACCAAATTATGATTAACCGAAATCCGATTAATTAAAATTACGAAAACTGGGTTTGAACGCCCCTAATATTTGAGCCAATTATTCCATTATACATAGGGATGACTCTATGTCTTTTGACCCATTCAATTGAAATGTGCCGACATGTTTGAGCCAATTTTTTCATTATAGGGTGCTTAGGCTATGTTGGACATGGAGATTCCTCGCTTATCATCATCGTTAAAATCTGACACGATCCGAAAAACCGTAAAATATTGTTCAAAATTTGCGGATTGAAATCCGTAAAAGTGAACTTGATACCTAACAAAAACCAGACCCGATTAACCTGAATTTGACTGGGTTGAACCCAAACCGCACCCAATCCATCCAATCCATTGGGTTGATCCGGTTTATTATATATTTTAAAAATTATTATATATTTTATTATAAATATATTTTGTTATTAAATATTATTATTAAATCTTGATATTATTTTAATAATCATAAAACTCTTGACAATCCTGACTTGTTGACCAACCCGAAACCAAACGATAACCTGTCATGACATTACTCGACTTGACCTGCAAGGCAATTCACCCAAACTCGCACTCACTCGAAGCAAAACATGAACGAACCGACACATTTGACAAATCTAATCTTAATGCTTGTTGGATTGTTAAAAGTCAATAAAATATTTTTCGTTTATTATTTGTTATTAAAAATCCAGTGTTTCTCGTTTATTTTTCGTTTTAAATTCTTACATATCATAAGAACTTAATTATCTAGGGAAAAGTATATAATACTTTATTCCTCTATAATTCTTAAGAATTGTAATGAATCGAATACTTCTTCAAAGTTCATATGAACTATAAATTTTAGAAAATTATATTACATGAATAAATCCTTTAAATTAAATTTTATGCAATTAACCCTACCTACTCAATAATTGTGTAAGATACATCAAATGCTTATATTTAAACCTTCATTTATGTGGCCAATGCTAATTCCATCAACCCTACCTACTCAATAATTATGTAAGATACATAAAATGCTTATATTTAAATCTTAATTTATGTGGTCAATGCTAATTCCATTTCCATAGGTTGCTAGTACACCCGATGGAATGTTCCTGCTCTGGTCTTTAGACTAAAACGTAGGACCTCCGACCCATAGCCTGGAGGTATGTATATATATATATATACATATATATATATACATACCTCATGGTAAGGAGAGGTGCTTATAGTAGGGACTAATCTCATCTCTTAATTTTAAGAAATCAACGATCCAAAATTTATATGACAGCTCACCCAAAAAAAAGATGCGTCTCTCCCCTGTGTGTTTTTTGTGCCGCACGAGATATGCTTCTCCTCCACTCCCGATTGATTTTTTCTGCCCCACTCCCCTCTTGAATGATCACAATCCCCACCCATCCTGATTTTTTCCTGATCGATCCTCTTGATCGATTTTTTTTCTGATCACAATCCTCTTGATCGACTTTTTTTGTTGTTGATGTGTTTGCTGATTTTCACTTGATTTGTGATTTTTGTGTGGTAAATTTCACTTGACAGCACATTGCTTGTTGAATTTCTCTTGACAGTAGATTAAGTGTGTGAATTATTGATGTTCAATTGTGATTTTTTGCTTTACTGATTTTGTTGATCTTCTTCTTTCATGTAACCTACCAACTGTTTGATGAAATGCTTGATCTAAGTCATGAACAATACATGTTGTGTGGCATTTCAATGCCAATTTGTAATTGCTATGATTCAGATAAAAAATCATCTTATACATGTTTGCTATGACTGTTTTCTATATGTTGTCAAGTGTGATTTTATTTATATTTGTATGACATGCTATGCTTTTATGCAAATTTTTTTGAACTCATTTTCACTAGATTTTGAACTTATATTACTATTTTTTGAACTATGTGTTTGTCATTTATAGCTATTAATCGGGGTCCATCAAGGGTCAATGGCGATGACACAGTAGCGCTTCTCCTAGTGATGGTATGAATTCGTGCTAAATTTTAAGTGATTGTGCTGAACTTGATTCTTATTTTGTATGTTCAATTTCACTTGACATCAAATTAAGTGTTGAATTGTTGATGTTCAATAGTGCTTTTTTTTGTTGTACTGATTTTGTGCTCAATTTTGCTTCATATGATCTGATTATGTGATCAAATTGGACATGTTAGATTTAGATTTGGTGAACTAATTTTTGGCTTAGTCTAAGTCATGAACAATACATGTTTTGTGTCATTTCAATAATAATTTGTAATTGCTATGATTCAGACAAAAAATCAACTTATACATGCTTGCTATGGCAGTTTTCTATATGTTGTCAAGTGTGATTTTATTTAGGTTCATATGACATGCTCTGCTTTTATTTAATTTTTTTTGAACTCATGTTCACTAGTTTTTGAACTTATATCATTTTTTTTTTGTGAACTATGTATTTGTCTTTTATAAACCACTTTTATAGATATTAATTGGGGTCTATCAAGGGTCAATGGCGATGATTCAGAAATAAATCAATTGTCTAGTGCACCAAACAAGGAGGATTTAGTTGAGAGCTTTGTTGGGATAAGGGCTCCAAGTCAATTACTGTGCTGCCACCAGAACAGGCCAAAAACAAGGGTAGTGGGAAGCGGATCAAAGGTGGTAAAGAGAAAATGGTTGAAAAAAGGAACCGTCCCAAAAGGAAGTGCAACAGGTGTAACCAGTATGCTGATCATGACAGCAGGAATTGTGAAAAAATGCAGAGGAAAAAGAAGAAGAAGACTTCTGAATGAAAGTGATTGTCCTAAAATTGGAACTCATCTTTTATAAATAATTGAACTGTTTTCAGTAGAATACTGAACTTCTCTTCAGGAATCTTTTATGTAGAAAATAAAGCGAGTACAAAATTTTGAACTACTAATGTTAAGTATTTGAACTCATAACGTAAAAATTTGAACTAATAGATAATACAATTTTTGGGTTCATCATCATCTGAGCTGCTTTTATCACCCTCATGAAAGCTGGAACCTTCTTCATCATCTGAGCTGCTTTCATCATCCTTTTCTTCAGGTTCATCATCATCATCTTTTTCTTCAGGTTCATCATCAACATCGTTAGATTCAGTTTCATCATCATTAGCATCTTCAGCATCATTATCTTCAGGCTCCTTAAGTTCATCCCCATATGAACTAGAATCTGCATCATTATTTACAGAACTACAGCATAATGCAAAAAATTGAACTACTTGTACAAAAATGTGAACTACCAATACAAAAATTTGAACCGGAGACTAGAACGCATCACATTTTAAAACGCTGGGACACAACAGACATTCAGCATATTTAAAAACACCACATCATAGTTTTTAAGTGCACAACTAGAGATTATATAAGATGCTCAACCTCATGAAATAATTTTATTTGATTAATTAATAAAGTGGCATATGCATATGTTATTAAGATGTGCATAGTCTAGCAGATTGTTAGTTAATGCAGCAAGTTTATTAGTCTCACTGATGTGGCAAGATTAGTAGTCAATTAGGTAGTGAGTATTGGTCTTTGGGCATGTTCCTCTAGTATAATCACTACAGTCGTATAAATAACTCTCTTACCCTTCAGCCTAACAACTAACTAATATGATTTTAATTGCAGTTTGTGCTCGCATAGAGAAGAGAACCACTCACTTTTCCAACTTTTTCTCCTAGTTCCTAGCCTCTTCCAAAATTCTACAGCTATGGCACATACATGACAACATATATTCCTATGTAGTCATAAAATTCTGAAAATGAATCTCTAAGACAAAATTTTCTATTATCTCAACACAAAAGAATCCACAATGTAGTCTAGTTTGACAGAACCTAAACTTCCAAAAACTTAATTGGCTTCAACATCCCACGCAGGAATCAATAGAAAATTTTGAACTTCAATCCTTAACAAATTGAACTACTCACATAAAAATTTGAACTAGTCATATAACGGGAAACAATAGCAAATGCGGGAATCAAACATGCTCCAATCCATCCTTACTTCTCCACCAAACTCCAATCAAACAAAGCAGTACAAGAATTCGATTTTTAAGGTCTTCACAAATCAAAGTTTTCATACAAACCCTAGGACTTTACAATTTTGCACAAATCAGTAGTATAGCATCAAATAGAAGCGAACTCGAGTTCTTTTAATGCAAAATCAGCAACTGAAGTCAACAAAGGGGAGAAATCGCAACAACAAATGAAAAAATCGAAGAACGAATCGAAGACCTAAATAATTGAAGAAATCGAAGCAAAAAACGAGCAGTATGCCGGATCAAAAAACGACATCAGCATGAGCATCTACTTACTTGTTCGAATCAGCAAACAAATTGATAGTAGAGGGCGAAACGAAGCCGGTTGTTGTGGAGTGTGGTCGAGAGCGAATGGAAGAACGGAGAAAGAAGTCTGAGAGGGTCGAGAACTTCTGAGAGAGTTGAGAAGGGCTTGAGGCATGGGATAGAAGGTGATGGCCATATTTACAATTTTGCCACTAAAAAAAATGTTATTTGATTACCAGCACGCAGCATCTCTTCTAATCTCGTCCGTCCATTTCTTTGTATCAACGGTGATTATTAGTCCCTACTATAAGCCTTCTCCTTACTATAAGGTAGTCCCTACCTGAACTCGACTCTATATATATTTATATATATATATATATTCGCATTTTATAACCATGAAATTGTGTAACGAACGATTGAGTAATATTCTTTTGGTCAAATATACCATTTTGCATTATGTAATTTGTTCAAATATGAATCGACTTTACGGTTTACTCCTTCCGTTCCCGAAAGATCGGCCATATTTTCATTTCGAGCGTCTAGAATAGTTTGTCAATCTCTATTTCCTTTCCATTTATATCACTCATTTTTTACAAATTTACCCTCTTATAATCAAACAATTTACATATTCACACCAACCAACTACACCCATTAAATTCTTTATATATCCATAACTAATAACTCAATACCCAATATATATATTTTTATTACTTTTTCCATTATTTTCTTTTTTTAAAACTTATCTTTTTAAAACAAGATTCATTAAGACAAAAAAAAAATCGATCCAATTTGGGAGCTTACATTTGTTCTCTGTTTTGGGCCATTTCCTTCCCTGGTACACTTGTGCTCAATTGGATCAGTCCAATTTGTGTGTGTGATCTGGTTAGTGATGGAGATGTCAATATAATTTTGGTGAGATGAGGATGGAAACCCTAATCCTTTCCATTTTTGGCTGGCTCTCAATCTCTCTCGAGAACCTTTTCCTCTATCCTTCTTCGCTCTCACTTCAGTCACTCGATCGATCTGTTTTCTTCTCCCCTATTGCTTCATTGGTTTTGTTGATTGCTTCTCCCATGTTGGTTCATTAACTCGATCGCTCTTCGCTCTAAGACACCCTTTGCTCCCTCCCTCCTTATTCACATTGGATCTCATATTGTTTGTCTCCTTGAATTGAATTTCCCAAAAAAGATGAGTTCTGAGTGGTCGTATGAAGAAGATGGAAGCCCCTACTTCTTTCGGGATGAGGAAGACAACCCCCATCCTTCCCTTGATTCAGTGATAGAGCATCCTTGCCCTGATTATCCCTGGTGGGAGTGGGGCGAAAATTACAAGGGCGTGCACTCCTATAGTTACAATCCGTGGTCGGAATGTTCGGTTCACAACTATTCTGACGAGCTAGTGGCGGTAGCTGGTGGGGGGTGAGGAGCCGGCGGTCGATTCCTCAACTAGAAATCTCCCCGACGATGGGCCAACAATCGATTCCGACGATGGAGAAGTAGTCCCAGATTCCTACGAATCTGAGTAGCTAAGTCCCCTCGGTTCTCTTTCACTTTGAAATTTCTTGATACGTGATTGCCGGCGTCGTTGCCACATTCTCGTGTGCGGAAGCCAAAGGATGAGAGTGCGCAGGATCGAGGGATGTTTCGCGTGCTGCCCTTGCTCAATCTCGCTCGGTCCTAACAACTTGGAGGCTCGCCCTTGGATTGGATGATCCAACAAGGGTTGAAACCTTGACGGTGTGGAGATAGGGACGATTGGCAAACTTACGCCCAATCGGCCACCTGCGATACACAACACGATGAACACCAACTTTTGTAGAGTGAATTTCAAGATTTTTAATGAATTTATGCAAGTTGATGTTTGATTTAGTCATGCAAATTGTTGAATTGAAATAAAGAGAAATGAAAGGGAGAGAAGAGAGTTTTGGTGGGAGAGGGAGAAGAGGTTGTCATGGGACAACTCTTCTCGGCGGGGTGTTAAGGATGGACGTGTGACGATGATGATGAACGAATGAAGAAGGATTGATGTTGTTGTTGATGAGTTCGGCCGAGCACAAGAACAAGAGGGACGAATTGCATCAAACAGAATACGAAGGTATTTGGATTATTCTCCTGGTAAATCAACTTTAATCAAGTTAATTTCCAAGGAAAAAATCTGCTTTATTGAATGAAAAAGACGCGTTTAAATAGACAACCTAGAAGCCAAAATTCTATCTCTAACAAGATCCTAAGATAGAATTTTGCTTGGAAAAGAAACTAACAAACAAACAAATTAACTAGTTAAAAATAACAAACTTCCTATCAAACAAACTCTATCTATCTCCAAGAATATACCTAAACTTGCGGCCCAAGTAAGGGCAATGCCGCGCTCCCTTGGCTTGTTCGGCCACACCGTATGTGCGCCGCGTGCATGTCGTGTGTGTGCCGCGCGGGCGTGTGCCCTAGGGCAGCTCGGGCACCCTTCGGTCAAGGTGAGCTAGCAAGGTCTATACTTGGAAAAAATAGAGAAAAGAAAAGGCAAGTGCCTAAAATAGCAAATATCTCTAAATCTAGAAATAACTCAAATGATATGCATGCCCCAAATATCAATTTGGGTCATGAGAGATGAGGGTGGTCCATTGTGGCCCATGTGACTCGAGCATAGCTGGGATGATTGCCAAAAGGACTCTCGCGGCTTTCCTTAGCTTCTTGGCTCGATCTTTAGTGATTGGTCCATCGAAGGGGATTCGGGCTAGGTCCTCGATCTATTGCGGAGTCATTGGTCCTTGGTTTGCATCATTCTCCTCCACTTAGCTACGAAGCGTCCTCAATTCGTCGTCGGTTTCATAATCGGGGACATAGAGGGATCGGTCAACCATATTGAATGTAGGGTGGAAGCCATACTCTCCGGGGAGGTCCAAAATGTAGGCGTTGGGGCCAATTCGCTGAGTGATGCGAAATGGGCTGTCGCCTCTATCATGGAGCTTGGACTTGCGCTTGTCCGGGAACCTCTCCTTCCTTAAGTGCAGCCACACAAGATCGCCCACATCAAATTGCACATTCTTCTAACCCTTGTCAGCTTGGGCCTTGTATTGGGCGGTCTTGCGCTCAAGGTGCAACCTAGTGCGCTCATGTAACTTCTTCACGAACTCAGTCCTCCTGGTTGCGTCGAACGACATCTTGTCCTTGTCCTTCATGGGCTGGGGTGTGAGATCCACCGGAGTCTTGGGGTTCAAATCGTACACCACCTCGAAGGGAGTCATCTTGGTTGCCGAGTGCACCGACCTGTTATAAGCAAACTCTACAAAAGGAAAACAATGTTCCATCTTTTGATGTTGGACTTAATCATGGTGTGTAATAAAATGCCCAAAGTTTGGTTAGTAACCTCAGTTTGACCGTCGGTCTGAGGATGATAAGAGGTTGAATAAAGCAATCTAGTACCCAATTTAGACCACAAAGATTTCCAAAAGCAACTCAAGAACTTAGCATCCCTATCACTAACAATAGAACAAAGAATACCATGCAATTTCACAACAAGCTCGAAAAACAATGAAGAAATATGCATGTCATCATCAGTTTTATGACATGGAATGAAGTGAGCCATTTTCGAAAATGTATCTACCACAACAAAGATGCTATCTCGGCCCTTCCCTGTCCTAGGCAACCATACAATAAAATCCAAAGAAATTTCTTCCCAAGGGCACTTAGGTATAAGCAAAGGCTGGTACAATCCATGGTTAGTTAACTTTGATTTCCCTTTAGCACATGAAACACATCCCTTAATGAATTTCAGCACATAATTCTAAATTTTAGGCCAATAGAAGTGTTCTTTTAATCCCTGCAAAGTTTTTTCTAACCCACCATGTCCTCTAGTCTCATGCACATCTTGAACTAACAACCTACGGTATGAAGATGAAGGTATGCACAATTTTCCAGCTTTAAACAGGTAACCATCATCCACAAAGTAAGAATCATATGCACCATGTGCGACACAATAACTGTAAATTTTCCCAAAAAAGTCATCATTAGCATACAATTCACGCATCATGGAAAAACCTAACAAATTTGCATCCAAATGAGCTAGAAAGACGTACCTATGTGATAGAGCATCGGCTACCACGTTCTCGCTTCCCTTTTTGTGTTTGACGACATAGGGGAACGTCTCCATGAACTCAACCCATCGAGCATGCCTTCGGCTGAGGCGAGATTGGCCCTTTAAATACTTAAGCGCCTCGTGATCGGTGTGAATCACGAACTCCTTTGGCCATACGTAGTGTTGCCAAGTCTTAAGAACCCTTATCAAAGCATAAAGTTCCTTATCAAATGTGGGGTAATTAAGCTCGATGCCACTCAACTTCTCGCTGAAGTAGGCAATCGATTTCTTCTCCTGCAAGAGCACGCCACCAATCCCATAATTGGATGCGTCACATTCGACCTCAAAGTTCTTGGTGAAGCCCGGCAGTTGGAGAAAGGGTGCGTGGCTCAAACTATATATCTTTCAAAGTTTCAAAGGCGGTTTCATGTTGCCTTTTCCACTTATAATCTGCATTTTTCTTGGTTAACTCATGCAAAGGCGGGGATATAATAGAAAAATCACGCACAAAATGCCGATAAAAGCCAGCTAATCCTAAGAAGGATTGAACCATTAGTCTGAGTGGTCGGTTGAGGCCACTCTTGTATGGCTTTCACCTTACTATCATCAACACGCAGACCATTACTAGACACAACAAAATCGAAGAATATAGTGGAAGATGAGCAAAAATCACACTTAGCAAGGTTAGCATATAATTTCTCCTTTCGAAGACAATCAAAAACTGCGTGAAGTGTCCTATGTGATCATCCAAGGTTTTGCTATAGACTAGAATATCATCAAAGTAAACCACAACAAATTTACCTAGGAAACTACGTAAAACATGATTTATTAAGCGCATGAAAGTACTAGGGGGCATTAGTTAAGCCAAAAGGCATCACAAGCCATTCATACAATCCATATTTAGTTATAAAAGTAGTTTTCCATTCATCACCCTCTATCATCCTAATTTGGTGATAGCCACTCTTAAGGTCAGTTTTAGAAAATAAAATCGAACCATGCAATTCATCAAGCATATCATCCAAATGAGGTATAGGGTGGCGGTATTTTACCGTGATTTGATTGATGGTGTGGAGAATTGCTATCCCACATCGGAAACAAAGAAAGAAACTGCCTAGTATATAAACCCTTGGGTTACTCCCCCTATTGCCAATTGGTTTTAGGATGGAACCCCATGGGCTTATCTGTTAGGCCCATACACACATGTGTGGTCGTACCGACACGTCCCATTCTACCTTTCTACCGGGCCCACAGACTTCCTTCATGGTATCAGAGCGGGTTTGGTCTTGGGCCCATTATCTACCTTACTATCTACTTGGGTTGGACTTAGCCAGTTTACTATCCACCCGTTATCTACCTACTGTGTGCAAGCTGCCTTTCCCAGCTGCACCGTATCCTATCAAAGTCCAAGTGTCAACTGCCGTACCCAGTTGCACTTGAGGGGGCGTGTGGAGAATTGCTATCCCACATCGGAAACAAAGAAAGAAACTGCCTAGTATATAAACCCTTGGGTTACTCCCCCTATTGCCAATTGGTTTTAGGGTGGAACCCCATGGGCTTATCTGTTAGGCCCATACACACATGTGTGGTCATACCGACACGTCCCATTCTACCTTTCTACCGGGCCCACAGACTTCCTTCAGATGGCCCTGCAGTCAACACACATATGCCATTCTCCATTCTTCTTGGGCACAAGGATCACGGGCACCGTGCATGGGCTGAGTGACTCACACAAGTACCCATTCTCCATGAGGTCTTGGACTTGGCGTTGTAGTTCCTTGGTCTCCTCGGGGCTGGCGCGGTATGCAGCTCGGTTGGGAAGAGATGCGTCTGGCACCAAGTCGATTTGGTGCTCAATGCCTCGAATGGGGGAAGACCGAAGGGAAGCTCTTCGGGGAACACATTCTGAAACTTATCTAAGAGAGAAGCAAGCTGCGGAGGAAGATTAGAAGTATCTATATTCAATAAAAACACATCTTTCCGCAAAAGAAGTATACAAGAAGTACCTCCCTTAAGAGCCAAGGACACATCCCGAGGGTGTGCCAAGAAGCATGGGCGTTGCTCAATGCCGCCTGCAATGGATGGCTTGGAGACGTCATGATCAGCAGCTTTGGTTCTCCAAGTAGTGGGTGGAGGTGTTGAAGAAGGTGTAGAAGGGAGTCCCTGAGTTGGACGCTTCGTCGGCGGCACATGCGCCTTCGTAGGCGCGCTGGACTGTGGAGCGGGCATATCTAGGCGCCGTCGTGCGTTTTGGCTGAAATTTGGTGGAGAGTTGGCACTGTTAGAATGTGAGTCACCCACCAAATTTGAGCACAATGCGCTGTCTGTAGCTGCTGGGGCACTCTGAGGCACAAATGAGGCACCGACGCCGCTCGGGGGCCGACGGGTGCCTTGGTGTGCTTTTGTGGGGGCCGACCTCCATTTCGCATCAAATTTTGTGGAGGCTCCTAAGATGGTGTAGGGGAGCTGTCCACCAAATTTGGGGTGTTTTTGACACCGTCTGCCCGGGGGGCCTCACGTGGTGCCGTGGGCATAGTCGCCGCCTGGTGCGCTGCGTCCTCTTTCGTCTTGGCTTCTCGAATCGCCTTGGCCCGATTTCTAAGTACCTGATCCTGCAAAACTTCCTGTGGAGACATGGGTAGAAGAGTAATTCTCCTCCCATTATGGTTAAAGCAATATCGATTAAGGTAACTGTTGGGCCCTATTAACCAAAAGCCCACGACGCGTACTAGAGCGGCCAGCAAGAAGCCCACAAAGCCCAGCGGCGAGTTTCTAGAAGAAGGTCCGAGTAAGGGGTAACGAAGTAAGCCAATTTTCCCGTCCAAGTATAAGATATACTTAAATTATATCTTATAAGGTTTATCTCTATCCAGTGTAACGAGAATTATATCATACTTAGGTATATTCTATCTAGTAAGTATGTATCTATCTAGTTATCCACATATCTTGTAAACGATATATCTTTAGGAACCCCTATATATACATAGAGGGGGCGTATATATTATACAGTTACACACATTGACATACATACGAATATACAAGAATTACCACAATTTTCGCATTCTTTCCATTGATACTCGAGTTCGTATTGCTTAGTTCAAGCCCGATCTAGGCTAAGAGATCTCCGATCTAGGTTGGTGGATTTCTAGCTCAAACAGTTTGGCGCCCACCGTGGGGCACAGAATTTGGCAAATCACGAAGGAAGAGTCATTCGTTGTTCGAGTTCCCAGTCTAGAACAATGTCGGAATCTGGAGAAATCGTGCCGGAAAAGAACAACGCCACCCAACAAGAAGAGGTCCTGTCTAAGCAACGAGAGGACGAGATGGCGGACGTTCGTCGCCGCATGGAGCTTCTCCAGAAGGAGCTTGAGCAACAAAAAGGTTTCTTTGAAGCCAGCATGGAACGTTTAACCAACGAGAACAACCAGTTGAAGAGCCAGAACCAGTTATTGACCACGGCAAGACAACCTGCCCACGTCCCTAGAAACACTGAAGGTCTGTTGAATCGACTAAACTTTGATGCCGGGGAGGGGACCTCTGGGGGAAACAACGGGAATGACACCCAAGGCGGAGTCTTGAACACTCAGCAAACGCCTAACCCCGAAAACAATCACGAGCAAGCCCACAACAGGGAAACCCTTGGAAACCAGGTCACGCCCCCGGGTAACACTTACAGAACCCGCTCCGGGAACGTGTGGATGGCTGAAAAAGCTTACACCGAAAGACACCAGGAGGTGGATCTGGATGCCCTTATCAGAAAGAAGGTCATAGAGCAGATTGGAGCCATCTCCGATCAGGTTGTAAGGAGCCACGCCGGATACCAGCCGGTGCAACCAGAGGCCCAAGATGGATACGACGAGTCACCTTTCATCCCTAGAATCGCTCGGGCCGAGATTCCAAGGAATGTCACCATTCCCACCATGAACCCTTACAACGGCACCACGGACCCTAACGAGCACATAGCCATCTACAAGCAAAAGATGATGACTAGCTCGGTTCCCAGTCACTCAAAGGAATCCGTGATGTGTAAGGGGTTCGGAACGACCCTGACTGGACCAGCCCTTACCTGGTTCATCGGTCTACCCAAAGGGAGCATCATGTCTTTCGCCGACCTCTCAGACACCTTCCGGAGCCAGTTCGCGAGTAGTCACAAGTTCGAGAAGCAGTCTAGTGACCTTTACCTGGTCAAGCAGTAAAACCATGAGACCACTAGGGCTTACCTAGACCGCTTCAACAAGGAGAAGGTAACCATCCCAAATTGCGACACCATAACTGCAATCGAGGCCTTTTGACAAGGGATTACGCCAGATGGGGGGTTATACCAGGAACTGACCAAGCACCCCTGTGCTACCTTCGAGGTGGTCCAGTCAAAAGCACTGGCACACGTCTGGCTGGAAGAAGATAGATCACTTCAGAGGAGGTCGGCCGAACCCAGAGGCACTGACAGGAAAAGCGGCTCTGATCGCAAGAGAGAGTATCTAGAGCGGAGGCGATCGCCCTTCAGCCAGAGGAGGGATAGGTGTGATCGATCCTACGACAGACACCCAGCCAAACGGGTAAACATAGCACGCAACAAGCCACCGGCAGAGAAGGAACGCGATCCATTGCCACCTCCCCCGGACGACTTCAACCTACAAATTTCGCCATCACAACTGATGAAGAATCTTTCCAAGATGGGTGATCTAGTGAGGTGGCCCAGAAAAGACAAAGCGCCTAAGGCTGGAGCCGACGAGAACAAGTGGTGCGAGTTCCATGACAACCACGGACATTGGACCACGGATTGTATCATGTTGAGGAGAGAAGTAGCACACCTAATCTCTAAGGGTAAGATCCGGGAAGCGGCTCCAAACGCTGGAGTTCCTCGCGATCTCCTAGACAACCCCTACCAAGGCAGGACAGCCGACAGAACGCCCCCTACTCTAGAAAGGGTGGTAAACGTAATAACCGGGGGGTCGAGCGTATGCGGTCTTACTTACTCAGCGGCCAAGAGACATGCGCGAGAGGGATACCAGGGGAAGCCAGCCTATCTAGAGAGGCGACCTAGACAACCGACCGGGTTAGCAATAGTCTTTGACGACTCTAACATTGAGAACCAGGTCGGGCCTCATCACGACGGCTTAGTGATCTCCCTGCACATAGGGAACGTTCTTATGAGGAGGATACTGGTTGACACCGGTAGCTCCACCAACCTCATAACCCTCACCGCACTCAAGGAGATGGGCTTATCCGAGAACGACGTACACAAAAATCCCGTCCCTCTTGTAGGATTCAGCGGTGAAGTGAAACACACCGTAGGAGACATACTTTTTCAAACCTTTGCAAAAGGAGTTAACTTGCAAGTAAGCTTCGTGATGATAGACTACCCCTCTAGCTACAACGTAATCTTGGGCCGCCCCTGGATACATGACATGAAGGCGGTGGGCTCCACTTATCACCAGACGGTGAAGTTCCCCACACCGCGGGGAATAGAGGAAATTCGAGGAGATCAGAGGCTAGCTAGAGAATGCTACAAGACAGCCCTGAAGCCTACGACCGCTGGGCCGCAGGCATAGCAATTACAGGGTGCTACCCCTCCTATCCAGACCAGAGAGGAAAAAGAAGAAGTGGAGGAGGTAGCAATAGGGGAAGGAAGGATCGTTCGGCTAGGAGTCGGGTTAGAAGCATCTATCAAGGCAGAGCTAGTATCCTTTCTAGAAAGACACCAGAGGTGTTTCGCATGGAGTCACGAAGACATGACTAGAATAGACCCAGGAGTAATCACGCACAAGCTGAACACCGATCCTAGCTTTTCCCTAGTAAAACAAAAGAGAAGGAGGTTCGCCCCCGAACGAATCCAGGCAGTCGATGAAGAAGTAAGGAAGCTACTAGACACAGGCAAGATCCGAGAGGTGAAATATCCAGAGTGGCTAGCTAACGTGGTGGTCGTCCCGAAGAAGAACGGGAAGTGGAGGGTTTGTGTGGACTTTACCGACCCGAACAAGGCTTGTCCTAAAGACTCTTTCCCACTCCCACACATAGACACAATGGTCGATACCACCGCTGGTCACGAGCTCTTAACATTCATGGACGCCTTCAACGGCTACCACCAGATCCAAATGCACCCCAAAGATCAAGAGGAGACGTCCTTCATAACAGGACAAGGAACATACTATTACCGGGTTATGCCTTTTGGCTTGAGGAACGCTGGTGCAACCTACCAGCGGCTCGTTAACCACATGTTCTAGAACCAGATCGGGAAGACAATGGAGGTATACATTGATGACATGGTGGTCAAGAGCACGGCGGCAGTTCAACACCAACAACACCTTGAGGAAGCTTTTAACATCCTGGAAAAATTCAAAATGAAGCTTAATCCTCAAAAGTGTACATTCGGAGCACAATCTGGAAAATTTCTAGGTTACATTGTGACCAAAAGGGGGATTGAGGCTAGTCCTGATCAAGTGAAAGCGATAGCCTCCCTAAGATCACCCAAGAACATCAAGGAAGTACAAAAACTCACTGGGAAAGTCGCCGCCCTGAACAGATTCATATCTAAGTCGGCCGACAAGTGTCGATTATTCTACGATATCCTCAAGAAAAACAAAATTAAGTTTCCAGTGGAATGAGCGACACGAGAAGGCCTTCTCGTGTTTACTTCTCCAAGTGGATCGAGGCTGAAGCATATAGGGAGATCAAGGACAAGCACGTGATCTCATTCATCCAGTGCAACATCCTGTGCCGTTTTGGAATTCCAGCAACAATCGTTTGTGACAACGGTTCCCAGTTCATTAGCCAGAGAATGAGAGAATTCTGCCAGGGGTGGAACATTGATCTAGTAACATCAACACCGAGATACCCCCAGGCGAATGGTCAAGCGGAGTCTTCAAACAAGGTAATCATAAACAACTTGAAGAAGAGATTGACCAAATCCAAAGGCAAGTGGGCAGAAGAGCTACCCTACATACTTTGGGCTGATCGCACCACTCCCAAGAGAGCGACAGGGCAAACACCCTTCTCTCTAGTATACGGGTGCGAGGTAGTCATCCCAGCTGAAATCCAGGTCCCAACTGCGCGATATGGTCTAGCTACGCTTGACCAGAACAAGGAGCAACTCGAGGCAGACCTAGACACGGTCCAAGAATTACGGGAATCAGCCCACCTTAGAATAGCTCGATACCAGCAACAGGTATCCAGAAGCTATAACAAGAACGTAAGAGTTAAAGTCTTCCGAGTTGGAGACTGGGTACTTCGCAAAGTATTCCAAAACACAACAGAGCAAAACGCGGGAAAAGTGGCACCTGGATGGGAAGGACCTTACAAGATCACGCGGATAGTAGGGCAAGGAGCTTACCAGCTTGAGTCCGAGGAAGGAGAACCAGTGCCCAGAAGTTGGAATGCCACTCACCTCAAGAACTATTATTTCTAGAAACCCTATCTCTAGTTACTTAGTTTATTTTGCATATTAGAAGGTCTTGGATTTTCTTCTTTTTTGGGGGGATGCAAGGGGGTTCCTGAACTATCACCCCACTTTTATTTTTAGATCATAGTTCAAGTGATTAGCACCAGTTAGGACACTGTTTTGCATTCTTGTGGTTCTTTTGATTAATGAATGAAATTTATTACAAATTACTTCGTGTATACACACAAAAAGCAAACATGTGCTCCTCGAGAGCACACCTTTGCAAATCGCGCACGATACAAAAACCCACACCAGGGTACATGCCTAGTAGTCCCGATCGAACTACGAAAAGGCAACCACACTCGATATTCCCACAAAACTCGTGGACGTAACGATTAGGCCCATAAGTGACCTAGGCATTTATTGCCAGAAATCCCATAAAACTCGTGGACGTAATGATTAGGCCCATAAGAGACCTCGACAAGTATCGCCAGTATTGCAAAACTCGCACGAACATTTGGATCCACAAATAAGGCACAATTCGCCTGACACATATGCTAGCACCCAACGGGTTAATCCACACTACCTGGTTGTACAACCTAGATACGCCATCAACATTTGATATCACAAAGCTAACGTTAGCACTTTAAACAAGCTTGTTTTTTACAAATAATAACCGCTAAGACGCACTAGGTACCTACATCACTTCTAGCAAAGACAAACGCGCTTTTCTAGACACAATCCCTAGACAAAGGTGATCCTCTTCCAAATAATACAAGGGGTAGTGAACTCACCGACAACCGCATTACCATACTACGACAACTTTACTAATCACGTGATTATCAAGATTACATCTACCAATATCACTTCTAGACTCCTGCTCTAGAGATATACATCGGCAATCTTTCGCACTTGTTTAAAACACAAGCATACTTCTCTGGGTGCGCTCTCCAGAATATAGTTTACAAATACATTCCAAGAAAGACAAGGGGTACTAGGCCTTCCGGCAAGACTTATCCGAGTAAAACATCTCGTTTCTAGACAGGGCATCTAGAGTAGTATCTTGGCAGGGCTACGGGAACAAGGCACGTTCCCAAGAGCCAGCTAAGTAGCAAGGGCTGAGCCCCAGTGTCGAGCAAACTTGCTCGAGATAAGCTTCAAACGCTACCAAATAACACGGTCAAAGCTACTCCTGAAGCTAAAAATTCGCAAACAAACGCCCAGCTACTTAGGCATGAATTGTCAAAGCAAAACACATATAACCAAGTTAATAAGGCCATACAACGGGCCTATAGATGGAGGTTCCTACACCGGGGGTACAACGTTTTCCCCCACAAAATCAAGTTTTGGCACAAGTGCCATCCCAAAACGGGCATCAAAGTCTTATGGCAGTAGACATTGCCAGAATAAGGTACTTAACACAAAAGTAGTCAAAAGCAAGCATAAATTCGCCATTTGGCAAGGATCACTTGGCTGGAGAAGGGGTCTGCGACGAACGATTCTCATCCTTGTCCTCCTGTTGAGCAACATCGCCAGAGCCAACAGCTGGGACAACATCCACTGGGGCTGGGGAATTGGCATCATCGTCTAGATCTTCGTTAGGCAGGAAGTCTTCTCCAGGAACCTTAGAGCCAGGAGGGAACAGGGCGTCAAAGGTGGCCTTTAACTCTGCTAGGTTCCAGCGATCACCATTCCCATCAGCAACGTCTTCAAGCACTTCGATCTTGGCCTTGATAGAGTAAAAGGTGCCGATCTTAATAACCTGGTTCGTGAAAGTGTCCATAGTCTCTTGAAGCATGGCAATCCTTTCGGCTTAAGTGGTCACCTCTTCTTGGAGCTTGGCAGTTTGGGCTTGATGAGTTTCTAGTGTGGCTTTGAGGGTACGATTCTGGTGACCAACCTCTAGCGCCGCCTCTGAAGCATGTTTTTCCTTGGCCTTTAGCGTGAGCATCTCCTTTGCATAGACATCCATGGCCAGAGCAAGGTCTTGGGTTGCCTACAAATGGCGTTATGTCACTAACCATACTAGGGAGAAGTAATTTGTTGGAAAAAGGGTATGTAAATACACAAGGACTGCTTTGATTGCGCCAACGCCTGTTCACCTCCTATTTTTGCAAAGCCAGCTTGATGTCACTAGGGGTGGACTCGAGAATAGCACCCCAGAAGTCGTTGGCATCATCCTTAGAGAGGTCGATGGTTGAAGGCGTCTCTAGCTTGCGCTTCTGGGAAGGGCGCTCCCGATGAACCTCTTTCTTTGGCACAAGGGGAAGAGGGTTCGAGCTATGGGATCTCAACATCCTTTGCAGCATGACATCGGTAGATACATTTCTCTCACGACTTAGTTACACAGAAAACTGGGGGTTGAGTTCTTTTACTAGAAAGTCTATCTAGTGCACAGAAGAGGAAATCTTGCAAAAGCTTACCAGAATTGGTGGGCTTGGAGGTGCTCGACATCTTGACAGCAAGGGGTGAAGCTTCTAGGTCTGAAGTCTCGCGGCTGGAACTTTGGGGCTGGTGCTCCTCTTTGGGTTTCTCCGGCTCGTTAAAAACCTTGCTGGGGGCGCGATTCTTGGATTCAGTAGTCAGCAGCGTATTGATAAGCTTCCCGCTAGACGACCTAGAGTTGAAATTCTTCGGCACTGCACAGTTTGTTACCAGATAAATATTAGCAAGAAATAGCATCCAGAATAACAGATCTAGTTATACACACTAGTAAAAATCACAAAACAGAGCAAGCAAGGCTCTTACAAGTGGTGTTCCATGCATCTAGGAAAACATCTTTGTAAATATCTCCTAATTCACCCAAGGAGCGCCTCTCAACAAAGAAGTAACGCGATTGCCATCTCGTGTTAGGGTTTTTGACACCAGGGATCAAGGGGCCCTTCGGGTCTTTAGCATGAAGTGAAATCCTACCCGGCCTAGAGGGTACTACCTTGTACGCTATCAAGAACTCGCTCACAGTCATAACTATCCCTTTCCTAGAGGCTAGTTCGTCGACGCACCTGAGTATGCGCCAGGTTGTAGGCATGATTTGGGATGGAGAAACGCCTAAATCCCTAAGAAAGTCTCTAATAAAGGGGGAAAAAGGGAATTTGAGCCCTAGAGAAAACGGGAAATCGGTAAAGCAAATCCAACCGGGACGGATCTAGTCGATTAGCTCGTGCTGAGGACAATGGGTCACGGTCCCGGCCGGAAACCCTCCCTCAGCGATGATTCTAGCCACATCGTCGGGTGTGAGGTGGCACAAGAACTGGTCCTGGGGCATTAGCGAATTTGAAGGTGCGAAGAGTGGAGACTCGGCCATGGTTGGGAAGGAACAAGGTTTGGGATTAAACAGAGAAAGAGAGGATGAAGAAAGCAAGGGAAAACGGAAGTGAAAGAAAGCAAAGATGAGAGAGTTTTCGTACCTGCTCCTATGAATTGAAGTAACGTCTCTGCAAAAGACGAGCGTTTGAGGGGTTTTAATACAAGTAATGATGACATGCACATAGGCGGTTTCCAAGGCAACGAATCAGCCATTGAAGATTTAGTTCAATCCCAACTTCAAATTTCGAATTTTGAAATTTTAAGTTTGAATTGAAAGGGGTATTGTTGGGCCCTATTAACCAAAAGCCCACAACGCGCACTAGAGCGGCCAACAAGAAGCCCACAGAGCCCAGCGGCGAGTTTCTAGAAGAAGGTCCGAGTAAGGGGTAACGAAGTAAGCCAATTTGCCTGTCCAAGTATAAGATATACTTAAATTATATCTTATAAGGTTTATCTCTATCCAGTGTAACAAGAATTACATCATACTTAGGTATATTCTATCTAGTAAGTATGTATCTATATAGTTATCCACATATCTTGTAAAAAATATATCTTTAGGAACCCCTATATATACAAAAAGGGGCGCACATATTGTACAGTTACACACATTGACATACATACGAATATACAAGAATTACCACAATTTTCGCATTCTTTCCATTGATACTCGAGTTCGTATTGCTTAGTTCAAGCCCGATCTAGGCTAAGAGATCTCCGATCTAGGTTGGTGGATTTCTAGCTCAAACAATAACCATCATGGATAACCTTCCTATCATACAACCACGGTCCACCTAGAAGTATATGCGTATAATCCATATTGGTCACATCACAAATTATGCTACCATTATAGGGACCTATGGAAAATTGGATGGTACATTGATGGGTGATCAAGTTATTATCATGTGAATCGTATATCCCATTTAAAGAACATGAAGTGGAGCGTTGGGTAGTAGGCAATTTTAACATGTCAACAACTCGTTTATTAATCAAATTACAACAACTACCGCTCCGCTATCAATGATGGCACATAACGACTAAACTTGCACACTCAGCCGAGTGTGGAAAATGTTCTCCCTTTGGTCTGTAGGAGGAAACTCATGTAGATGGAGAGCACTCATGGCGACACAAGCGAAGGGCGGGTTGGTCGAGTCGGGCTCGATTTGTTCCATGTCACCATCTTCAGCATAGTACGTCTCCTCCTCCACTTGAACAACGCCTACATCTTCGGATAACTTGTCACCTTCCGAGACGTTGCCTTGGTCTGTGTAGAGAACCTGCTTGGCGTTGGGGTAGTCCTTGGAGACATGCCTATGCCCATGGAACCTAAAGCATCGGATGTCACGCACACGCTCCAAGGGTTTAGAAGCTGAGGATGAGGAGGTGCGTGAGGATGCTTGTGCCGAACCCTGAGATGGTGCCTTGGTGGTGTTGGGAACACCCCTTGGTTGAGAAGAAGAAAGATTAGAAGAACCCGAACTTGAAGAGTTAGGAGTGTACCTTTTTTGAGTGGAAAATTGAGTTCGACTTCTTTGGAGTTGATTGTGAAGCAATTGCACCTTTTGAACGAGCTTGAGCACGTCTGTGATGGTGAGGATCTCTAGTGCTTCCCGAATCGGTTGGTTAAGGCCAGCTAAGAATTGGGTCTGCATGGAACGGTGAGATTGATGGATGTTGGCCTTGTATGTGAGCTCCTCGAGTTCGTCGAAGTAGGAGATGGGGTCGCGTGTCCCCTACCTACATGACGCTACTCGCAGCCTCATCGTCTCTAGATAATCCTCGGGAACATGCTTCTTCTTGAGTAAGAACTTCATTTGTGGCCAATTCTCGACGGGAGGCAAGCGTTGCCTATGCAGCCACCAACTCTTTGCTTGACCGGTGAAGTGCACGGTAACCACGCCGACTCTTTCATGTGGAGCATAGTTGAGGAAGTCGAGGACATGGTCGGTGCTTTCCTCCCACTCGAGGTACTTTTCAGGGTTGTAAGCACCATCAAATGGAGGAATCTTGATCTTCACATCACCTTTGTAGGAGGAGTCACCTGATTGTTGAAGAAAGGGTATTTGGCCACGCCCATAGGCATGGGGCAAGGCCTCGGGTTCCTCTTCAAGTTCCTGGTAGAAGTCATCATAGGGCCGTTGACATTCATCTTGATGCTCATATGGAAGACCATCAAGAGGGTCCTCGACGCCAAGAAGACGCACCGCAGCTTGGTGCCTAAGAGGATCCTGGTTGTGTGTGCCCGATGTTGGTGTTGAGGGCCCAACGGCAACCTGAGATCGTGTGAGTAATAGCTTGGAGGATTGTCCTTGAAGCTAACAAGAGAATCAAAGTGAAGCTTGTTGGGACGATATTAAGGACGCCAATCATTAATATCTAACCAATAATGATCGTCCCTAGTTTTGATAATGACAAACTCAATGGTATTTAAAAGTTGACCAAGCGTTTATCTCAGGTAAGTCCAGAGGACGCTCATGAGTGAAAAGGACAACAAGTGAACGAGAGTCCCTAAGCAGTAGGGATGCACTCCTTCAGAACTTCCAAAGCTGAACAAAAGAATGGAGTCCCTGCGAGATAGGACGGTGTCCTCATCAAGTAGGGACGCGCGCCTAAATACGGAAGAAGTTCAAAATTCAAACCAAGGCCGCCCCAGCATGATTACATCATAATCGGCCGTAGTCCTCAGAAGGAAGCTTCCTATGTCTGGACACGTGCAAATACTTCCAAAGAAGTCGCTTTTCAGAAGATGGTCCCCTAACCACGCGGAGGCTTCCCAAGCAATAATAGAGTTGACTTCCTCAAGATGCAAATCGCACCGTTGATGGAAGATGACAGATCCTGTAGAAGATTCAGAGGACAATAGTGGATAAAAGCCACTACTACTATAAATACACCCCAAGGGTTATGCATAGCGGTGTGGACTTTGAAGGTTTTCTCTCGAGCTCACTCCCGAAGCATTCAAGTTCAAGAACGAAGACCAAGAAGATCAAGTAAGCTTGAAGTGAGAGAAGAAAAGTCCAACCACATCAAATCCAAAACAAATCACAAAGTGTTAGAAAGTTAGTTTGTCTCTCACGACGTATTGTGAGAGACGTGAGTATTTAGCTACCTTATAGCTAAGAGAGTTAGGTTACTTGTTAGGCTCAAAAGAGAGTTACTAGTGAGACTAAGGACGCACGCTTAACTCAGAGAATTGTAACTGCTCGCCTATACGTTGTAAGGGCTCTCTCTAAATAAGATAAGGACGGCTATTCGAAAATCCTCCACGGAGGTAAAGGTACGGTTTACCCATAAGACTAGTTGGTCTTGGTGGGGTTACTCTATAAATCCTTGAGTCCTTTATCTTATTTGTTTTCCTGCTTAAGTCTTTTATTCTGCTGCATTTAAGGACGCCCTTAACTCTGTTAAGGACGCCCATTATACCAACTTCCGATCCAACAATTGGTATCAGAGCCAGGTTCTCTAGATTTCGTTTGAGTTGCAGGGAAACATGGATATGGAAACTATAGGTATCTCAAGTGTGAAGCCTCCACGTCTCACTGACGGGAACTTCAACAGATGGAAAATCAGATTTGAGAACCTCGTGTGCAGTCAAAATTACCAATGCTGGTTGGTGATAAGGAACGGAGACCTTAAAGTTCCTCCTGCCAAGAAAGGAAAAGAGGAGGAATGGGGTGCCGAGGAGTTCAAACTCATGGAGACAAACGCCAAGGCTATCTATTTCCTACAGACGTCCCTTTATGAAAGGGACGCTACTCGCATGAGTAACCTATCAACTTCCAAGCTCTAGTGAGAAGCTCTTGAGAAGTACCATGTTGGGACGCCTGAGATGAAAGAGCGTCCAGTTAGAAGCAAAAAGGGACTTCTACAAGTTCAAGATGTTTCCAAATGAGTCCATCACCGATTACTCATTCCGCTTTGAAGGAATGTTGACCAAGTTGAAGAACTTGGGTGTCACTAAAACGGAGATCACTCTAAGAATGAAGGTTCAAGTGTTGATCGATGGCCTCACAGGAGTATGGAATTTCGACAGGACGACCTTCACGGAAAACCAAGCCAACAAAGGACTTTCCATGGAAGAAATTTATGGAAAGTTGAAAGGGTAAGAAGCTAGAAGAAATCAAGATCTGCTTGAGATAGGAAAGAGCCCGCAAAATGAAATAGCTTTAACTCTTGAAGCTAGGACGCATGAGCAAGAAAGTTTCATCAACGTCAAAAGGAACTAGCCTTGATGCTTGAAGCCAAGACGCAAGAGCATCGAGAAAATCTTCGTCTTCAAGCTTTGCTGGAACGACAAGGAAATTCAGAGGATCAAATTGCTGAAGAAGAAGAACTAGCCTTCTTGCACAAAACTCTTCGTTCATGGGTTAAGAAAGGAAAAACCCAAAGATTGAAAATGCCGTACAAAAGGAGAGTCCTAAGCTCTCTGAGGCTGAGATGAAGGAAGTGACATGTTACAAATGTAACAAGAAGGGTCACTTTGCCAAGAACTGCCATTCGGGAAGTAGGGGAAAAGAATTGAAGAAGAAAACCTTGATAGGTGCTTATGAGTCTACGTGGGACGATATTGATTCGGATGACGAAGGACCATCCGAGTATGTTGCTTACATGGCAATGGAGGACGCATCAGACACTCCCAAGGACGCCTCAGAACCTGATCAAGAGGTAACACATGAATCCTTAATCAACTCTCTTGATAGTTGCTCTAAGCCCATGCTCATAAAACTCATTGCTAAGATTATGCAAGAAAGTTTTGCCATGAAAGAACGGCTTGATGAACTCGAATATGAAAATATTGTTGTTGAGTGTGAAAACTGCAACACAACATCATTCGAACTAGAGTCCTCCCTAGAAGAAACAAAATCCCTTAAAACTGAAATCGTGTGTCTCAAGCTAGAGAACGCCAACCTTAGGGATGAAATCAAAGTTCTAGGAAAGAGTCCTGTGACCGAAACCTTTAAACCTGTTGCTTTTGTCCCAGCCACGAAAGGACTGGGGTATGAGTCTAGCTCAAAGAACTCCCTTCCTAGTGATTTTGAAGCTAGTAAAACAACAGAGCTAGAACTTGAGAGAGAGAAAACCAAGAACCTAAAAGAACGTATAAGAGTCCTTGAGAGTGGTGAAATAGGAAAGAAGGACTACTATACAAACTCCACTAGTCACAAGATTTACAAGAAAATTGCTAAGGGGTTCTAAGGTGTGTGATCCTAAGAAAATGGAAGAGACCAAAATTCAACGTCCTAATAAGAAGTATTATCTTGGAAACTACTATAGGACGTGCTGGCATTGTGGTTAAGGTGGACACTGCCAATATGAGTGTGCTAAGTTAAAAGAAGATCTTGAAAATGGTAGAAAGGCTAGAAATGGTGGTAAGAACACCAACCCAAAATCTGTTACTAGGACACATGCTAGTGTGCCTAATGCTAAGAATCAATCCTCTAGGAAGCATGCTAGAAGGACAAATAATGTGAATGTGTATGATTATTTGCCTATGAGAGAGATGTGCCCCTGTAACGAACCAGGTAAGGGTCACCTTGCCTGGGTCGCAAAGAACTAACTCTCCTTTTCAGGTGGAAGTGAGAGGAAGCCCGTGGATCATTGATAGTGGCGCCTCAAATCATATGACTGGAAGCCAGATTTATCTCACCTCTATCCAATCTAGTGCCATGGGAGGAACTGTCTCGTTTGGCAACAAGGGCAAAGGAAGAATCAAAGGAACGGACACTGCAAAATTGAATCAGACCATTAAAGCATCCAATGTTAGTCTAGTGGACGGACTTGGCTTCAACCTCCTTAGTGTCTCTCAATTTTGTGATCAAGGTGAAAACCTAGTCACATTTGATTCTAAGGAGTTCCTAGTCATCAACAAGAAAACAAATCAAGTCATTCTCAAGGGAGTCCGTCAAAACAATGTCTACATCTTCAACCAAAAGTTCAAGCCTACATCCAAATTGTGTTTGTCTGTCTCTACTGTGGACGCCGATCTCTGGCATCGTCGTCTTGGTCATGCTGGACCTAACACTATCCTCAAACTTCATCAACAAGAGCTTGTGAGAGGACTTCCCCGAATCAACCCAGATCAAGTTGAACAATGCAAAGCATGCATTAAAGAGAAGCAAACGAGATCGTCCTTCAAATCCAAAAATGAAGTGAGCACAAAGAAGCCTTTGGAACTTCTTCATATGGATTTGTGTGGACCCATGAAGACTGAGGATAGAGAAGTATGGAATGAACATGTCCAAACCCATAGATATTCCCATCTCTCCAAACACTCGTCTTTATGCCGATGAAGAAGGGAAGAATGTGGATCAAAAGCTCTACAGAGGAATGATAGGATCTCTATTGTACTTGACCGCGAGCCGTCACGACATCATGTTCGTTGTATGCTTGTGCGCTCGCTTTCAAGCCAATCCAAAAGAGTCCCACATGCAAGAAGTCAAGAGAATCTTTAGATACCTCAAGGGACGAGACGACCTCTGCCTTTGGTATCTAAAAAGGACATCCCTGAACCTTGTAGCGTACTCTAACGCAGACTATGCAGGTCATGTGGTAGATAGGAAGAGCACCTCTGGAATAGCCCAATTCCTAGGCTCTTTCCTTGTGTCATGGGGATCCAAGAAGCAAAATTCCGTGGTGCTTTCAACTGTGGAAGCTGAGTACGTTGCTGCTGCTTCGTGCTGATCACAAGTCCTTTGGATCAAGTACGAATTGGAAGACTATGGTACGTTCCTTGACACAGTCCCTATCTTGTGTGATAACACTAGTGCTATAAGCATTGCCAAAAATCCTGTTCATCATTCACGAACCAAGCATATTCATAATAGACATCATTTTCTTCGTGATAATGTGGAACTAGGATTGATTAGAGTGGATCATGTTAGGACTGAGGACCAAGTGGCCGATATTTTCACAAAAACACTTGATAGACGTCCCTTTGAGCATCTAAGGTTGCTCTTGGGGATGATAACTTTTAAATGATCAAGTCACGTTCTATTATTCCCTCAATGATTGACTATGTTTTGTTGAGAAGTTGTTTTAAAGTAAGTCATGCATTTAAAGTCATCTTGAAGGGACGTGTTAGAAAACCGAGTTCGTGTTTTGATGGTTCCTGCCGAAGAGGTTGTCGTGAGGTCGCCGACCTCAGTTCCCAGAAGCAAAGCGCGTGCGGAAATTGCAGAAAAGAAAATAGCGTGTTTTCTACTATGGAAATCACGTACAGCATATCTAGCAGCTCGTTTAAGGCAAGAACAAGATTATGTAGAGATTATAGTTTAGGAAAGATCTTGTAGAGATTGTGTACGATTCATGCCTTAGTCGTTTGGGCTGAATTGTGCAGCAATATTCTTAGTTCTATTTATACATTTCGTGCATACACTCTAGGAAAAAAAGAAGGATCAAGAGTGAACATTGTAATTGTGAGTGTTTGGTGAGTGAGATCGTGGGATTCGATCTTAGGAGGTTGAGTGTTGAGCGAGATTGTATTGGGTGAGGATTAGGCTAAGGCAAGAGTACTTGCTAGAGTGTGTGGGATTCACATCTAGAAGTAAGAACACCTTTGTAATCCAAGAAAGCAATACAAGCGAGTGAAGTGCTCTTCAAGTCCCTCTATACAAACTAGTTGGTTTGTAGAGAGTTTTCCACTATAAATCTTTGTGTTAAAACCGGTAACATAGTCTTTCTTGCGTATTTATTCCGCTGCATAACACTAGTTGTTAACTCTGGTCGACAACATCGGAGGTGTCGACGATCTCTAGATTTTTCTAGTACTTTGCAGGAAAGATGTCTACCACCAACACCGCTATCAATGACTCCTTCTGAAACCTCCAGTTCTCAAGCCTGGAGAGTATGATTGGTGGATGAAACAAATGCAAACCCACATTTTCTCTTTGCATGGGCAACTTTGGAAAGTGATTTCCGTTGGCCCTGAGAAATTCCTCAAACCTGATGGCAAAGCAAAAGAAGTCACGGAGTATGACGACGCTGACTTCAAGAAGCTTGAAAATAATGAACGTGGCAAGAAGGTTCTCCACCATGCACTAACTACCAGTGAGATCAAGAAGGTAATTGGCTATGACACTGCTAAGGATATTTGGGATGCTCTCAAACGTCTCCATCAAGGTAATGATGATGTCAAAAAGGACAGAATCATAACTCTTGAGCGAGAATATGAGAACTTGTTCAAAAAGGACAGAATCACCACTCTAGACTTCAGTCGGTGGTCAGTCAGCTAGAGTTCCTTTGAGAAAAGCTTCCTCAATGGAAGCAAACCAACAAGCTGATCTCAGGACTCAACAAGAAGTGCGATGGCATGGCGACTTCTCTCTTATCTCAAAAGGACACGAAGTCGATGATTGTGGAGGATGTGATTGGTCAACTGACAATGCTCGGAGGTATCCAACATAGAAGAGAGGACAGATTTGACTCTGAAAAGGTCAAAAACATTGTTCTGAAGGTCGAGAAGGCTTTCGACATCGCTCAAGGACAAGATGATGAAGAGGTCGTCGACGACGACGTGGCTCTTATCTCTAAGGCGATGAAAAGACTTTGGAGTCACAACAAAGCTCCTACCAAAGCCCCTGAAGCTGCTAAAGATCTAAAGGGAGTGATATGCTATCACTGCCATGACAAAGGGCATTTTGCTAAACAATGTCCAAAAAGGGAGGCTGCATAGAGCATGATGGCGACTTGGGACATGTCTGACGAGGAGGAAGATGAGTCGCCGACCAAAGAAGTCTGCTTTATGGCCTTGAGTGATGACTCCTCAAGTGAGGTAAATGACAATGATATTTCTTCCCTCTTAGCTAAAAAGACACGTGAACAACTTTGTGCTATCATTGAAAAACTTGGTCTTCAAATTTCCGAGCTTAGCAAGGAAATTGATGAAAAAGATGAAAAAATTGCTAATCTGATTGATGATAACAAAGTTTTGTCGTCTGAAGCTATAGGTCTAGAAAAGAAAGCTGTCTCTAAACCTGTTGATTGCTCTAAATGTCCTAACCTTAAGTCTTAGGTTGTTGACTTACAGAAACAGGTTGGCGACCTAGAAAAACAGGTGTCTAGTCCTGAAGGTGAAAATCTCATGCTGAAATTGGGAAATGCTAAATTGTCTAATGATCTTGAAAATCTGAAGATAGATGATGAAGCTAAAAAACAGAAATGGAAGGATGAGTTTGTCGCCGACAAGCTCCAAGAAGTCAAGCAAGACTTCGGAAACAGGTTTGTAAAGGTTGTTCCCCTATACATGAGTAAAACTCAAGTTGCTCGTCGCATGTGGAGGATCCCAAGGGTAAAAGGAAACAAAAGTGGTACCCTAATCAAAAGGATCGTACCATGTGGGAAAACCAAGTCCAGAAAGCTAGTCCTCGCGAATTGATTTCCAGGCCCGGATCGACAACAAGCCTGTCTACCCAGGATATAATAAGTATGTAACGTTAAAATCTAACATCACATGCTGGTATTGTGGCAAAGGAGGCCATTACCAACATGAGTGCTTCAAAAGGACTAGAGATTTTGAAAAGGCTAGGAAGTCAAGGGCTAGAGAGTCTGAAAAAGCTAGGAAGTCGAGGACTGCTAGTAAGAAACCTAATGTCACCGACTTTGTCAAGAACCCAAAACCTGCTAATGCTAATGTTTCGGGAAATGCTATGAAATCTGTTGCTCGACCCAGAGGAGTTGTGAAACAACTCTGGGTTCGTAAAAATTGATCTTGTTTGTGCAGGTTGAAGTGAGTGTCGACGACCCCTGGTTCATCGACAGTGCGTACTCAGCTCATATGACTGGAAAATCTGAGGATTTTATCTCATTTCAACAACACAAAAGGAGGTAATATTACCTTCGGGAACAATAACAAAGGTGTGGTTTCTAGAATTGGAAAGGTGAAGATCTCAAGTAAGGTTTCAGTTTCTGATGTTAATCTGGTTGACAACCTTGGTTTTAACTTATTGAGTGTAGCTCAACTGTGTGGTAACGGTAAGAATCAAGTTGTCTTTGATCATAAGTAATGCAGGTGATTGAAATAAGTACAGGTAGGACGCTTATGAAGGGATTGTGCAAAAACAATGTTTACAAAGTTGATCCCTGCTTCCAACCTGAAGAGAGTTTGTGCTTGAAGTCTGTTGCAGAGGTTGCCGACCTCTGGCATAGTAGATTCTGTCAAGCTAGCCCGCAGTTATTGATGAAATTGCATAGAGAGGAGCTAGTTCGTGGATTGGCCAAGTTTGATGTCTCAAAGTCTGGTGTATGTGATGCTTGTGTGAAAGGTAAGCTAAGGTCTTCCTTTAAGTCCAAGAAGGAGGTGAGCACCTCCAAACCTCTTGAGTTGATTCATATGGACTTGTGTGGACCGATGCGCGTACAAAGTAGAGGTGGAAATAGATACGTCTATGTGATTGTTGATGATTATTCACGCTATACTTGGACTATCTTCCTTGCTTCTAAAAGTCAGGTTTTTGAAGAATTCGAGACATGGGCAAAGGCTGTTGAAAGAAAGCTTGGAAATTCCTTAGTGGCTATCCGATCTGATCATGGCATAGAGTTTGAAAACTCTGAATTTCTGGAGTATTGCAAGAAGAATGGAGTCAGCCACAACTTCTCGGCGCCTAGAACTCCACAACAGAATGGAGTGGTTGAGAGAAAGAATCGAGCTTTGGAGGAGATGTCGCGGACCTTGCTCATCTCTAGTGGTCTCCCAAGGAATTTCTGGGGAGAATCTATTCATGCAGCTTGCTATGTGATGATTAGAGCCATGTTGTGTCCACTACTTGGAAAGACTCGTTATGAGCTGCTGAGAGGAGTTAAGCCTAGTGTCGCCCACCTTCGCATCTTCGGGTGTAAATTTTATATTCATACCAATGGGAAGGACAGCCTGGGTAAGTTTGATCCAAGGAGTGATGTTGGCACCTTCTTGGCTATTTTCCAACAAGCAAAGCATACAAGGTGTACACCAAGAGGACCAAGAAGATTGAAGAAAGTGTCCATGTGGTGTTCGATGAAAACACCATGGCAGGTTCTCTGATTCAGGATCATGATGATGGTGATCAAGGCTATTTCTTGGGCCTTGAAGATGTCTTTGACAAGGATAGTGCAGAAGGTCCGTCTGAGGTCGCCAACAGTGACAGTGTCGCCGACCCCAATCAGAATGCAGGGACATATCAGAATCAGGATCAGGTTGCAGATGCTGTGCAGAATTAGGACGTATCAGAGGCTAGTAGATCAGGTCAAGCAGTTCAAGAGTTTGATCAAGCAGTTCAAAGTTCTATTCCAAGTAGTTCTTCGCAGACTCTAGTGGTCGACGACCTAACTCAACTACCGATCAGGAATTATCAGCAGAAGGATGGTCATCCGGTCACCAACATCATTTCTGACTACTCAAAAGGTGTGTAAACAAGGTCCTCACTTAACTTCTTTGCATTCAATGCTTTCATTTCTATGTTGGAGCCGAAGAACATTGAGCAAGCCTTAAAGGACTCGGATTGGGTCATTGCCATGCAAGAGGAACTTCATCAATTTGAGCTTAACAAGGTGTGGCACTTGGTCCCAAGGCCGAAGGGAAGAACAGTGATTGGAACACGATGGGTGTTCAGGAACAAGCTGGATGATGCTGGAAATGTTGTGAGGAACAAAGCCCGTCCTGTGGTGAAAGGTTACAATCAACAAGAGGGAGTCGACTATGATGAAACCTTTGCCCAGGTCGCTCGTCTTGAGGCTATAAGGTTGTTGATTGCTTATTCTACCTTTCATGGATTCAAATTGCGGCAAATGGATGTCAAGACCGCATTACTAAATGGGTATTTGAAGGAAGAAGTTTATGTTGAGCAAACCCCAGGTTTTGAAGATGTCGCCAACCCGGATCATGTCTATAAGCTTGATAAGGCTTTATATGGGTTGAAACAGGCTCCTCCTGCATGGTATGATAGGCTATCGCAGTTCTTAATCCAGCATGGATATGTTCGAGGTGAGATTGACAAGACCCTATTCTTGTTAAGGAAAGGGAATAACACTCAGGTGGTTCAGGTCTATGTCGACGACATCATCTTTGGCTCAACAGATCCTGAGGTAAGGAGTTCGCCAACCTCATGTCGAGTGAGTTTGAAATGAGCATGGTGGGTGAACTCATGTTCTTTTTAGGACTTCAGGTTGTGCAGGATGAAGAAGGTACCAAGGTTCATCAACAAAAGTACCTCAGGGAGTGCGTGAAGAAGTTTGGACTTGAGAGCTCTCGCTCTTTTGATACTCCCATGTCAACGAACACTTCACTAGGAAAAGATGAAAAAGATCCAAAGGTCAATGCTACCTTGTATCGAGGTATGATGGGATCTCTCTTATATCTTACAGCTAGTAGGCCGGATATTGTCTTCGCTGTGTGCCTTTGCGCAAGATTTCAGGCCGATCCAAGGGAATCTCATTTGAAAGCTGTGAAGTGGATCATTCGCTATCTCAAGGGCAGTGACAACTTGTGTCTGTGGTATCCACGGGTCAGCAACTTTGACCTAGTCGGCTATACCGATGCAGATTTTGTAGGGAATCGCGTTGATAGAAAGAGTACATCAGGGATGGCCCAGTTTCTTGGCTCGTGCTTAGTTTCTTGGGGATCTAAGAAGCAGAATTCAGTTGCTCTATCTACCGCCGAAGGCGAATAATTCGCCGCCGCAGCATGTTGTTCACAACTCTTGTGGATGAAGCAACAACCCAAAGATTATGTTGTTGAGTGTGGGTCCGTACCCATACTTTGTGACAACACGAGTGCTATCGATATCTCGAAGAATCCGGTGCAACACTCCAAGACAAAGCATATCGAAATAAGGCATCATTTTCTTAGATATTGCGTGGAAAAAGGCATGGTGTCCATGAAGTTTTGTAGGACGGATGAACAAAGGGATCATGTACTCGAGTCGATCTGCAATTGCCTTAATTGAGGAGTTGTACTTCAATAAAAAGAACCCCCAAGCTCTCTCTCTTTTCATTTATCACCTATCCTGTCAACTCTTTCCATTTATCACCTATCTTGTCAACTCTCTCTCTTTTCTCCAAAATCTCCCATATCGCCATTTTATCAAGCGTCAATGGCGTCCCCAAACCAGTCCCCAATGTCAAATCTCACCCCCGAGCAACTCCAATCTCTTCTCATGACCCATCTTGGAAAGGAAGAGTTGAAGAAACTCGCTGCTGAAACCCTAACCGAAAAAACCCAACCTGAATCCGCTATAGCTGAAAGCTCCAAAATTTAAGACCCATACCCCATTGCCCCTGAATCTCCTCAATCCAAGCCCAAATCCCCTCCACAAGAACCCCCGACCGAAACCGAGCCCTTCCGACCGAGAATGTGTCGGAAATCACCCCAGATCTGGCGATTTCAGGCGACATTCCTCTGGCAATGGAAAAACCCGAACCGGAGAAGGAGAAGGAGGAACCGCCAAGGGAACCGGCGGTTGAGGAAGAAAAAGCCGAAGAAAAAGGCGTAGAGGCGGAACCCGTACTTGTTTCTGAGTTTGAGGCCGCAAAGAAGGTGGTTGATGCTTTTGAAGAAGAGGTCACTGTTCCCGCTGAGACAGAGGAGAAGGTTGAAGACGACAGCCAGAAAGCTGAAGAGGTTGTCGACCTAGAGAAGGTCTTTGAGGTTGTTGCTAAGGTTGTTGACTCTGCCAAGCTCAGAGGCAAACGTGCAGTGTCTATTCCATCTGACAGTCAAGGTATTGATTCTGATCCTCTTTCATTTGGGAAGGAACTTCGCTCTAAGGCTAAAGAAGATGTTAAGAAACAGTTGTTTGGAGAGGATACCCCAATCTCTAGGAAATCCACCAAGAAACCCGTTATTGAACATAAGCCTGTGACTAGGAAATTGAAACTAATGACTAGAGAGGTTGTGCCTGATATCCCTCTACCTGATGAGAGTGAATCTGAAGGGAAACTTAGGAAGACTAGGGCTAAGCGACCTAGGTCGCCGACCTTGCTTAAGCCTAAGGTCTCTGCTGACGTCTCTCATTTTGGTGGTGTTTTAGTAGTTAATTTCCCTTGTAAATAAGTGTTTTTCATTTCTTTCCTTGTTAGTTTCGTTCCTTTTTAGCTTAGTTCCCGGTTTTCTTCAAGATTCGGAAACTATGCGAGTTTGTTATGTTTTGTAGGTAAAATGGCTCATTTGAGGACATTTTGGAGGAGCATCAAAGGAGGAGCTAAGCGAGGGAGCTAAGGAACGGAAGAGCCATGCAAAGAATGAAGAGGAACTCAAGGAAAACCAAGAAGAGAAGAAGGACCGAGGCCCAGGACCGAGTACTACCAAGTCGGGCCCGAGTTCGAGCACTAAAGTACAGGACCGACGTTCCCAACGTCGGGCCCGAGGTTGCCCCGTGTCGGTCCGAGTCGGCAAACGGGAAGATTAGGCTCCAAGGCACAAATGTTGTGATCTTCCAATTTTGCCCTTCTTCTAATTTGGAATTCCTTGGTCCCCAATCAAGAGAAGAGGATAATTAGAGGTGATTAGAGAGGATTAGGGAGGAGAATCACACACACACCAAAAATCACTCTCAAAGGCTCAAGGAAGACTTGGAGAGCAAGGAGAAGAAAGGAGGAGGAGAAGAGGAGGAAATCGGTGGAGCTAGAGAGGAGATTAGTGAGTTTGTACTTGTTTTGCTTTGGTTTTAGTAGAATTAAGACTTGGATCTTGTGAACCCCTTTGGATTTGAATGCAATTTAGCCTTGATTTGAGATTGATGATTGAGATTTGCTTGCTTTTCCATTTGATTGCTTTTTACTCTTACTTGATGGAGTAGATTCCATAGTCTTGGGCTATGGGGGAAACCCCTACCTAGGATTGGGTAGGAAACCCCAATTCCATAGCCTTGAGTGCTTGATCTATGAATCCTCTCTACATTGAGCTTCAATTGGGGTGGAATTACCCAAGTCTAGTTAGGGAAGGAACCCAAAAACCCAAGACCGATCTACTATTTTTGCCAAATCGAAGTACCCAGCACATCGGGCCCGACGTAGTTTGTGTCGGTCCCGGCCAATCTGACCTCAATCCACCCTCGGACCGAAGTGACTTGTGTCAGTCCGAGGTGATTTCTCTTGATTTTCCTCATTTTGCCTTTCTTTTACCTCTTTTTAGTCTTTTAGGGTACTCTCAACGCACGAACTCCCGTGTGTTCGACACCCTACCTCTCTTACTACAATTGGGGTTCGGTTTATAAATTTAAATTTTGAGACTCTCCGATCCGGACCGATCAGAATTTTGGCACCGTTGCCGGGGACTTCTATTAGTTTGAGGTACCCTCTTTTGTTGAGTTTTTGGTTGGTAGTGATTTGGGTGAGGGACTAGCCCAAGCCCCTTGTTTGTTTTGATTCGGTTTTGTTTGTGTCTTTGGTTGTAGGTGTATGCGAGCTCGTTCCGTCCGAGGAACACTTGAGCTCGACTTTGTGTGTGATCCGGAGAGCATTATCAAACAAGCTCGAAAGAAGAAGAGAATGGCGGACCAAGCCCGTGATGAGGAGGTTGAAAGGATGAGAGCCGACATAGCTCGAATGCAACTTGAAATGGCGAACCGAGATGCCGAGGCTAGGAGAGAGCGTGAGCAAAGGATGAGATTGGAGGCTCAAATCAACACTCAACCCCGGAATGCTAGACAATACATGCATCCGGAGTTGAAGGTGCCGGAACCGGCCATCGTCTTGCCGGAGGTGTCAAAGAATTTTGAGATCAAAACTCAATTCATCTCACTCATCAAGAGAGAGCAATTTCAAGGGAGACCGAATGAGTGCCCGATCGAGCATGTGAAGCAATTCAAAGACCTATGTGAGACCATCTCAACGGATGATGAGACACTTGAGTACGTGCTACTCAAGGCCTTCAAGTGGTCGTTGGGAGGCAAAGCATTGCATTGGTTGGAGAGCCAAGCACCTCGTTCCATCACATCATGGAGGGCTCTCAATGAAGCATTCTTGATGAAGTTCTTCCCGCCCACCAAGACGACGGAGCTTAGAAGGAAGATAGCAAGCTTTCAACAAGGAGCCCATGGTCCACTCTTCGAGGCTTGGGATCGGTTCAAAGAGATGTTGAGGGCATGTCCAACGCATGGGCAACAACCTTATGTCCTTCAAGACATATTCTTCCAAGGAATCAACCCCGCCACCAAGGATAAATTGAACCTTCATACCAATTGTGGGTTCATTGACTTGCCTCCGGAGCAAGCGTGGGAGTTGCTAGACAAGCTGTCCGATTATGAAGCCATGTATGGAGTAAATCAAGTGAAAAAGGAGGTTAGAATCCATGGAGACGGTCCGAAGAGGCTCTACGATCCAAAAAGTGAAGAGGTGGATAAAGATGTGAAGATCCAATTCTTGGAGGATGAGTTGAACAAGATGAGGAGGAAAATGGATCATCTCCAACAAAACACAAGAGCTTGTGAAGAGTGTGGTTCTTTGAAGCATGGAGCCCAAGAGTGCCCAAATGAGCGCCAAGTTCGATTGGCCGAGCAAATTGAGGAGGCTCACTATGTTCAAAGGAATTTCGGAGGGAGAGCCAATTTCAACAATGGAGGAAGGTGGAACCAAGGTCAAGCTAGTGGCTACAACAACAACTTCAACCAAAACGAGCCAAGGGCCCAACCACCACCATACCGACCTCCGGGATTCTATGAGCAAACACCACCATGGGCTCAAGAGTTGAAGTATCAAGTCACCAACATGGAGATAAAATTTGATGATCAATTCAAAGAGTTGGGTGTTTGGAGCAGGCAAGTGGACAACTGATGTCTCTCATTTTGGAGGTGTTTTAGTTGTTGATTTCCGTTGTAAATATGTGTTTTTCATTCTCTTCTTTGTTAGTTTTGTTTCCCTTTTAGCTTAGTTCCCAGTTTTCTTCAAGAGTCGGAAACTATGCGAGTTTGTTTGTTTTTGTAGGTAAAATGGCAAGAAGGAGGACAATTTCGAGGAGCTAATGAAGGAGCTAAGTCAAGGAGTGCAAGAGCCAAGCCAAGAATGAAGTGGAACCAAAGGAAACCAAGGAAGAAGACAAGGATCGAGGCCCTGGACCGAGATACACCAAGTCGGGCCCGAGATCGAGCACCCAGTGAACCGGACCGACGTTCCCAACGTCGGGCCCGAGGTCGTTCCGTGTCGGTCCAAGTCGGCATAGGATTGGATTGTTCCCCAAGGCATATTTTTAGCAACTTTCCACATTTTCCCCTTTCTAAATTGGGATTCCTTGGTCCCCAATCCAAGGAGAAGGTTAAGAGAGGTGATTAGTGATCAATTGAGAGGAGTAAAGTGTGAGGGGGACGAGTGGCACACACACACCAAAAACCCAAATTCACTCTCAAAGGCTCAAGGAAGACTTGGAGAGCAAGGAGAAGAGAAGAGAAGGAAGAGAAGGAGAGATCGGTGGAGAAGAGAGGAGGAATTGTGAGTTTTGTACTTTGTTTAGCTTTGATCTAGTAGAATTGAGACTTGGATTTTGTAGACACTTTGGATTTGAATGCAATTGGAGTTTGATTGGATGTTGATGATTGAGATTTGCTTGATTTCCCTTTTGATTACGCTTTTCTCTTACCATATGGAGTAGATTCCATAGTCTTGGGCTATGGGGGAATCCCCTAGCTAGATTTGGGTAGAAAACCCCAATTCCATAGCCTTGAGTGCTTGATTTGTGAATCCTCTCTACATTGAGCTTCAATTCTCTTGTGAAAGCAAGGGATCTAGAGCTTGTGTTTGGTAAGAGTAAGCGAAAGTGGTCTCGATCCCATCACAAGTCTCTAGCATCGAAGGTGACACGAAAGCTCCCTTGGGTCGAGGTGTAGATTGGAGGGATTTGAGGCGAACAACCTCGATCTCACTAGAATCAAACACTTATTAGTTCAATTGAGGAAGAATATCCAAGTCTAGTTGGGGGAGGAACCCAAAAACCCAAGACCGATCTACTAATTGTTCAAGACCGAGATACCCAGTACATCGGGCCCGACTTGCACCACGTCGGTCCCGACCATCTCGACCTCGATCCTACCTCGGACCGAAGTGACTTTGTGTCGGTCCGAGGAGATCTCTTTTGTTTTCCTTCGTTTTGTCTTTATTTTCTCCTCTTTTTAGTCTTTTCGGGTACTCTCGACGCACGAACTCCCGTGTGTTCGATACCGTACCTCTTTACTACAAATTGAGGTTCGGTTTTATAAATTTAAATTGTGAGACCCTCCGATCCCGGACCGATCAGAATTTTGGCGCCGTTGCCGGGGAGTTCTACTTGTTCGAGGTACCCATCTTTGTTGAGTCTTTGATTTTGGTAGTGATTTGGGTGAGGGACTAGCCCAAACCCCTTGTTTGTTTTGATTTGGTTTTTGTTTGTGTCTTTGGTTGTAGGTGCATGCGAGCAAGTTCCGTCCGAGGAACCCTTGAGCTCGACTTTGTGTGTGACCCGGAGAGTATTCTAAGGCAAGCCCGCAAGAAGAAGAGGATGGCGGACCAAGCCCGAGATGAGGAGTTCGAGAGGATGAGAGCCGACATGGCTCGAATGCAAATTGAAATGGCAAACCGAGATGCCGAGGCCCGTAGAGAGAGGGAGCAAAGGATAAGGTTGGAGGCCCAAATCAACACTCAACCCCGGAATGCTAGACAATACATGCATCCAGAGTTGAAGGTCCCGGAGCCGGCCATCGTCTTGCCGGAGGTGTCAAGGAATTTTGAGATAAAAACTCAATTTATCTCACTCATCAAGAGAGAGCAATTCCAAGGGAGGCCGAATGAGTGTCCGATCGAGCATGTGAAGCAATTCAAGGACCTTTGTGAGACCATTTCCACGGATGATGAGACACTTGAGTATGTGCTACTCAAAGCCTTCAAGTGGTCTTTGGGAGGCAAGGCTTTGCATTGGTTGGAGAGTCAAGCACCTCGATCCATCACGTCATGGAGGGCCCTAAATGAAGCATTCTTGATGAAATTCTTCCCGCCCACCAAGACGACGGAGCTTAGAAGGAAGATTGCTAGTTTCCAACAAGGAGCTCATGAGCCACTTTTCGAGGCGTGGGATAGATTCAAAGAGATGTTGAGGGCGTGTCCGACACATGGTCAACAACCCTATGTCCTTCAAGACATCTTCTTCCAAGGGATCAACACCGCCACAAAGGATAAATTGAACCTCCATACCGATTGTGGGTTCATAGATTTGCCGCCGGAACAAGCATGGGAGTTGCTAGACAAGCTCTCGGATTATGAGGCGATGTATGGTGCTAGCAATGTGAGCAAGGAAGCAAGAGTCCATGGAGAAGGGACAAAGAGGCTCTACGATCCCAAAAGTGAAGAGGTGGACAAAGATGTGAAGATCCAATTCTTGGAGGATGAATTGAACAAAATGAGGAGGAAGATGAGTCATGCCCAACAAACAAGAGCATGTGAAGAGTGTGGTTCTTTGAAGCATGGAGCCCAAGAGTGCCCAAATGAGCGCCAAGCTCGGTTGGCGGAACAAATTGAGGAGGATCATTATGTCCAAAGAAATTTCGGAGGAAGATCCAATTTCAACAATGGAGGAAGGTGGAATCAAGGGCAAGCTAGTGGCTACAACAACAACTTCAACCAAAACGAGCCAAGGGCCCAACAACCACCCTACCGACCTCTGGGATTCTATGAGCAAACACCACAATGGGCTCAAGATTTGAAGAACCAAGTGACCAACATAGAGACTCAATTCAAAGAGTTTGGTGTTTGGAGAAGGCAAGTGGACAATCAATTTGTTCACATGGCGAATCAACTTCCAAGAGAGGAAGGGAGACTCCCGGGCCGACCCGAGGAGAATCCCCGTGCTCAACAACAACAAAATGAAGTTCGAGCCATAGGATTAAGGAGTGGACGGAGTTTGCCCGAGCCACCAGTTCCAAGAACAAGATAGGAAGGTCGGACCGAGGTTCCCAGCACCTCGGGCCCGACGTACCCAGACATCGATCCAGTAAACGAAGGAGGTCCCCTGAGTTGGACCGAGGTTGAGCACCACTCGGGCCCAACGTGCCCT